>CM046670.1:69310258-69975258 GCA_025594165.1 Tamias sibiricus
GAAGGCACAGTTGATCCGACCTTTTCATATAAGACACTACCTCACCACTGTACCCCATCCTTCAGAGAAAATGCTTGTTATGAAAATATGGGAATTCAGGAATACCTGTGTTATTTTAGTCTATCCAGTAACCAAACTAATGCAGTCATGTAACAAATTAATCAATTGTTCATTGATCTGCAATTAGGAGTTTAAAAAAAAAAAAGTCATCAACTAGAAAATGACTGATTTGTTTAGATTATGTCCACAGAGCTATAATCTCTTTGGCACTTGTTTAAACATAATTCACAGAATTGCCTGTCTGCAGTCATAATCCAGTCCAGATGAAACTGTTTTACACTCAATTTTTAAAATATACTGAAGAAGAAAACAAAGGCAATTTTATTAGCAAAGAGTATGTTAAAATATACTTTAAAGGTTTATAAAACATTTTAAGGAGAAATAGTGGAATAAAATAGAATTTAAATATTTATTATGCTATAGGTAATGTTTGTGCCTTTAGACAATGATGGAAAATTTTTAATACTACATATCAAAAGGAAAATAAAATCTTATCATAGAAAGCATAGGATTTAGGGTTAAGTCAAAATCAAGAGCAAACATACTAACAACCACACTTGGGTTTACATTGTTGTCCCATCCTGGTGAAATGACTTTGGAAAGTGCCATTGATGGTATGTTGTTTCAAATCCTGCAGAGGCTCACCCTTCCCTCTGATTCCCTTGGAAGGAAGATTAACAGGTGTCAGTTGTCAGACCTCTCAAGAAATAGTCCTCGGCAAAAGAGCCATCTCTTTCAAAGGCATACCCTCTTTCCAGGGCAGCCTCTTCTCAATAATTGGTCAATCATTGTCTGAGGACTGGACTTCTTGTTCCAAATTGAAACAATTCTAAAAGGCTATTCTGACTTCAGAGTTTCATGCAAAGCTAGCTGAAGCTTTATTATGACTTGATACTCAATCCTTTGTCCAATTATGTTTCCTTACCTCCACCAAAGTATTGATCCAAGAGCACTACTGTATTAATTTCTGGTATGATATTCTCCATCTCAGAGTCATGTTTCCTTTAAGAATCAGTGCCAGCAGTAGTCTGAGAAACCACATGGTAAGATGAGATTTTAGAGCCAGAGCACCCAAACTCTGCTGGTGGCAGATGGAGAACAGGTAGTCTTTGGCACAAATTAGCTGGCTAATGTGCACTGCTATAGACAGAGTGACTGATAACAAGTTACCCTGCTATCAGAACTATCCATTATACATGTGGTCCTGTGACCTACCAAGTCATGAACTCAAAGAGGATCAGAAAAAATCTTTCTGAGATAGAAATTGTACATTTGGTGTTTAGCATTAGCAGAACCAGAAACCTTAAGTTCATTAGACAAACAAGTTACCCAGACTTCTCGCTACAATTCACACTGCTGAGTCAGCAAGTCTGCTTACTTCTATGGTTATGAACAAATAATGGAGGAGAGAACAACAACAAAAAAATGGTCATGCTTTGCAAGATCAGGATGCTTAGCTTAAGAGATTTAAAACTGAAAATGATGGCAGTTGGTAATCTACTTGGGTTGAAGTAGAAATGACCTGATATTACTGTGTGTATGTGTGTGTGTGTGTGTGTGTGTGTGTGTGTGTGTTAGTAGAAAGTGGCTTGAGTAGTGGCCAGAGGCTAATAATAGAAGAGTAAATGGCTTAAAATTTTTCTTTAGAGACCTAAAAGAAAAACTGGAAAATTGATGAAAAGACCTGAATTAGCAGCATGGAGAGGGGCCTATGCGAACAGGAGAAAAGTGTAGAAAACTTTGTATTGATTGTTAGTGCCCACTGGTGAGGAGTCACCACAGCAGAGGTACTACAGACAAATAGATAATGCCTTGGCTAGCTGACATCTGCCAGTCGCTGTTATCCTTCCCTCCTCTAGCTCTTGCACAATAAATAATTGAACAGAATACTTGTGGAGGCAGATATGAGGCCAACAGCATCAATTCCTAATTATCTGTTATAGCTACTGCAACTGCTATCAGCAACAAATTCTAAATCTAAGCTTCAGAAAGGCCAAGGAGACCAATCATCCTTTTTATGGAAGTTTTACTTCATTAAACTTCTTGTGTCTGGAAGGGACAGTGATTTGTTTTAATGGGAATTGATACATATTTCAGGTATGCATTCTTTCCCCAAGAAAGAGCCTCATCTAGGACCATTGTCCAGGGACCTTCAAGCATTTGATACACATATGACATTTTGAATATGTTATGTCAACTGGACTTATTTTTATAGGAAAGGAAGTGAAGCAATATATGTATCACCATGGAATCCTGTAGTCCTATCATACCTATAACCCGGGAGAGGTCAACCTATAGGAAAAATCTGATCATCTATTGTTAGTGCGGCTGAGCTCCTGTTCAGAAACAATATTCTGTAAAGATGAAACAAAACCCTCTTGGAAGCACATACACACTAAATCAATGACCGTTACATTGCATTGCATCCACAATAAGTAGAATATTTGGTTTGGTGAACCTCTGGAAGTGGAGTGGCTCTGATGACCCACTCCAAGTGACTCTGAAGAGATTTTTCTTTTCTTTACCTCTGGGCTCTCCAGGCTAAAAAGTCATGGTTGTCAAGGAAAGAACACCTTCACCAGGAGTCTTGGCAAAAGTCAAATTGGACTTTAAGCTCTATTTTCATCTGCATACCTTGAATTCTTAGGCTACAACACAAAGAAGCAAGAAGAAAAGTAACCTTCTTGGTAAGGGTGATTGACACTGATCATCAGGAAGAGACAAAGTTGATGCTATATGAAGGAGACAGAGAGGAATATGCTTGGTACTTCAGTGATCTCCTTGAGAATTTCTTATTACTCTTTTGACCAAGTTTGACAGAAAATGGGGATAGATAGCAGTGTAGTCCTGAGATGTCATAAGTAAGAGCTCATATTCCCTTGGGAATGAGGATTTGGATGATCTCACAAGGAAATGTAGCTAAACGGTAAAAGTGTAGTCAAGGTTAAGTAGAATCTAGAATGGATATGATTAGAAGGCTATATGTAGTATCAGTTATGTCCTTAAGACTACCTGCAGTGGCAAGAACTTTAGTTCAAGTTACTATCCCTTCCATTATAAGAAACTCCCAAATAAAAGAGGCTTGCTGGTGGAGTTCCAAGAAAATTGCTCATATAATTTGTATGAATTAAGTGTATTGGAGCAGCCCAATGGGATGAACTGTCTTGGGTGCATTGCTGCATTAGCCAGATTTCTCTTCAGTATAGCTGCTAAGAAGTTTGTCAATTGAAGCTCTCAGCTGTCAGCCTTTTGTATAATTTCCCTTGGATAATAAAAATTCACTTCACCTAAGGTCACAGTCATTTTTCATGAAATCTGGCATCAAATGACTGGTCAAAGCAGTGGTTAAAAAATATTTAACTTCCTAACCCAAATTAAAACATGTATCAAGGATCATCCAACTTAAGAGTTCTCCACAGTTGACTGAATCCTGTTGAAACAATATTGGAGCACAAATTCTTTCTTTTCCCAATCCTGCTTCCTTACCTTCTCCCCAAAATGTTGAATTTAGAAATTCCTTGCATGCTCGTCTCCAACTCATAGTTGACTTTCAAGAAGACCCAGCTACAACAGAAAGTTACTTGACTTCTCTTTGTCTCAGTTTTCCCCTTTTTAATTGATGAATAGTAGTCTAATTTAATCAATGTACAATAAAATGCCTGGCTAATTGCTTAGAGCATCAGAATATTCAATTAACTGCTGGTTCTCTGGTTTCTGTTGCTTCCCAAAGCAAGAGTAATAAGTGACAGATGGACGACAAGGACACAAGTATTATAAAATTATTTCTGATTTACACATATCTTCTTCTGGTGATGTCTTTATGATAATCATTTCAGAAAGAGACTTTTTTTTTTTTTTCCTTCACTACTGGATCCCATATTACCTGAATATAGATCAAGGAAAGCTTCCCTTCAACAACTGCTTCAGTATGCTATAAATTCTAATTCATTCCTTTGGGTCGAATACTTAATATGGATTAGCAGAATGCATGTATTTCAAAAAAACTGTGGCAATGCTTTGCAATTATATGACTTTAGACTGAATGTAATTCAACAATATTTGTACCCATTAGTTGGGGTTAGGTGATACAAGTTTAGGGAGGGAAAGATCTTCTTGAACTGGGGTTTAAAGTGTAAGTAGTAGTTGATTTGATGGGAAAAAAAGAAGACATTTCAGTAAAGAGAACTGCATGTATAAGTGGCTCTGAGTGATCTGGAGGATGGTAGGCTATGAAATACAAAAGATGAAAATGTAGTATACTGAATTTAGTTTGAAAAAAATGTTGTCACAGGTACAAAAGATTGTTTTCTTTGTTTCTGGAAAAATTATATGAATTACATGGAGATTTTGGTTGGCCATGGGCTTCATATGGTTCAGCACTGATGCTACAATGAGTGATAGGAGCAAAATCTGCTGTTCAGGCAGACACAAAATATTTTCTATTTACTCCCCACTGAGCTTGTTGTGTTCAGATTAGGTTACAATATTGAAAGAAGAGCATTTGCAAATTATAAGGGAGCAACTAGGATCTAGAACAGTCTCAAAAGAACTGCACTGGAATGGCACGTGGCTAGTTTTTGTGGCAAAGCCCTTGAAGATAGCAATGCATTTCAATTAAGGACTGAAATTCTGTTTTTGCTCATTCGCATTATTTTCTAGTCAATCATATTATCTCTCTGCTGCTGTATAATTTCATGGTCTGTATGCCAAATATAAATTTTTATAGGGACAAATAAGACCAGAAAAACCAGCTAAACCACAGATAATTTTACAGACCAAATTGTCAACTAAAATCCTTTTAAAAATCCAAGAAACCTTTAAATACTCTATTGATTCAACATGTACCTACATATGTAATTTAGTTCTATGTTTATTTCTTCCGGCCTGAATTTTGTCTTACTGTGATCATAACATTGGCTTCCAACTAATCAGCTGAAACACATTGATCAGTGTTGTGATTTTCTTGGTAATTTTTTTTTTTTTTTTTTTTTTTTTTTTGTGGTACCGGGGATTGAACTCAGGGGCACTCGACCACCGGGTCACATCCCCAGACCTTTTTTGTATTTTATTTAGAGACAGGGTCTCTCTGAGTTGCTAAGTGCCTCGCCATTGCTGAGGCTGGCTTTGAACTCGCGATCCTCCTGCCTCAGCCTCCCAAAGTGCTGGGATTACAGGTGTGCACAACCGCGCCCGGCTTGGTAAAATTTTTAATAATTATTCTTTTTTTGTTGTTGTTTATTTGGAGACATAGGCTAAGGAAGTCAGATAGGAAACACACTTACTTGGATGGTCTTATGTGCATATGAGACACAAAAAATGGAAAAATTCCTCTTAGGTGCAACTAAAGTGTATTTGAGTCACAAGAAAGAGAATAGCAATTGAAGTCAGTATTCATGTTCTACTTACTTTAGGACTAGAACCCTGAGTCTTCTTTTTGGTATATGAAAATAGTAATAGCGATTTGAGGTTCCATTCTCCAGAATCCTTGCTATCAGTTTTGCATATAAGCCAAAGAGATGCGTTCACTTTTGAGTTATATCTTCAGAGAGAAGCTACTTGCCCTCAATTTCTGTTTTCTGATGTTCAGGAAATAAACCTAGAAATAAAAGCCAGGTATAGAGTTTGAAAGTAGTTCTTCAAAATTCCATCTTCCTTCAATCACTTTATTTATGAAAATCTGTTACAGAATCTTAGTTTATTAGAGCATATCAACAAATGAGCTAAATAATTCAATAAATAAACAAAAAGACAACACCAAGTATCATGACTCGACACATAAATGGATTGTTTATATTGGCCCTAGAAATCAAGAGCAAATAAGAATATCTTTCAGAGATGAGGAGAGAGGTACACAATATAAATAGAGGCAAGAATCTAAAGTAACAGTAAAAATTATGCAAAATTGACTCCATCTTTTAATGTATGGTCAGCACTTGTGGAAATTTTTTTATGAGCCTTCAGTGGAATTGACAGGGACAACCTGACCTTAGGACAGCTGTTTAATTTTAGGTTTCCAAAATCAGATTCCCTTCTTTTCCCAGAGTTCAACTCTGAGCTGTGACAGAATCACGGAGAGGGGGTGCTCATATCATGTTATTTAAAAATATGTGAAGTCAGTTTGCTTAGATGTAATTCAGAGAATCTGATTCTTCACTTACTAGATTCTTTGAATTCCACTTCTTTTATTCTGTGAAAGAGGATAATAATACCCATTACACAGAGTTAATATGAGGTTTCAATAAATAAAAATACTTACAGGGCTCAGGACATCTCCTTGCACATAGGAAACATGGATTAAAATGATTTATCTTAGCATGTGTTATTGATAATAATCCATACCTGATATCTGTTTTCTTCAATATCCAAATCGTACTGCTATTAAAATATTTGAACATGAAAACAGAAGCAGTGAGAAGACTGTGTCTACTTTGCTACTTCACAGTGATTACTGACCCAAAGATATTTTTAGTGTGACTTGAAAGTCTATTCCCTAGAGTCCTTCATGCATGAAGAGTGCTGTATGCTCTCTATTTTTCAAGTCACAATTTAATATGGGTCAAGGTCCTGGTGTTTAATGATAAATGACAGTAAAAATGGCCTCTCCAAATGACAATAAATTAATGGGCCAAGACCACAGGTCTGCCTGCTTTGCTTAGTAAGCTTTAAATTTAGCAAATAGTTCCCTACATATAAAAAAGAGTTTTAATAGAATTTTCAGTACCATGAAGCCTCATGGTTCCAAGTACTCATATGGACCATTTTAAGTTTTAGGAACTTTAAATGAGATAGGTAGAATTCCTGAAGAAAGCAATGAATCACTGGAGCTGAACTTTAACACCCATTCAACATCTAATTAGTTGAATTAGAACCACTTTGTAAGAGAGTTAATCAATTCTTTTAGCTTTAGCTGCCTGATGCTTCTGAAATTTGCTGATGTTATCATGGCACTGGAAGGAGACACTCTCTTTGCATGTTAATAGGGGCATTTTTTTCTTGGACCTCTGTATTACAAAAGAGAGTGAGTATTAATACACATATTCTGCAAAATGAGAGCTTTACAAGGACAAGATTGTGTCTTTATCTGAAAAAAAAAATAGAATGAAAAATATAAAAGGCAAGCATTGTAACTTCCTGAAAGGCTGCTTGGCGACATGGGTGTAATGCAGTGTCTGGCATAGACTAGGATTAAATAAACATGTTAATGGTAATACATTTATTTATGTTGGCCAAACCCTCAAGTGCAGTGAGTTGCTAACTACCTAATATAAGAGCATGAGAAAAATATTTTGATTGCCCCCTCCAAATATCTCTTTTGTTAAAATTCATTGACTTATTACTAAAATAACCTGTGACAAATGCAAAAGAAGGCAGTTTTTAGTCTAATATGTTTATATATACGTGCATATATATATATATATATATATACACATACATACACACATATATATATTTATATAAATATATGCACACACACATATATGTGTACAGCTGTTTATCAGGCATGGAACTAAATGCTTTCATATAAATCATTTAATACTTACAATACTCAAGAGTACCTACAAGTCATTAATAACCAATTTTGAATGTACTTGAAAGGTCAGTGAATTTATTCATTTAGTAGGTTCTGAAGATGCTGGAAATGCAATGATGGGAAGCTATTTTAGAAAATTAGATACATCTAGATGTTAAGTATTTAATTAATTAATTAGTGATTTTTATTACACCTAATTATGACTTAGCAGCTCCAAAATGTTTTGTGCTCTCCCAAGTTTGACCCTGTTGCACTCAAGATGTTCAAAGACAGCATATGGAAGGCAGAAAAATACAAGGCACTGAAAGTGGTGCCTTGGAGAAGTGATGAGCAAAAAGGTCTAAAGTACAATATTTCGAATTTATATAAATGTCTCCAGGTTCCGACCATGTACAATAAACTATGATTTCCCTTAATCAGTTCATATACTATATACCCCATGATCAACATGAAAGCCCTGTGAGAAAAATTCCAGTCAGGCCACAGTTTGTGATGCCTTGTAGTCAAATTTCTCCATTACGTATTTGACAAATTTGATATCCTGCAATTCTACATGATTTATTATTATTTTCTCTATATTTATCATCTCCAATGTTATGCAACAAAAGCTTAGCATATTTTCTTGATTTTTGATTGCACTTCTTTGCATTATTTTGATATTACAAAACTTTAAAAATAAGTATAGGGGAATGTGTTCTTTAACAACAATACTATATTTCTTCACAAGGTAAATAGTAATAACCTAAGAAACTGAACCCTATTGATGAATAGTTTTTTTGTTTGTTTGTCTTTTGGTACCAGGGATTGAATTTAGGGACACTCCACCACCGAGCCACATTCCCAGCCCTAGTTTGCATTTTTTATTTAGAGACAGGGTCTCACTGAGTAACACAGTGCCTCTCCTTGCTGAGGCTGGCTTTAAATTTACAATCCTCCTGCCTCAGCCTCTCCAGCCGCTGGAATTAGAGGCGTCCGCCAGCACTCTCAGTTTGATGATAGTTTTGAAATCCTGAAATAAGATTCAAGATGGCGGATATGAGGAAGGCTGCAGTACTAGTTGCTCCGTGTCTCTGGATTCATGCAGCAGGAGTACAGCTTCTCGGTAAGGTAGGTGAACTACCTCATCAAATGTCACTAAAATTTGATATTGGACAGAGTATCTTTAGAGACTCAGAAATTTGTGAACAAAGTCAAAAGAGTACACTGGAGACAAGTCAGTTGCAGCTGTAGCAGCAGCACTGGCTTACCACAGAGGGGAGAGAGGACACAGTGGGGGAAACACAATGAACATATTTGGTATGGAAAAACCTGTAGATTAGAAAAGCTGTCTGAACTTAGTTATTCAGAGGCTGCACTGTGAACTGGTGTTTGAAAGTTGCTCTGTTTCTCAGCTGGCCATGGAGGGTTGAGGGGGGAGCCATCTTGAGGCAGCCATACTCCAGCTGCTGCCCTGGGAGCTAGGAGGCCATAAGAAACATTGCCATGCTCCCCCAGCAAGCACCTACTGTGTGGTCAAGCGTGTACCTAGCAGAACCTTAGTGAAACAGCTGCAGAGAAAATTGTACCTTGGCAGAAAAACAAAGGGGAGCCTGACTTGCCTTTCTTTTTGAGTCTGAATTCTCAGGAGACCAGCAGAAGCAGATGAGGATTCTGAACCGGAGGGTGTGAATACACTCTGGGACTGAACCTGGGAAGTCTATATTGCTGGGAAGCAGATTATGTAGAGGATTGGCTCCTCTACCCCATGAGTACAATTGGTGGGAGGTTCCCGTGATCCAGATTCCCAGCAGAGATTGGCAACTGCTGGGTTCTAGGTGTGTGTTGATATAATCTCTCCAGAGCAGGTATCACCCCACAAAGCCCCTAAGGCCTGATTAGACCTAAGCCCCAACTGCTGGAACTCCCCTCACAGGACTCTGTGGCAGCCCCATCCTGGAAGTGCATCAATCTGGTTTATGCAGACAAAATGCCCATCAGCAGTATTTCCCACTCCATAGTTATTTCAACCAGCTTCAGTCTCAAGTCATTCTGACTGGAACCTTAATGAGCAACAGAAAAAGAGGAAGAAGTTTAAAACCCTTAGTCCTTGTGTGCACCTCCTTCTCTGTACATAGTCCAAGAAGAAATGGAAAAATGACAATTAGGCATAGGTAGTGACCATCAATCAGTCAGCTATTTGACCACCTCGGTAGAGACAATTACTTCATTTTTCATTAAGAATATTTTATATTTTCCAGTGTGTGTGTGTGTGTGTGTGTGTGTGTATGCGTGCTGTGCTGATTGGTTCGTGGACATATACATATTTGTTTAATTTCTTCTCATTCTTAGCATTTTTTTAAAAAAAAATAATTATTTTTCCTTGCCTTGCCTTTTTTGGGGGGCAGGAGGTATCGGGGATTGAACTCAGAGGCACTCAAACACTGAGCCACATTCCCAGCCCTATTTTGTATTTTAATTAAAGACAGGGTCTTACTGAGCTGCTTAGGGCCATGCTAAATTGCTGAGGCTGGCTTTGAACTGTGAACCTCCCGTCTCATCCTCCCAAGCTGCTGGGATTACAGGTATGTACCACAGCACAGGGGTCCTTGCCTTGTCCTTTAAGGGTTAGTGATTTTTATTTGTTTATTTTGGTTTTGTCTTTCTTTGTTTCTATTGTTTCTCTTTCTCAATTTCCTTCTTCTGCTAACAGCCAAATTATCTTTTTCTCTCATTCTTTCTTCTTCTAATTTATTTGTCCTTTCTCTTCTCCTTCCTTATAACCATTAGTTGCTATATCTCTTCTGCTTTCTCTCCATTCACATTTTGAATATTCTAAACTCTCATGTACCTTACATAACATTTTATTTTATCTTAGTGAACTGCATTTTTACCATTTTTAAAGAACTAATTGGTTTACATAACTCTTGCCCCCACCATTCATGCTATTGCAAATGTTACTGGTGTGGATAACATAGGAGACATATGCTGTTAGCTTTAACGCCAGATCTAGTTTATGGTTATATATTGTTTTTGCCATTGGCAATTACTGAACCCACCATTTCTGGTTTATTTGTGGTAATTAATGTTGTAGTTGTCATAGTAAAAACCACATATTTATGTTAATGTTTGCATTGGTTGTTGCTGTTGTTCATTTCCCCCTGTTCTATGTGCTGCTGGGAACCTACAGGGACACTACAAGTTCATAAAGTAGAGACTCTGCTGCTGAACTAAACTAAGCCAAAACACAGCACACCTTGTCCTACACACAAATTAATGAGACTCAAACTTCAAATATACTTTAATACAAAGACTAGAAGAGACAAAAAACCAAACTGATGACCAGGCTGCAAGTAAGAATGGCTAGGGGTGGGCCCTCAGGTCCTCATCACAGACATCTGCTACTACAGCAAAAATAGAGAATTAACTAAAAATCAGTGCATTCATACCAGACACCACACCTGTGAGAGGGGTCTCAATCATATGAGTGCCTACATAAGAAAATCCAAAACAGCCCAGTTAAATAATCTTCTGGTGTATTTCAAGGCTCTTTTAAAAGAAGGAAAAAAAAAATTCCAAAACCTGTAGAAGGAAGGAAATAATTAAGACCAGAGCCAAAATCAGTGAAATTGAGAATTAAAAAAAAAAAAAAATCAAAGGATCAATAAAATGAAGAATTTGTTTTTTGAAAAGATAAACAAGATATTATCAATCTTAGACAAACTAACCAAAAGAAAAAGAGAGAAATTCCAAATTAATAAAATTAGAGCTTATAAAAGAGAAATCACCACAGATATCACAGAAATCCAGTGGATCATTAGAGACAATTTTGAAAAATTATTCTCCAATAAGTTGGAAAATTCAGAAGCAATGAATACATTTCTAGACACATGCAGTCTGCCTAAATTGAATCAGGAAAACCTGGAAAACCTAAAAATACTACTTATTAGTAATGAAATAAAAACAGTAATAAAAAAAACCTTCCTTAAAAAAAATTCCCAGGACAAGATGGATTCTCATCTGAATTCAATCAGATCTTTAAAGAAGAACTAGTGCAAATGCTCCTCAAATTATTCCATGAAATAGAGAACACTGCCAAATTAATTCTATGAAGCCAGTCTTTGCTATGAGTATGAGGATACACAGACCAATATCCCTGAAAAACTTAGATGAAAAAATCCTTAATAAAATATTAGCAAATCATATTTAATAACATATTAAGAATATTGCACATCAGGACCAAGTTGGTTTTATCCCAGAGATGCAAGGACATCTTAACATATGCAAATCAATAAATTTAATTCAAAATTTAAATAGAATTAAGGACAAAATGACCTAGTTATTTCTATAGATCCAGAGAAAGACTTTAAAAAAATTTACTAAGCATTCATGATAAAAGCACTGAAGAACCTCTGGGTCAACTGAATCTGCTTCAACATCAGGAAGGTTATATATGAAAAACCCAAAGCTAACCGTATAGTAAATGGGAAAAGATGAAAGCATTTCTTTTAAAATCTTAAATAAGATAAGGATGTCCACTCTCATCACTCCTAATAAAGTGCTAGAAATTCTAGCCAGAGTCATCAGGCAAGAGAAGGAGATAAAAGAAACAAAACTATGAAAGAAAAAAGTCAAATTGTCACTGTTTGCAGATAATATTATTCTATAATTAGAAGATCTGTAAAGCTCCATCTGAAGACTACTAGACCTAATAAACAAATTTGCCAAAGTGTCAAGTTACAAAATCAACATACAAAAATCAATAGCTTTCCTATATATCAACAATGGATATGCTGAGAAAGAAACCAGGAAAGCAATCCCATTCACAATAGCCTAACAATATCTAGTAAAAAATTTAACCATGGAGGTAAAAACCTCTACAATGAAAACTACAAAACATTGAAGAAAAAATTGAAGGAGACTTCAGAAGATGGAAAGATCTCCCATGTTCATGGATAGACAGAATTAATATTGATAAAATGGCCACACTACCAAAAACAATACACAGATGCAATCCCCGTCAAGATAAATAAAATTGTTCACAGAACTAGAGGAAAAATGGTCATAAAATTCATTTGGAAGAAATGAATAAAGACCCAGGATAGTCAAAGCAATTTTAAGCCAAAAAAGCAATATGAAGTTATCACAATACCTGATTTCAAATTATACTACACAGCTGTAAAGAAAAAAACTGGTATAAAACAGACACATAGACCAATGGTACAGATTAGAAGACACAGAGAAAAACCCTTAAATATAGAGGCATCTGATCTTTGAGAAAGGTGCCAAAAATATACATTGGAGAAAAGACAGGCTTTTAAATCAATGGTGCTGGGAAAATTGGCTATCTATATGTGTAGAAGAATGAAACTAGACCTTATCTTTCACCCTAAAGTCAACTCAAAATGGATCCAAAACTTAGGAATTAAACCAGAAACTATTCAACTCCTGGAAAAAAAACATAGGGTCAATGCTCCAGCTTTCAGGTGCAGACAACTTTCCCAGAAAATAATGCCAAAAGTTAATAAATGGATGTCATCAAATTACAAAGTTTCTGCATTGCAAAGGAAACAATTATTGTATAGAGATGGTCTATGGTTGTGGCTCAGTGCTAGAGCACTTGCCTAGCATGTGTGAAGCACTGAGTTAAATTCTCAGCACCTCATATGATAAATAAATAAAATAAAGGTCCATCAACAACTAAAAATTTAAAAAAATGTGTAGAGAGAACCTATATAATGGGAGAAACATATTTGCTAGATAATTTTCTGATACAAGATTAATATCCAAAATACATAAAGAATTAAAAAAAACACTGAAAAACCCAAATGACCCAATTAATAAATGGACAAATAAATTAAACATATACTTCTCAAAATAAGAAATACAAATGGCCAAAGAAATGTATGAATAAATGTTCAACATCATTCGCAATTAGGACAATGCAAATCAAAACTAAACTGAGATTTCATGTCAGAAAGGCAGTCATCAAGAATACAAACAGTAATAAATGTGGGAGAGAATGTGGAGAAAAAGAAACACTTTTGCACTGTTGTGGAAACTGTGAATTAGTACAATCACTATGGAAATACTAGGCATGGAACCACCATATGACCCAGCTATAGCACTCTGCTGGGGGCTAGCCCCAGTCAGGGGGTACAACGAGAGCGCTCAGCGAAGTATGGAGGCAGAGAAACAGCGATGGGGAAAATAACACACCAACACGCGAGTGAGGCTGTGGAATATTCTGCTGGTTTATTTTCAGTTTGTACAAGTATATAAGCAACATTTCTTGGCATTACACATTCTTTTACATCATAAAACTTAGGAAAGAGGTTGAATCATTTACTGATTACATAACAGACATACATGTTTCGTACAGATGGAGAGTTATAAGAACTGTACGTAACTATCTGCGTATGTTATAATTTTTACCTCCTATCTCTAACTTAGTCATTCTTTCTGTATACTGTTTGAACTTGTTTGATAAAAGCCAACTCTCTCTATCTGGGATTCCAACGCACTATTGTTTTTCTTTTATAGCAGTTGTTTATAAAACCTAGAAGCAGGGCAAGGCTGAATGTTAGCTTATGGAAGACTTTTTGCTCTAAGGGATTTATATTTACTTTAAAAGTAAGAGAAATTTATTTTCAATCACAAAAAGACTCTTAAAACTTATTAATTAGAAATTAAGTACTTATAGAAAAAGGTTTGTGTTACTCTTTTAAAGAAAAGATAAATGTACAGAGTTAGTCTGGATCTAAATAATTGAAATAGCAATACCTGGTGGCCATATATGTGAATAAAGAACTGAACAGCAAGTAGAGGTCAAAGTTAACTCTTTGAACACCATAATATCTTTCATGAAAAAGGAGAGGGCTTTATAGAAAATGCCACAACAGCACTCCTCGGTATTTATCTTCAAGAATTAAAGTCAGTATGATAAATGCACACCCATATTCATAGCAACACAATTCATAGTACTCAAACTATGGAACCAGACTAGGTGTCCATTAATAGATCCATTAATCTATGAGTAAATAAAGAAAATGTTGTATATATGCACAACGGATATTTTATTGTTGTTGGGTTTAGTTTTTATTTTTATTTTTTATTTTTTGGTGCTATGGGTTGAACTTAGAAGCCACATCTCCAGCCATCATCATCACCATTATAATAATAATTATTATTATTATTTTGAGACAGGGTCTTGATAAATTGCTTAGGACCTTGCTAAGTTGCTGAGGCTGGCAGTGAACTTGTGACCCTCCTGCCTCAGCCTCCCACTGGGATTACAAGCATGTACAACCATGCTAGGCTATACAATGGAGTTTTATTCATTCAAAAAGAAAAATAAAATTATGTTATTTTCATTAAAATGGATACTTGAGACCATTATGTTAAATGAAATAAGCCAAACTCAAACAGTTGAAGGTCATATTTTCTCTTATCTTATATGTGTGCAAGGTGGAGAGAAAAAAGAAAAAAGAGAGGGGGCAGAATTCATGAAAATCTAAGAGAGATCAGTAGAATAGCAGAAATGGACCAGGGGTGGGTGGAAGGGAGGGAGGACATAAGTGCTGGGGAATGATATTGGTCAAATTATATTGTTATAATTTGTGCATGTACAAACAAACAACGACAAATTTCACCAATAAGCAGCACTATAATGCACCAATTTTAAAATTGTGGGAAAATAATCCTGAAAGAAGGCAAACCTGATGCCTAAAATGTGACTGTAAGGGCACTTCTTTCCACAGAGCATCCCTGCTGCATGCCTCCCTAGAGCAACAGAAGAGTAAACATGATTCCCTGTAATTCAAAGTGTAGACATTTTAAGGTTAGTGTTAGGGTTCAGTCCCAAATACTGAAAAAAAAAAAAAAAAGAAAAAGAAAAAGGGTTTCAAAAACAAAAAGTATATATATGTTATATAAAGTGTAAATATTCTTTAAATAGAATATATAAAAAGAAACAGTATATACCCATACACAGCAATTAGGGATTGAGGGAGAAAGCTTTTAAACACCCTTCAGAAAAAAGCGTGTCTTTTTTTTTTTTTTTTAATATTTTTTTTTTTTTAGTTGTAGTTGGACAAAATATCTTCATTCTATGTATTTATTTTTATGTGGTGCTGAGGCTCGAACCCAGGGACTCGCACACACTAGGTGAGTGCTCTACCACTGAGCCACAACCCCAGCCCTAGAAAAGAGCATGTCTTGATGTCTTTTGACCAACAGCCCCAATGCCTTGTCTTAGGTCTATCCCTACTCTGACTCCTTTGCAAGCTACATTTGTGTAAATAGGAGTAAGTCTAAGGTGTCTGGCCTTTGTCCTGAACGTCCCCATTTCTGTTGTTGGCATGGATTCAGGTATGGGCCTGATGCCTATGTTCATTTTTGAATAGCCCTCTTAAAAAAAAATTACAGATTAAAAAAAATATATAGAACATATTGTTATTGTTGAAAGGCTGACAAATACCACAAACATTACAAAGTTAACCAAAATATACTAGGTAATTTTTTACTACTATCATTAATTAATGCCTAGTGTTTATTTCTAATATTTTTCTATATACTGGGTATATTCTGATCATGATGTTCTTTTTTTAAATTTTATTTTTATAATTTTTAATATGTACAACTCATAGTGCATATATTTAATATCTTTTTACATACAACTATTTGTATACAAAGTATATTCGTACAATTCAGGTCTTCAATCATGCATTAAGGAAAATGATATCCATCTCATTTAACCACCTTTTTTGTTTTCTTTTCTCCCCCTCCCTCCCCTCTTTCTCCCTCCCTTACCCTCCCTTCCTTTGACCATTCTGGTGTTCCTCTAATCCTCCTATGTACCCTCATCCAACAATACTTTGAAATAGCCTCCTTATATCAGAGAAAACATTTGGTACTAGGATTTTTGAGATTGACTAACTTCACTTAGCATTATGTCTTCCAACTTCATCCATTTACCTGCAAATGCCATTAATTTATTTTCTTTTATTGCTGAGTAAAATTCCATTGTGCGTATATACCACATTTTCTTAATCCACTCATTTACTGAGGGACATCTAGGTTGGTTCCACAGCCTAGCTATTGTGAATTGCACAGCTACAAACATTGAGATAGCTGTGTCACTGTAATATGCTGTTTTTAAGTCCTTTGGGAATAGACCCAGGAGTGGGATGGCTGGGTCATAGGGTGGTTCTATTCCCATTTTCCCAAGAAATCTCCATACTGCTTTCCATAGTGGTTGCACCATTTTGCAGTCCCACCAGCAATGTATGAGTGTGTCTTTTTCCCCATATCCTCTCCAACATTTATTGTTGCTTGTGTTCTTGATAGCTGCCATTCTGACTGGAGTGAAGTGAAATCTTAGAGTAGTTTTGATTTGCATTTCTCTAATTGCCAGCGATGTTGAACATTTTTTCATGTATTTGTTGATTAATTGTGTATCTTCTTCTGAGAGGTGTCTTCTCAATTCCTTAGCCCATTTATTGATTGCGTTATTTGTTTTTTTAGTGTAAAGTTTTTTGAGTTCTTTATATATTCTAGAGATTAGTGCTCTATCTGATGTGCATGTATTAAATATTTGTTCCCAATTAGTTGGCTCTCTATTCACCTCACTGATTGCTTCTTTTGCTGAAAAGAAGCTTTTTAGTTTAAATCTATCCCATTCATTAATTCTTGGTAGTAATTCTTGCGCTACAGGATTCTTATTAAGGAACTTGGGGCCTAATCCAACATGTTGGAAATTGGAGCTTACTTTTTCTTCTATTAGGCGTATTGTCTCTGGTCTAATTCCTAGGTCTTTGATCCACTTTGAATTGAGTTTTGTGCATGGTGAGAGATAAGGGTTTAATTTCAATTTGTTGCATATGGATTTCCAGTTTTCCCAGCACCATTTGTTGAAGAGGCTATCCTTTCTCCACTGTACATTTTTGGCATCTTTGTCTAATATAAGATAGCTGAAATTATATGTATTAGTCTCTGTGTCCTCAATTCTGTACCATTGGTCCACCAGTCTGTTTTGGTGCCAATACCATGCTGTTTTTGTTACTATTGCTCTATAGTATAATTTAAAGTCCGGTATGGTGATGCCCCCTGCTTCACTTTTATGCTCAGGATTGCTTTGGCTATTCTGGGTCTCTTATTTTTCCAGATGAATTTCATGACTGCTATTTCTATTTCTTTGAAGAATGACATTGGGATTTTGATTGGAATTGCATTAAATCTGTATAATGCTTTTGGTAGTATGGACATTTTGAGAATATTAATTCTACCTATCCAAGAGCAAGGTAGGTCTTTCCATCTTCTGAGTTCATCTATAATTTCTTTCTTTAGTGTTCTATAATTTTCGTTATAGAGGTCTTTCACCTCTTTCGTTAGGTTGATTCCCAGGTATTTTATTTTTTTTTGATGCTATTGTAAATGGGGTATTTTTCATCATTTCCCTTTCAGAGTCTTTGTCGCTGATGTACACAAATGCCTTTGACTTATGTGTATTGATTTTGTATCCTGCAACTTTGCCAAATTCGTTTACTAGTTGTAAAAGTTTACTGGTAGAGTTTTTGGGTCTTCTAGGGAGATTATCATGTCACCAGCAAATAGTGGTAATTTGAGCTCTTCTTTTCCTATCTTGATCCCTTTAATTTCTTTCATCTGTCTAATTGCTCTGGCCAGAGTTTCCAGCACCATGTTAAATAGCAGTGGTGAAAGGGGGCATCCCTGTCTTGTTCCAGTTTTTAGAGGGAATGCTTTCAATTTTTCTCCATTTAAGATTATGTTAGCTCGGGGCCTTGCATAAATAGCTTTTATAATGTTAAGATATGTTCCTGATATTCCTAGTTTTTCCAGTGTTTTGAATATAAAGGGGTGTTGTATTTTGTCAAATGCTTTTTCTGTGTCAATTGAGATGATCATATGATTTTTGTCTTTAAGTCTATTGATGTGATGTATTATGTTTATTGATTTCCGAATGTTGAACCAGCCTTGCATCCCTGGGATAAACCCCACTTGATCGTGGTGCACTATCTTTTTGATATGTTTTTATATCCGATTTGCCAGGATTTTATTGAGGATTTTTGCATCTATGTTCATTAAAGATATGGGCCTGAAGTTTTCTTTTTTGGATGTGTCTTTGCCTGGCTTTGGAATTAATGTGATATTGGCCTCATAGAAAGAGTGTGGAAGAGCTCCCTCTTTTTCTATTTCTTGAAATAGTTTGAAGAGCATTGGTATTAGTTCTTCTTTGAAAGTCTTATAGAACTCGGCTGTAAACCCATCAGGTCCTGGACTTTTCCTTGTTGGTAGCTTTTTGATGACATCTTCTATTTCTTCGCTTGTAATTGATCTGTTTAAATTGTGTAGAGCCTCCACATCCAGTTTAGGCAAATCATATGACTCTAGAAATCTGTCAATGCATTCAATATTTTCTATTTTATTAGAGTACAAGTTTTCAAAGTAATTTCTAATTATATTCTGTATATCTGAGGTGTTTGTTTTGATATTCCCTTTTTCATCACAAATGTTTGTAATTTGAGTTTTTTCTCTTCTTCTTTTCGTTAGCATCGCTAAGGGTCTGTCAATTTTCTTTATTTTTTCAAAGAACCAACTTTTAGTTTTGTCAATTCTTTGAATGGTTTCCTTAGTCTGAATTTTATTAATTTCTGCTCTGATTTTAATTATTTCCTGTCTTCTACTGCTCTTGGTGTTGGCCTGTTCTTCGTTTTCTAATGCTTTGAGGTGTGATATTAAGTCATTTATTTGTTGTTTTTTTTTTTCTTCTTAAGGAATGAACTCAGTGCAATGAATTTTCCTCTTACTACTGCCTTCATAGTGTCCCAGAGATTTCTATATGATATATCTGTGTTCTCATTTACCTCTAGGAATTTTTTGATCTCCTCTTTGATGTCTTCTTCAACCCCTTGTTCATTCAGTAGCATGTTGTTTAGCTTCCAGTTGATGGAGTAGTTTTTCTCATTCCTTGTTTTGTTGTTGATTTCCAATTTCATCCCTTTATGGTCCGATAGCATGCAGGGTAGTATCTCTATTTTTTTATATTTGCTGAGAGTTGCCTTGTGACATAATATATGGTCTATTTTGGAGAAGGAGCCATGTGCTGCTGAGAAAAATGTGTATTCGTTTACTGAGGGATGAAATATTCTATATATGTCCATTAGGTCTAAATTGTTAATTGTTTTAAGGAGGTTTAAAGTTTCTTTGTTTAGCTTTTGTTTGGATGATCTATCCATTGGTGAAAGAGGTGTACTGAAGTCCCCTAAAATAACTGTGTTGTGGTCTATTTTACTCTTGAACTTGAGAAGAGTTTGTTTGATGAATGTAGGTGCTCCATTATTTGGGGCATATAGATTTATGATTGTTATATCCTGTTGATGGATGGTTCCCTTAAGTAATAAGAAATATCCATCTTTGTCCCTCTTGATTAGTTTTGGTTTGAAGTCTACCTTATTTGATATGAGAATGGAAACCCCTGCTTGCTTCCGCCGGCCATGTGAGTGATAAGACTTTTCCCAGCCTTTCACTTTCAGTCTGTTGATGTCTTTTTGTGTTGATGTCTTTTTCTATGAGGTGTGTTTCTTGGAGACAGCAAATTGTTGGGTCGTTTCTTTTAATCCATTCTGATAATCTGTGTCTTTTGATTGGCGAATTTAGGCCATTAACATTCAGGGTTATTATTGAGATGTGATTTTTATTCCCATCCATTTTTATTTGAATTATGGTCTTTAGCTTGATTTGGTTTCTCTTCTGGTTGGTATTTCCTTTAGTTTAATATCTCCCTTTGTTGATTTTTGTATCATTTTTCTCTTCTTCTTCACGAAAAATGTTGCCCAGGATGTTCAGAAGTGCTGGCTTTCGAGTTGTGAAATCTTTTAACTTTTGCTTGTCATGGAAGGTTTTCATTTCATCTTCGAATCTAAAGCTCAATTTTGCTGGATATAAGATTCTTGGTTGACATCCCTTTTCTTTCAGAGCTTGAAATATGCTATTCCAGGATCTTCTTGCTTTTAAGGTCTGGGTTGAAAAATCTGAACATAGTCTGATTGGTTTCCCCCCACATGTAATCCGCTTCCTTTTTCTTGTGGCTTTCAGTATTCTCTCCTTGCTCAGTGTATTAGGCATTTTCATTATAATGTGTCTTGGTGTGGATCTATTGAGATTTTGTTTGGTGTTCGGTATGCCTCTTGAACTTGGTTTTCCCATTCATTCCTCAAGTTTGGAAAATTTTCTGTAATTATTTCGTTAAATAGATTGCTCATTCCTTTTCTTTGAAACTCTGCCCCTTCCTCTACGCCAATCACTCTGAAGTTTGGTCTTTTTATGCTGTCCCATAATTCTTGGATGTTATGTTCTTGATTTCTAGCAAGTTTTGCTGTATAGTCTAAATTCTTCTCTAGGATATCTATTTTGTCTTCATTGTCTGAGGTTCTTTCTTCCAAGTGGTCTATTCTGTTGGAGATGCTTTCAATTGAACTTTTATTTTGGTTTATTGCTTCTTTCATTTCTGAAATTTCTGTTTGGATTCTCTTTAGAGCCTCTATTTCCCTATTGAAGTAATCTTTTACTTCCTGTATTTGTTTTTGGAGTTCTTTGTCAAAATGATCTTTTGCCTCCTGTACTTGCTCCCTCATCTCATTTTTGAGTTCGTTCTTAAGTTCCATAAACGTTTGGCATATGTAATTTCTAAATTCCATCTCAGGCATTTGACCAACTGTGCTTGCCATGACATCAACTGATGAGGTATCTTGATTTGTTTGTGTCATTTTCTTCCCTTGTTTTTTCATGTTGCTTGTGTGTCTATTCTTCCTACACTGTGGGACCCTGACTATTTCGATTTTACCTTAAAGCCTTATGTTGTTCCCATAGTACAATGCTATCAGATCACCTTACAATTCCTTTACACTTTTAAAACCTAACACTTTCTATTCAGAAAATCCAAGTTTGATCACAATGTACAGATTTGGTTAACCCAGATATTATTTACAATTTACTCTGTACGCTTCTGATGGGGTTCCATAGCTTCAAGTATTGGATACAGAGGTGTTATGTTTAGGAAGAAGGAAGTGTCTTGAATTATTCTTTCTTGGAAAGTATGAAAAGAGGTTTCTATTGAAGTGGTTTAGTGTAAGTGGTTTAGTATCAGTAGACGAGGGAAGGAAGAGAATGGAGTAGACAATTAGGTGGAAAGACCAATTTATATATAAAGTAAGTTGTAAAAGAAAAAGAAATGATAAAAGAGTAGGAATTGGTGTAAGGGAGAGGAGAGAGAATCAAGAAAATAGAGAGTAAACTATATATAACACCACTTTGCTACCCAGTTCAATTGCACCGGTTCTAGAAATCCCAAGTTCTGTGTATAACTTGTTTTTGCCTCTGTTTAGTATGCACTGGCAGGGTGTAAACATGAAAGATGAAGGAGGAAGAAAAGATGCAAGAGTGAAAAGGAAGAAAAGAAGGAAAGAAAAAAGGGGTGGAAGCAAACAAACACACTGACAATCATTGTGGAAGGCAAAAAAAAAAAAAAAAAAAAAAAAAAAAAAAAAAAAAAAAAAGCAGAACAAAACAAAGCCAAAAAAAGAAAAAGAAAAAGAAACAAACAAACAATCAAACAAAAAACCTCCCTGAAATCCAACAAAACAAACAAACCAACAACAACAACAACAAAAAAGTCAAACCCCAAGTCTCAAACAAAACGGGCCCTGGTATGCCCCCCTCTTTTTTCCCTTCCAGTTCAAGCCAATTGTTATTGGATCACGTCTAGACAGTCTGTGATCCTGTTGGTGGAATCAAGGCCACACCCCAGGCCAGTGGCTGAACGGCTCAGTGAAGGAGTGGCCCACGGGGTTTGTGTGTCAGCAGATGAATGGTACCGGGAAGGGGATTCTCCAGAAGGCACCCCCTCCCCACGCCCATCCACAGTTACAGCTTCTTGTGGCCGCTCCACTGGCCTCAGACACACCCTCCCCTGCTGGCCACCCAAGCCTCACCCAGGTGTCCGTTGTCTTCAGAGAGCTAGAGGGTCCCTGGATGGCTGCAGCCATCACTCTCCGTCTCCTCCCCTTTGTCTGGGTCAGCCACTGCACCCTTCAAAGATGGCGGTGCTCTCCTCCCAGTCAACAGCAGCTCCGCAGACTCCCGTGTCCTCGCCGATCGATTTCAAAGCCGCTGGGTGGATGTCTCCCTGCCGAGGTGGCACCAGGAAGCCGCAACTGTAACTTCGGCACAGACAGCGCTGCTTCAGACTGTGGACCGCTCCAACTCTGCCCCTGCTTGCTGTTGGTCGGTCTCTGCGCCGCTCTCTCCAGGGCCCTACTGCTGAGGGTCGTGTCCGGTGGAGTGTGGATTCGAACTGGTGTTGTCAACCCGCGGTCTCCCGTGGTCCCCCAGCACCAATTCCAACGGCTGTTATCGGTGGTTTTTATCGCTGGTTTCACACTGGTGTGCCCTGAGTGCGGCTGGGGTTGCAGTCGTAGCGCGGTCTCCCCACACTGACTTTGTTTTGCACGGCCTGTGCACCACCCAGTCGGTTCTGCAGAAGCCTCGCGGCTCCAGCTGCTACAGACAGCCTGTCTCCCTCTCTCCCTGGTAGTGGTAATCAAACCATCCAGGAGATCGGTATTTTTGGCCTATATATATATATATGATGTAAGGCAATTTATCTGCTTTGTTGGATTCTTTCCACAGAACTGCCCTGAAGTGCGGCTTCCTCTAATCCGCCATCTTGGATCTCTCCTAATCATAATGTTCTTACCAAGTAAATATTTAGTAAATTTTTCTTTAAAGAAAACTAATGCTTAAGTTTTTTCTTTTAAAATGGCAAATGGAAATGTATTTTTTTATTTCTACTAGTTTAGAAAATGTTTTAAACCTTTGGATCTGGTTATTGGAAAAGCCACATGCCTTTCTTTCTCAGCTGTTTTTGACTTAGGTAGTATTTGTTAGGGGTCAAATAGCTTTCTGGAAACTCCAGGCTCTTGGCCAGCCTGACAAGACCCTGAAGTCCCTGGCACACAGCCGCTGGTCCAGCTTGGCCCAGAAACTTGGACTGGAGTTCGATTCCCTCCCAGGAGAGGGCAGAGCACAAGCACAGCTCTCTTCACGCCCTCTCCTTTGCATCATTGTCACGTTTTTGCTGTCCTTTACTAGCATGATTTGATTTATCATTTGGGGAGTAGCCATGTACTGAAGGAGAACCTCACATCTACCATAGATGTTGGTGTGTGAGTATGGATTTTATTTTTAAAAAGGGTGTTGGTGTAAATAAACACACTCTAACTACATTTTTCAAAAAAAGGAAACCATGGAAAATATAAAGAAATAGAATCCTATTGCCTGCAAGTGATCACAGTTAATATTTTCATTTCCCTCCAATCTTCTTTTCATTTTATATACTTATGAGCATGCTAAAGGGATATTTATTATTCAGCTTTATCACTTACTGGTTTATTATAAACTTGTTCCCAAATCATTAAGATTCTCTAGTAAATATTTATTAGGCTTATGATATTTTATTAACTGGATGAATCATAATTTATAATTTCTCTATTGTTAGATATCTGAATCATTTTATCATTTTATCACTGATACAAATAATGTTACTCTGTCATCTTTGCATTTAAACATATGTCTGTATCTTTGATTATTTCCATTGTATAAAATTTAGAAATAGAATTGCAGGTTTTGGAAAATGCACCATTCCTAAGGATCTAGCTGCTTATTCCCAAGAGCCTTCCAAACAAATTTTGCACTCCAAATTATGGTATATAAGATTATTTTTTTCACAGCATCCTTTCCAGAACTGCTCACTAATTAAAGACATCAATTTGAGAAATGTAAAACAGCACCCTTTCAAAAATACAGTATCTGATGATTTTTTCAAGTTTTCCTGCCTTACAACTACATAAAGTTTCTTCAATTGTATATTATTTATTTATTTATTTATTCATCCATTCATTCATTCATACTTAGGATTGAACTCAGGGGCACTTTACCAGTGAGGTACATGCCGAGCTCTTTTCTGTATTTTATTTAGAGACAGGATCCCGCGGAGTTGCTTAGGGCTTGGCTAAGTTGGTGAGGATAGCTTTGAACTTGCAATCCTCCTGCCTCAGCCTCCCAAGCCACTGGGATTATAGGCACCATGCCTGGCTGGATATTTTTACTATATGAGCAGGTGGCCTTGTGCAGTAAATATTATCACACTGTGCCCTTAGATACCACCGCATACTCTTCACTTTGGTAAATATTATGTCTGTGCACTCTTTCTTGCTTATGTTTTCTCTTTTAAAAAACCACCCATTACTACTGGTATAATCTAAATAATTACTAACACTACTACTGTAAACGATACTTTTTATATTATGCTATTTTGAATCTTAGGTTTACAAAGAAGTAACAAATGTAATACCATCATTCAAAATAGTCAGAAATTAGATACACTGATATAGGTTCTATCTACCCATCACCTATCATTTATCTTTACATTGTCAATTCAATGTCACACTTACTCCAAATGAACCACACAAAGGCAAATATAGGTGTAACAGGAAAAAAATGGTCACAGAGTATTTCTATGGCTCCATTTCATACAGGAGGAGGGTTGTGAGTCTTAAAGGAACGATTGCCCAGAAATGAAGGAAAGGGATAAAAGATGAATACAAGGAAGAATTTGAGTAAATATTTTATGTGGGTAAATATCTGGCAGTTATAGAGAAAAGGAGATGGGACCGATTTCATGGAGCTGTAATCAGTTGTTTTCAAATCTGACCTCATAGACACTCTACAGCAAGCTCTCACATGGCCCTGGCCTCTTATCACTGAAGGAGAGATATTAACAAGAGAGGATATCTGAAGGGTGCCACGAACCAGCACCCCATACCTCCCATCTCCACCATATTTACAACAACTGTTTCACCTGTTTGTATATGTAAGATTACCCAATTTCTGTAAATCTTTTTAATGATGATAATATAAACCTGTGGCAGATACATCTAAACAAGAATATTTAAAATGAAAAAACGGAGGACCCAGTGTTTAAAGCCTTGAGGTTCTTCCTGAACACCAAGAAGTCCATAGATCCATTCAGGCAAATAATGGAATCAACAGAGTCCAACCCACTGGTATCATGCCACATACAATCTAGACTTTTTTTTCAAAGCTTATTTTATTTGTTATTGTTTTGTTTTGTTTTGGGATAGAGAAGAGGAGGGTGCTTATGTCAGCTTAACTCCTATGCCTGACTTTCAAGTAATATTAAAAACATGTTCATTACGCAAATAGTGCTCACCTAATTCCCAGAGGATCATCCTCCTTCCTATCATCTCTTCAGCATTGGTGAATTGCTCAAGAGGTCAGTGAAGTTAAGTGAGAACAGTAAGTGATTTAATTTCATCATGTGATTTTTTTTTTTTTTTTGACAGAGTTGACTCTGCTGACCCAGCTAAGAGGCAATCATGAGTTTATAACTTAACCAAGTTTATGTATCTCTCTTGGGAAGAATACAACCTTTGAGATAGTGGAAGACTCTTCCTTACTTAGATGCACATCTATGACCCATCAAAGAAACTCATAAAGTTCCATTTATAGAATAGTGTCTGGCAAGAAGTTTTATGTCTTTTAGTTTTGCTGAAGGGTGATTTTACGTATGCTCATTTTATTTGCATTTACATTGTGCCTACCTGGTCCTCACTGAGACCCAGTTCTAAATCATACAAGAAAACTATTATACCAAAACAAATAGAATATTTCTAATATTTCCTACTTCATTTCAATGAGTATCACATAGTTAGTTGTGTTCCTATCTATGAGTTCCTAATGGTAAGAATTTTATCTTAATCCCTTTTTGTATTATTTCTAATATCTATTGTGATTTTATATATGTAGGAAGTGCTTTACAAATGCTTGCTTATTTATGGGATTTATTTAAGATGCAATGAAATAAATAGCAGATAATTTGGAAAAATGAATATAAATGTTGCTAAAATGGTAATACTGTTTTCTAAAAATCTTTGAAAATATGAGTATAAAAAATAATGATGCTACTATGCTATTGTTTCTACTTTATATTCTGAAATGCTTTTTACCTAGATCCATTTTTCTCAGCAGTTAGAAATTAAATAGCAGTCTAGGGGATGAAAGTCATCTGGGAACAGTCAGCCTCCAGACCTGTTCCTGGTTCCCCTGGTTCTGTTCTCATCTCTTCATCCTGGGCTTCCTCACTCAGTCTTTTTCATCTCTAGACTTCAGTGTCAATGACTTTCCTTGTTTCCTTTCTGGTACATTTAATTCCCACTCCTAGTTTTCACTCTTGCCAACACCCGGGTTCTTCATTAGGTTGTTCCAATGATTCCATTGTTTAACAGTAGTTTCTCAGATTCTAAACTATGTCCTGACTTGCATTATTATTTTTGTTTTAGTCAGCCTTTTTGTTGCTGTGACGAAAAGACCAAACACAAACAATTTACAGGAGGAAAAGTTTGATTGGTGTGCATGGTTTCAGAAGACTCTGTCCATAGATGTATGACTCCACTTTTCTTGGCAAGTTGAGGCAGAACATCATAGTAGAAGGGTGTAGAGAAGAAAAGTAGATCAGGACATGGTAACAAGGAACCAGGGAGAGAGACAGAGACAAACAAAGAGAGATCTGCTTACCATATAACAAGGGAGAGAGAGAGAGAGAGAGAGAGAGAGAGAGAGAGAGAGAGAGAGAGAGAAAGAGAGAGAGAGAGAGAGAGAGATCTACTTGTCAGAGATAAAATATAAACCCCAAGGCACATCCACAGTGATTTCCCTCCTCCAGCCACATCCTACCTGCCTACAGTTATCACCAAGTTAATCCCTATCAGTGGATTAAGCCATTGATTAGGTCATACCTGTCATAACTTAATGTTCATTCTGAACATTCTCTTTAAAAAAAAATAAAAAACTCTCGTGTCTAGACATATATGATATTAGGGTGTATTGTGAACATATTATGCACACATGGAGTACAACCAATTACAATTTTGGTCCCATTCTTTGGTTGAACATTATATGGAGTTACACTGATTGTGTATTCATATATGAACATAGGAAAGATATGTCTGAATCATTCATTCTTTCTACTCCCATCCTCTCTCCTTTCTCTTCATTCCCATTTGTGTAATCCAATGAACTTCTATACTTCCCTTGTCTACCTTCCCTTGTTATGGGTTAGCATCCACATGTCAGAGAGAACATTTGGCCTTTGGTTTTCATTTAGCATATTCTCTCTTTTACTGGCAAATACCACAATTTCATTCTTTTTATGGCTGAGCAATATTCTATTGTGTGTGTGTGTGTGTGTGTGTGTGTGTGTGTATATATACACCACATTTTCTTTATCCATTCATATGTTGAAGGGCATCTAGGTTGGTTCCATAGCTTGGCTATTGTGAATTGAGCTGCTATAAATTGGAAGACCTAAGAAAATGGAAAGACTTCCCATGTTCTTGGATAGGCAGAATTAATATTGTCAAAATAGCCACACTACCCAAAGCACTACACAGATTCCATGCAATTCCCATTAAAATTTCAATGATGTTTTTCATAGGCATAGTAAAAGCAGTCATAAAATTTATGAAAATTTGGAAAAATAAGGCCCAGAATAGCCAAAAAAGTCCTTAGCGAGAAAAGTGAAGCAGGACGTAACACAACACCAGAACTTACATTATAATACAGAGCTATAGTAACAAAAACAGCATGGTATTGACACAAAAATAGAATTGAAGAACAATGAACGGAATAGAAGACACAGAGACATATCCACATAAATACTGTTATCTCATACTAGACAAATGTACCATAAATATACACAAGAGATAAGATAGCCTCTTCAACAAATGTTTCTGGGAAAACTGAAAATCTATATGTAGTAGATTGAAATCAAACCCCTACATCTCACTCTGCACAAAATCCAACTCAAAGTGGATAAGGGACCCAGGCATTAGACCAGAGACCCTGCAAATAATAGAAGAAAAAGTAGGCCCAACTCTCCATCATGTCAGCTCAGGAACAACTTTCCTCAATAAGACTCCTAAAGCACAAGAAGTAAAATAAAAGAAATCAATAAATGGATGCCATTAAACTAAAAAGCTCTGTACAGTAAAGGAAACAATCAAGAACATAAATAGAAAGCCTACAGAATGGGAGAAAATCTTTGCCATGTGTACGTACCTAAAATAGAGCATTAATCCCCAGGATATACAAAGATCTCAAAAAAAAACCTTAACACAAACAACAACAACAACAACAAATCCCAAATAACCCAATCAATAAATGGGCAAAGGAACTGAACAGGCACTTCACAGAAGAAATACAAATTGTCAAAAAAATATTTAAAAAATGTTAAAGTCGGGCATGGTGGCGCATGCCTGTAATCTCAGCACTTGGGAGGGCTGAGGCAAGAGGATCGCGAGTTCAAAGCCAGCCTCAGCAATGGCGAGGTGCTTAGTAACTCAGTGAGATGCTGTCTCTAATAAAATACAAAAAAGGGCTGGGTATGTGGCCCAGTGGTTGAGTGTCCCTGAGCTCAATCCCCGGTACCAAAAAAAAAAAAAAAAAAAAAAAATGTTCAACTCTGAACATTCTTGCATTGTCTCACACATAAGCTTGCAGGGGGACACCTTGTATCTAAACCATAACATTTACCTTAGTGTCTTTGAAAGGAAAGAATTATGTTTGTTTTACTGACATATTGATATCATTTAGACTGATTATGATATAGCCCAATTATTGGATTGAGTTGCTGTGAAGTTAATCTCATTTTCTCTGCAAGGCTGATTTAAAACAAGCAATACAAGCCAACAAAGTCCACAAAACAAAACATGGCCTCATGCAGCTATTTTCATTGTGAATTTTCTAAGTTTTGGTAACAGAGTGTGGATGGCTGTGAGAAAAGCATGAATTAGAAGAATGGTAGTGAGGTGGGAAGTAGAGCTAGCAGAAGGTATCAGGTCGATTGACTCAGGATGAGAAAACATTCCTAGTGTACAATGCAATGTTTCTCTTCATGTTTTAATCTCACCAGGATGAGAGAGGCCTTCAGTTGTCTGAACATAAACTTATTAGAATATTCAGTACTATGTGGTACTGAGTAGAAAGGACACAAGCATTGGCTTCAAAAGACCCAAATTGAGCGGGGAACAGAGGCACATGTCTGTAATCCCAGTGGCTTGGGAGGCTGAGGCAGGAGGATTGCAAGTTCAAAGCAAGCCTCAGCAACTTAGTGAGGCCCTAAAAAACTCAGTGAGACCCTGTCTCTAAATAAAATACAGAAAAGGGCTAGGGATATGGCTTAGTGGTTAAGTGCCCCTGAGTTGAATCCTTGGTACCAAGAAAAAAAAAAAAAAAAAAAAGATCCAAATTGAATCTATATTCTGTTACATATCAGCTGACCTTAAGGATTTCTTTCTTTCTTTTGCTCTTTCCTGCCTTCCTTTTTCCTCTCCCCCCTCCACTATTCTCTCCTTTCCTCTCTTCTGTTGTTTCTTTCCTTATTTCTTTTTCTTTATGTGTTTTCCTTAGATTTTGGAGAATTAGTAGGAAGAATCAGTACCAAAGTAGTACAATTGAAAATCTCTATCCTGGTATTTTTGGTTCTTTCCTCAACTGTAGATTTGTCTCACGTCTATCCAGGTTTAGGATCCTATGTTCAAACTGTATCTAGGTTTCTGTCATTTGATTTTTGGTATAACAAAGAGAGAGAAATTTGTTGAATTAATTATATGTGTGTGTGTGTGTGTGTGTGTGTGTGTGTGTGTGTGTGTTTCTGGGTCACATGTCAAAGTCAAAAGTTCACAGGATGCTGTCCTCCATAGGGTGTCCATCTGTGCTTGCTGGTTTATGAGACATCTCAGATAGCGAATGGGTACTTGGCAATATATGTTAACATGGAATTAAATAATTGAGCTGCTCAGAAATCTCCATGGTTCCAATTGCTTAACAAATTATTGTTAAATCTATAATAACAAAGTCACAAGAGATTATCCTTTGTTCTTGAATGAATTATGTATGTATACTGACACACACACACATGCCTGCACATACACTTTCATAAACCTTGGCTTAAAAGTGAAGGAAAAGAAAACTTTACATTGTTAATAATTACTCATGAAGCCTCAAAGTCTAAGATTTAATGTTATAGACTTGTCAGCAGGTGTTCTGTTAATGCTGAGCTGAACAATGTTCCACAAAATCTTGCTCTGCCTTTTGGAAAAAAGCTCATGACAATAAAAGAAAGGAAAATTAACTATTAAGACACCTCAGGCATATGTTTCTAGAATTGGAATCTTAGCATTTTCTGTTTTTTCCCTGTCAGAGATTATTCTTTGTACAAAGCAAAGTATTCATTAAGTGACATATGCTTTCTAAAGCTCCCTTTTGCTCCCTCAGGTATTAAAACATGGACTTGAAGCCAGAATATTGTACTCAATAAAATAATATTATCTATTCTTTTAATTAAATTTATTAAAAGTTAAATTTTTGAATTCCACAGCCTATTGTCATCTCAGGCTCAACATAGCTATTCTCAAACAAGTGACCTCTTTCTTTTTCTGCTTATTGAAAATTCTTTTCCTTAGGAAACATGTGATTATCATATTCATTTCACTAGGATGCAGAGAAAGCAGTTCTAAAAGAATGTTTACTTTAGAAATATTAACTGTGTTTGAAGAACTTTTGTTTAGTTTTATAATACTCTATGATTATTGGCAAAGAGAAGGCCATCTACTATGAAAGATGACTGATTCATTCTATGGGAGAATCTTTAAAGTACATCCTAACTTAGTGTCTTTGAGAATCTTCTACTGAGCATGTCACCAAATGCAAACAAAATGAGAGAAATGGAATTCTATTGCTTCATGGTTATTTTGACATCTAGAGTATAGATGAATAAAATAAATAAACAACCACCTCAGTTTGGGCTGATCAATAACAACCTGCTCAATGTTATGTGTTATGAAGTTTTTACTTAAAAATTGTAGGATTTTATTGCTCGACTTAGCACAGGAGGACTTTACAATTTACAAGATACTCAGGAAAGGGAAGAATCTTACTCCTTGTGACACAGGTGCCTTCATTCCCTTCTTCACCATGTCCCACACAGTGCTTCATAGGCAGCCTCCACAGCTGGACTCGAGGAGCCCACATGCACAAACATAGAACCCCATACAACACGTGGGACTTTCATTATGGCTTGCATCTGGAATGTCCCCCAAAGGTCATGTGGTGAAGGTCTGGTCTCCAATGCAGCAATGTTCAGAGGTGGGTCTTTGGGAAGTAACTAGATCATGAGAGTTCTGATTTCATTAATGCATTCATCCATGGATAGATTCTTATCTGAATGAACTCTTGGAGTGGTAAAAACTATTGGACATGGAACACGCTTGAAGGGTAGGTCTTTGGGAGCATGCCTTGGGAGAATGTAATTTATTCCAGCTTGTTCTCTCTCCCTACCCCTCCTCTATCTCTCTCTGCCTCTCCACTGCCATAAGCTGAGCAGTTTTCCTCTGCCATAACCTTCCAACCTCATGTCCTCCCTCTCCTCAAGCTCAAAGTAATGGAACTAGTCAGCTAGTCAACCATGGACAGAGAACCCTCTGAAACCGTGAGCCAAAATAAATAATTCCCCCTCTGAGCTGTTTTTCTAAAGCGTTTTGTTCCAGTGGCAAAAAGCTGACTAACACAAGCATTTACTATTTCTCCTCAAATCACAGTGAGTGTGTGTGTGTGTGTCTGTGTGTGTGTGTGTGTGTGAGAGAGAGAGAGAGAGAGAGAAGGGGGGGCATGAGTACGCTGGGCAGTAGAATTATATTCAGAGATGACTATAGCATGTTTTCAGTATTCTCCTGTCAGTGGGAGGTAAAACCTGAGAAATGGGTGACAGCTTGATAGTGTTTGTTTTTAGAGAAAAAGTAGAGAGGAAAAAAAAGTTGTATTATTTTATTGGATAACTTATATTATGAATACAACTCAGAAGAAAAATTAGATAATTGGACTTCTCTCCAGTTCCGTTTTATCCTAGATAAGCATTTTTGCACTTAAATAACATCTTTTCTTGGCTGAAGAAACACTTGGAGTAACTCTCTGAGCATGGCAGAAGGGTGTGTGAGAGAGGTGTTGCTGTTTTATGATATTCCTACCAATGTTTTGGGAGTGGGAGAGATGAGGAAATAAGATCATCTATGTGGTGTGATTATAAAAGATGCATAAAAATTGAACTGTTATAAAGAGACACTATCAAAATCATCTGCAGATGAATAAGTTGTATAAAATGGATTCAGTTAGAAAGCTTGCTTTGAGAATGTCTATAGGAAGCAGCAGGAAACAAGGAGGGAGCCCTGGTATGCTTACCGTATTTGGAGGTGAAATAGGGGAAGGTACTTCAGCAAGGAGATTGCCTAAGACATTTACAGTGGAAACAAATGTAAAATTTATACTAATCCTAAAATTAAAATAAGGACAATTAAAAGATGTTTTGTGCTAATATGTGACAGCTTGGTATAGATCCCCTGACCCCTGGGGATAAATGATATAGCCTATAAATGGTTAGGGTCAAAATACTGAGAAGTGTGCTACTTTCTCTAAGAGAAACTATTTTCTATTTTTACAGCAAAGGTCAGATACTACCTTTAGCTCTACACTCTTGGCTTCACTAGGTCATCTAAATGGTTTCTCAAAAATAGAGATGAAAAGAGCACTGCCTTTTTTGAATTGTTTCTCTCTCTTTAGCTATTGCTTCTTCATATATTTTACTATTAATTTCTAGATCATTTATAGACAAAACAAGAAGTTTCTGTCTTTGAAAATTTCAAAATGTTAAATAAAATAGGACCATATATATGTATATACAAAATTAATAAATTTTAATTTTAATTAAATTTGGTAAGTTAATTTAAGAAATTAAAATCCATAAATCCTATTGTGTCAGGATGCTATATGTACCATTCTGTTTCTACTGCTAAAGAACAATAGCTTTCCATTAAAATTATTATGCTTCTTATTAAAATGTAATAATTCCCACAAATCATTTTTATTAAGCACTTAGTATGTCCTGACACTAATAACAGATTTAACGTCGGAAATAATAATAATCATTCAGATGATTAAGATTCACCAAAAAATGGATATAGCAGCCCTGGAAAACTGTAAGTTAATGAGAAAAGACAGCAAGATCCAGAAAACATATGTTCAAGAATCTCCCAGCCTATAAGAAGCATAGCACACAGACACATGTCCTGATAGTTGTCCTAGAAGTTCGTAGCTGAACCAGAATACAAGATTGAGATGACCATTGTTTCAAACTCATCAGTGATATTCTAGTTTTTTGTGCTCATATTAAGTGCTTGAAAGAAGCACCTAGTCCACTGCTAAAGAAAATACAGATGATCCATTGACAAACATTCTCTTCTTGAACAAATTTTTCTGTGACTCCTGATCCTTCTCCCAGGCCCATTTGTGTATTTTTCTTATAAAATCCAGTTTTAGCAAGAAAACTTGATAAGTCAGTTTGCCAAACATCCCCCACCATGGCCCTTGAATTGCAATGACCCTTGATAGTTGATCAGGCTCCCTATATCCTAGACGATGTATGATCGATCATCTTGGCATATCTTCAGCAAGAATCTTGGTAGGTCTGTTTAACCCAAATCCCCCTTACCCTTGATCTTTCCTCTTAGCAATTTTTCATTCACTGACTCCCACCTTGTTCTTGAGTTATAAATTTCCACTTGCACATGTTATATTTGGAGTTAAGCAGAAACCTTGACATATATGCTAAGCTGTTGATCAATGTTCAGTATTAATATTCTAAAAACAGCAGGACAGTCTCAGTATCTTTTTTAATTTGCATTCAAATACTAATTATTTTAGTCAGCTTTTTCACTGCTGTGACTAAAAGATCTGACCAGAACAATTGTAGAGGAAGAAAATTTTAATTGAGGGCTCATGGTTTCAGAGGTCTTAGTCCATAGAAGTCTGGCTCCATTTCTAAGGCTCAAGATGAGGCTGAACATCATGGAGGGAGAGGTTGCAGAGGGAAGCAGCTCACATTTGGTGACCAGGAAACAGAGTTTTCTACTCTCCAGATACAAAATATATACCGAAAGCCATGCCACCAAGTCCCACATCTGACAGCCATACCCTACCACTTCAGTTACCACTCAGCTAATCCCTTTCAGGGGATTAATTAATGGATTGGGTTATTATCTCACATCCCAATAATTTCTCCTCTGAACCTTCTTTCATTGTCTCACATGTGAGCTTTTGGGGGACACCTTGCATGTTAACTGTAGCACTAATAGAACCAACTTTTAACCTACCTTGTTAGGGGAAGTCATGACAGATATTTCAGAACTCATAGATGATATATTCAACGTAGGTGCTCAGATGTAATCCCGAGCACATATTGCCATATCATAGCAGAAGGAAACTGGAAGTGTGTTGGGATTTACTAGGAAGGAAAGAATGATTTAAAATTATTCTAAGCCAATCTACATTCTTATATCAACCTGACTGTACTTCTCTTAATTTTCCAGATATTAAGACTAAGGTGTTCTTTAATAGTGAAAATAAGTCTGATGAAATAATGTTCCCACATTCTGAAGAATAAAGTCCAACTACTTAATATTTATTATATCACCTTCAGTTGGAACCAGTAAAGTGGGTGATTCTGAACTCCTATGGGGAACCTCCTATGGGGATGAGTAAAACATTACCCATCTCTGTAGGAGATCCCCAACAGGCAGTAAAAAGCTCTCCACAGGAGATAAAAGAACTCTTGCAGAAACCAGACTACAATTTAAAAGGAGGAGCTGCATTTATTCAAAGCTAATCTCAAGCTTCCAGCATTTTATTTTAGGTGGCTGTCATCTGAAAAACAACAAAAACAGAAGTAAAACTATTTCATTTTCCTACAATAAAGCTGAATATTGAACAGTTACACAACATTCTAAACAACATTTTAAAAGTCTGGCTTTGTATATTTAAGTCTTCTGAGTATTCAAAACATACTCAAATCTTCATCAACACACACACACACACACACACACACACACACACACACACTCATAAAGATTTCACAAATTATCAATCCTAATGGCCACGTTCTCAGGATATTCCAAAGTGATGTTGGTCTCTCTAATATCCAAAGGTTTTCATGCCAGAAATGAAAAAAAAAACCCAGGTTACTTGTGCATTGCTTAGTACTCATTGTACTAATGTCCTAAGACTATTGAAAAATTAATATTCCTTTAAACGTTAAATAAATGATTCTCTTCTATAAGCTGAAATACATTTTGTCATTGTAATAAATCAAGACTTAGATATGTAAGAACCTCATATTTTGCCCAATAGTAGTGTTTGCAATTTTATTTCTCTTGAAAACTGACTGTATTCTAAGTAGTTCAAATGAGATAACAGTCAACATACTTATTATAAAAGCTACAACCACATTATAATATTCTTTTTTTTTTTTTTTTTTTTTTTTTTTTTTGGTACCGGGGATTGAACTCAAGGGCACTCGACCACTGGGCCACGTCCCCAGCCCTTTTTTTTTGTGTGTGTTTTTATTAGAGACAGGGTCTCACTGAGTTGCTAAGTGCCTCGCCATTGCTGAGGCTGGCTTTGAACTCGCGATCCTCCTGCCTCAGCCTCCCAAAGTGCTGGGATTACAGGCGTGCGCCACCACGCCCGGCTTATAATATTCTTTATGAAAGCAATTACAGTGAAAAGGGTTACTATGATATCAAATTTGCTGTTTTTATCATCATAATCATCATCAACATATTTTTATTCTTATTGAAATTTCCATTTCTTATTGGCTATTGCTAAGCTTATTAGACAATAAGAATAAAAATAAGAGAGTTGTAATTATTCATTTCCCAAGGGAAAACTAAGCTACAATATTTGTCCCTAAAGAAATGTTCAGACAGATACTAATAGAATGATTTTCTCTTTGACAACTCAGGATTCAGATTTAGTAATATAAGTAGGCTGTCTGGAATGTCCCACTGGAATCAACTATATTCTATGATACCATTGTTGAAAAATCTTTGCAATGTGTTAATGAACTAGCAGGAAAGACAGCTATTTATCAGGTCAAATGATTCAGTGAAGATGGAAACCCAGATGGAGTCTTGGGTCAATTTTGTCATGCTAAGACATTTGTTGAACAATACCATCTTTGGTTTGGGTTTTCATGGCCTCAGAATGTATAGCACACCCAAGTTGGAGAATGTATTAAAAGTGTCTCAATCCATAAAACTGGGAATACAAAATCTATAAAATTACTAGAAAAAGGAAAACAAAAATACACAGATAAAAACACAAGAAAAAATTGTTATTTTCAATCTAGGACCTAAAAAGAACAGAAAGAAGAGAGAGAGAAAAAAAAAAATCCAGCCCCTAGGAAGTTGGAACAAATGAGACTTCAGCAACTTTTGTATCCAAATATACATTTATCACATGAGTTTAAAAATACTCAATGGAAGAAATGGATTGAAAGTGATCTAGTACTAGTATACCCTGAACCCTTAAAAGAAGCAATGTAAAGCTCTAGAAGAAAGCAACTCTGTTCTATAACTCAAAGGTACAATTTTATTTATGGAAAATATGCAGCTAACAGTAAAAAAATAAAAATAAAAAAGAGTATGTAAAAAGGAAAGCATGTGAGAGAACCAACAGTGCTTTGTGCTCTTCCCCTGGATTTTAGGCTCTCTGCTTCTTCTCACCTTCCTAGGTAAGGGGATCTATATGGCCAGGTCTTCAGAATGCAACTAATCCGGGAATTTTCTCAACTGCTCTAAAAATGTATGGAGGAATTTCATAGCAAGACATTTCAGAAAAAAATTCTTGATTTCAAGTAATAGCCCAAACTAGTCTCCTCTGTCTATGAGGTTGTTTAAATCCCTGGCCCCCCTTCCAGAACTCAGGCTCCAGCTCCTCTTTCTAACTCTGTTCTAGAGGTCAATGTTGTTTTCACAGATGAGTGGGTTCATCTTTTTTATACACTGTATGGACTGAACGTTTTTGTCACTCCCCAAATTCAGATGTTGAAACCCTAATCCTCAATGTTATGATTCATCCAAACCTGGATAAGATATACATTATCCACATTTGATTACAGTTTCTAGTAAAGGAAGTATCCTGGTTGCCCATTGCCTTATTAATAAATTTCCTTGTCCATTTAGTGATAAATAGGCAATAAATAAATAAATAAAACAATAAAACTCAGCCCTCAGCCTTGACCAAGGTGAAGGTAGAACTTGTCTACCATCCTAATGGAAATAAAAATTGATATTTCTTTAATAGAAATCATATTGGCACTGGGTTTTAAAAACAATTTTAGTCATGAATCTCATATATCAGAATGTATGTTAAGGCTAGAATCAAATTGTAAAAGATTCATTTCCTGCTCATAGTCCAGACAGATTCCTCATTATATTGTGTTAAAACAAACTCCTGGCCAGCATCTGAAAACAAAATCAGCAGTAGTATCTTGGCACATAGCTATGTTGTTTATTATACAATATTGGATAACTTACTACAAAATTAACTTATCTTGGTTTGAATATTCACAGATTCAATAAACATATGTGAAATCCTGCTATTTGCCAGATTTATATTTCCAGTAGAGACTACTTCCTTCAAATCCAGGCTTGTATGGTTTCTGTTTATTGGTCTTCTACTATGAAAGTCTAATAAGCATCTCAATTTATGTCCTGTACTGATCCCTTTTCTTTCCATAAATTCCAGTTTCTCAGGCTAAGATGTTTGAATCATCCTTTATTCCCATCAGTCTCTCAGGTGTATGTTTGATGTGTTAGTAAATGTTGTTAGCCACCTCCTGTTTTCTGTTATTTACCTCCATGTTACAGGACTTCTAGAAGCCACTAACATATCTCACCTGGATTAAGGTAAAGCTAAAACTGAACCCTTCATCCATACTTGGTCCTATAGTTTAGTTTCATCACAAGATGTAAAGTAATAATCATAAAATGAGTGAAAACATTATTTCTTAGGTCAAAGCTCTTCACTGGTTCCCCATTGTCCTTATTATAAAAGCCACTGTGCCTTCAGAACCCCACAAGCCCTACATAATCTCTCTCACCCAATACATTTCTGGGCTCATCACCAATGACTTTCCCTATGTTTATTACTTTCAAAGCTGCTCTTGCTTTCTCTATATTCCTTGAACATACCAAACAGAGACCTACCTCAGTGCTGTTATTCTTATGACTCTCTGGCCAGAACCCTTTCTCTTTGATACTCACAAGTCTTTTCCTATCACATCTTCACGTGCCTGCTCAAATATCCTTATTTTTTGTGTCACTTGACCAATAAATCCAATAAGAGCCATGTATAGGAGGAAAAGTTTATTTTGGTTTATGGTTTCAGAGATTCAGTCCACAGCCATCTGACTCCATGGCTCTGGGCCTGGGGTGAGACAGAACAGCAACGCAGAAGGGCATGGCAGAAGAAAGCAGCTCAAGACATGATGATCAGAAAGCAAAGAGAGCTCTTCTCACCAAGCATAAAATATAAATCAAAGGCCCACTCCCAGTGACCTACTTCCCCCAGCACACTCTACCTGGCTGCCTCACCACTCCATTAATTTATGTCAGTGGATTAATCCAAGATTAGGTTATACCTCTCACAATCTAATAATTTCACCTGTGACACTTCTTGCACCATTTCATCCATGTGCTTTTGTGGACACCTGTTATCTAAAACCATAACAATCATTTTTTTTTCAATCATGTGTATAATTGCATAACTCCCAGAACTCCTTTTAATCTTTATTTTTCTTTTATTTATTTGTCATATTTATCTGTTTTTATTTATTTATTTGTCATAACTTTTAGCCCTCTTCCCTTTTTCTTCCCTTTTTTATATACTGTGTATTTCTTGTTATTATAATTGTTTATTATTTGGCTACCTCTGACTTTAGTAACTAAAAGGAAAGATCAACTTATGCAAGGCTTTATTTTGAGTTTCTTTTCAATTTAAAAACTTTCAAAAATTTATTTATGTTTTCCCTGGATTGAAACAGATGCACATTAATTATTGGTCAGTAAATAAATGTGTCCTGCTTCAAATAAAAGATTGCTTTATTTGTAGCATTTTCCATTTTATAATGTAGGGTACAATACCTTACTGAAAATCCGTCAACCTAAACTGAAAATGCACTGATGTTTTAGTGAACAATTTCAATTAGTTTTTCTGTATAAATTTCCTTGTCTACACTTGATATGGAAGCATCACATCCTCCTGCCTCAAAGGAAAGATGCAGGCTCAGACAAAGACAACATCACCTGTAGGTTATAGTATGGTCCACTAGCTTGAAAGGCCTGGGGCTGTTTTCAAAGCCCCAAACTCAAAACCTTTGCTTGATCAGAGGATATTGATGAAGAAAACCCCAACAGTAACCAAAATTCATTTCTCTTTTGTCCATGAAGAATGGAACTGATATTTAGATTTCAACTTATTTTAGAAAAACCACTGTTATTTGTGGCAGCAAATTTATTTTTATCACATTTATATTGCTACATGACTTACGGTCTAAATTAATAATTTTATTAAGCACAGAAAAAACCCACTTGGATAGCTTTCACTTTTCTTGAACTTCCAGATCTCTAGAGAAACTATGGTTTCAGATGCAGTCTTGTTCAATCACTACATTCAATCCTACTCTCTAAAACCACTCTTAATCTTGATGCACATTGTCCCCAAAGAGAATACTTTGTTATGATCACTAAAGAATCTCTAAATTTAACCAACATTCTGTATAAATTGAGAAGAAAGTTTATGTTCTATTTGGCTGTTAGTATCTACAAAATTGAGCCATCCATTAGGGAAAAGGATTCTGAGGTTAAAAAAAAAGTGAGCATAATTTACAAAATTCTAGAGAAAGCTGATATAAGGAGGCTAGTTCACAGTGTTGTTGGATGGGGGTACATAGGAGGATTAGAGGAACACTAGAATGGTCAAAGGAAAGGGAGGGGAAGGGAGGGAGCAGGGGGGGGAGAAAAAAAATTGGTGGTTGAATGAGATGGATATCATTATCCTAAATGCATGATTGAAGATCTGAATGGTACTTACATACTTTGTATACAGTTGTATGTAAAAAGATGCTATATATGTGCATTATGAATTGTAATATATACTACTATTATAAATAAAAAATAAAAAGGAAAAAAAATCTAGAGAAAGGCATAAAAACAGATCTTCATATCTCCCACAGTTATACTTGTCAGACTTTGAGGGCTATAACATTCTTTGTCATGTCCAAGCTCTGGAATACTCTGTTATTATTTCTTCTACCATATTTGTTTTCTGGCAAAGTTTTGAAATTCACATTGTTTTATAAACCATCTACTTGCAAATTAATTTTTCTTTTATTAATGCCTTAAATGACCTATTTTTGTAGGCTTATGAATGACTTTTCAGGACATAAGGACTGTATACTCATTTCTCGAGGTTGTATTTTCTTGGTTGTATTGTTCAAGGTATTATCCAGGAGTGTGCGGGCAGGGGGTCAGAGAAAACAAGCATGCTGACCTTGAAATTTATGAGGATACCAATTCATGGAGCTGAAGTCTTATTAATATCAGCTTATGTCCGGGTGCTGATTTTCTTCAGCAAAATCTGCATACTCACATTATAAAAAAAATGAACTGCATTCAGATAATATTTTAAATATTTCTCACAAATGTCTGAAAATAAGCATATCCTGAGATGTCTATCTGAGAACACTGGGCCCAAATTGCTCTGTGGCATAACCTGAAAGGAATTAAAGAGTAACTTCCTACCCTTCAAATGAGACAGAAACAACATAAAACATAACAAAAAACCCAATCTATGCCATGTAGATAAAGAAGGAAGAGAAATTTCATCCTAAATGTTACCTTGCTGATCCTTTGGATATTTGAGTTTATAGCCTGTGTTACTGAAATCTACAAATCTCAGCTTAAATCTGTACTTATGGCATTTGTAACAGGGATATGAACAGAACAATTCAGAGAAGGGTTTGCAAAAGCCTGACAAAACCAAAACTCCTCAGTTATCTAGAAAACACATTTCCTAAGAAGTCCAGATAGAAAAGATTTTATATTCTGTTGGATTTTAGCTGAAGGCAACCTTGCAGCCTAAGTTGAAAGTGGCAGGAATAGAATTTGGAGTACAGATTTATATATCGATCTAGAGGAAACTACAATTTTCTCAAGAGACAGTCATAGAATTCTAGCAACCATAAAGTGCTGAAAATTCTTTTACAACTACTTTTATGGCGGCCTAAATTGATTTAATAGAGTATTGTCAAATCAATTCATTCCCTTCACTCTTAGGCTGTGTCATCTTAATTTGAATTGTTGGTGAACCAGGCCATCTGGCAATTATAGGACTGCATGGTGTTTGATATATTAACCATAAGACCAGCCACCTGAAGAATGAAAACCAGAGCATAAAGAAATTGTGAACTGAGCTCCCCATAAATTGAATATACTGGAATGATGATTCTATATTTGCAGGTATGCTAAATGCACACCTTTATATCAAAGAAAGAATTATTACATACATTTATGTTCATAAAGTGTTATAAATGTAAGGATTATAGTTCATATAGCAATAGGTAATACTGAATATACTCTTTTAAGCAATAAGGTAATATTTATGTTGGAAATGTAGGCTGGCATATATGCATTTTATTCTCTTAAGTTGAAATATACTTTGGGGCTAAGTACACATGATGGGAAATCCATGCTTCAGCAGATACACAAAAATTCCCTAATGATTAACAGATAACAGATAACACATAACACATAACACATACTAAGTGTCTTCCATGTCTTAAGTAGAACTTTACATGTATTATCTCATAGTATTATTAGTAAATTCTTATTATATAGAAGAGATAAATGAGGCATGGAAAGGTGGTGTGACTTGCCCCAAATCACAAAATTTATAGCCACTGGAATTGGCATTGGCTTCTGGCAAACTGCATAGTCTCTGCTGTGGACCACATACATGATGCATCTCCAGTATGTCATTATGAATGAATCAGAGGCTGTGACCCTGGAATCTAAATATTTATTTCTTTTCAAGTTACTTGGTGGGTTCTAGGTACTCACAAGTGTCCAATAGACAATAAACTGAAAATTTAAACTCTAGTTTTCTGTTTTGCAACAGAAATTCAAATTTTTTTTCTGTCAATATACATTTGAAAATATTTTTATTGTTCAAGAAGTGAACTCCCTATTGAAATATGTTCCAAAATTATTTAATAGTTTTGTTTCTTTCATTCTCTAAGTGTTTGTAAACATAGTTTGCTTTAGTCATAGTCTAGGCACTAAGAATACCGAAATGAAAATATTACACATGTATCTTAACTTTTGTAGTAAATTATAATAGTACACAATAAAATGCTATGTAATAACACGTTACAGTGTTATAAGTAAGGATAAAATTTACAATTTTTAGTTTATTAATAATCTAAATGGAGAAAGCAGGGTCACTCATTAAAGCAAAAAAATTAAATTATGTGAATTTTTTTTTAAAAAGGAATTACATTTTTATGCTGACAGTGAATCAGAATATGTTAGATTTGGACTAAGTCAATTTGCTCTTCCACCAAAGAGTCCATGTCCAGATAAATCATTGATTTAATATCACAAACTTTGCACCCTTACCATTGCATGTTGGATATTGAAATCTAAAAAATAAGTCAAGGAAGAAGAAAAAACAATAGCAGCATAGAAGATAAATGGACAAGTTTGGACAGCTATACCCAGTTATGTTCCTAATATTTATAAAATCCTGAGAAATGCTTATCCATTTTAGATCTTCTTGGTGCATATCCCCAGTTGCCTCAAAAAGAAAGTAATTTCTTTCAACTTCTAGTTTATTTCAGCTATACAGCTTTAATGGTAACTCCTGAAGTCTGCTTCATATTATAATTATCTATGCACCTGTTTTATTTCTTTTCTTTGACTATAAGTACTTTGAAGCCAATCCTAAATTTTTGCATAACTAAATACATTATTTAAAGATAGCATATTACAATAGGTAGGTATTCTGTTAAATTTACATAATGTGATTTGTCAAGGGCTGTTAAAATAATTAAAAAAAAGGCATTAAAGTATTTTTAGAGTAAACCTTATATAAAATTCCACTCATGTATGAACTCAAAAAATGAACTCAACTATTCTGTATAACTATAATGCACTAATAAAAGAAAAAAAATAGTGAGGACTTGAAACTTTCCACATGAGTGAGGTTAGGAAAACTTTTACATCAGCTCAGATTTGAGTTGAGTACAGTCCCAGCTGATGCCTTGATGTGGGCCTGTGAAAGAACAGAGCTGGAGGGATCCTGCTAAGCTGTGCCTCAGTTCATGATACATAACAGTGGGTGCTTATTTTTTTAAGCTGACAGATTTTGGAGTAATTTGAAATAGTAAGAGATAGTACATGATTATATTTTTCTATACTGTATTGTACTACATATTAAAGATTAAATTATAGATTACACCTTATTATGTGAAATAGAGGTAACATTATAATTAGAAGAGATAATTTTCCTGGGAAGAAATCCTTAGATTTGAATTTGTCAGAAACATGGCTAGAATGAAAACAAAGAGGAAAGGAGGCATGTTGTTGGTGATCAGGAACAGAAAACTTTGCTTCTCTATAACTGACTAAAAGACAAAACACAGTGGTGATGATTATGTGGCTAAGACCATAAATTTGGGTTTCAGAATTTCTTCACCAAAGCCCAGATTAACCATGTGTTAATTGTCTGGCTACAGCAAATTCTTTCCATTGTTGTAGAACACGATTCCACATCTGGAAAGTAAATAGTTAACTGTACATATTTCATTGAGATACATTGAAATTTTAATGTGTTAACATAATCCGATCATTCACCAAATGATCGGACACCTACAGAAAAGTAAAGGAGCCAGAATACTACAGATATTTGTGTACTTTCCCCCTTTTTTTAAAATAGAATATAATGGTTTCTAAAATCTGCACAGTGATGTACAACCTTACAATGGATTTTAAAACAAATACTTAGTCATATTGAGCACTAAATAATGTGAACATCAAGGTCAAAAAGAGTTTACAAGAAAAAAAAAGCCACAACAAAATAGCCTCATTTTCTTTTTACAACAGGATTATTAAACTTCTAAAGGAAAGGAATGATTAGAAATATTCTAACATCAGTCAGTGATCATCTTACATGACATATTTAGAGCGATGATAAAAGTGTATGACAGTACTTAATGTGTGAAGGATTTGTTGCTAGTGTTCAACTATTTGCAGGTGATCAATGTATTGATTTATTATCCTTGAGGAGGTTCCTGAGTGTTATGCAGTAGGGCTACTTCGCTCCCCAGCAATGTCTCTACCCTTGTTATGAGTGACATGGTATAGATTTCATATTTTCAGAGCCCAAATCCTGAGAAGTAGTGAGTGTATTATAAATTTTATAAGAAAGCACTTTCTGAAATCTATAATGTCACTATAGATTAGAAACAAATAAATAAAGAGTTTTGGCCAAAGTAACAGGTTTCAAAATAATTAGTTATTATTTTTTTAAAATCTTTACCACATGGTATATCATATGAAAATATCCAGCTGTAAAATGACACTGTTCCTAACGTTAACAGAGCATCAAAATCTGAAAAGTTTCTGATATTTTACCATATTTTCAAATAGGAAGTTAGTCTGATATATTTTCATGGCCACTGTAAAATGATGATACTCCTGAGTTGAAGTAGTATGCCATAGGGCTACTTCCTCTCCCCAGTAATGCCTCAACCATTTTTGTCAATGAAATTATATAGATATCACATTTGTCAATGCCAGAAATCTGAACTGCAAGATAGTTTTTTACTCATCAATAGCAACCACCAGAATATTATCATTTTGTACCAGGTCCCTAAACTTCAGTTCCACAGGATGAGGTAAATAAGTTCAGGTGACACTTGTACATGTAATGGGTTCCATTACAGAAGGAAATCTAGAGTTTATTATTTACAGAAAACATTCCTTTAAAGGGACACATAATTTTTATTATATTGAACAGTAAACAAAACTGTCCCTGCTTGTTGATGCAGATATAGTATTTTTAAGGATTATTTGCTATTTGAATATTCCTGAAAAGGTGGTCTGGACACAGAAGGTAGTCAATCCTTTGATTGCTTGTCATGGAGAAATGTAAGAATTGCCTCTCAGCATTGGAAGTTTGAAAATGCAAATGGAAGCTGGCATCCAGATCTTAGACAGCCATTGTTTGACAGTACATTGCACTAGTTTCACCAATTGGGTGATTTTATTCAATTTTGAGCACCATCATTTTGAAGTACATATGAAATACTGCAAAATATCCATCCAAGCTTTCAAGAGAATTCCAAATGTGAAAACCAGTTCACTTGAGAAATTGTTGAACTTCAAATACAGAACAAAAAACTAAAAGGAAACTTACTGATAACTCCCAATAATGAAATGACTGTATTTTGGAGAAAGCAGAGATTGGCACCTTCTCTATCACCTCCCAGTTCTTAGCTTTGCTGCTCTTGATTAATATTTTCCACTAAAAGTCATATTTCTTCAAGCATGACCTCAGAACACTTAAACTTGAATCGGAATCTTTAGGAAATCTATAAACTCTCAAGCCCTTGAAATCATTGCATAACATATACTTGCCTTACTACAAGAAAGAAAAAAAATCACTGCTTTGGAAGGTACAAGTAGCAGGAATTCAGGGTATTCCAAGACTTAGGATATATGAAGTAAGAGGAAAAGAAATGCATAAATATTATAAAAATAACTCTGAGAAATTAATGGTAATAAAATAATAGTTTTGAAAGAAATGGGGAAGAAAGAGGACAGTATCTGAGACTCCTGTTCATTATTGCATTAAGGATCCAGAATGGCATTTATCTCAGAGATTCTATTTTGAGGAGGATTCTTGCACATGGACTTTGTATCATGTCTTCTGATTTTTTTCTTGTAAACTGTAGAAAATACTGTTGTGGACGATTTCCAATCAAGTCCTGGAATTTTCTAGAGGATTCAGAAAAAGCAGTGTATGACTTATAAATAAGAATGAGAAGGACAGATTTAGAAGCTTATGAAATAAACTTCTAAAGTATGCAGGATACTTTAATGGGGATAGTAAGAGATAAGAATGAAATGAACAAATGACTGTATAAAAATATGATTTACAAAATGTTTAGTGCATTATAGTCATAGATAATGAAATATGATTTTTTTATTCTTGTGTGGGTGACAATATTATCACTTATGAAAAAGTGAAAGAACATTTTAATGACCCATACTCATGCAAATCAATATAAACAAAACTCTGGTCCTGCAAACAATTCTAGAAAAATGAGTCAATACAGAGAAAATGAACAAATCTGGGAAATAATTTTGTCAAAAACAATTTTTTGTGTGTGTGTTGGGGATTGAACTCAGGGGCACTTGACCATGGAGCCACATCCCCAGCACTATTTTGTATTTTCTTTAGAGATAAGAGTCTCACTGAGTTGCTTAGTGCCTTGTAGTTGCTGAGTCTGCTTTGAATGCTTCATCCTCTTGCCTCAGCTTCCAGAACCACTGGAATTACAGGTGTGCACCACTGCACCTGGCTGTAATGTTTTAAAAATGATATATACATATATAAGTATCAAAAGAAAGTTGAGGAGTATTATTTTGTGTTTTAACCTTTATTGTATATTTAAATCACTTGAGGAGCTTTAAAAAAATATTGATCCCCTAAGGATTCTGATGTAACTAGACAGATTTGTGACCTATGCTTCATGATTTTGCAATTTTACTCAGATATTTTTGTCCTGAAGCCAAAGTTTTATATATATATATATATATATATATATATATATATATATATATATAACTTTATATTATACATAAAGTCTACATATAGAATGTTATTCAGAAGAGGAATAGGAGATATTTACAAAAAGTGATTTGATAAGCATGAAAATACATAATTGCCCAGGAAATTATTCTTATTAGGTAATAGAACCTGTCAGTGGTGAAGAAATTAATATATGAAAACTTTGATTGAAATACAAATTTTATCAGGATGAATAATGATTTAAATATATTACAACCTGAAAAATAGTAAACAATCATAATCAAAGTTGATACTATGCATCACTAATGTCACAAGTTCCTGTCCATAAGATACAGACTCCTTAGAGAGTGCCTTATTCCTTATGTATAATGTCCATACTGGTAAATCCCTATGCCCTCTAAGTCTCTCAATGTCTTGGTAATTACCAACTTTTAGCATCAGTCAACAATATCTTTCATGAAATATCTTCCCATCTAGAAATTGCTGAAACAAACTAGAGAGGGCATTTAAAATATCAAAGAGATGGCCCACAAAGAAAACTCTGCAGGATTCAGGATCATCAGTGTATGGCATAGATTTTAATTATCCAGTGAAGGACTATCAGATTTCCATTGGGAAAGAAGAGCTTACAGACACAAGGACAAGTAAATTGGAAAGCATGGAAGATATAGTGGTTAATATGGCCTAGGTGGGGCTAACAGGAGTATTTTTAAAAATCCAACCTAGATTGCCATGATGTCTGTAGTCACACTATAGCCACCACATGCAATATACTGTTAACCAAAAGAGAAGCTTGGTTTAGTAATCTGAGTTTCTAATCTATCACTATTTTGAACTCATGTGGTTTTATTATAATTTTCAATGAAAATTATATATTCATTATAGGTTAAAAAACAATACTAGTTAAATCTAAACAATGATAAACAATGCCAAGAAGATCTATTAAATTTTTATATAACATTTGCCTTTATATAAGCAGCATATTAATTTACATATCCTCTGACATAATATTTTTTAAAAGTTAGCTCTTATTATAGTCCAAGATACTATACTCAGACACAATAGTTGCCTCTAAATATACATATATATATACATATATATATATATACTCATATGTCTATATATTATATATTATGTATATTATACACACACACAGAGACACACACACACACACACACACATATATATATATATATATATACTTAATGTTTAAATCATTAAGTCAATACAACAAAAATTCATAGGGTAGCATTTGAATGGATATATAATAATTTACACACATACGTATATACAAACATATCACATAAAATAAGCTTTGATATTTGTTTTATTTTCTTATCTATATATTCATACTTTAAAAAAATTCACTTCTTACTTTGATATAACTATAAATTATGTAGTTGCAACAAGTAACACATACCCTTTAGAGCTTCCCCAAATGTTCACATGTTGCAAATCTTCAACACTAAAGACTTATTAGTGAGTTTCTAGGCTATTATTCTTGAAATCAAGAATTCATCTAAGCACGTGACTTTTTTATCCCATGGAAAATGTTCTGAGAGCTTCTATCTGGAAGGCAGGATCTAAAGGCCAGAGGAGACCCCTCCATGGCACTTGAGGGAGAAAATCTGACTGAAAGAAGGGTTATTGAATAAGAACACAAAATAAATTGCACCACTGGAAGATATGCATACAGAATCTAACTTTAGTTTCTACTAAAGCATTTGGAGCATTTGGTCTACCAAAGGAGCTCACTTCATGATGAACAGAGGCAGGGCAAATATAACTTTAAATACATGCTCTCAGTGTCCTATTTCTTCCAATTAGACTCCATGTCCTAAAGTTTCTGCCACCTCCCAAGAGTAGCACTAGGTGGTGACTCAGCCTTTGTTCAACATATGACCCTTTTGAAGACATTTAAAATCCAAACCATGGGCTGGGGATATAGCTCAGTTGGTAGAGTGCTTGCCTTGCATGCACAAGGCCCTGGGTTTGATCCTCAGCACCACAATAAATAAATAAAATAAAAATACAAATCATAACAATGTCATACTTTTTTTAATTTATTTATTTATTACTTTAGTTTCAATTTTCTTACAGGCTTACCTGAGTGCTATTTGACTGTCTAGTGTGGTACACCCTCATCTGACTTATTGTTCACCACCAAAGAGAATACAGATTCTCTGGAAAAATTTATAGGACATTTTTAGCTAGTTGGTATGCAAAAAATTCCTATTACATAAAAACATAGTCTCCAACTAAGTGTATTATCAAACAATCCTTAACCAGTTTTCTGCCAAAGTTTGCAAAATTATTTTAGTATGCCTTTTTGGATAGCATAGTCTCTAATTCTTCTTTGAACCAGCTTTTTCATTTAACTGGTTTCCTAAGTAATAATTTAAATAAAACTTTGTCACATGCTCAGTTTATATTTGTTAGTCATGTTTTTAACATTTATTTTTCCACAATGACACTTTAATAACAGAGGGAACATATATACTTATCTTAATTGTAGATTCAAGCTATAGGTCACTGGGGGCATGACTTTGGGAATTATATCTTGTCCCTAGCTCTTCACTCTCTCTCTCTGCTTCTCAGCTCTGTGAACTAAACAGCTTTCCTCTACCATACCCTTCCCGCATGATGTGCTGCCTCATCTAAGGCCAGAGCAATGGGGTTGGTGGACCTTGGACTGAGACCTCTGAAACTGTGAGCCCCAAATTAGCTTTCCTCCTCCAAATTCCCCTTCTCAGGTATTTTGAACACAGTTTTGAAAAACTGACTAACAAAATAACTCATATACGAACGTGACCTCCTCAGAGAAAATGTCCTGATCAATACATCTATATTAGAATTTTACTTCTTCAAAGCCACCAGAAGTTTCAATCATAATAAATTGTACCTTCTAGTTATATGTGTGTGCATGTGTGTGTGTGCCTTTTGTTGTAAATCTTAAAGTAAATCAGAATTCCTTGGCAATGTGTAAAGTAAATGCTAATATGATCCACATTTGACAAATGATGAAGCAGTTGCTTAGAAAGCTATTTAAATTTGTTGAGATCACATAGTTCATAAGTGACAGTGGCAGAATTCAAACATTGGTCTTCTGAAAGGAGTGGTATTACTTCATCCACATTACTATTTTAAAGTCTTCGTACTGTTTGCATACAAATGAGTTATGTGCATAAGTTGGCCCATGAAATAGCACACTTATTTTGTTTGTTTTTCTGTGCTTCCCTATACACAGTGATGTTTATATAGATTAATGAGTAATTATATTAAAATATAAAAAAATTAAAAATGTGACTTGAGTAAGAAGTGCTTTGAAAATTTCCAAAGCTAAATGAATTACATTTTAAAAATGATACTATAAGGTATATTATGAATATACTTATATGTACTTCTTTCCAAAAAGGCAAGTAAAATAGTCTATTTGTATATGCATCTTAGCAAATCTCATAAAAATAATTATAGAGATTTAACAATGATTCCACTGTTTTAGTCAGAGGAAAGCACTGGCAATACTTATTCTCTTGTTTAAAGATAAAGGAATGTAATGGATATAACAGTGGCTGAAAAGATAAAAAAGTAAATTATTTCAAAAATGGCTATAATTATCTCAGTATGGCAGACAAGCTAATTTCTGTTGAGTATGTTTTGAAATCTATTTTGTTTTTTCCTTAATTCTCTTCCATGTGTTCAAGCCTAGCTAATTTCTTTTTCTTTCTTTCTTTCCTTCCCCACCCCACTTCTGTGGTACTAGAGATTGAACCCAAAGCCTCAGGCATGCTGAGAAAGAGCTCTATCATTGGGTTATACCAGAAGTCCTAGCTCTTTTTCCTTCTTCCTTTTCATTGATAGTTGTGGAGTTAGGATTTCCTTATTTTTTTAAGAAAATATTTTCAGCAAATCTAATTATTTTTCAATTTACAATAAAACATGATTCATTGTTTTATCCTTAATATTTATCTTCTATTATTTTTTTAAAGTTACATACACATACTAATAAAAACCCCACTAATGAAAATGACTTCTTTATCCGTTACACAATTGACAGGTTTTGACTGTATTTGAAAGGATATTTAACAATAAAAGTAATGAGTCCAGTGTTCCTCAAGACCAATATAGCTTACACAAGTTCTCAATTTTCAATTATCCAGTTGTTCTTCTAAGATATTTTGACTTTTTAAAATTTCCATATTTTATATCTAATGACATTTATTTCTCCATGCTATGAACTATGCTTCTCATAGTCACTCTTCTACACATTTGAGTAACCTGGAAATGCTTTATTATTTAGGTTTACGAAATTCCTCTTTTATAGCCAATTTTTTAAAAAAAATTTCCATTATTGAGGCTGAAAATGTAGCATTTTGTTGACTATCCACAGCCGTATGTCTGAAAAGGTTTTAAAAATAAAGAAAAAGGAAGCTAAATTTAGGCCAGTATTGAGGATTTTGATGAAAACAAATCATTACAGCATCAGAGATAGAGGTTTAGGAAAATAGAAAAAGATAATAGTAATCCTATCCCAAATCACAAGTACTCATGAGAAGGAAATGTATTTATTGATAATATTTTATTTTGTTTATTTTATTTTTATGTGGTCCTGAGCATAGAACCCAGTGCCTCACTCCTACGAGGCAAGCACTCCACTGCTAAGCTACAACCCCAGCCCCATTGATAATATTTTAATAAATACCTGGATTTTGTTTCCATTTTCTAGGAATTTGCATTAGGGCTATTTCCTCAATGAGGAAATTAAAATGAGAAAATAGGTGGAAAGATAAAGGAGTTGCCATAAAAGTGAGTTTTTTGTCCACAAAGCATTGAAAAATGCTGGGGGAAAAATATCATTAGCCCTAGAGCGACTCTATAGTTGCATATATACTTAAAACTGAAGGAAAACGTGACCTATAATAAATATTGAAGGTATGTATTTTGTCAAAAAGATATGAGTGGTGGTGGTGGGGGATATAATTTCCCAGCATCCATATATACAATCATCCTCCATTATTCTTGGAGTTCTGTGAAGATCAGTTTTTGGACCTATCTGGATACAAATATTTACAGATACTGAGTTCCTTAAATCAAATTGTATAGTATTTGCATATAAACTATGCATATGGTCTCATATACTTAAAATCAACTCTAGATTACTTACATCTAATGCAATGTATATGCTATGCAAATAGTAGCTACTTCCTATTATTTAGGGAGTAATAAAAAGAAGAAGTCTGTACATGTTCAGTTGAGATGCAATTTCTCTTGGAATATTTAATTCACAGTTGGTTGAATCCATGAGTGTGGAAACCTGGAAATCTGGATATGGAAGGATATATGTATGTGTATATATAAACACATATGTGTGTGTATATATAAGTGCATATATATATATATATACACACATAAATACATATATGTAAAAATATTTTATATTATATAAATATATATTATCTATATACTTATAATATGTGTATATTTTATAATATATAGATATATCATCTACACATTTATTGATAATATATTTATATATTGTATATTTTTTCTACATATTTGTAGAAAATAGGGTATGAGGATGAGAGAAGAGGATGAAAGATGAGGTTTTCAATTTTGGATATGTTGTATTTGAAATAATTGTTATGAGATTCATAGAGCTGGGTAGTAACCAGTTCTGGACCACAGAGGTATATAGATAACACTATAGTTATTGATATTTTCAGGTCTTGGTAGTTATTAAAGCTATACTATAAATAAAGATAATAATGCTTATAGTACATGGGAAGAAAAGAAAATCACACCAATTATAATAATTTATTAAACATCAATATGCCAATGCAATAAAAGAAAAAGAATAATAGTTTATTACAACATAGCCTATGCAATATTGTGTTTATTTATGTGACAAGATATAATGAAATATTTTAGCAAAATAAAAACCTATTAAAGAAAAAATATTGTAACAAAATTATAGAGATGGGAGACAGCATAAAATTGCAGCTGACTAAAATCCTTCAGTGGTCTTTTCCCCTTGGGCACACCAGTTTTAACAGCTGGTTACATACCATATTACCTTCACAATAGTGTTGGGTATGATACCATATTACCTTCATAGTTTTGGGTATGATAAAGAAGAGAAACACTGAAGAGATAAGGAATGAATTTCCTGTGCCAGCCCACTCCCAACTCTAAGCAGAGTGAAAAGATATCCCTTTTCCTTGGATGAAAAGAGGAAGTAAGTCCAGGATTTTGACTTGAACCCAGTACCATGCCCACCATCATGAATCTCAGTACTGAGGAAAGCATCATAGCCCCTATTTACAGGCCAATATCCATGGACTTCATCACCAAAATTGCTTAGTGAGGTGGCTGATGGCCTTCGCCATTTCCAACTACAGACAGAAGAGAGAACAAGATTCCACCAGCTGCGCAGTAGACATGAAAACTAGCACAAATCTTAGTCTTGAAGTTCAGTGCTGGTGAGACCCAACACCAGGCAGAACTTAATGTCCCCTGCACACAGGCAAGAACTCATAGGCAGATGCTCTAATCCTGCCTTGGCATCTGGTGAAGGAAGACCTTTGTGTCAGTGAGATAAAACTCAAGTTTTGACCTGCATCACTGCCAATATTGAAGTGTTCCTGGAGTACTCATACTCTTACCACAGGACCCTGGCTGTGAGACCAACATGTAACCTGATTTAGCATCAGTCTTGGTGACCAAAGGATGGTCTCTGTTATAGTTTGGATGTAGAACATATCCCCAAAGTTCAAGTGTTGAAAGCATGCTTCCAAATCCAGCAAAGTTCCAAGGAGTGGCATGGCCAGAAGAAACACATCCCTGGGGACATGGCTTTTGGGACTTTATCTGTGCCTAACACCTTGTTCATTCTCATTCATAATCATAGTCTCTCTCCCTCCATGGCGCTCTCTCTCTCTCTCTCTCTCTCTCTCACTTTCTCTCTCTCTCTCTCTCCCCTTCCTAGCTACCATGAGCACCTTTCCTCCACCATGCCCTTTGCTTATTCTTGTTAGAAATTTTGATTGCACTGATTTAAAACTGACTAGTACAGTCTCCAACATCAGTTCTTCAACAACCTTGGACAACATAGCCATTCCTGCATTTGTACTCACAGACGACCTACCCCAATGATAGGAGACCTGTGTCCTGGTGGGATAGACTTGTGTTTGGCTTGCATTATGTCCAGCTACAAAGTCAGCCTTGTTGCACCCCTGAGACCATGCAAGGAATTGCAACTGTGAGACTCAGTATGACTCACTTTATTGCCAGCCTTTGTAGTCAATGGACTTATCTTTAGCAGCACTACCCCAACTTCAGAAAGCATAGTGTGAAGCAAGGATCTGTTTTCTGTTTACATGGTAGTAAATAAAAGACTCTTGCTTTGGAAGTCAATGCCAGGCTGGTGAAAGCTTAAAGTTAGCAGATCCTAGTTACCTGTGTGTCCAGGCCAGTGCCCACTGAGAGAAACTTTGGAAGAGCCCATGTACCAGGAAGAGGCATAAGGCCCCACCCTACTGTACTTCTATTTCTGTCAGCATTGCTTCTGTCTTAGTGAAGTAGTCTAGAGCCATGTGTTCACATCAGCAGCAGACAGTCCTTAGTGACATGGGTATTAGTGATTCTGAGCAAGACCAAGCAAAATCCTGCAATTCCTAGAGAGAAACCACTAATGATGGATGAAGCATCAGGATTATGTAACCCCTAGGGGGTAGAACAGTAGGGGTTTAGTTACTTCCTAGTATATTTAAAATTAGCACTATATCAGCTGTGGATTTGGGACAAACCTGGGCTTGGATCACTCTCTAGTGCTAAATTAGTGACAACATACTGACATTGGACTCATGGAAAATATGGATTATGTCTCCAGCTGGTGCTAAAATAGAGAGTGACTACAGGGTCAGAGAAGATAAGCAGCCTCCTTAGAATTTCTGGAAAGATAGGCAACAACAACAAAAAGCCAGATTATAAAGACTAGAATAAATATCCGATCCCTCAAACCCAGACAGTATCACAAACTAACATGCAACAAGAATAACCAGGAAACCAAGATCTCAATTAATGGTCAAAATAAGGTACCAGAAACTGACCAGATAGTAACCAGTAGGAGTAAACTCTTTAATGAAGAATTTAAAGCAGCTGTTTAAAGAAATCTCAATCAGCTTCAGGAAAGCAAAACATCATTCAATGTTCTAAAAGAAAAACTTAACAGAGATATAGGAGCAATTAATAAAATCAAAGAGAAATCTTTGAGCTGAAAAATACGCTAAGAAAAATTTTAAAAAATAATATATGTTATCAATTGCATGATAGATCAAATGGAAGAAAGAATTATTGAGTTGAAAGACAAGCTATAAGAAAATACACACTCAGAAGAGGAAACATGAAAAAAGAAAAACTGAAGAGGAATGAAGAAAGCATACAGGAAATTGGAACACCATTAAAATAACAGATATTCATATTACTGCTGTTCAGGAGGGCTTTGAGAACGCCAAAGGGATGTAACTGAATGATAGATTACTATGGTTCATGTGGATGGTGTCCCACAACAGCTCATGTGAAAGACAATGCAAGAAAATTTAGAGGAGAAATGATTGGATTATAAGAGCCTTAGTACATTATTCCAGCTGAATGGAAAGGGGGTCCTAACTATAGCCAAGTAGGGTGTGACTAGAGGAGGTGGGTCACTGGGACTGGGGGTATGCCTTTGGGATTTATATTTTGCTCTGGTGAGTAAGTGCTGCCTCTCCCTCTCTCTGCTTCCTGGAGGCCATGTTCTGTGCTGCTTTCCTCTCTCTTTCCACTCTCTTCTGCCTTGATTTTCTACCTTTGGGAAAGAATAATGGAGCTGGCTGACTATGGACTGAGACCTCTGAAACCACGAGTACCAAATAAAATTTTTCTCCTCTAAAATCATTCTTGTCAGGTCTTCTGATCCAAGTGGCAAGAAACAAAAGACAAAACAAAACAAAACAAACACCTGACTAAAACAGAAAGCTTACCTGATATTCACAAGACCCTGCTTTCAATCCCCAACACTAAACGTACACCTGTGTGTGCACGCACATGCACGCATATACACACATACACACCATTGCCAAAGGGGCAGAAAGCTCATTCACAGAGATAATAACAGAAAACTTTGAAAACATAGACAAACATACAAATATCAAGGTAAAGAAAGGTCAAATATTTTCAGATTTTTAGTTTTAACCAATTCTACTTCAATACATCCTGTAATAAATTCCCAAAGGAGAAAGATAAAGAGAATATTCTCAAGGTAGTGGAAAAAAAAGAAACACCACAAAATGCAGTCCCATTGGTCTGACTACAGATAATTCATCAGAAACTTTATATGCCATTAAAGACTGGTGTGTTAGTCACCTTTGCAACACTGAGACGTTTAAACATCAGAGATAAATATTTTAAACAAGGAAGGATTTATTTTGGCTCACTGGTTCAGAGGTTTTAGTCCATGTTCAGCCAGCTCCATTACTTTAGACCTGAGACAAGGCAGAACATTGTGACTGAATGTGATGAAGGCAGAAAGCTGCTCAGTTCATGGCAGCAAGAAGCAGAGAGAGGACAAACCCTTCCAGAGAATTCCCCACCTTACCCCTTGGAGCTACATCCTTCAACTAGATCCCTCCTCCCAGTAGGATATTCAGACATCAATGGATTAACACACTGATGAAATCAGGACACTTATGATCCAATCACTTCCTAAAATCTTGACCTCTAAACATCCTATAATAAACTGTGAGGTATATTCCTTATCCAAACCATAACAAGTGACATGAGATTGATAGATATAGCACTGAGGAAAAGAAAGCAAACAAACAAAAACAGAAAACTGGCGACCCAAAATACTGTATCCAGCACTGTTATTCTTTAGACGTGAAAGATAGATAAACCTATTTCCAGACAAACTAAATCTGAGAAAATATATTTCCATCAGACATGTCCTACACATAATGCTAAAGGGAGTTCTTCAAACTGAAAGAGATGTTAATGAGAAAGAATAAAATTTCAGCAGATACAAAACTTACTAGGAAGAGTAAATATATAGTTAAATTTAGAATGTTCAAATACTATAAACGAGGTACTTAAAACATTCATGCCTTTACGATGAAGATTAAAACAATTAAAAATAATAATTGCAGGGCTGGGATTGTGGCTCAGCAGTAGAGTGCTCGCCTAGCACGTGTGCGGCCCGGGTTAAATCCTCAGCACCACATACAAATAAACGCATCGTGTACAACTAAAGTAAATGAATAAATATCTTTTAAAAAGTAATAATTGAATTAATATGTTAAAGGACAATATAGAAAGACATAAAATGAGACATCAAAAAATTCAAAATGTGGAGAGGAATACAAGGAAAATTGAAAAGTTCTTCTTACTATATTTCTGCTTCTTTTAAAATTTATTTTATAATCTTTATAGTCAATGTTAAATTGCCATAATTTAAAAATAGCTTGTTATAATCAAAGAATGTTATTTATAAATGTTATGGTAATCACAAAGTAAAAATCTATAGTAACAAATAAAAAAAAATATTAAGAAAGAAATCTAAACACACTACTACAGTAAATCAAAGGAAGACTGCAAAAGGAGAAAAAATGAATTACACTAAAACTGGAAAACTAATTACAAAATAGTTGTAGCAAGACCTTACCTGTCAATTATTACCTTAAATCCCCAATTAAAACACATGGATTGCCTGAATTTATCAAGAAACAAGATCCAACTGTGTATTGCTTGCAAGAAACTTAGTTCACCTCTAAGAAATCCATAGACTGAAAAGATGAGAAATGAAACCCAAAAGGAAGCAGGAGAAGCCACACCTATATAATTAAAACAGGCTTTAAGTCAAAAGCAACAAAATAATGGTTACCTATTTTACCAGTTACCAAAATCCTCTCAAAATTGATTAAGTACAGGATTTAATACCCCAAACAATTAAAACACAATTTAAAAAATAGGGGAAATGCTTGAGGACACGGGAAGGGATAATTTTTGCACAAGTAATTTTCTCAAAGGAGAAAAAAGCAAAAATAGACTAATATAGTATTATGTCAAACTAAGGAGTTCCTGTGCAGAAAACAATCAACAGTGTGAAGTGGGAGGAAATATTTGAAAACTACACATATTCAAGGGATTAACATCCAAAATAAATAAATATTTTAAAAATCTCTATATCAAAAAAAACAAATTACCCAAGCTTTAGAAATGGGCAGTACATCTAAATAGACATTTCTCAAAAGAAAACATACGAATGATCAATAGATGATGAAAAAATCCTCAACCTCACTAAGCATGAGGGAAAGACAACTCAAACAAAATTAGCTGCTATCTCACTCCAGTAAGAACACTTATTATCAAAAAGACAGAATATAACAAGTGCTGGTGAGGATGTGGAGAAAAGGGAACACTTGTACCTTGTTCATGGGGGGATATAAATTAGCACATCTATTGTGAAAAGCAGTCTGGAAGTTCTTCAAATTTGAAAAAAGAACTACCATGTTATCCAGCAATCCCATTCCTGGGTATATTCAAAGGAAATGAAATCAGTATGCTGAAGAAAGACTTCTGCACTCGTATGTTTGTTGCAGCATCATTCATTCTAGTCAAGAAGTAGAAACAACCAAAGTGTTCATGAGCTGATGAAAGGACAAAGAAAATGTGGTACATATACACCAAAAAAAGAATGAAATCCTGTCCTTCTTGACAACATAGATGGAATGGAGATCATTATATTAAGTGAAATAAGCTAGGTACAGAAAGCGAAGTACCACATGATCTCACTCACATACAGAATTTAAAAAAATGTTGATTTCATAGAAGTAAGAGCAGAATGGTGGTTGGCAAAGTCTGGGGAGACTACAGGGTGAAGGATAGTGGGAATTGATCAATGATACTAAGTTACAGTTAGATGCAATAAATTTTCATGTACTATTGCATAATAGTGTGACTATAACAATTTACTATATATTTCTGAAAGCTACAAGAAAGGGTTTTAAAGGATTTTAAAACTTAAAAAAATGATAAATGTTTGAGGAGCCAGATATGTTTTACCTAATTTAAATATTATACAATGTACAATGTATTGAACCTGATATAGTGACATGAACAATTCTGATTTATTAATCAACTAAATTTAATTTAAAATTTAAATTATATACTTTAAAATTATATAAAAATATAGAGATGAAGAAAAAATTGATCATTTTTAGGGATTAGGGACAAGAAAATGGGTTGGGAAAAGGGAAGTTTTGTTATAGATGGGCAAGTATAGTCCAAATTAATATTGTTATATTCTAGTGAACTTGCACTATCCTTACCTAGTTTTGCATTTAAGTCCATCACTACAGTTAAGCTAGAGAACAGTTACGTCACCACAAGGTGATGGAATTTCCTCCAAGAAACTCTCTGCTAAAGGCAATCTGAAATATCAGTCCAAATATCAGCCACTCAAGAAATCCCACATTAGAAATTAATTTCCAATTTTAGTACACTGAAGAACAGCTCTTTTTTCTTTACAGTTTTGGTTCATTGTATGATATCATTCTATGATATTTTCAAAAAGTATGGTTTTTTTTATGACCTAAATTTTATCACTTAATAAGTGTTTTTAGTTACTGGAAAAAAATGATGACTTATTACTACTTGTTACTTACCACCCTGAGGCAGATTTAGTATTTTGTTTTCTGTTAGTGGACACACAAATGTATTTCTGCTAATAATAAAATTTAGTCAATAGATTTTTAATTTAAAAGTACATATGTATTTATATATTTAAATTTGTTGTATTTAAGGAGGAATGTAATTAAACAATCATTTTCTTAAGACTTATATATATCAATGATTGAAATTAAGGTTTTATAAAAATTTATTTCTATGCATTTATCCATTTGTTCAGCACAATACGTTTCCCTGGGAAACCAACTTGACACCTTGGGCAAAGTCAAATGATTATAGAAGTGTTAGTCTATTTCTTATCTAATATGCCATTCTTTTGGTGGTGCATTCCTATACTTATTCTACTACTACCAATAATAAATACTCTACTACATATAACTTAAAGAAGTACTACTGCTATAGATGTATGAAGTGTCTATTATATTCTGGGTTGGTATTTTAGTCATACAAACTCAATGAAGTAATTAGAAAACCTGGATTGAAAGGATACATTTGCTTTGGTGTTTGTATTAAGGAGAAAAAAAAAGCACACAATTTCAGTTAACTTTTGTTTTTCAGAATAATATTGAATTAATCTCTCATCTGGCTAGAGTATGTATAACAAATCAGTAAGTAATGAATACCTTTTCAACATATGAGAAAATAAATACAATTTTAAATAAAATTGCCAAAATTGAATGATTCCTTAAACATTAATTTCGATCATTATGGACTCATATTTTTTTCTAAAAATTATATACAATATATTTTTCTAAAAAAATATATATAATGCATATTTATATCATATATATATTATTTTATTACTTAGAAACAATGAAAACTCATTAGCAATGGGAATTCCTAGTATCCAGATTGTAATATCCACACAGAATTCCCACCAAAACAAATGAGAGTCCTTGGAGAAATAGCTGATTTCAGTACTGTGCTAGGAAAGAATAAAGTGAGCCCATGAAATTTGGAACAGAGAGCAAAGAGTCCATCAAAAACTGATGAGATTGTATCAAATGGATACCAAAGTCCATTTCAATGGCCCCCATTGGCCATGGATGGGACAATTTGAACATCAAAACTATGGTGTTCAATGATTGAAACTCAAATATATATAATTTCATGAGTTTGCAATAATACCCCCAAATAAAAATTAAATATAAAAATGTAAAAATGAACTCAAAACCTAATGTTTAGGTTTTATTGCATAAGAGGTCATTCTGAAAACCTGTATAAATATGGAAGTATAAGCATTAATCCTGCTTTTTATACATTAACTTCCCATAGAACAACCAAAAGTGTGGTAAAATAAAATTATTGGTAGGATGTTCCAGTTAAGAAATGTCATGGATTATAAAGTATCTGAAAATTTGCCTTCTTTGCAATCCAAGAAGTTAGCTTGCTTCAATTTTGTGGATGTTGTTAGAAGACATGAGACTCCTGGGTGACTGTTGAAGGACAATTTGTTACTTAAATCAATAGCAATAACTATTTTCTAGCACTGGTTCCCCAAACCCCAATTTCCACAGGGAAGTGTGATGAGGGTCAGGTGATGCCAGCATCCACAGTGAACTGTGTTGAAGAAGAGGAACTCTGAGCTTTAAAAAGATGATCTTCTATAATGGACTTCAAGCAAACTTATTCAACTTTTGCTCCAGAGTAGGACCTTATCTTTATTATGCTGTATAGCAACAAATCTGTTCAAGTTTATAAATAAATATATATGTGTATGTATATGTACATACATATGTATCATACATATATATGTATCATATATGTTGTAGGATAGACAGATATCTATATCATATATCTTGTAGAATAGATATCTATATCTAGACATGTATAGATAGACATCTATAGATAGGATATATCTCCTTGAAAAAATATTCTGGGGAAAAGTCCTTGGCCCGCCTGACTGGTCTCCAGATGTGACAATGTGAAGAGAGGCAAGTGATCCATGGATCATTGTATCCCAATGAAAAATGCAGAAGGAACAGAGTTAGAAAACCAAATCACCTTCTTGCACTCCTAATGAACTAATGCATTTAGGCAGTGATAACCAGTATATGGAAAACCATTAAAGCAACAAATAGTGAGGAATTAATGAATGGATTAGGCTGACAACACCCAAATCCACTGACTATAGTTAAAATCATTAAAAGTGAAATAACTAGATGTCATGGACCACCTGGTATGGTATAATAAGAAGCATAGGACAATACCTCTAGAGTATTCTTGAAAAAATAATTCAACCTCAATATTAGGAACCTTCTAACTTTTCAGAGGGAGATTATAAGGATAGATTTTCTTTAAAGAAACCATGATGATGGATCCTTAGTAAGTAGAAAATTCTATAAGCCATATGTCCTAGTTCTATCAACAAATAGATTGCTCTGCTCTGATAATTTGATTGTCAAATTTCAAGGATTTATACAAATTTTGCAAATCTCTGTTTTGCACATTAAAGGAAAGGTTAACTTGTTTTGTTAGGACAATAACCTATGTCAAACAAGTAGGAAAATTATGGCAAAGCAGATATACAAGTCTAGATTTATTCATGTCAACAGTATCAGGCAGTTATCTCAAGGTTTGTGAAGAGGAATTGTTGAAGGTGTGGCAGTCCAAAGAGGAGACACTATGTAAGAATCTGGAAGTCAGAGTGCACCCAAGGACCTTGAAGAATTGCACTGTGTGCTTTGTCTCTTATTTTCCACTGAAATCTTTCTGAGGTAGAAGACTTCTTCTTTCTGAGCTTGTGACGCCTCCTGCTTTATGGAGTCAGCACACTCAAACTGATTTATGATTTGTTGTGTCTTCTACAAAGGGCAGATTTAGACCAAATGCTGTTTTGATTTTGGCCAAAGGATTTTTCAAGCCTCAGTGAAATTACTTCAAGTCCTTGCTGCTTCTTCTCCCCACTCCCCCAGGAGGATTGCTTGTTAGTTTTTTTCAAATATATTCATTGCTTCCTATTCAGCAAAGCTGCTTCTAGATGGTCCATCTTCATGAAGCACAGTGTTTATACATAGCTTAATAAGGTATGTTTCTCTCATGTACTGAATTTTAGCTTCTGAGTGACTGTGTTGATTGAAGAGCCCCATTCATCGCAGATGATTTTGCTTTTCTCAATAAGTTCTTCTTTCCTGCTTCTTCAGCATATGCTTGGTAGTGTTTTAGAGTGTTCAACACTTAAATTATATATCACTTTGGTATTTAAATCAATGAATTTAAACTACTGCATAATGATTACTTTCAATTTACCTTCACTTAAGAAAGATGATATAATTGAACATGTTTGTTTGATCAGGTTTTGCAAATGAATGTATGCAGTTACATGAGGTCTCTGTAAGATGAGTTAATTCTCTTGAGCTTTTAATTTTTACTTTGATTAATTAATGCATTTGTGGTGGTGGTGGATGTCAAAGCCAGGACCTGGCAAGTTTTCTACCACTGATCTGCACCCTGTCTGTGCCTTTCATAAGCTTTTAAAAACTTTGCAAGAGGTAGTCATTTCTATGGCAAAAATAGCAGTCTTTTTTCTTCTCCCTTTCTCCTTCCCTTTCTTCAGAAGTCCCTCATTTTTAGCCCTTTACTTTTCCTTATTCCCTTCTCCCATCTCTACTTCTACTTCCCCTTTCCCCTTCCATTTCACTCATTACATGCCTACAGTATGCTAAATGCTGAAAATAAAATATTGAATGACTCACAAACTGCTCTGGACTTGTGTTTCCAATCAGGGATCAGTTCAACTTGCTGTCACTTCCTCTGTCCAAGGAACTTGCAATAGTGGTCAGATAGGTCTTGTGAAAGTTGATAAGAAAAAGCAATTTTAAAGAAAGGACAACTCTAAAACTGCCCGGAAGTTGGGATGAATGAGAACGACAGACATGTAACATAGATGATTTCATATATATTATTTTATGATTAAAAATACATTCTTTTTGTATATTTTTCATGTCTCTCTTTAATGTCACCAAAGTTAATTTTACCTTGGTAAATATATGGCATATTGTTATAAAAACAATTTTGTGTACTAATTTAATTCTGTCATTTGTGCAATGTTTTTATGTGTTTCTATTGAATGATATTTTTCATTGTTATTTTTTATTTTTTGCTTTTTATTGTATGGTGATTTTTGATTGGACACTGGACATTAGTGTTTTACCCCATTGAGTGCTTTGTAATTTTGCAGTCTTTCAATGGTGAATTTCAAATGGCATGTAATTAGCTTAACTGGAAAGAGTTTAACCTTTGACAGGTTGATTTTAGGATTTGGTAGGTGGAAGTAGAGCATTTTAGGACTAGGGCAAATTTTGCTTCACAACTGAGACAAAATCCTTCGAAGTACTCTACCCAATCCTCTATGTTTTATGAGGTTTTCCTGAAGGAGCCCTAATTAGGAAGGGCTGTTGTAGCTAGCTGGAAGCCATAAGTTCCACCTGATATGTATGTGACGCACCTGTAGGCACCCGCAAACCTGAAGGTATATAACTGGGTGAAAGCGGTCCGAGTTAGGAGAACGGAGAATTCAGTCAGCCGGGCAGTCACTCGGTCGGTCAGAAGAATCAGAGCGGCCAGAACATAGGCAGAGCGGTTACAGAAGAGAAACCAGATAGAAGACAGAAGAGAAACCAGATAGAAGAAGTAATGACTGGTCAGAGTTAGGCCGAGGCTCCTGAGGAAGACAGAAGACAGAAGAAAGAAGAAGGAAGAAAGAAGAGAGAAGAAAGAAGCTCTAATCTTTCTCTAAGCTAAGCTCTATCTTTCTTTCTCTCTAAGACTCTAAGCTAAGAAGAAAGCTCACTCTAAGCTAAGCTCTATCTTTCTTTCTCTCTAAGACTCTAAGCTAAGAAAAGCTTGCTTTAATCTTTCTCTCTAAAAATCTTTCTTTCCCTCTCTAAGCTCTAAGAAAGTAGAAGTAAAAGTAGTAAAAGCTTAACTCTGCCTCCGAGAGTTTTTCCTCCCGGTTTTCAGTACCAGGTAGCTTACATTTTCCACTCTAGCTCATGGAAAACCCAACTGTTCTTGGTGAGCTCTGAGGATTCACTTGTCCTTTGTGGTGGTTCTGTCCCAGACTCGGATATTTTCTTTACATGAACTGACTTCAGATACAATAGTCAGCTGAGGGCTCAAGAGGAACCCTTTGCACTTCTGAAGGTCCCTCTCTCTTCCCCCCCCCTCTCAGATATATCTCCATGCAGTACTTTCTTCTTCATGTGTTCTTTCCTCTCCATCTAGTTCTCTCCTTGTTTTACAAAGTGTGGCCCTCTTGGCTTCATGGAGTTGCTTCATGGTATCTCTTTGATTGGGCCCCATTTGGGTTATGTCTTGCTTTGCTTAGATGTGCTGTGTCCTTTGCAGTGGTCTGGATACTATCTCCACTTAGTCATTTGGACAATTTTAAGGATCATCTGGTTTGTTTCCCATATCTCAAAGACCACTGCTTCATGCTAAAATTACTACTCCATGTATTTTTTTAATTCAAAATTGTTGTATTTATAACAGTAGCATGTATTACAATTAATAATACAAATATAGAGCATCTTTTTACATAACACTGTTTGTATACAATGTATATTCGTACCATTCAAATCTTCAGTCATGCATTTAGGATAATGATATCCATCTTATTCATCCATTTTTTCTTTTTTCCCTTCCATACCCCCTTGCTCCCTCCGTTCCCCTCTCTCCCCTTTGACCTTTCTAGTGTTCCTCTAATCCTCCTTTGTACCCCAATCCAACACCACTGTGAATCATCCTCTTTATATCAGAGAAAACATTTGGCATTTGGATTTTTGAAATTGACTAACTTCACTTAGGATTATATTCTCCAACTTTATTTACCTGCGAATGCCATTATTTTATTCTCTTTTATTGCTGAGTAAAATTCTGTTGTGTATATATACCACATTTTCTTTATCTACTCATCTATTGAGGGGCATCTAGGTTGGTTCCACAACCTAGCTATTGTGAATTGTGATGCTATAAACATTGAAGTGGCTGTGTCACTGTAATATGCTGTTTTTATGTCCTTTGGGAATAGACCCAGGAGTGGGATGGCTGGGTCATATAAGGTGGTTCCATTCCTAGTTTTCCAAGGAATCTCCATACTACTTTCCATAGTGGCTGCACCATTTTGCAGTTCCACCAGCAATGTATGAGTGTGCCTTTTTTCCCCACATCCTCTCCAACATTTATTGCTGTTTGTATCCTTAATAGTGGTCATTCTGACTGGAGTGAAATGAAATTTTAGAGTAGTTTTTAATTTGCATTTCTCTAATTGCCAGCGATGTTGAACATTTTTTCATGTATTTGTTGATTGATTGTGTATCTTCTTCTGAGAAGTGTCTTTTCAATTCCTTAGCCCATTTATTGATTGGGTTATTTGTTTTTTCTGGTGTTAAGATTTTTGAGTTCTTTATATATTCTAGAGATTAGTGCTCTATTCGATGTGCATGTGTTAAAAATGTGTTCCCAATTAGTTGGTTCTCTATTCACCTCACTTATTGTTTCTTTTGCTTAGAAGAAGCTTTTTAGTTTGAATCTATCCCATTTATTAATTCTTGTGCTACAGGAGTCTTATTAAGAAACTTGGGGCCTAATCTGACATGTTGGAAATTGGAGCTTACCTTTTCTTCTATTAGGCATATAGCATCAAAAAAATTAAATAAAATACCTGGGAATCAACTTAATGAAAGAGGTGAAATACCTGTATAACAAAAACTATAGAACACTAGAGAAATAAATTATAGAAGACCTTAGAAGATGGAAAGACCTACCTTGTTCTTGGATAGGCAGAATTAAAATTGTCAAAATGTCCATACTACCAAAAGCATTATACAGATTTAATGCAATTCCAATCAAAATCCCAATGGCATTCCTCAAAGAAATAGAGAAAGCAGTCATGAAATTCATGTGGAAAAATAAGAGACCCAGAATAGCTAAAGCAATCCTTAGCAAGAAAAGTGAAGCAGGTGGCATCACCATACCAGACTTTAAATTATACTATGGAGAAATAGTAACAAGAACAGCATGGTATTGGCACCAAAATAGACCGGTAGACCAATGATACAGAATTGAGGACACAGAGACTAATACATATAATTTCAGCTATCTTATATTAGTCAAAGGCGCAAAAAAGGTACAGTGGAGAAAGGATAGCCTTTTTAACAAATGGTGCTGGGAAAACTGGAAATCCATATGCAACAAAATGAAATTAAACCTTATCTCTCACCATGTACAAAACTCAATTCAAAGTGGATCAATGACCTAGGAATTAGACCAGAGACAATACTCCATGTATTTTTGTCCAAATGTTTTAGATATACCCAATCTTTGTTCCTCCACATTGATGAGAAACAGATATATGAGTTCTAATCCTCATAGCAAGAAGTTACTAATAAATCAATTTTTTAAATAAAAGAGAGAAACTCATTAACATCAACAATTCAAAATCAAATACTTGATACAAGCACAGCCAGTAGACAACCCTTGTCTTATACAGAAATTTATATTGATTTCTTCCTTGCATTGCACATTTTTGTTTTTATTGTACCAAGAATTGAACTCAGGGGTGCTTAACCACTGAGCCCCATTCCCAGCCATTTTTTGTATTTTATTTAGAGACAGGGTCTCAATGAGTTGTTTAGGTGTTTTAAAGTCCTCACTAAATTGCTGAGGCTGACTTTGGATTTAGGATCCTCCTGCCTCAGCCTCCAGAGCCACTGGGAGTAGAGGTGTGTGCCACCACACCTGGCCACACCACACATTCTTAATTTCACAAAAAAGCTGTGGTACAGTGAGATGGATAGAAGCTGGTTGTAAATTTAGAAATAGGTGGTTTTCTACTGAGGAGTATAAGTGTAGACTTTTAAATTTTTTTCCACACTCTTTGGTAGTGAAGGAAAAAAAGAGAAAGGAAATAAAGGGGATGATAACCTGAGAAGGGTGTGTTATGTAGGTACTCTGAACCAGACTGCTCACTTGTCACTCATAGAGACATGCAGTGCCCACCTAACCAGAGCTTACAAAGCTTTAAGGGATAGAGAGAGTTCTAGGAAGAGTATCAGAAAATGCTTGCTGGTGCAAGTGAGCATCAAGTAAGTTCCTGAATCCTCACTCAAAATGCAGAAGAAAATAATTCACCAGGGAATTCTTTGCAGTAATATTGGTGGATGGGAGGCAGACATGTGAAAATGTACAAGTTGCATATTTGCAGAACAGTGAGAAAATAATTGCAGGTAGAACAGGAAGTTTAGCTCATTCTTTCAGTTGCTGGTTTTTATTCCAAAAACATACTCATTAGAAGAACAGTCTGGACTGGAGGTGACAGACCAGGACTGCCCACTAGCTTGTCAAACCCTCCCTCCCCATACATACACCCTCATCTATTGTCCAATATGATTTACTATCCTATCTTTATAAGACAACTTGTAAGTTTGGGGTGGAAACCATTAGGAATATAAGTATAAGGCAGTGAATATTTAATTGATAATTTTCCCATGATTAAATGAGCTCAGTTTTTCTATAATACAGGCATCTGATAAATAATACTTACCTTTTGTCTCTATTCTGTATTATTCTCAGGAGAAATGCTTCATCCTGCCTGCCATACCTTTGCAGATTTATATTAGCCAAGCCTCCGCCCAAAACACAATCTTCAATCTTTTGTGGAAAATAGAGGAGCTCTAAACTATGGGTAGGTGAAGGTTTAATTCATTTTGCTGTTTTGAACTTTTATCAAATGTCTATATTGCAACAACTTTTCATTAATTCACACACACAGCCCATGCTAGATAAACACAGTATAATTGATGTGTGACAATGTATTTAGATCTGAGAGCAGGCTTGCCTATGAACTCTATATGGCTTTAGTGGAAAAAGAAAATGAGAACCACTCCATTGGAAAGATGTTCAGATTATCTGATTTTCTTATCTTAAGGCTAACTAATGACTTTGGAGGAATAATATTCTAAGGAAACTAGAGTCCTGAGAAAGTAGTCTAGTTTTAGGAAGTCATTTTTATTGATCATAAAATCAACCAGTATTTCTGGGCCACAGATTACTCACCTATAAAATTATCTGAGCCATTTATCCTGTAGACTCTTGTGCTCTTTTTTGAGGAAGCCATGCTTGCTGCACAGGAAGCAGCATGCTCATAGCTAAGGGCAGGGAGCAATGGCACAGGTCAAAGGGAAGACCACCTGCAGAGGAGCGGTGCTACCTAATATTGTGAACATAGAGTTTGAAGAATATTATGCTGACTAAAATAAATAGAACCAGAACAGGACAGTTCCTCCTGAGGGACCTGAGTATTAGCTTTGGCTGGAGGTATACTGAAGGCCCGTTTTCTATTAAGGTGGATCTAACTAACTACATATAGATTTTGTGAGTTTTTCCCCCAATCCTGAGTTTGATAAACATGTTGAAGTCAATTTTTAATTGCTTGATATAAAGTTCACAAATTTGAACACTGTTATCCTTTATTTATGTAACACCTGGACTATCACCAGTATTAAATTTTATGAAATAAAGAAAAGAAGGTGTTTTACTAAATACTATGCATATAACACCTGATGCTAATAGCTAGCCCTGCCTTTCTCCTAGTTATAAAGATGGTAGTTATAAAGATGATAAGAAGTCTGTGTTGGGATTGGTACAATCAATCTTAAAGTGAAAGCACTTGACCTAAAGTATATTTCAATGTAGCAAGAGGAATAATACACAAGTCCATCCTCATAGGACATGCAATTGCCAGGCCCATGCCTAGAAGGTAAACAGTAGCCAGATTTTTTTTTTCCATTTTACATGCAGACAAGAAGACATGGGTATAAAATGTTTCCTAAGATATGAATGAGCACAAGGCATTTTGTTTTATAAGAGCATAATTTTAACTTTGATTTCTATATAAATTAAGGCCAATCTCATTCAAGAAATGTAGCAATAGTAAGCCTATATTAAGGGGTTATAGAAAATGATGCCAACTCTTTAGACAATAGCAGAGAAGCTACTTGACCTTTCAAAAGAAGAAAAACCTGAAGGATGAGTTTGGGTGAAAAAAGGAAAAAAATCAATAAAATATAATTTACTTCATATGATTGCAGAGGTAAATAAAATATAAACATGAATTAGTTAGAAATAAATATTTTTCTCAACAAATTAGAACAGATCAGAAAGGAATGAATTTTGGAAATGGTTTTATTGTTTCTGAACATATGTGTCTACATCCCTGAAGTCCATAGATGGAAAGGCAAAGAGCAGAAAAGAAAAAAAAGAATGAAAGCAAAGAGAAAAGAATAAAGGGAGGGTCCAAAGGAAATGAGGCTAATTGGCTCACCCGGGATTGGAGGAGGAATTTAGAAATGGGAATGTTTACAACAAAGTAGGAATAGTAGTCAAAGAGCTATGGGGAAATGTGTCCAACAAAAGCCTTAAGGACTCATTAAAGTACCCATATATGGGCATGTCCAATGTAAATTAGATGTGACCGGGCAATATAAATCTCCCAGGGACTGAGAAGGCTAGAGTTGACGCCTGATGGAACATGAAAAAGGAAATTCAGATGCTTTTGATTTTAGAAATATACAAAATTTACATACTATAGGAGTTTATTACATATTTAGTTTCCCTGTATAACAACTATTTTGTAAAGTTCCCTTTATTGTTCTGAAATGAAGTGCATACATAATTTAGTTTACATACACATAAATTTCATTAAGAAGAAATAAATAAGAAATTATAACAAATTAGTGTGTATTTTAGCATAGTAATTCTCAACAGCAATAGTAGTTACAGACCTAATATGTCCAGATGCTTTGTAAAGACACTAGAAATGTAACAGAAACAAATGCAAGCTCATAAGGAAATCTTATAATGGTGACTCAGAACACAATCAATGGTGGCATTTAATAAACTCTTGGTTAAATATATATATATATTTATATACATGCATATACATGCATATATATATATATATATATATATATATATACACACAAATAAAGCAATCTTTTTGTTAATCTTATTATGGTAATAACAAGAATCCTTTTCTCCTAAATTAGAACTACATGAGATTTATATGGGACGGACTAATTCTAAGCATAGATTCTACTCAGTTTATTAAACAAATACCCTTTGTATGTTATTAGGTACTGAATCAAGCCCTCTAGAATTAAAAAGAAAATTGAATGCCAATCTCTATTCTCATAAATTTTAAGTTCATCAGGGGAAACTAGTGTAAATATGTGTGTTATCAGCCCTCTTAACAGCCTTATATGTTAACCTTACTTCTAATGGACAAAATAAAGGAGCTCTGGATCTGTAATTGACAGTTTTCTTATGTTTTTTTTTTTTTTTTTTTTTTTTTTTTTTTTTTTAGTTGTAGGTGGACACAATACCTTTATTTTATTTATGTGGTTTTAAGGATCGAACCCAGGGTTTCACATATGCAAGATGAGCACTCTACTGCTGAGCCATATCCCCAGCCCCTTATTCTTTTTCAGTGTACATGCTTGGTGTTTTATTGAATCTTCTTTGAGGATATTTAGAGCAAAAGGGCAAGCTGTTGGCTTCTTCCCCATTCCCAGTGAATTTTTATAGGTCATTACATAAACTTTCAACATATTTGAGCCACAAAAGGCATAATTTACCCTTTTGGCTACCTAAAATCAAGCTTATTTATTCACTCTAACATGCACTTCTTTCTCACTAAACCCCACACTAATTCCTGTTTGCCTTCTACTTCTTAGCTTATTCTGAAATATAATATCTAGCTGAAAAACATCCTTCAAAGCCAGTTAAGATGGAGAGGTTAAACCATTTTAAACAAAACTTATAAAAACATTAGTGTACATTATTTGAAAGTTCTAGTTCATATAAATTCTTTGAATGTGTTGATTAAGGAAAACCTGAACTGACACCTGGTAATATTAAAATAATAAAAGTTTTTTTTTTTCCTGTGGTGAAATTGCTGGGAAATATTGTCTATTTTTCTTTTAATGTATGAGACAGGAGATGATTGAATAAATCTATAAAAAAGGAATTATTAAACTGACACTGAAAAATACTTTTGATAATAGTATGATTATAGAAGGGTTTTTCTAAAGAATAAACATGAATGAAGAGGGTCAAATTGGGTAGTATTTAACTGTATTATCAAAGGGTAAAATTATATATAATTAAAAATACATCAACATTGAATATGGGGTCAGAATAATTGAATTTTTTAAGAGTCAACTTGCATATTTGGCAATCCGAGTAATCTGCAGTCCTCTATTATTTTTAAGGATTTTTAATCAAAACAGAAACCTAATATGGGTTTCAAACCATATAGGCTGACAGAACTTTTTAAACAAAGTAGAGCTAATTACCTGATCCAGGAAATACATTAAAATATACTGAGTTGGTTCTTTTTTGTTTGCAAATGCTCTAAGGAAGAGATTTTTAAAAGAGTCTTATAGGAGCATGCACAGGTTTAGAAATGAGGAAAATTAAGATTCAAGTATAAGCTCTTGATGGAGCTAACATTTAGCAGTGTGATAAGTTTTAGGGGAAAATGTCCATAAACACCTATGGGGTAATGTAGCTGCCGGTTAGGCCCAAATGAAAGCCTTGAGTGAAAAACTCAAAGTCTTCAAAGGGTAGAATTGATCTGAAAAAAATGATCTGATCTTTTATCTATTTTCTGAACAAAGAAAAAGAAAAAGGGAAAACAGGTTACAGGAAAGCAGAGATTTTTCAGGGCCCATGTTTCATTTATCTATTGCTATGAATAAAAAAGTCCTGAATTTAGAGGCTTATACCAGCAAAAATCATTTATTTTATCCCTAAATTTACAAAATAAGCATGGTATAATAGGAAGGGCTCACCTCTGCTTCTCTTGGTGCTTCAGCTGGGAGATTTGAAAGGCCTCTCCCATGTGGCTGACGTGTTGGTGCTGCCTGGGAGCTCATTGAGCCATAGGCCAAGGACCTCAGTTCCATTCCATATGGAGATGTTTCTGGGGCTTTTTGGTCTTCCTTAGAGCATAGCATCTGGATTCAAAGAGTGAGTGTTCCCAAAGACAGTAAAGAGAAATTGAATCCTCAAGCCCCAAACTTGGTAGAGTCACTTCCATGATATTGTTCAATGCTTTTACAGAGCCCACGCAGACATAAGGGAAAGGGGCCTAACTCGAGTTCTCAAGGACAAGAGTTGGCACCCTTTGGTCTGCGGCAACCCAGCAACCATTGGAATCTGAATGGAGAACCAAAAGCAATACTGTAGTGGTGGTCTGAAGACTAGAAAATATTTCTTGTGGCCAAAAATGCAACATTGTTTGTTATTTAGGGGTTCAGAGTAGGATATACAGAAACATATACAGGCAAAAGACAATCTACATAATTGATATAGAATGTTGTCCATGTCCATAGTTTTGGGAACTTGGGGCCATGGTTAGGCAGAGTGCTAAAATGTTTTTTGGATGGAATTATAATCACTTCATATTTAATTGGTGTTACCACCAAGTATTGACCTCTATCAAAAATCAGTTAATTCGATCAGTTCTTGTAGTTGTTTCCTATACATGTGAGTTTTACAGGCACACAGTATTTTTATCTTAAGTATAATGTGTAATGGTAGAAAGAGAACTATAATAATATTGCCTAGGGCATTCAAATACTTTATTGTAGTAATAGAAGCAAGACTAGAGTAAGCACTAAAATGGGGAGGGGGAGCAAGCAAATACTTAAGTATCTGGATGCTCACAGTAAATATCTACTACTCAGCAGCACTCTGGTGAACCAGGCAGACAAAAATGAAAAATCTTAAACTCCTCCAACAGCCAGTTTTTTCCATATTTCATAGAGTAAATATAACCATTTAACCAAATGATTATTGTACAAGTACAAAAAACCTAATGTGTATAATGTACAACTTTGTGATTGAAACATTGTAAGGGTTGAAAATTAAGGTCTAGGTCAGGTAAATAAATATGAGCAGACATGAACACTGTAAAGGAAGATTTGATAAAATAATATTAAAGTTGCAATTGTTCAGTGAGCATTCTAACAGACAAAAAATGGAAAAGAAGATTTTTTTGGATAAAAAATATATTAAGAAAGGAATTAAACTTCAGCAGTATTTCAAAGTTATTGAATGAAGGGTTCTTAAAACTGATTAATAAAATCACGTGATTGAAAAAATTGATCATGTGTGTTCTAATATTCTTACTTAGAGATGAGAATAAAAGAGGTTTTTAAATCCTTATTTGAGAGAGAAAAGATGAAAAATTTTAACCTGGAGAAAAAGTGGTAGTAAAGAATTCAGTGGAATATATAATAGTTGCTGACACGTTTAAGCCATTAAAGAGACAAGGTGCGCAATGGGAGTTCAATTTTATTCCAACTGACAGATGAATCCTGTTTTAAAAATAGCTTTTTGTGATCTGAAAAATGATCAGAAGAAAATTCTGAGTATGCAAACAACTATAATAAATCATCTGCATATAGAGAAACAATATATCAAATGTTGCCAGTTTAAATATCTCAGTAAGAATTGAATTAAGATCAGCAGCAAGAAACTCAAATTTAAAGCAGAAGTTGAGATAAAATGCAGGCTAGTCAATGCCTGGTTCTTACTGCTATTTCATGACAAAGAATAATCTGGGCTTGATGGCCAGGATGCAAAAGCAAGACTTCTTATTCAAGCTCTCACCACATACTAGTTGTGTAAGCATTGAACAGAAATGCAGGTGACCTGTAGTTGCATTCACATTCACCCAAATTACATGCAAAACTGTTATGCTGTGAGAAATGTTTGAGTCTCTAAAGTCTTATTTCATTTCATAGAGGTTATTGCTTTACATATGATAATTACATATATTTATAAAAACTATTTCCTGAAACACATATGTGTGTACATATCCAACATACACACACACCATACAGTTCAATTGATTTTTGACAGTTCTACATTATTTTTATTTTAATTGTTTCAATTCTGTGAATTCTGCCATGTAGATGGATAGATATATATTCACATAATCATCATTACCATAATAAGGATGAAGAACAGTTTCATTACACAAAAACACATCCCCATGCTCTCTATATGTAATCCCATATTCTCCCCACCCTTAAACCTGACTACCATCAATCTGGCTTCAATCACTCAGATTTCCCTTCCCAGATGTCATATATAAATAGAATCATACAGCTTGTAATCACTGAGATTACAACTTTTTGAGACTGACTTTATTCACCCAGTATAATGCCTATGACAATCACCCAAGTAACAACTTGCATTAATATTCATTCCTTTTTATTATTGAACAGTATTTTGTAGTAAGGATGTACCACAGTTTGTTTATCCATTTACCTGGGGAAGGATTTTTTTTCCAGTTTTGAGAATTCTCAATACTGCTGCTGTCAAAGTTTTCTGTGAATATAAGTTTTCATTTCTCAAGGGTAAACATCCAGGCATACGAAGGCTCAGTCATATAAGATGTATCTCTTTAGCTTTGTAAGAAAATACCAAATTATTTTCCAGAGTTGCTGGAATATTGAAAACCACATCATATAATGTTATACTTTTTGTATTTAACTATCAATTGTGCTTTAAAGAAATAAAATGGAGAACAACATCTACTATATTTACCCAAACATTTACCCAGTGTACTGCTGCTCTTCTTTTTTCTTCTGATATTTCATTTTTCTTTTTCTATAATTTCCCTTTCTTCTGAAGAACGTTTTAGCAACTTATTTTTAAGATGTTATTTTCAAGGTGTTATTTTCAGTCTCTTTTCCTTCCAGTGAACTCTGATGATGCAAATATTACATATTCTTGAGGTTCAGCCAGTAACTTTAAAATTTTAGTTATTGTATTTTTTACTTCTAGAACTTTCATTAAGTTCTTCTTATGTATTATACATCTTTGTTGAGACTTTTTATTTTTGCCTTTGCTTCAAAGTGTTCATGATTGCTTTTAGAAACTGCATAATAGCTGTTTACAATCTTTGTCAAATAATTCCAACATCTGTGTTATCTTGATTTTATTGTCTGGTAATTATATTTTTTCCTATGTTGATATTTTTATTTCTTTGCAGGTCAAGTAATTTTGAATTATTCTGGAGAACACTGCACATTTTGTTTTTGACACCATGGGGTATTTCTTAATCCTATGGAGGATTTTGATACCTTTGTCTGAGCAATTTTTTCTGGTGAGATTTAGCCACAAGCTATGATTTGTATTCTGTATGCTGTGGTTCAGCACTCCAACACCAGTTAAGCATCCAAAGCCTTTTCAATGGTATTGTTATCTTTCACCCAGTGGCTCTCTGAGACCCAGATGGAAGTCTCAGAGTTTTGAGATGAAAATTAGGATCAAATACACATATGTAAAATTAGTGAGGTAGAACCATGGGTTCATAGGCAATTTGGGATTGCCATTTTATTTCTAGGTCTAAGTAGTAATATGGGGACTGGGGAGGGCTTCAAAAGAGGGAATAGACAGTAGAGCAAGAGAGAAATCAGTGGAATTGGTCTAGCTTTCATGGAATGACAGTTCTACTGAACAAAGAGGAAGGTTTCCTCCCCCAAAGTTTGGCTCTAATGACTTGTTATCATTCTTACTGTGTTGCCACCATAGGATTGCCCAAGGACAGGGAGATGAAACCATAAACAAAAGACAAAGAAGTAGAGAACTGGGAATTCTCCTCTGTTTAGGAGCATTGGTATATCTCTGCCCAACTCCTGAAATAAATGGGGCTTCACCTGGTGCTGTCTTGATGGATGCAATCCCACCCTTATGAGATTTGAACTGAATCCAGTCAAAGTTATCACTTTGAATTCTGCTATTCTTCACTGATCTGTTGGGTAAATCTGTTGCCTTTGAATCTCTAAGTATTTGCTCCGTGCTCTCATTCCAAGTTTTATATTTGAATTTAGTGGACAGAGGGAATTTGCCTATTCCAACTCCCTCAGAGATGGGGTACCACACTGAAATTTTCAAATGATTTCCCATGAAGTAAATCCATGTTAGACAAAAAAATTACCATTTTTTATATTTAATCACCATTCCCAAATGATAGAAAGGAAAATTTACAAATCTCAAAAAGATTTGTGTTTGTATTCTCAGACTACAGTTTTGTTTATTTTTCATAGAGTATTTAATGAAAAAATGGAGGGATAGTAAATAGTTTCTCAGTTCTATACTATCTATGCTTTTTAATACAATCTCTAAAAGAATATAATTGAGGAAGTTATATAATGGAGGATCTTCTTATACAATTATTAATTGAAATAACAAATATTTGGGACCTGAAGAAATCCTTTAGAAAAACAATTTTTTATTTGGAAAGAGCAAATAAATTTTGAATGCTAAATATATAAAATCAAAACTAATACTAATCAACTTTTAACAAAATTTAGGAGCCTTTCAATTTTTATTGTACTTTTTAATATGAACCATAATATGAATGATATATTTCTATGTGCAAACAAATAACCTGGAACTACTGTGATTACAGATTTGACTTCACAGATATGTATATCTCTAGTATAAATAATAGCAATCTTGTAGTGTGAAATCCTCTTTAACAAATTTATTTATATGTCTTCCACATATTTATCTTACATATAGCTATTGATATGAAGAGATTAATATTATGTACCCTATGTTGGATAAAAATGAGACAGTAGTATCTCTCTTTAATGAGTTCTGTAAAATTACAGTTAGCAACACCTGACAAAATATTTCCTTAAAAATGTAGAATTGCAATGTTGCTTCAGAATTGTAGAATGGAAACTAATTGTTTTTGTCACTGGAGACACTATAGAAACATTAAATATCACCTTGAAATTTTGAAATAATTTCAGAAATTTAAACTAAATTTTTTAAACATGGTAGAAAATTATGGCACTTATTATTAGTTAAAATATTTGTTATGTGAAGATTTATATTCTTACATTAGACTGGTTATTCAGTTAGATCTGTGACCATGAATTTAAATATAGTTTTGAAGTACCCAGTGAAAATGCACTTAACTGCAAAGCTTTTATCAGCTTTTTCATATTTGCATTTGGGGATGATGCAATATATATATTGAGAGATAAATGAGAAGAAAATATAGACATATTTGAATGATATCCAGCAAAATGATATGGTCCTCCCAAATGACTGGAATTATTCATTTTAGGCATTTTTCTTTTGTATAATATGATATGCTTTTTCTACCCTCAGACTTGCTAGCATTTTTTCAATAAAAGATTAGTCTTGATTATCAAAGATAACGTTAATGTGATGATACAAAACAGGTTTGCACTGGCTTGTGAATTTTGAAATAATTCTTGGAATTTATATAATGTTGGAAGTTTTTTCTTTATTTTCTATCTAAATGGGTGTGGTGTGGAGAGAGACTAAGTGAGCATTCATGAAGGTTCAATGGATGCAAATAAGTCAAGGAACCCAAGGTTTATTTCACATACCCTCACTTTCCTACATGTAGTAAATATGTCAATATGAAAATTCATGGGTGAATTTGAACAATTTTTCATGATTTTAATCCATTTTTATTATCCACTTATTTTTTAATATCCATTCTTATTTTCCTAGGTATTTCTAGATACAAAATAGTTCAATAACATAAAGGCCTTGAATTTTACTTTTAACTTGTATGATGTTGTTGGTTTTCTATTTCTAATTACTTAATTCATATTCCAAAGAAATAAAACATGATTGACTAGTTTTCCTTTGTATTCTGAGTCCATTATAAATCAATAATAATATTATTGACTGGCTACCTTCGATCAGGTGTCTCTCTCTATCCAATGCATCTATGAACCTATATGAGAAAGAAAGTCTAACATATACAATGTACTGTGAATGGGTGGGAGTTTATTAGTCTATCTGGGTTTAGAGACATAACATTAGAATTAGGAATGTAGATGATGTGAGGTCACATCATCCAGAATTAAAGAAGTGTCATATTCATTCTCATAAGAAAATGGTTTGTAGTCCTAGATTTACAGCCATCTGTCTTGGTTTTCCTCAGCCATGCACAGAAATCACTGTATTAAACTGTATTCCTTCTCCCATATAAAATGAAAACAATATCTACATTATCTTGAGCTTTTCTTTGTACATAGCAGTGAACATAAAACTATGACACTCAGTCAGACACAGTGGCACACTCCTGTAATCCCAGTGGATCTCAAGGCTAAGGCAGGAGGATCTCGAGTTCAGAGTCAGCCTCAGCAACCATGAGATGCAACTCAGTGAGACCATGTCTCTAAATAAAATACAAAATAGGGCTGGGGATATGGTTCAGTGATTGAATGTCCCTAAATTTAATCCCTGGTGCCCCCTGAACCCACCCCCCAAGAACTATGGCACTCAGATATTAATGCTGTGTAGTAAATGTTCTCAGGGACTATGGCTATAGAATACAAAATAAAATTGGGAAGAATTCCATATATAGCTGAATGAAAAAAAGAAATAAATATAATGACAAATTTAACCCTTAACATACAAATAATCACATTAAATATTAATAGTACAAATACCTGATTAAAAGGTTTCTTGGGAGGCTGAAGCAAGAGGATCACAGTTCCAAGTTTAGCCTGGGCAACTTAGTGAGCCCTGTCTCAAAAAAATAAAAAGAGGGCTGGGGATGTACAGTGCTTGCCTAGAATATACATGACCATGGGTTCAATCCCAAATACAATGAAAAATTAAAAAAATAATTAAATAATTAAATAAGAGAGGAATTGGACAAATAGATTTACAGATCCAACCTAAAACTGTTCTCCCTTCATATTCATGAGTTCCACATCTGAGGAACCACAGATTTAAAATATTTGGAAAAAAATGGCATCTATACTGCGTATGTACAAATACTTCTTTTCTTGCATTACTCCTTAAAGAATATTGTATAAATATTTATATAACATTTAGATTGTATTAGATAATCAAAGTGAGCTAGAGATGATTTAAAGTGTATGGAAGGATTGAATAATTTATATGCAAATATGACATCATTTTATAAGAAAGACTTGAGCATCCATGAATATGAGTATCCTTAGGATCTTATGGAACCTATCCCCCAGCCATAATAAAGGATAACTTTACATACTGTCTTAAGAAACTAACTTCAAATACAATTATATAGGGAGATTTAAAATAAAAGAATGTAAAAATAGAGTATGCAAACATTGACCAAAAAGAAGCGTGAATGCTTATATTAGCATCAGGTAAATTTTACTTCAGAGAAAAGAAAATTACCAAGAACAGAGAGAAACATGACATTATGTTAAAATCAACATATAGCAATCAAATATATACATATAAAACATGAGAGTTACAAAATATATGGAAAAAAAAAACCTGATTGAATTGAAAGAGACAAATCCACTGTTTTGAATTGCAGAACAAATAGAAAATCAGCAAGGATACAGAATGCAACAATGTTATCAACCTATAGGAACTAGAGATTTATAAAACTTTTACCCAAGAAAAGCAGAAAATACTTTCTTCTGAGTGCCCATGGAACACACAGGCAAATATACCATACTCTAAGTCATTAAAAAGCTCACCAAATTAGAAGAACTGAAATAGTTGAAAGTTGTTTTTCCCCTCAGTATGGTAGAATTAAACTAGGAATCAATGATGGTGAAGTAACAGGAAAATCTTCACACACTTGGAAATGAAGCAATGCACTTCCAAATGATCCGTAGGTCACAGAGGATGTCTTAACAGAAATAAAATATACATTTAATTGGATGAAAATTAAAGTGTATTGTTTCAAAATAATTTCCACACAGCTAAAGCAGCACTGTGAGTAGAGTAGCTCTAAATTATTAGGTTAAAAAAGGACAAAAAATAATAAGTTCTCAATTCAAGAAACTAAAAAAAGAAGAAAGTCAGCCAACAGTAAACAAAAGGATAGAAATATGAAGTAGTGGAAATCAATGAAACTGAAAACAGTGCAACAATATAGTAAGAAAATGCTTGTTCTTCCTGAGAATAGCAATAATATGGGTGCCTCTCCCAAGACAAAGAAAAAAAGAGAGAAGACACAATTCCAAATATCAGGAATTGAATAGAATATCATTGCAGATCCAGAGGACATCAAATTACTAATTAGAACTTCTATTAATGACTCTCCACACCTAAATTATATACCCTAGAACAAACTGACTAATTCCTTGCAAGATAAAAACTATAATAACTCACCAAGTGCAAATAGGCAATTCAAGTTGCTCTGTAACTTTAGAAGTTGAATTTCTATTCATTGAGAATGTTTTATTTTGTGGAAATTGTACCCTAATACATCTGTTTAGAAATAAACTTTAGAAAGAGATTCCTTATTGCCTTTTTATGTTTTATTTTTATATTTAAATTGCTGTATGTTAAAACTTTTTCATTTTTCTACACAGTTCTATCAATTTTAGCATATACATACATTTATATAACTACCACAAAAATAAGGCTACATGATTATTTCAATCATTTCAGAAAGTCTTACAGTGAAAACTCTGCCTTTGCAGTCACTGCTTCACCACCTTGGTAACCACTAATCCATTTTCCATTGCCACACTTTCATATTTTTGGGAATATCCAATATGTAGACCCATATAGTAGGTACAACCTTTGGAGAATGATTTCTTTCCCTTGGTGAATTTTTTTAAAAAATATTTTTTAATTTGCTTTAGTTGTACACAATGCGTTTATTTGTACGTGGTGCTGAGGATCGAACCCGGGCCACACATGTGCTAGGCGAGCGCTCTAATGCTGAGCCACAACCCCAGCCCCTGAAATGTTTTTGATACCCATCCAAGTTACCATCTGTGTCAACAGTTTGTTTCTTTTGATTTTAGAGCAGTGTGTCATGATATGACTATATTAGTTTGTTTATATATTGACCCTTTGAAGGTCATTTGGGTTGTTTCCAGCTTTTAGAAGTACAACATAAATCTGTTATAAACATAAATGTATATTTTGACAAGAACAAATGTTTTCATTTCTCTAGAATATAATACCCAAGAATGAAATGCTAGTTGAATGGTGAATAACTTTATGAGAGTTACCAAAGTATTTTTCAGAGTAGCTTTAACATTTCACATTCCTACCAACAATGCATAAGAGCACTCGTTGCTGTTCATCTCACTCTGCCCTTGGTATCATAATATGATCTTAGGTATCCCAATAATGGCATAGAGATACCACATTATGCTTTAAATTTGTATTTTCTTAACAGCTGTTAAGGTTAGACATTTTTCAATACGATTATTTGCTATCCTTATATATTATTTGGTTAACTGTTTATTAAAGCTTTTTGTTCATTTTTAATCTGAGATTTTTTAAATCTTGTTATTGAGTTTTGAGGATTCTTTATACAGTCTGACTACAAGCCATTTGTGGATATGTGGTTTTGCACAGTATTTTCTTCCAATCTGTAGTTTGTCTCTTCATTCTCTTGATAGCATCTTTGATAAAGCAAAAACTTATAATTTTCATAATGTTCTATTGATAATTTTATTATCAAACATATCATTCATTTGATTTGTAAGAACTCTAGTCCTAATTCTGGATCATAATTTTCTCCTGAGATTGTTCTAAATTATTTACAGTTTTTCACTTTACACTTAGGTTAATTATCTATTTCAAGTTGATCTTTTATTGGGTGTGAGGTTTAGGACAAGATTTTTTTTTTCTTTTTGCTATAGGTGATCAATACTGTTGCAAAGACCATATTTTCTCAATTTAATTTATTTCAACCTGTTGTTGTGATCTATTCCTACACTTCATTTTCTGTTTCTATGATCTTTTCCTTCAATTACACCACTTTTAATTACTATACCTTTATAGTAAATCTTAAAATCACATAGTGTGATTCTTTCAATCTTGTTCTTACTTTTGAAACTGTAATAGATATTCCAGTTCCTTTGTCCTTGCATACACATTTTAGAATGGACTAACACAAACCATTTCAAGGAGAAAATAACTTATGTCTTTAACCAATAATCAACAGTGGCATGTAATCTCTCTTAAGTTTTAATCTCTCTTAAGAAAAAAGAATAATGTTTCCTGGTATTTTCTAATAATGCATATTCTGTTTCTACAGAAACCCATTTACAAAACATTAACCAAAAAAGAGTTAAGACTGAAGTAGGTATATGTATATGTGTGTAACCTATCTACCAATTTTCTTCTATTGATCTATTTAAACTTGGTTTATTTATTACATACATAGATAATTTGGTTTATATGTAAATATGTAAGTACCATAATAAAAGTGAATTTAGTAGATAAAAGTTAAAAGTCTACAGCTGGGTTAATGAAAGTTTAAGCACATTTTGCCATTACCAATAACAAGATTTGAGTTTAGGCAGCATAATGGGATCTGTTTGAAATACCTGATCTTCCATATGTCAGATATTTTCTGTGGGCCAGCATTCCACTCACTACCTAATTCTTACTAGCTCTCATGCATGTTTGCAAAGCCAAAAATTCCTATTTTTTTCCCCAGACTCCTTTATAATACTCCAGTCTGGATAATGAAACTAGTAGGGAAGCCTATTGAATTTATAGAAAAAGTTTTCCCCAACAAAAAACACAAATATACGCTCATCCTTACCTTCCCAGATGAGGTCATATCCCATGTATCTTATAGAACAATCATCCAGTAACAAGGAGAGAGTGATCACAGAGATGTTTAGGGTAGCTGAATGTAACAACAGAAACTGGCATTCCTGATGACCCTTCTGTGTTGCTTAAGCCAGTTGTGTAATTGCCATCTGCCACTAGAAGTACGATTTGAAATAATAAATTACCTTATTTTCTAAGTCACTTTTGGTTGAGCTTTCTATTATTTGTAGTCAAAAGTGTCCTAATAGATAAATCTCTTTAAATGTGTAACCAAGAGAAATATAATTTCATTATTTCCTCTTCATTTCTCTTCTGGAGAAAATCTGACTCTTTAATAGATTAAGACATCCACTCAGCACCTTTTAAAATGCCATGGAGAAAAAACAATACTGTAGAAACATTTTTCTTTCCTTTATTAGAAGACTATTTGATGTATCTGGAATTTCACAGTTGTGATTTACAATTAAAGTAGGATAATATGGTGCAAAACTGTTGCACTTGGAGGCCTTAGATCTCAATCCTGCTGCTGACACTGATTATGTTGATTCATTAAACATTTGGACTTCAGTTCCTACAATTGAAAATGACACCTGTTATGAAAGTACTGTAAATTCTGTGAGAAGTTAACCACAAAAATATCATACCACACCCCTAACACACTCCTGAGGAACAGGTCCCCTGATAAGGTCCAAGAATAAGAAGTGCTCCTAAAAATTGTACCTAAAATTGACCATAAATATTTTCTTCCACATGGAATGCTGTTTGAGATCTTTCTTAAGATCCCTATTTTTTGCAAAACATGAAAATCTTCATACTCTTTAGTTTGCTCCTGTGTCATTGCTGGAAGGTGACAAGCATGGCATTGTTTCCCTCTTGAGATCACTGCCATCCACCCAGAGAAGACTATGAAACTTCTGTTTTTGGACTTACATAGAAAGAATATTTCTGCAATACATTTTTCTATTCATACAGAAATGTCTAAGATTCCTGTAAGGTTAGAGTGATGAGGCTGAGGAGTCCACTGAACCTTTAAGCCAAAAGGGGAAAATAAAACCCATGTTTGGTTTAAAAATCACAACATCTCACTGAAGATTTCTATTCTTTTGGTGACTTCCTCCAATCTTCCATGTATTCCTATGTTCTCAAGTAATCAGATCCTATCAGTGATATCTGGGTCATCCTGTGCCAATCTCCCTGCAGGTAATTGGCACAAGCTGATGGGAATAATAACCATCGTTAAACCAGAGGGGATGTGATCGTTGCTTTCTCATGGAATAAACCCCAATCTCTGCAATAAAGTGAAGGATTCTTTTGCCTAATACTTCATTTGTCCTTAATACATTTTAGGAAATGCATTAAGAACTTGAATGAAGAAATGATAAAAATATCATAAAATATCTAAAAAGATTGGTTTCAAAAAAGGTGAACCAAAATTGGCAGAGTGGAAAAAGTAATTGAAGAGCCATTTTGAAGGGTTCCCAGATGAATGGCAATGTCATGAATGTGAATAGGTGAAAATATCTCATCAGTTGGCAAAGATTTTCATCAAAACATTGTATCCATTTGTCAATTCAAAAATATTAATTTTATAAAAGACTTGCATAGACATCAAATATAATGATTTTTCATTATCTCTTTCTTTTCATTTATTGTCTCAAAGTGTAAGGCAAGAGCTTTCTTTCTTTTTTTTTTTTTTTTTTTTTTTTTTTTTTTTGGTGGTACCGGGGATTGAACTCAGGGGCACTCAACTGCTGGGTCACATCCCCAGCCCTTTTTTTTTGTATTTTATTTAGAGACAGGGTCTCACTGAGTTGCTAAGTGCCTCACCATTGCTGAGGCTGGCTTTGAACTCGTGATCTTCCTGCCTCAGCCTCCCAAATTGCTGGGATTACAGGCATGTGCCACCGCGCCTGGCTAAATATAATGATTTTTATATCATCATTAGTTCATATTTGATATAGCCAAGTTTCTAATAACTAACCATGCTTTATTGAGCAGGAAAGAATTTTTATTTGTTTCTGAGGCTCTTTTAGAACAAAAAGTTATAAAGATTATAGGTCTTATTCTGTCATCAGAAGGTTTAAAACCTAAATAAGAAGACTAATAAATAAATAAATGCAATTGAATGTTCTATCTGGTATAGTAAGCAAATCTGTTGTAAAGCATGGTTCATAATGAGGACTTAATGGATGTTTATTGAAAAACAAATAAGTGAGTTGATACAAGTATGTGTATGGCAAGTTCTGTAAGCAGAACAATGTTTAGAAAATATTTATTAGGCCCAATGGTCTAGAAAAAAAAAATGTTGAGTGCAGAGGAAAACATTAGAGGCTGAGGAAGTTGTGACCAAAGATTCAGAGGTTTATCTTATAGAATTGTATTTACATTTGGCAAAGAGCTTGTCTCAAAGGATGCCTAGGCATTTTGCAAATGTTCTGAGGGAGTGTTCTAGTAAATTCTTACCTTTCCAGGATGAAAAGCATTTGCAGTCAATTGCCCATGGAAACTTTCCTTGATGTTGACAGATGAATAGGGAATTTGCCTAATTAACTTTAAGAAAGCTATTCATTCATTCATGAAGTCATGCATTTTTGCATTCAAATACAATTAAGTGAGTATTTATGTAAAAATCTGTGTAACTAAATATGTAAGGCTTTGTAACTCAAAATGTTTTCCTTGGACAAGAAGCATTTATAACACCTAAAAGCTTGTTAGAAATTCAGATCATCAGGGCCAGCTTCAAATTTACATAGTCAGAATCTGCATTTAACAAGATTCCCAAGTAGTTCATAAGAAAATATATAAGGGATACAAAAAAAACTTCTTTATAGCATTATAGGACTTCTTAGCCTAATAATATATATATATATATATATATATATATATTATACACATATATATATATGTGTGTGTGTGTGTGTGTGTGTGTGTGTGTGTGTAGATATAGATACAAATATACTAATATCAGTGCCCACAGACAAGTGCTAGTATATATAACAGCCAGTTTTATGTAGCCTGATATGGGCTTTAAGGTCAGACTAACTGTAGTTTCAATACAAAATCTCTGTTGATTATTTTCTGAGTGAAATAAGATGCATTATTTTTCCTTTCTCTTATTCAGTTGTTTTCACCTGTAAATGAAAATTAATGATGATTACTGTATAAGACTTATTAGGAGTTAGTAATGACCCATGTAAGTGCTTGGCACAGTATCTGGAGCAGATTAAGCATTGATTAAATAATGATGGCTATTATGGAAATTAAAAAGTTTACAGTTTGCAAGTAGCTATGCTGTTATGGATATATTTTCATGGGAAGGTGACATGTATCCATATATTACAGATAGAATTTTGATTTAATAATTTAAGGATACACAAGGAAGGAGATACTTAACCGCCCAGTCATAATTTTCAACTATGGGAGTTGTATTTCTTACTCATGTAGACATTGCTTGAGAGTCCAGGACTTTAGATAACAGAATATTTCATCATGCTGTTAGCACTGATGGTCAATTTAGCCTGATCAGCAATTTAGACAAATCAGTCTGCAAGTTCAATAACAGCATAAATTAGATATTCTTTTCAAATACATTAATAATTTTTATTGTTTCAAAATATTTATAAAACTAACCTGTTTTCAAGATAATCAAGTTTCCTCATATCGTCTATTTACCTTAGTATTAAAATTAAGTGTGGGTTAACATTTTTATGTTTGAAACACAGGGAGACTAAAACTAATGAAATTTAGATGGGTATTTTTTTGTGTGTGAACCAGGAATTGAACTAAGTGGCACTCAACTACTGAGCTCCAGCCGCAGCTCTATTTTGTATTTCATTTAGAGACAGGGTCTCACTGAGTTGCTTAGTGCCTCGCATTTGCTGAGGCTGGCTTGGAACTCTCGATCCTGCTGTCTCAGCCTCCTGAGAGGCTGGGATTACAGGTGTGGGCCATGGAGCCTGACTTAGATGGGTATTGATAGTGAATGAACAAACCATGAACTTTTGATCTGTCGCAATTTGTCAATATAGGAATTTCTTGGTAAAAACATATTTCTCTATAGGATGAAATATGAAGAAATATTGAAGAAATTGTAGTGGTGTAAAATAATTTCATTAAATTCCCCTTGATTATCAAAGTCAGCATGAGTGATCACATAGCCTGCCTTCTCCTTCCACATCAACAGGAACTGCTAGCTGCTCCATACCAAGAGTTGAGAAGATAGTGTTTAAATTGAGCTGATGAGACAGTGACTGATCCTAGTTACCTAATTGTTCCCTTGCAATTTTGACTGTATTTCTATTTATACATGCTGTGGTTAATGCTTATTTTGGAATTGTCCAAAATATAAAAGAAAGTAATGAGAAATGTTACCCAAGGAGAGTTATGTATTGTTATATACAGTTCTAAACCTTTCCTTCTTTCCCAATGCCCTGCCCAACTAAAATAAAAGTGTCTTAAGAGAGCAATGGGACATTGCAAGGATATCAGACTTAGGTGCACAAAACAGATCTGAGGGTTTCCTCACCAAATACTCCATTGCCAACAGGCTTTATGATTTCCATCTGGTTCAATTTCTGCTTTTTATCAATTATACTGGTTTTCTTTGCCTTTTTTTTTCCCCCCTTGGGGAGCCTAGAAGTGGAGATGTTAAGGACTTCCATCTGCCTTCCACCTGGTTACTCAGGAGAGTGCAGTTTTTGCTATAGGCAAGAATAGATGAGCTGCTGAAAGCTTTTGGGTGTGGGGGTTTGACAAAGGCCATAAAGCAGGAATTTCCAAAGTGCATAAGGAGGCTACTGGTGGACTTTTAATACTACCAAGTGGTCTATAAACAGTTCAGCAGATTGGAAATAAAAATTAATGAAGTAATTTTTTCCCTAATTATTTCAGAAGGTTTATTAAACATAAGATTCAACTTTTCACCAAAATACTTTTATAAGCTTAAAAATCGCACCTGATTTTTTTTCTTTTGTAAGGACACATTTGAATGGTTTTTCTTATCTCAGCCAAAGGATTTTCCTATCTTTTGAGTGCTACTGCTTACATCTGCAAACCTGGCACTTCCATTGCTTTTTAAACTTGATATCCAAAATTATAAGTTAAAAAACAATACGTAAGGCATAAAAGCAACAATAAAACATGATAGAAGATTACAATCTTAATCCTCTCCTGCCAAATGAACATGAATCCGTGTGGGTTATCAAATGTGAATATGTGTGTTGAGTGACTTTATAATGGTATCCTAAACAAAAAGTAAATAAGAGGTAAATTTGAAAATTAGATTTTTTTTTCTTGTAAAGGCATTCACTTTGCTCCTAGTCCCAACTGTTTTGTCTGTTTACAAAAATAAGAGAAAAGAAAAAAAAGAAAAAAAAACTTGTCAGTTGCTTACATAATAGCTTATAAAACAACAATGTTAGTGTCCTTGTTTAAAAAAAAAAAAAAAAAAAAAGCAAAAGGAACCATTTCCAAAATCTTATGTCAAAGTACATTATTTAACATCACAAATTTAGTGTTTTTAATAGAAAACGAAAGCATTAATTATCATGTATGCAAACTTACAAACATATAAACTTCTGTTTGGCTAAAACTCCTGCATTTTATGAATCCATTAAAGGCATGTACATTGTGAGAATATATTTATTGTTTGTAAGCCTTGATATAGATGTATACTTTTTATTGGAATCGAGGCTGCAAGAGGGTGATACGAGGAAAAATTAATTCACATGAATAAAAGGTTGCATGTAAATGCCTGCTCACCCCCTGCATTATTCACAGAAAACAGTTGGAAAATCACAAAATACCATCTCATCTTGGTTATATATTGAAGAAAATAATGCAAGTTGTTAGTACGGAAAGTTATAGCATACGCAATATTTTTAGTACAGTATGGAGGAAATGGTAGTAAGCAAAAATCCACTTTGCTTTAGCATTCTTAAATAAGCCAATAGTGAGTGGTCAAGGTACTCAAATAAGCAATGAAAATGATGAATTGGGTAAAATTTGTTAATAATGCTAACAGTAGTAGTAAAAGACCATATATATGTACATTTCTCAAATGCAGTATTTCTATAATATCATTGATTTCTAGAAGAGTTTTAACCTATTTTATGGAACTGAGATATGATTTCAATGTGGCATATGAAATATCTAGGCTTTAGCAGACAGTTGAAAGTTGACACAAGTGGCTCAATTACCAAGAAATGTATCCTTTTCAGAACATGATGCTTGTTTTTATTCAACTGAAAATCACACTTGAATATTAAAGCAGAATGTGATGGAATCCTTTCTAGAGCTAAAAGCAATACGTAGGTGGGTTGGTTAAGAAATCTGTTTTTCCCTATCTCCCAAGTTGACTCATTTTAACTTTTTTTTTTTTTTTTTTTTTTTTAGTATAATATGTGTGTCAGTTCTGCTTTTGATGGAACCTGTGAAAAAGTTTGATATAATAGAGATTTTTTTCCATGATTTTGTATTTCATGTTAATAAAGAAATCTAATATTGCTTTCAAATAGTTATTCTCACTCCAGACCAATGTAAATGTGAACGAGGCTAGTGTAATTTCATAAAAACTAATAATAATAAAAGAAACTAAGAGGATCACAGTCAACCTGAGAGTTATTTCAAGAGAGGAACATAATTATAATTATTAATATACATAATTGTGTCTTAGAATATGATAAATAAGTGTTTTATAAATTATAAGGTCATATATTTTTGCTTAGCATGCATTTTAAGTGCACAAAGTTAGAAATGTGGGAAATATTGCAATATATATCAACCTGTGGAAATTTCTTAGTCTTTAATCTCTTGATATTCAATTGTCTTGCCAAACTGGGTGTCTTCAGTTTACTTTATAGTAAATGAGACATATAGCTGTTTACATGTGAATGAATAGTATTTGTAAGGGTGTATGCAGATATTAGGGACTGGGTTTGGTTAATGTCCTTCAGTATGCAAAGTTAATGCCTTCTAACTTAGTATGTAGGAAATTATACTTTCAGTATTATACAGTATTTGTTTACTATTATATGCAGAACCTAATATTGTTTTGAAACCTAAACCATTTCAAAAATATTATTTTCATTTTTAAAATTAGTTTATTTTTATTCATTCTTTTTACTTATACATAATAGTAGAATCCATTTTGATATATTTATACAAGCATGGAATATAAATTATTCTAATTAGGATCCCAGTCTTATGGATGTACATGGTGGTGAGATTCACTGTGGTGTATTCATATATGCACATAGGAAAGTTATCATTTTAATTATTATTATTTATTTTTTTTTTTTGTACTGGGGCACTCGACCACTGGGCTACATCCCCAGCCCTTTTTTGTATTTTTTTATTAGAGATAGGGTCTCACTGATTTGCTAATTGCTGAGGCTGGCTTTGAACTTGCGAATCTTCTGCCTCAGACTCCCATGTGCTGGGATTACAGGCGTGCACTACCCCACCTGGCTTATTTTCATTTTTGATATAACATTTTAACTATTCTATGATAATACAAATACTTTGGCACATTAAGTAGTACCATAAGCAGAGAGAAAAACCAGCTGTTTTCTCCCTCATCTATTTCCACACAATAATATGCATAAACATGTTCTTACACTCTCTCTTTTGGTATTTAACTTCCACATTCCTGTTGTTGTAGTTATTGAGTCATTTTGACATTATTCTCTCCTCTTCTTAAAATTCTCCAATTCATAGTGTTTTAATGAATTAAAATTGCACCAGAACTAACAAATGTTAGTTTGTCATTTTATCTTGTTTTTTTTTTTTTTCCCACTTACTGAGTTTTTATTAGTTATTGGTTCATTTTAGTTATACATGACAATAAAATTCATTATCTTATTCTAATTAGGACCCTGTTCTTGTGGAGGTATATGTTAGTGGGATTCACAATGGTGCATTCATATAAGTACATAAGAAAATTATTTAAGTTTCATTCCACTTTGTTTCCTTTGCCTATTCCCATCCTTCCCTTCATTCCTCTTTTTGTAATCTACTGAATATCCACTCTTCCTCTTTTCCCCCTTATTTGGGGTTAGCTTGCACATATCATCAAAAGCATTTGCCCTTTGGTTTTTGGCGACTGTGTTATTTCACTTAGCATTATAGTCTCCAGGTTTTTCTATTTTCTTTTCATTTATTCAATATATTCTCTAATTTCATATTCTTTTTTTAATATTAAAAATATCTTCAAGAATGGTTTACAGTGATCAAATACGCTAAGTATGGCGTCCGTCTTACTACATTTTCTGGTGGCCATTACTTCTGGCCAGCACTCCTCCTCCAATCTACATAGCTGGTTGTCTACTCAGCATGGTGCTGTTACTCTGAGAGACTCTCCTCTGATCTACTAATTCCAAGGTCAAGTATCTTTCATTTCATTCTCTTACTCTTTTATGTTAGAGACATCTTTTACTAATATCCTAAGAAAAGATGGAGTAAAGTAAGATTTTGAGAATTTAGACTCCTGCTTTTATTCTGTGTCCATAATCAATGATTTTCTGACTGGAAATACAATGTAAGGACAGAAATATTTTTCCTTAAAATATTCAAGATATTGTTTCATGTCTGTAGGTTTAATTGTTGAGAAATTAGGTATCAACCCCTTTAATTCCTTTGTAGGACCTGCTTTTCTGTTGAGAGGCTTTTATATCCCAAGGGTACTGACAATATGCCTTAATTTGCATTTATTTCATTTATTATGCTGAACACTGTAAAGATTATTCAATTTGAAAGATAATATCTTTCATCTCTGGGAAATAGTCCTCAAATATTTACTTATTTTTAATCAGTTTTATTGAGGAATAATTCTTGCTGTATGATTCAGCAATTTAAAGTTTGTTTAAGGAGTTGAGTTTCCATTGCTGCAATCAATTTTAAGTATTTCAGTACATTGCCCCACTCCCAAATGAACAAAAATAAATGGCCCTCTTGCCAGCCTTTACCACCCAGACCCCTGATCCACTCTTCTCTAGGCAACCACTAATATACTCTTCATCTTTAATGGTTTGTTGATCTGGACATTTCATATAAACATGTTCTTTGTGACTGGTTTCTTGGAAGTGGCATATTTTCATAGTTCATCCACATTTTTATATGTATCAGTGTTTCATTTCAAGCATTACAAGTAATGCTTGTAGAGCAATATATTATTATATAGATATGCCACATTTTATTTATCTATTCATCAGTGGGTGAATATTGGGTTGCTTTTATTTTTAGACTATTAGGAATAATGCTGCCATAAATATTTGTATGAGTTTTCATGTTGACAAGTCTTCATTTTTCTTGGGTATGAACCTAGGTATCAAATTGCTAGATCATATTATAATTCTATCATTAACTTTGAAATATAATGCTTATTTTCAAAAGAAGCTGTACCATTTTTTATTGCTGACAGTACTGGAAGAGGGTTACAAATGACCTATATTCTTACCAATATATATATTATCTATCTTTTCTATTACGCTTATAAGTGGGTATATGATGGTGTCTCCTTATCATTATTTGCATTTTCCTCATAGCTAATATTTTCACATACTTTTTGATAATTTGTATATCTTAATTGAAACACTATTCAGATATCTTGACAATGTTTTAATTGAACTCTTCATCTTTTTTCCTATTGGATTCTATCAGTTCTTTATGTTTTCTAGGTTGAAATCCCTTGTTAGACATATGATTTGCAAATATTTTATCCCATATATAGGTTGTCTTTTTACTTTTTTCATGATATCTTTTGAGAGTCAAATGTTTTCAATTTTTGTTATGTCAATTTTATCATATTTTCATTTGTGACTTATGGTTTAGCACAAGAAACCATTGCTTATGCCAACATAATAAATATTGTATTATGTCTTCTACTGATTTTACAGGTTTAGTTCTTACATATGGGTGCTCAACCCATTTTGAGTTGATATAGTGTGAAGTAATGGTCTATAATTTTTGCATATTAATATCTTATTTTCCTATCACCATTAATTGAAAAGACTATTCTTTTCCACATTGAATTTTCTTTACAAAAATGAATCAACTATAAATATGAGAGTATATTTATGGATTCTGAATTCAATTCCACTTATCTATATATTCATTCTTATGGCATTACCGTACTACATCAGTTTCAATTTCCTTGCTCAATAGAAAGCTTTAGAAATTGGGAAGTATGAATTTTCCTAATTTGTTCCTCTTGTTTGATATTATCTTGATTATTATGGGTCTCTTGAATATGCCTATGATTTTGAATTCAATTTGTCAATTTCTGCACTGAAGTCAGATGGAATTTTTACAGGAATTGTGTTGAGTCTGTAGATCAATTTGAGGAGTGTTGATACTTAACAATATTAAGTCTTCTGATCCATGAAATGTTGAATTTTGACAAATACATTATTATGATGATCACATGGTATTTGTCCTTTATTCTACTGAAGAGCATTTGATTTTGTATTTTGGACTAATTTTGTAGTCCCTGAACAAATCTGTTTGTTTTCAGGATGGATAATTGCTGAATTTGAATTGCTAGTATTTTGCTCAAGATTCTTTCTTTCTTTCTTTCTTTCTTTTTCTTTCTTTTCTTTCTTTCTTTCTTTCTTTCTTTTCTAATCTTAATTCATGGGACATTATGCTCCACAGTTTTTTTTTTTTCTTTTTCTGATGTCTTTGATGTTTCCTGATTCTTGTTATCAGAGTAATGCTGGTCTCAGAATCTGTTGGAAAGTGTTTCTTTCCTTTCTACTTTTTGGAAGAGTTTGTGAAAATTAGCATTAATTATTTCATTATTTGCTAAAATTTAACAGTGAAATCATGTGGTCCTAGGCTTTCCCTTTTGATAACTTTTTTGTTTACTAATTCTACCTATTTTGTTGTTAATTATCTATTCAGATTTTTTTCATTTTTGAGTCAGTTTGGAAGTTTCTGCCTTTCTAGGGATTTGCCTATTTCATCTAAGTGGTTTGATTTGTTGGCATATAATTGTTCTTATTATTTTTATTTTCTCAAGTTTGACATTAAATCCCACTCTTATTCCTAATTTCAATATCATTAGTCTTCTCTTTTTTTCTTGGTCAGTCTAAGTTTTTGCATTTTTAAAATCTTTTTTGAGAAACTACGTTTTATTTAGCTTACTCTCTCGTTTTCTGTTCTCTAGTTTATTATTTTTTATCTGTTCTTCTTTATTTCTTTCTTAAACTTCTGATTTACTTTTCTTTTTCCACTGTCTTAGATAGAAGGGTAGGTTGTTGATTTGGCTCTTCTCTCCTTAGTAAAAATGTTTTCAGCTATCAGCTTCCCTTGGTGCACTACAGTAGTCACATTCCTTATGATATGTTATGCTATGATACTTTGCATACAACCAGAGATATGTAAAAATGTGCTCTATATGTGTAATATGAAATGTAATGCATTCTGCTGTCATTTGTAACAACTTAGAATAAAAAATAAATTTTAAAAAATGTTTTTTTTTAATTTCTACTGTAACTTCTTTAAACTATTGGCCATTTGAAGGTGTGTTAATTTCCACGTATTTGTGGATTGTCACTCTTTCTTGCAATTCATTTTCAATTTTACTTCAGTATAATCAGAAGGTATATGTTGTACTTTTCAATTATTTTAAAGTTATTGAGGCTTGTTCTGCATTCATGCACATGGTCTATCCTGAAGTTTTTTAGGGAGCATTTGAGAAGAATGCATATCCTTTTGTGTTTTGGTGCAATGTGATGGCTATTCTAGTATGCACAAAGTATTATTCACATATTCTATTTTTCTTTTTCATCTTCAGCCAGTGCTATATGGTACTGGGTAGTGAGATCTCAAACTACTACTGTTCAATTATTTATTTCCTCCTATAATTCTGTGAGATTTGGCTTTATATAATTTGGCATTTTCATTATGTATGATATAATGTCCATAATATTTATTAATTCCTAATGGATTGGCCCCTCAACTACTGTAAAATATTCTTCATCTATAACAACGTTCTTTTTAAAATTCCATTCTTTTTGATATTATTATAACCACTTCAGCTTTATTATGGTTTTTATTTGTATGATCAAACTTTCACCATCCTTTTATATTAAATCTGTGTCTTTGAAAATAAAGTGTTCCATATTAATGATAAATAGTTAGATATTATTTTTATCCAATGTGTCTGCCTTTTCATTGCATTGTGAAATCTCTTAAAATTTTTGTTTTGATTTATATAATTATTTTATACTTGCTATTTAATTGGATTTTCATATATCACATCTCTTTTTCGTTTATTTATCCTTTATTTTATTTCTTTATTCATCCTTCACTATTTTCTTTGCATTAGGATTTATCCTGGTGTAACATTTAGTTTTCATTAACTATTTTCCAGTGTATTTCTTAAGTCATTTCCTCAATGCTTGTTCTAGGTATTTTATTTCTTTTTTTGCCTAATGGTACTAGCTACAAATGAAAGAATAGAGTTGAATAGAAGGTGTGACAGCAGGCATTCTCAATTCATTCTTGATTATAGAGGGGAAGCTGTCAGGTCAACTTTAAGTATGATATGAACAAGTATGACATTGGTATTTAAAATATGACCTTTGTCATGTTGAAGAAGTTTCCTATTTCTAATTTGTTAAGAACTTTTTATTATAAAATTGTGTTTTATTTTATTAACACCTTTTTCTGCATTGAGATAATCATGTGTTTTTTCCTTATTCTGACAATGCAGTGTATTACATTCTAAATAACTTGTGTTGAACCATCCGTGCATTCCTCTAACAAGTCCCAATTATTTATAGTATTTCATTCTCCTAGTTTTCTAGTATTTTTAAAGAACATATCACCTATGTGCATAAGTCAGCTTATTCTGTACTGTTGTTGTGATGTCTTGAACTGGGTATGTTAGTAGAGTGATGTTGGCCTCACAGAATGATGTAGAAAGTCATCTGTTCTTTTAAAGAATAAATGTAGTAGTGGTTTTAATTGCTTTATAAATTTTAACCAGTGAAATCATCTTATTCTGGATTTTTGTCATTGTTGTTGAGAAGTTTTTGATTATTGATTTAATCTCAATTTATTATATACCTTCTTATATTTTTTATTTCTTCTTGGTAATTTATGTTTCTGAAAGTTTTCCCATTTTATCAAGTTCATCTAATTTGTTGACAAACACTATTATTCATAGTATTATCGTAATCCACTTATGTCTGTAAGGATCAAATTAATGTCTCTGTATTTATTTACAATTATAATAATGAGTCTGTTCTTTTTATTAGTCTACCTAGAGTTTTGTTAATTTGTTAATTGTTTCAAAGTACATAGTTAGAGTTTCTCTTTTTCTCTTTTATTTATTTATTTATTTATTTATTTATGGTTAGTTTTTCTTTTCTTTTTCTTTTTTCATTGTGCTTATCTCTATCCCAGTTGTTCAATCTTTTTGCTATTTTCTTACTTCTGCTACCTCTAAATTTACTTGTCTCTTTCTATTTCCTTGTGGTGCCAAGTTAGGTATTGATTTGAGATCCTTCTTCTATTTTAGTATAAATGTTTGCAGCTGTAAATTTTTCTCTGAGCCCTGCTCTTAGTACATCCTCTAAATTTTTGTATATTGAGCTTTATTTTCATTCATTTCAAAGTATTTTCTAATTTCCCTAGTGGTATCTCCTTTGACCCTTTGGTTGTTTGAAAAAGAGTGTGTTTAATTTCCACAAATTTTTGTAAATACATGCTTTTCAAGTTTCCTTATAATTTTGACTCTAGTTTTCATTCCACTGTTGTTGAAAAAGTTACCTTTTATCATTTCAATTTTTGAAATAGTTTTAAATTTTATTTTGTTGATTAACATGGTGTATCCTGGAGACTTTCCATATGCTTAAGAAGATTATGTATTCTACTTAATTGGTCTAGTGTTACTTACATGTCTGTTAGGTCCAATTGATGTATGGTGTGTTTCAGGTCCTCTAGTTCCTTACTGATGATCATTCTGCCTAATTGTTATATTTGTTACTGAACATGGGTCATTACAGTAACCAGTTGTAACTGTAGAAATATCTATTTGCTTTTGTCTCTTTCAATTTTGTTTTCATACATTTCATTGCTGTATTGTAGGTGTTTATATTTATATTTGTTATAGCTCTTCAATTGGTTGAACTTTCTATCAATATATTGTATTGTCACAACTTTTTACTCAAAGTCTAATTTTTTCAACATCTATATAACAATCCAGTTGAGTTTTGGCTACTATTTGCATTTAATATATTTTCCATATACATCTATTTCTGCCTTAAATCTAAAGTGAGTGTCTTGTAGACAGAAAATGGATTCTAAAATATATTTATTCTGTCCTTCCTGACTTTTAATCAGAAAGCTTAACCTATGTGTATTAAAATAACTAATAAAGAGCTTCTGCAATTTCTTTTTTGTTCTCTTTGTTATCTTTTTGTTCCTCAATTGCTTTGTTACTCTGTTGTTTTGTGTTTAATTGATTATGTGGTTATATATCATTTTCTTTCCCTTGTTATTTCATTTTTTATGTACATTTCGTAACTATTTTCTTAATGATTAACCTGAGTTTTGCAACTTCAATTACAATGGGTACATTGTCCCCCTAAGGCTCTTGCTATATCTGTTTTTTTTTTTTTTTTTTTTTTTTTTTTTTTTTTTCTCTCTCAGGTTATTTGTTTGCCCTATGCAGTTGTGGCTTATTCACTTACCTTCCAATATTTGAGAATATTTTTTGCCCAAACTATTTCTCCTTCCTAATAGAGTGGCAAGGTATGTGAAATGAAGTCAGCCTCTGGAAACAAGGTCCACGCTGCTTTTTCCTCAGTCAGGTATCTGTATTGGATTCATGCTGTCTTCAAAACTTCTCCTATTTAGAGAAGGAGGGGAGACAAATGTGAGTGAAAACACCACAAAGCTTTCCTGCTGTGTTTCAGGGGAGTTAATCTTGAGTAAGCATCCTTCAGCTCCTGTAAATCTCTGACCATTTCCCAAGTTCCTGCAAATTGATTCTAGCAGTTTTAACAGATTTTTCTATGTTTGGGGGGAGTCTTGGGACTCTGGATTTCCCTCTTCTGCCATTTTCACCAACACCACCTTTGTGATTATCCATTCTTCTGTTGGAAATACGTTATGGATTTTGTGTCTAAGATATTTAAAAATGTCTATTCATGAATGAAATTTCTAAAATAGAAAAATCCCTATTCATGAGTCAAATTCCTGAGCGAGATTATTCTTCATGATTTTATTGTGTAAAACAGTCCTTATCTTCTTTTCATAGCAAGTGTCTTCTGTAACTGCCAATGTAGCAGATTTGAAATAATGTATTACTGTGCAAATGGGTGTGACCTCAGGTGATGGCTGAAGTACAACAGCCAAGCTAAATTTTGCAAGTGTGTTAGTAAACTTGTCTTTGTACAATGCCTAATATCTTCTAACATTCTACTGGTCAAATAAATGGCAAAGTGAAGCTCAGATTCATGAAATGAAGGCATGACTATGAAGCCAAAAAATATGGATATAGGGAGATAGTAAGGATTTGAGTCCACAAATTATCAGAGACTACTTGTAAAAATTTTGGATCAATGTACATTCCAGTAAATCAGAAAATCCATATTTTTCTGACATTTTATTACTTATTATTACTTATTATTACTCACTTAGAATCACAAAAGTTAACTGACATGATACAGTCACAGAGCAGTGAATAAAATAGTAGAGACTGAATTCAAGTCTCCTAAGGGTCTTTATCTGCCCTGTGGTAAGTCAAATGTCCAGGAACATATTAAGGCAGTATTTGAGGTGTGACCTGAATTGCAAGACATAGGCAGTCACTCACTTAAATGAGTCTAAGGTCAGTTTTTCACTTGAAAACATCCTTTAGAGTGTCCACTACTCTCTGAACTTTCAGAAACCTCTTCCACCCACTGAAACCTTGTTCTGAATTCCTGTGTCATTTCTCATATATATCAATTGTTTTCTTATTTCCTTGTGCTTGGCTTAGCTTTTATTCTTTATTTGATTTATATTCATATCTTCTTTTTTCATAATAAGGCAAAATACTAGAACAAACTATAGCCTATTGGTCCTATCTGCTTCACTGCATTTTAATCAAAATGGTGCTTTATTTAAACAAAACCATACACAATCATCTGCATATTACATAATGTGAAATAATTGACTATGCATTCAAATCACTGATGGCTGAATTGAATGGTTGCAACCAAGACAATATATCCCAGAAATCTATATAAACAAATTTGAATCCTGGTCCTTTACACACCCTTGTAATAAAATACAATTTTTCAAGGCCAGAGACTTAGTGAGTTTTTAAAGCACTTACTGAGTGAGTTTTCTCAGGTTTAAAACCCTGTGATAATTTTATAGTGAATTTATTCAACCATATATAATCATCCTAAGGATACTTTGACCAGGGATGTCAGTCCTATTCAAAGAATCTTCAGACAAGCTAAAACCCAGTTGGAAAATTAAGAGCGGTTATACATGAATTAGAGGTGTTATCAGATTTGCTGCTGGTTTGCTGAAGTAAGCCTGGTAAGTTCTCATGGGACAGGAGCAATGTATTTTGACAATTTCCAATTAACAGACCCAAACTGATTCTAAAAAATAAAACTGCAGCTCTTCAAAAGACCCATGTTCTCCCCAGGCACAGTTGAGTTACTATAAATCATAGTGACACAGTGCACTCACCCATAAGACCTAATATAAGGAGAATCTTCTAAAGTACATTCAATTCAGCCTTATCATATAAAGCACCTTGGGGCACACTGAAAATTCTGTGGCCACTCTAGTCGTTTTATCTGTTATAAGTGAATGATTTCTAAATGCAAAATTTTGTGTTAACAGAGCAAAGTAAAACCTGAATGTTTGGAAACACTTTAAGATTAATAGTCAGCTTTGTGGATGATGCAGGCCGAGTTCAGGATCATTACATTTTCAGTCTCATCCAGAACTTCTAATCTGCAAGATTAAAGACAGTCTATTTTCAAATTCTTCCAGCACATATTCATACTAGTTTACTCACAAAAGGAAGGTTTAGTTCTTCATTTTCTTATTGGAAAAAAACATGCTTATTTCACTCATGTGTCCAAGAGATGTCTACTTAACTTTGCATATTTAAAAAGTATATCTAGTCAAACATTCTCATTTTACAGATGGGGAATTAGAAAAGTAAAGCTATTGTTTAAAATCAAATGGTTGGACAGTGGGCAGAGTACAATGAAGTACATTTTCCCCTAGTTTCTCATCAGACTACTACACACTGCTGTCTTGATATGGTATTAATCCCCAAAGAAGATTCCAACCATTTCACACTTCTTTGATAAGAATTGGATGAGGTTTCACTGAATCTGATGGGAAGAGAAAGGCACCATTATTCACACATGACAGCTAACAAAATTGAAGATTAGATGTGAGAAGTGATTTGCCCCAAGTCATGCTGCAGGTGAGGTCTTGAGCACCTTCTCTCAGTCCTCTTCCTGGGACTCCCACTGTGGTTGCTAGTTTCTGCATGAAAGCTTATATCAACAATTTTCATTTCACAGACAATCAAATGGTATATTTTGTAACTAAATGGCCAGAGGGTACAATTAATTGCAGTTTGCACTAATTTAGATGTTGTGAAAATTAAGAGATAATTATGTGTCACTAAAATTATCTGCAGATATCATCAATTACCTTAGACTCCACAGTTGGCAGTAACCCTGCCCTACAGAGAAATCCAATGTGAGAAAAATACATTTATTTTTACGTCTTTTAGCATAAGGAATCCTTTAACCACAGTTTTATAAAATGATAATCTGCTGTCTTTATTTCCCCCAATATGTATGTCTAGATGTTAACTTTAACCTGCATAAACTAACTTTGGAGAGTAGTTGTTGGGAAACAGAAACTTTGTCAGAACATGTATCAAGCCAGATGTAAATAAATAAATATAAATCGAAATCCTAGTCTTTACAGCTGGAATTATGCAAAGGTAGGCTCCATGAGCCATTTCCCTGAATCACCCTCTTTCTTTTTCATGTGTTTCTCCTGTGTAGAAACAACCTACTGGAAACATGAGGAAATGGAAGCAAGATCTGCATAATCACTATGTTAAGCCTCATCTAAATAAACAAAATAAATCAGTTAAGTGTATATCGTAAGACTATTGCTATATTTAAAGAGAGCAATTTCGATATAGCATATCAAGATTTTAAAATTTCTGGTTCTCATCATTGTTAAATTATATTTTAAATTTAAGCCAGTGTTAAGCCGAGCGCCGTGGCGCATACCTGTAATCCCAGCACTTGGGAGGCTGAGGCAGTAGGATCGCGAGTTCAAAGCCAGCCCCAGCAATGGCGAGGCACTTTGCAACTCAGTGAGACCCTGTCTTTAATAAAAAATACAAAAAGAGGGCTGGAGATGTGGCCCAGTGGTTGAGTGCCCCTGAGTTCAATCCCCGGTGCCAAAATAAATAAATAAATAAATAAATAAATAAATAATTTAAAACCAGTGTTAATAATACTTGTGGGAGATGATAAGAAAGCTGAATGATATGTGTGTGTGTGTGTGTGTGTGTGTGTGTGTGTAGGGATGGCTACTGTTGATCAAACCAATTTATCTGTCATGATGGAATTAGATATTTTTGTACTTAGACATGTTTTGGGCAATTAACATCAAATCACAGAGTACACAGATTTTGTTTGTTTTCTGTGACAGATGTTTTGTTTTATGACTTCTAATCCAGGGAAAAAGAATATATTTAGTTGTGCATCCCAGACAGCAGTCTTTAAAATTCTAGGTACCAAATGTGGCACCTCCTTCTCAGGAAACCATCCACAGGAAGCTATTTCTGTATAGATTCCTCTCACTTTCTGCACCCCCAACACCCGTCACAATAGGTTTGATATGGAGCCAGAGGCAATTATGAATTAACTGGCAAGGAAAAAGATCAACTAAGTTTGATATAAAAATATCCAATATGATGTTCTATATTGGGTAGGAAAAGAAATTGAAATCAAGACACACTAAAGAGAGGTGCGCATCAAAAAAGGAAACAAGGAAATTGTCTTCTGAAAAGATTTAAAGAAAACTGCATACAGTTATTGGTATACCCTGAAGAATAAGAAACTTTCTTATTCTGAGATAGTCCAAATTTCTGGGAACAAAAGCAGCTTTGGTGTTACTAATATAATATTCTGTTGGTTCTGAATCCTTCCATGATTCCTTGAAATAATCACTCATTATAATAAAGAAACTAGGCATCTCGTGAACCTGAGAACTGTAAAAAGAGAAAAAAAAAAAGCCTCATGGAATTGAAAGGAAACAGAGATGTCATCAGTGTTAATCTACGTATTTAGCTATGTCCTCTACTAACCCAACTTTCTAGACTTACCACAACCCTACCTTTCATTAGTCATTCCAAAATAGATACCTGATGACCCATCCATAGTTAGTTAATAGTTCATTCAGTACATTCAGTTCTTTTTGCTCCAGCACTTTACCTATACTATTTCCCTTATGTTGGACAAAATCTTCCCAACCTATTAAGACCTGGCTTGCTTACCAACCAGTCATCCATGAAACATACCACGACTCCCCTTTACACATGTGTATTGTATTTTGTTTCAGATTGCACTAATTATTGCCCTTACATGCCTCTCTTCAGTGCTAATCAACTTTTTAAAGGACATAACACCAATTCTAAATCTTTCTCTCTCACTATTTCATAGGGACTAGAATGAAAGCTACCATATGGTTGATGCTTGAGATGTGATGAATTAAATGGAAGTGAATTAACTCTCATTCTGTCAGTCCTGTGGTATTGAGTTTGTCCTTTGAGTAGTTTTGATGGGATGAAAATGACGAACTTTATCCTTTTTTAAACATCATATTTCAGAATAATTATCTTTAATTCTTTTCAAAGTGGTTCACAGAAAATTAACACTTTAAATGTTCTCTTAGAAAGTGTTGGTAAAAGATGGCGCCCAGGGCGCTTCTCTTCCGGATGAAAATTGGCGGGCTTGGAAATGGCTGGCTTGAAATTTGGCGGGCTTGAAAACCGGCAGGCTCCCCGGTAGTGACATTCGTGCTCCCCATTAATGACGTTCAAGGTGGCGGGAGTTGGCACGACCAATCCCTGAGAGCCACACTGTCCTCCCTACCTGGTAACTTAATCTAGCCCCAATAAGAGAACACCCCAGCTCTCCCCACTCCCCGTCAGGGACCCCTTAAAAACCCCGACATTTCTTTCCCAAATTGCTACAGCCACCCGGAAGCTGTAGCCAGTCTGTTACCTTCGCTGAATAAAATCTTCAGCAGTCCTTGGTTGCCTGCTGCATTTTTGGATTGTGCTCGAGCTTTCAGAAAGCTATATAGTAAACTGGGCTTGGTGGTGCATGCCTGTAATCCCAGCACTTGGGAGGCTGAGGCAGTAGGATCAAGAGTTCAAATCCAGCCTCAGCAATGGCGAGGCACTTAGCAACTCAGTGAGACCCTGTCTCTAAATAAAATACAAACAACGGCTGGGGATGTGGCCCAGTAGTCCAGTGCCCCTGAGTTCAATTCCTGCTACAAAAAGAAAAAAGAAAAAAGAAAAAAAAAAAAAAAAAAAAAAAAAAAAAAAAAAAAAAAAACAAAGAAAGAAAGCTACATAGTAACTAGAAAAAAGTGAAATATTTGTTAACCAGAGAACAATATAAAACTCAGTAACTGGAATGAGTCTTACCACTGATACAATATGACTAAATTTCGTTGTGTCTCTTATTAGTTCTGCCACAAGCAATTTTCAGAAATGTCTCTGAATAATCGTCAAGGTAAAAAATGAATTATCTACTTAGTCATGAAGGGTATTAATGGCCCAAGACTGACTAAAACAATAATTGCTCTGCTTTGTTTGATTTCTTCTAAATGTTTTTTTTTTTTTTTAATGTAATTATTTATACCTCCTAGCTTTTGAGAGCTGGAATGAATTTGAGGTATTATTTGGCTAATATTACAGAGAGTTAGTGACTGAATAATAATGGTCTGTAGAAACATCTGTTTATACTTTCTCTTTTCTTTTCCTTTGATTTTGATTATGATGCCTTTCCCTACGTTACTGAGATTCTTCTGTCTCCATTCCTCCCAGTATAATTTGTGGTTGGTGTGCCTGTCTGCTGCTCTAATCTTTATGTTTCTTAAAATCAGGTATATGTCTCATTAAAACATGTAATTTCAGAATCTTCCAGAAACCTACTGGACAATCAGCAAATGATTGGTGAAACAATGAAATGGCTTATTTCAAAGGTCTATATTTGTTTAATATCTACCAATTTCCAATTGTGTACAGATACATTCAATGGATTGCTTAAATCCAAGTTGAACTCAGCCATAAACAAGAATGTCAGTTATTCATTAGCCTTTCATCAAGCAGTAAATTACATTTGTCTTTTTATCTTTTCTATTCTTACTCTAATCTTCTCTTTTAGAAAACCACACCCAATTCAGTAATCAAAGCAAAATAATAATAAATAAATAGTTTTCAGCAATTTTCACTTAAAAATCCCAATAACATAGTTTTAACCAACACTATTTAATATATAGATTGTATAAAACATGTTTCTAAAAATAAATTTACTCTAACCAAATGTACAATAAAACATAATGCTTTCATGATCTTTGCCTTTTAAGGATATAATAAAATATGTTCTCTCTTAATGTAAAATCATGTATAAAATTTAATACTTTGAATATTTGCTTTGCATTATCCCAACAGTTTTAAAATGATAGATATTTCTAAAACAACTGTTTTTAAAGTGTTTAAAAATTTGTTCTGTAAAGATATAAATGACTGTAGAGTGTATTTTGACACATTATACATACGTAGATTGAGTATAACTTATTCCAATTATGATCCCAGTTTACCGAAATGTAGTTTGCTGGTTTAATAAAATAACCTGTAATAAATAGTTCTCTGGGAATTTTCTTTCTTTTCTTTTCTTTTTTTTTTTTTTCTTATTTTATTTTATTTTTTTTTTTTGACTAAAACAAAAACTTGGAAAACACAAGGAGATCTAGCTTTCCAATTTGTGCAAAATGACCGCAATGCCCACCCTCCACTTTGACCTCCACATTTTTACTTACCATAATGTTTCCCAGCACTCTTTATAGCTGAGCTCTACATTATTCTGTATGTGATATCAGAAGTAGAATTTGGAAAAAACAGGCTTGCTTTACAATCAAGTGCATAGCTGTGAAGAAGGAGGAAGTTATATTTTCCTGATAAGTATAAAAAGTGAATACATCATTGTGCTCTTTGCTTTGATTTGAGTGCTGTAGTTTTATAACACCACTTCTATATTTTATTAAGGGAGAAGGTAATAGTTATTGCAATAGGCAGATCTTTTTTTATTTTTTTTTTTAATTTTTATATATTCTGTTTCTATATGTACCCCAAATTTTGTAAACATGTACCAACTGAATGAAAGAAAATGAACCAATGAGTTAATTATATTCTTTGGATTAAAGGGATCACATCTTATATCACATCTTCTACATTTCAATTTGGGGTCCATCTTCATTCAACCCTTAAATGAAAGTAATTTACGAAGACTTTCTGTTCTCAAGACCATTTGCTTTTGTGACTTGAACAATCACCCCTGTAGTTTCCACATCTTCATCTTTCCATTTCCCTTCCATGTAAGCTAGGTCTACACTGTGTTGAGTCTAATTTTACATTTCCTAATTTCAACAGGTGCTAGAATTTGAAATTCAGTAAACTTGTCCCTCAAATTGATTTTCATCTGGATTCCTAATTGGACTAGAGACATTTTAGATACTTCTGCCAGTATTTTGGGAATTCCATTTTATTCTTTGTTGTGGTGGTGGTTCTGTATTAGATAACTCAACACTGCACTCCATGGTGTTATGCCCTGTTCTCAGCCCTCTTTTACTCATTTATTTATAGCTGCTGTCAGCCCTACTATCTTTCTGATGCTCTATTGCAATTGTCTCTCAAACGAATTCTCACAAGCCAGCTCTCCTTGTCCCCCTACAATATAAGAAAGACAACATCACTCTCTTCCTCAAGATTCTTAAATGTCAACTCATTGGAGCAGAATAAAATCTGAAGTTTTTTAACTGGCTCTCAATGCCCTCTAATATCTACTTTATTTCTCAGCCTCATCTGATTGTCAACATTCTTTAAAAACCATAGATTTTTCAGCATTCCTTAAAATCATCATCTTTTAATATTTCTAGACCCAGCTAAATGGGATTGAAGTCAAATGCTATGTGTAGATAAAATTTTCCCTGGCCCTCTCTTCACTGTTCTGTTAGTCCTCTCTTGGAGCACAAATCTTTCCCCCTCTAACACAGTTGATTATTTATATATTCCTGTCTCTGTTTTACATTCAAACTTCTGGGGACAGAGTGTAGAATGATTTACACATAGTGTTCTTTGAAGGACTTATTTGGGTGTGCCATTTTTTTCCTCCCAGACACTAGTGTGTTGCATTTCCAATCCTGTTTAGCGAACTGAAGCTCTCCACATGCTGTGCCTGGTCAAAGTTACCTTCTAGAGCTGTACCTTATCTTAGATATGAGCACAGGTCTGCTACTATCTGCATTAGATAATGTGTTAAGACAAATAACATGACAATAGTTTGACTGTCCTTCAATACCCTCTAATATCTAGCCAATTTGCCAGCCTCGCCTGATTTTATTCTAATTTTAAAAATTCTTTTAGTTATATATGACATCAGGATACACCCTGACATAATCACAAAAGTATGGAACCAACCCACTTCAAATTCAGTCACAGCACTTCCTTCTTCACTCCACCTTCAATCCATTTACAAGCTTAATTTCTTTCTTTCTTTTTTTTTTTTTTTTTTTTTTTTTTAATTAGTGTCTGTGGATGCATCCCATGCTGGGACCCACTGTGCCAAATCCATGCATACATATGCAAAAGTTCTGTCAGTTTCATTCCATTGTTCTTTTCTTTTCCTATCACATTTTCTTCCTCCATCTCCTTTGTTATTCTACTTATCTTTCCAGTTCTATCTTTGTTTTTCCTTTCTCTCTTTTTTTCTTTTCTTTTTTAAAATTCTCCACCCCTTATTTTGGATTTGCTTTTGAATATCAGAGGAATCATTCAACCTTTGACTCCTTGGGAAAGGTTTATTTCACTTATTGTGATAGTCTCCAGTTCCATCCATTTACTGGAAAAAATATCATAATGTCATTCTTTTTTTTTTTTTTTTTTTATGACTAGTACTCCATTATGTAATATACCAAGTTTTCTTTATTCATTCATCTGCTTAAGGGCATCTAGGTTGGTTTTATATCTTGGCTATTGTAAACTATGCTGCTATAAACATTGATGTGGCTGTACCACTGTAGTTTGCTGATTTTAAATCTTTTGGATATATGCAGAGGAATGGAATAGCTGGATTTTATGGTGGATCATTTCTAGTTTTATGAGAAATCTCCATACTGCTTTCTAGTGTGGTTTCACTAATTTGCAGTTCCACCAACAACATGTAAGTGTACATTTTCCCCTCACATCCTCACCAAGAGCTATTATTATTTGAATTCTTCATAATTGTCATTCTGACTGGAGTGAGAAGAAATCACAATGTAGTTTTGATTTTCATATTCCTAATTGCTAGAGATGTTGGACATGTTTTCATTTGTTTGTTGACTGTTTGCATTTTTCTTTTGAGAAGTGTCTGTCTAATTCTTTGCCTATTTATTGGTTGGGTTATTTATTAATTTTTAGGTGTTAAGTTTCTTGAATTTTTTGTATATTATGGATATTAATGCCCTATCTGAGAAGCAGGTGGCAAAGGTCTTCTCCCATTCTGTAGGCTCTCTTCATGCTCTTGTTTCCTTTGTTGTGCAGAAGCTTTTTAATTTGATGCCATCCCATTTATTGGCTTTTGATTTTTATTTCTTGTTCTTTAGAAGTCTTGTTAAGAAGGTCAGTTCTTGAGCTGACATTTTGGAGTGTTAGGTCTACCTTTTCTTATAGCAGGTGCAGGGGTTCTGGTCTAATTCCTAGGTATTTGATCCACTTTGAGTTGAGTTTTTTGCAGGGTAAAATAGGAGTTAAATTTCATTCTTATACATATGAATTTCCTGTTATCAAAGCATCATTGTTAAAAAGACTATCTTAAAGAAAGAAATAAAAGAAGAATTTAGAAGATGAAAAACAAAACAAAACAAACAAAACAAAAAAAACTCCCATGTTCTTGGACAGGCCGAATGAATATTGTCAAAATGGCTATACTACCCAAAGTGCCATTTAACACAATCCTAGACATTCTCCATAGAACTAGAAAAACCAGTTTTGAAATTCATTTGGAAAAATAAGACATCCAGGATAGCTAAAGCAATCCTCAGTGAGAAAAGCAAAGCAGAAAGCATCACAATACCAGACCTCAATTTATGCTACAGAGCTATAGTAACACACAAGAAGTCCAGTGGAATACAATAGAATACACAGGGACAAACCTACATAAATATAGTTATCTGATACTAGACAAAGTTAATTGATTTTAAATATCCTAATAATCGCAGAATTTTTTTCAGCAATGCATTGTAGTTGAGTTCACTATAATTTTCTCAAGAAACATTATTGAGCAAAAAATTTTCTTTATTAAAGCAAGTATTCTGAGATGTAATCACAATCTTAGCATGAAATGACAATGTATAACTAATCATGTGCAAGGATTTTATGGCCATTTCTATTATCACCAATATTTAAAGCATATAAACCTAATTACTCAATGGGTGAAACAGATGCCTAAAGACTATGCCTTAGCCAATCTTTTCCTGCATATTTATTTTTAGGTTTTGTTTATTTCAATTTATAATATATTTAATATATGTAAACTTAGGCCAGTTCCAATGATAAACTGCCTTGGGTAGTCATTTGTGGCACTCAGAATCTTGAGCCCTAAAAACTGCTGAGTGAATCAGATGTAAATAAATAAAACTATTTAATTTGTGAAAATGCAAGTAAGACACATTAGCCTGAGGCTTAATGTTCATGAAAGAGTAGGCTTATATTTAAGGGTCATCTGTGGAGGTTTCAAATAATTATATTGGCTTTAAAGCCAACCATGGTAACACAAAAAGAAAAATAAATAGCTCTAAAGGGAGGTCTCACAATGGAAAAGAGTTTTAATTGAGACTCTCAGAAAATTAAACCAATGATAAAACAAGCAAAAAAATTATAATTGAATATATAAAGTCCTGATCAAGAACTTAGAAAAATAAAATTATAGGTGTGTAGAAGGTACCCTTAGTCCATATGATAGATGTCCATATTGAAAGTTAAATAAATATCTCTCCATCTTCTGCAATCCCTCAATACTATAGAAGAAACTGAATGGACAACTGATATTTCTTAAAAACCCAGAACAAGTGTTTTCATGGTTGAAATAGCAGCAGAAACATTTGGCACAAAAAAATCTCAGCATGGAAATTTCCTTTGGAACAAGGAGGATTAGTGGCTGATGCGCCTACAATACTTTATACTGAATGCTTTGGTAAAGCCTCTCCCATTATCATAGATGCTTATTTACCTATGTGACTTCCCACCAGACTGCTAATAATTTTATTCAACTGGTATCTGACATGAGATGACTGGATGAATAAAGGGAGAATAAATTATTATGTGAGGTAGAAATGGTGGAATTTACAATATACTCAATTGACATTCTGTCTTGGGTTACAAATCCATGTGTGTTTATAATCACAATTAATATAAGCTTTTACTAAACAATAATGGAATAAACATCAGAGATACAAATATAGGTAAGCTTAATAAAGATTATCTTGTATAAGAAAGCTATAAATTTCAAATTTCAAATTCTAAAATATGGAGGATGATTTTTAAATTAGATTAATAAATCCTGATTTACTCTGAAATTATAAAATTTAATTTGAGTAAGCCTACCCTAACATTGAAATGTGACTTTAGGTACAAAAAAGTATTAATTGCAAATCCCCTACCAGATATTTAAAGTGTAAAACCATTAATAGATTTGTAATAAGCATTTGTCTTACATTAAGATAAAAGAGGAATAAATATTGATTCTAATTACTTTAAAGCAATGTTTCCATTGTGGGCAGGATAGTAAGCAAAGGATACTACATTTAGGAGAGTGATTTCTTCTGTCTGAGCATTTTAATGTGGCCAGTATTGGAGATTGTATGTGTGCGTGTGTGTGTGCCTGTGTGTATGTGTGTGTGTGTGTGTGTGTGTGTGTGTGTGTGTGTGTGTTTGCTTGTGTGAGTCAACAATGAGGTTCCCAACTGGATGGCCAAGGAGAATATATATCATTTGCAGTAAGGAAAACACTGAAGGTGCAACATCCATCTTGGACTATTCTTGATTCCCAGTTTCTCTCTGATGATAAGTTGGATTGAACAGTTTAGGTTTGCAAAATTCACTGTTGGAAATTATTGCATTTCAAGTTCCTTAAACTGAACGAAATGGATTGGATCATTTGTATGATTAGTGCTTAAAGTGAGAGGTGGGATTTATTAAGAGACAGTGATATTTGTTTGGTGGAGGTTTGAAGGAGTCATTCATCCATGAAAGTAACAACCCCGAGTGCAGGAGCCCTGTTTGGGGATTGACTTGTATTGCGGTTGACTATGAGCCGTGGAGATTTGGCCTTTGTCGCCACCCGTAGTCTCACGGGACTTGTTGCGGGATCTCGAGTGACTTGGCCGAAATTGCTGATCGGGTCAGCGCCATTTTAGGGTGTGTGTTTTGGCGTGTGTTAGTCGTTGTTAGAACCAGAGAGAAAAGTTATCAGAATAAAAAGCTGTTTGTCTCCAGTTTGCTTCTGAAGTTTTTCCCGCGGCCCCGTTGCTCCAAGCGCTTCAGGCGGCAACAGGTGGCGGCCCGTACGGGGAACTTCGGAGCGGACAGGTAAGAACTGAAGGTCTCTAAAGATGGGTTCGAATATAACTGAATCCCAAGTGATAGAGGCTATGCAAAGACTCCTTGATATACCTGACTCTGTTCTCAGTGAGGAGTATATAGACAAAAGTGAAAGTGATCAAAAAAGTGTAGATTCCACTGGGCCAACTGAGACCAGTAAAGAGAGTATTAGAAGAGACCCAAAAATGACAAAAATCCAAGCTATTAAAGCTATTCGGGAGTTATTGGCGAAAGCTGAAGGATACTTGCTCTCACTGGAACCTGGGCCTCAGGATATTGCTGTCAGTGAAATTAGCAGTGGTGAGGAATCTAGTAAAAGTGATCCTGAGAAAATGAGGAAAAAGAAACTAAAAAGACCGAGAAAAAGGACGGTCAGGTAGAGGAGTCACTTGTGTCCTCTACTCCCCCATAGGTGGAATCCATTACAGAAAATATGAAGGGTATTACTAGGCATTTGCATACCCTAGAAACAGAAATAAAAAGTCTTTCTGATCGCTTATGCGCTCTCGAGGACAACTCACAGATACATTGGGAACCGCCAGCATTTGAAAAGAAAAATGGACAGAGTGTCCATCAGTCAGTAGATTTCAAAACAATAAAAAATCTCAAAGAGGCAGTAATGACTTATGGGCCCCAAGCTCCTTTCACGTTGAGTATGCTGGAGTCCCTTAACACCTTTAGCTTAACCCCCTCAGACTGGAAAAGTCTATGTAAAGCAACATTAAGCGGGGGGCAATTCTTGGTTTGGCGATCGCAATTCCAAGAACTTTGTATAGAAACGGCTAAAAGAAACGTGGCTGCAGGGTTTGAAAACTATGATATAGACATGCTCACAGGAGAAGGGCAATTCGCAGACTTACAGGCTCAAACAGATTATGACCCAGATGTATGTGCTCAGATAAATGCAGCTGCCTTAGAGGCATGGAAAACTGTACAAGGACCTGGGGATCTACAAGGTAGCTTGTCAAAAGTGATTCAAGGACCTAATGAGCCGTATGCCGACTTTGCTGATCGACTTTTGAGAACTGCAGGTAGTGTGTTTGCAGATGTTGACCAAGCTATGCCATTAGTTGTTCAATTAGCTTATGAAAATGCAAATAAATGGTGCCAAGCAGCCATCAGGCCATGGAGAACTAAAAAGGATCTTTCCGTATATATACAACTATGTAAAGATATAAATGGCGCCTTTGTCACAGGAAATGTGATTGCAGCCTCAATGAGAGGTGCTTCCTCTCGAAATTTCACAAAGGCTAAACGTAGATATTATAATCAATCAGGATATTCCAGGCAAAATTATCATAATCAATCAGGCAATTCTAGGCAAAATCCCAAAAGAGAAATAAGATCAAGCTCATACCGTGCCCCAGGCCGCTGCCCCAGGTGTAAAAAGGGAAATCATTGGGCCAATAAATGCTATTCAAAATTTGACATCCATGGAAATCCTTTGTTCAGGAATTCAAAAAACGGGGCACGGGGCCCAGTACCCCGGGGGCCCACAAATGTACGGGGCATTGCAGAAGGAGTATCCTCAAGCATCCACTCAGATGCTTCCCCGACACAATCCCTACTACCCATCCACTCCCTCGCCAGAGGAACAAGAGGAAATGCAGGATTAGACCTCTGTTCCACCGCCCGAATAGTGTTAACACCTGAAATGGGGGTTCAACTGATTCCCACAGGAGTCAGGGGACCTCTTCCCTCAGGGACTGTAGGGCTTATTATCGGGCGTAGTCCTAAAAGCTTATTAGGTTTGCAAGTGACCCCAGGTGTAATAAACTCAGACTACAAAGGGGAAATAAAAATAATGCTTAGCTCACCCCAAAGTATAACTTCTGTTAATCAAGGAGATAGAATTGCTCAGTTGCTTCTCCTTCCCTATTTACATAATTCATTTAAAATGGGTATGCCTCAAGAAGGGAACAATAGAGGATTTTGTTCCACTGACTCAAGTCCCATGGCTTGCTGGGTTCGAGACTGTTCAAGGAGGCCTATGTGTAAAATAAAAATCCAAGGAATAGAAATGGAGGGATTAATAGATACTGGAGCTGACTCTTCCATTATTAATTTACGCCAATGGCCCAAGCACTGGCCTCTGCAAAAAGCTTCAACCAGTTTAAGAGGCTTGGGATATAATAACCTCCCAGATAAAAGTGCAGTAATTTTAAAATGGGAGGATGATGAAGGCCATAAAGGAACATTTCAGCCTTATGTTTTACCTAATCTACCGGTTACTTTATGGGGAAGAGATATTTTGCAACAAATGGGAGTACACCTTGCAACCAAGCCTGCAGATGTTAAATGTGAAAACCTACAGGGTAATCTTAACCATAAAAGAACTCATTATCAAAAAGTACAGAGTAATCTTAACCCTAAAAGTAATCATTGTCATAAAGGAAAAAGATATTTTTTTTTTCGGGGCCACTGAGAAAATAATTTTGAAAATACCATGGCTTTCTGATAAGCCAGTGTGGGTCCCTCAGTGGCCCCTATCTAAAGAGAAATTACAAGCGGCCCACCTACTAGTTCAGGAACAATTAGAAGCAGGTCATATAGAACCTTCCACCTCTCCCTGGAATTCCCCCATATTTGTGATCAAGAAAAAGTCAGGAAAATGGTGATTGTTACATGATCTTAGACAAATCAATAAAACCATGCAAGTTATGGGGCCTACTCAACCTGGACTTCCTAGTCCCGTAGCTATTCCAAAAAATTTCCATCTTATTACTCTTGATATAAAGGATTGCTTCTTTTCTATTCCCCTACATCCTCTGGATGCCCCCAGGTTTGCTTTTTCCGTTCCTTCTATGAACAATAATGGCCCTGATCAGAGATATCAATGGAAGGTTTTACCACAGGGAATGGCTAATAGCCCCACCATATGCCAAATATATGTGGACAAGGCTATCCAACCCATTAAAAATAAATATCCAAACCTCATGTGTCTACATTACATGGATGATATTTTATTGGCCCACCCTAATCAAAAAATCTCATTTAATATATTCAGTGATGTGGGTAGAAAATTAAAAAAAATATGGATTATATATAGCAGAAGAAAAAGTTCAAACCAGATCTCCCATATTATATTTAGGATTTAAAATCATGGATACTTTTGTTAGACCCCAAAAAATTCTAATAAATAAAGAACATTTGACCACCCTCAATGATTTCCAAAAACTACTGGGAGACATTAATTGGCTTCGCCCTACACTAAATCTCACTACTGGCCAACTAAAACCTTTATTTGACATCCTTCGCGGAGACCCTGATCCATCTTCACCGCGAACATTGACTCCTGATGCTAGGAAAGCTTTAAAGTTAGTAGAAAAAGCCATTGAAGGAGCTCATTGTGATAGATTTGATTTAACTCAACCACTGATGTTGATTATTATTTCTTCACAATATACACCCACAGGAGTATTTTGGCAACAAGGGCCTTTATTATGGATACATTTGCCCGTCTCTCCTAAAAGTATAATTGAATCTTATACCTCCATGGTGGCTAAACTTATTCTTCAAGGACTTAAGACTTCTACTAAAATATTTAGCATTCACCCTGCTGTAAGCTGCCTGTCACGGCCAGCCACGGCGCCGCCACGGGAGGAAAATTCTCGGAGGCAGAGTTATGCTTTTACTACTTTTACTTCTACTTTCTTAGAGAGAGCTTAGAGAGGGAAAGAAAGATTTTTCTTAGAGAGAAAGATTAAAGCGAGCTTTTCTTCTTGTCTTCTTAGCTTAGAGTCTTAGAGAGAAAGAAAGATAGAACTTAGCTTAAAGAAAGATAGAGCTTAGCTTAGAGAAAGATTAGAGCTTCTTTCTTCTCTCTTCTTTCTTCCTTCTTCTTTCTTCCATCTCTCTTCTTTCTTCCTACTTCTTTCTTCTGTCTTCTGTCTTCCTCAGGAGTCTCGGCCTAACTCTGACCAGTCATTACTTCTTCTATCTGGTTTCTCTTCTCTGTAACCGCTCTGCCTATGTTCTGGCCGCTCTGATTCTTCTGACCGACCGAGTGACTGCCCGGCTGACTGAATTCTCCGTTCTCCTAACTCGGACTGCTTTCACCCGGTTATATACCTTCAGGTTTGCGGGTGCCTACAGGTGCGTCACATACATATCAGGTGGAACTTATGGCTTCCAGCTAGCTGCAACAGCCCTTCCTAATTAGGGCTCCTTCACCCTGCTACTATTATTACTCCCTATTCATCATCACAGATTGAATACTTATGCTTCAATGATAATGATTGGGCTATAGCTAAATGCTCTACTTCTGCAAATTTTGATAATCATCTTCCTAAGTCCCCTATATTATCTTTTTGTATTAATCATCTTATTATATTTCCATAGGTAATAAAAAATCAACCTATTCCTAAGGCATTTAATGAATTTACAGATGGGTCCTCAAATGGTACTGCTACAGTAGTCACTAAAAAAGAAAATATGACTTACATAACTGCACACAAATCAGCTCAACTAGTGGAATTGGAAGCTGTGGTAAGAGCTCTGGAAAATTTTAGGGACCAGCCCGTAAACATTTTTTCAGATAGCCACTATATTGTACAAGCCGTCCCAAAATTAGAGTTAGCAGGACCAATAGCACCTCATACTCCAGCCTTTAAATTGTTTTATCAAATACAAAAACTTTTGCCGGGCGCGGTGGCGCACGCCTGTAATCCCAGCACTTTGGGAGGCTGAGGCAGGAGGATCGCGAGTTCAAAGCCAGCCTCAGCAATGGCAAGGCACTTAGCAACTCAGTGAGACCCTGTCTCTAAATAAAAATACAAAAAAGGGCTGGGGATGTGACCCAGTGGACGAGTGCCCCTGAGTTCAATCCCCAGTACCATCAAAAAAAAAAAAAAAAAAAAAAAAAAAAAAAATACAAAAACTTTTGTGGGCAAGAAAAGAACCTTATTCGTAGGCCATATTAGAGCACATACTAATTTGCCTGGTCCCCTCCATGAAAGTAATCAAAAGGCTGATGAACTTACAAAAACAGTATTTATACTTTCAGCGCTACAACAAGCTACTTTATTTCATTCCCAGTTTCATGTCAACAGCACCACCTTGCAACGTAGGTTTAAAATCACAAAGGAGCAAGCCAGAACAATTGTAAAAGATTGTAAATCTTGTATGACACATTTGCCCAATCCTCATTTCGGAGTTAACCCTAGAGGATTAATGCCCAATCATTTGTGGCAGATGGATGTTACTCATGAGCCAAGTTTTGGAAAATTGCGATTTATTCATGTGACCATAGATACATGCTCAGGCATGATTTTTGCTTCCTTACATTCTGGAGAAAAAGTTAAAGATGTTACATCTCATTGTTTGCAAGCTTTTGCTGCATTGGGCATCCCCAAAATGCTTAAAACAGATAATGGCCCCACATATACGTCCTCATCTTTCAAACAGTTTTGCGCAAAATTCAATATATCCCATAAAACAGGCATCCCATACAATCCTCAGGGTCAGGGCATTATTGAAAGAGCAAACCGAACACTGAAAATTATGTTATTAAAACAAAAAGAAGGAAATTGGAAAAGTCCTAAGGACAGATTGGCAGTTGCCCTGTTTACCTTAAATTTTTTAACTTTAGACTCTAATGGTTATTCTGCTGGAGACAGACATTGGAATCCACACCAACAACATAAACCCTTGGTTTACTGGAAGGATGTTCTTTCAGGTACATGGAAGGGTCCAGATCCAGTATTAATTTGGGGAAGAGGATCTGTTTGTGTTTTTCCAAAAGACGAATCCTCTCCAATATGGATACCATCTAGATTAATAAAACAGGTACCACATCAAAATGATCAAGATGAAGTTGTTGAAGAATCAAGATTAATAAAAAAGGTACAAAATCAAGAGGACCAAGATGAAGGTATAGAATGATTCCCTCAAAAGAGTCCTTCAAAATATTTCACAACTTAAGTGTCATTCCTCCCGGCTGGGACAAGGAGATCTCTCTTTAGTGTGCACACAATTGTATTTTTTTTTCTTTTTATACATGTCTTTATGTCTGTACATTTGTCTACATTTCATGTTAATGTGACGTCACAAATATATGTTTGTATGTTTGTTTGTCTGTCCAGTGTGACGTCACATAGAACAAAGCGCTTATGAAAAAGAAAATATATATATATATATATATGGATCCAAATAACTTTAATTCATTTTAGGTTAAGAGTATTCAATTTAGGTAAATAATTTTATAAATGAAGGTACTTTCAATTTTGATTTATAGGTGTCCCTGGGACTTCTCTTTAGCAAACAATATGACTAGTGCTATATAACCTGATATTTTGGTGTTTTGACTTAAGATTGTTTATTTGTTATTAACTTCATTTTTTAATAGCTCATTAATTTCAATTATCTCAACAGGTAAAAGATTGCTCTGTATACAGAGACTCAAGGGTTCCAGCTAACAAATTATTTCTCTCAAGTGCCTTTACCTTTTCTTTAATCTATCTTTAATGCAGTAATTACCCTCAGTCTTTCTTTGTTTTATTCTAAATATGACATTTTTCCAACTTATGTTTGTAGAAGCTCAACCAGCGATGTATGTAAACAAAAATCAACTTTAATTTTCTAATCTAATTATTCTATTTTGTAGTTTGACAACTCGCCTCTTGACTCAGTGCTGCAATAGCACTGCCTTTCCTTTAATAATTGATGCTTGAGTTTCTAGGTAGCGGGCCCTGAAGATTTGCCGGTGGCATTGTCTAAACATAAAAAAGACGTCTGCTGCTACAGCTGCAGGGATCGCGGCCGCCGCAAGCATCCCTGCTGCTCAAACATCAAACAACCTCACCAACAGTGTGGCCTCTGCTCTACATGCATGGGGCCTCCTACATCAACATGTTATAACAAATGGACATTTTGATCTTTCATTGTTTGGGACTTTACGGGACAATGCCTTGCGGGTATTTGTCTAGAGAATTCAGTGTGTTACTTGATGGAACTTAGGGCAGCTGATTTGTTTAAACAATTTGATATGCTATGCAATTTGGCTCATCACCAAAAGGCTTGTCGCCTTAAAGCCGCAACATCTCCTCACAATTGGACGGCTGTTAGTCATCATATATAGTCGATCCTAAAGGGCTCCATTGGATGGCTGGTTAGCCAATGACGGGTAAGATCCCCAGAGGGGGACAACCTAAGACAGGCACAGTCGCACGGGACAGTCTCATGTGGCCGACATATCAACCTAAGACAGGAGTCAAGGGCACAGCCTTGATTATCCGATGACGGGTAAGAATGTTGGTTGCACATAGACGTCCTAGAGCATTACCTCTTTTAAAACAAAAAGGGGGAAATGCAGGAGCCCTGTTTGGGGATTGACTTGTATTGTGGTTGACTATGAGCCGTGGAGATTTGGCCTTTGTCGCCACCCGTAGTCTCACGGGACTTGTTGCGGGATCTCGAGTGACTTGGCCGAAATTGCTGATCGGGTCAGCGCCATTTTAGGGTGTGTTTTGGCGTGTGTTAGTCGTTGTTAGAACCAGAGAGAAAAGTTATCAGAATAAAAAGCTGTTTGTCTCCAGTTTGCTTCTGAAGTTTTTCCCGCGGCTCCGTTGCTCCAAGCGCTTCAGGCGGCAACACCCGAGATCACTGAATATAACAGGTACCCTATACAAAGCTGATTTGTGTCTGCATGGTTTAATCTGCTGGAACTATCCTGTGAAACATATGGTACTATATTTTGTGCATACTACATGGATTCCCTTTATTTACTCCTAACCTTTGATACCAGTGTATGAGGATCAAGAATCTATACAGAGCGCCAAAGCCCAGTAGTTTTGGGAAATACTAAGCTTTAAAATGAAGAGGAGTGGGAGACTTGAGCTGAGAGCAGAGGGGAAGAAAAACAACTGGGTACTGACTCAGTGTTAATTTGAAACAATACTCTCCCTCCTGAAATATTTTAGGAAAAGATTATACTGTGAAGCTAGGAGTAGTGCTTCAGGAGGAAAGCATACTGAGATGTGGGTTGATACACATATAATTAATGATTCTAAACAGCTGTAATCCTGATTACCAAAAATGATACAAATAGGATTTTTACAGAATTGGCTGGTTTGGGGAAAACTTTATGGTCACTGTATGAATTGAATAAAGTCTTGAAAGAATATAGCACTCTTGATTAGTGTTGATAAAGTGTTGATATATATAAGAGAAGGTGAGATGTTATAGTTCACAAAATAAATATTTTTTATTTTACCTTTGGAAATAACATGAATGAGTGTTAACTATGAACATAAACAAATTTAACTACAGGTAACAGTGACATGGTGATTGACTTATTTTGTGCAGCCCTTCTTATTAAGATACACTTTCAGTGGCTTCCTATAAAGCCAGTAGGAATCTATGGATGTGTTTCTTACTCTGGTTCCAGATGAACATAGAATATAAAATTAAATAGAAATGTTTAGTTAATATTTCCATCTGTTTTATTTATGTGATATTATTTGCCCAGACATTAGTCCCAGCAGGTAAATACTATGAAAAAAGTAGCAAAATAATAGAGAACGCATTTTCTTTATTGAGCAGCTATTGTCAATTCCTTACCATAGTAAATCAAGACAGAAACAAAATGTACCCTGACTGAGTACAAGATTTTCTAATGCTGTCTCCTTTTGGCTCTTTTTTAGATTTAGACCAAGAATTGTTATTAACTACATTATTTGTCAAGTGATAACACTGATTCGTGATGATTTTACTACCCACTTCAGAAATGTATCTCTATAAGCTATACTGGAATATAAATTGGTCTTTCAAGTACTACTATTTGCTTTGCAGCATTTTTTGCCTGAGGCCTTCTTTAAATCTAAAGTCTCTATAGAGTCTCAGGCTGCATTTGAAAATGCCATCTGCTTTAATATGATATTTAGCTTTTCTTCTGTAATGAAAACATTTTTCACTTATTATGTATGCCTAAAGTTCTTAAATTATCATAATTGTGCAATTCTAAGGTACATTATGATGAAAAGTCATTTTTAAACAATATTTTTTTCTGAGTACTAAAAAAGACATATACATTTCAAATCTGAAAGTTTACATTATTTCCTCTCATAAGAGAATTGAAACTAGCAAAGATTAAAAGAAGGTAATCTAATTTAATGGGTTTGCAATTATAGTTGATGAAAAAATGTGTTAATCAGGAAAAAAATAACTCAGATGACTTCCTGTTGGGGAAAAAAATGAGATCAAAGAAAGTAAAATGAGAATTCTTGGTTTCCTTTCACTCTTTCCCATATTGACATAGTAGCAAAGATATATGTTAAGGAGAGTATCAGGAAAATAGAGTCCCATTCCAAAAGTGCATCCAGATTCTCTGAAAATGATGTCTTTATTGAAAGGAACAAAACTATGAGTAAAATGTTTAGGCTGTTATGAATATAAACACTAAGTGTGGTATCATAGCTCATGAAAACAGAAATAAAATGAATCCTGGAATCAAATTTATCAGTGCAAACTGAAGAGTCTATTCTATCACTGCAATTGCCAATAATATGCTATCTTGGATTATGAAAAGTCATATAGGATTTTTTTTCATTCTGTGAAATGATGTGCTATTCAAAATATGAAATACTTTTGCAAATGACATAATTCAACTTTCATTCATGATCTATGACTATTCATTTCACTATGATGATGGAAAGGTAATATTTAATATGCATTTTCATGAAATCGTGTTCAGGTTGAACATAGAGAATTTTGACCTTGCATTGTGCTTGTAGACTGTCTTCCAGTGATAAATGGAACTTGTTCATGTAGAAAGGTGTCTGGAAAACATATTAGCTCAAATTCTTGAAAACATAAGAAATGTTTTTTCTCACCGAATTGAAAAAAAATGTATTAAATGGATACAGAAATGATTTGGAGCTCACAAGGAATATAACAAGCCACTGAGCAGGACCAATGTAGAATATTTTGTAGGTTGTCAAAATGACAATGGATAATTTGATAATGGGAATAATGTAGAACTTAAGATACCTATAAAAATAAGCTAGAAAAAATCTTTGTATTCTTCATGTTGGATTCAATAATTTATTCAGATGCAAAAATTCAGGCCTAGTATTTTTTTTAGTCTGCTAGCTAGGGTTAAATTAAAATAAAAATAAAGGTGACATCCAACATTCTCATTCTTGCCACAGATTTTCATTTGGCCTATTATATTCTAGCACTTAAGCAGAAAGCACAATTCCCACAGCTAGTCCTTGGATTTAAATGAAAGAGTTGCTATCTCAAGATAATAAGAATGGTCTATTTAGATGGTATGAACCAAATTTCTAAGTCATTCTGTTTTCCCAGAACACCTATGAGGTGCTTCCCCTTCACTCTTAAACACAGCGCAATTGGAAAACAAGGTCAGTATATATTTAGCAACCCTGAGACTGGCATTTTCAAATACACTGCACATGCACATTTTCCTCATGGTTGTCTACATTCTGTGTACCTAGGTTGTATTGCTTATAAGAGATGCCTACTATAAACATTTGTTAAATAAAAATGTGTATTCTGTGAAAAATGTTTCAGTTACTATAATGTAGAAACATCTTTTAAACATTTTTTAACATATGCTATGTTTTTGTTGTGTTAATTTATTTGGCTTTGTTCAGCATCACAGGTATAAGTCTGCTTTTTCACAACATATGAAGAACAAGTACAATTTATAATGATAACAATACATTTTTCAGCTAACTATTTATTAAATAGCATATATATCATTTGTCTAGCTTAGGCATTGTTAAAAATAATTTGAAGGAGTTATCTCAAGCCCTCACTGTCCATGTTGTGCACCTCTGCCTTCAGTTTATGCAGTCAATGAAGGCATTTACATACTCTGTTCCCTGACCATATTTGTTTATGATAAATGCTTAACATTTAAATTAGTAATAACTAACAGCTCAGAAAAATAAAAGAAGGGAACGTTCTAGACAAGAGTCAGAAAATCTGGATTCTAGATCAGAATTCATTATCAATTAGTTTGATAACTATGGGAGTAACTTTTCCTATATAGGTGTCTCAGTTTCTTCTTCAGTAAAATGATAATAACATTCAACTTTTTAAGCATGTCCAGATTATTGGAAAATTAACTATAAAGTCCTATACAAACAAAGCTACAATCCTATTCTCTCACAACTGAAGAAAAATTTGTTTATAACAACATTGGAATTCTTGCCTTCCCTTCACTCTTTGGTGACATTTCCATGTTTCCACATAAATATTTATGCTGATACTAATTGATCAAGGCAAGGACATAGAAAACTTATTTATTATTATTATTATTATTATTATTATTATTATTATTATTATTATCTTCTAAGGGTGCTCATTTTGTTGATTCTAGAATTTTGCTCAGTCTCTTTATTTTACAGTCAAACTGTTCATTCATCAAATGAATTAAGGATGAGCTGGTGGCATGTGTCCCACCTTTGCCTCATCAAGGAGGTGAAATATGCTACAGGGGTCTTTCTAAGGAAATATATCTGTGCCCCTAGAACAAGAGGTGATACTCTTCCCCTTCTCAATGTTCTATCTAGCAGTGTTGGATGCCATTCCTGGCATCAGAACCTTGTGCCCTGGTTTCTGTCTCCAGGTTTTTGAAGACATCTCCTAAACCAGCACATTCTCTCATTTGTTTTCTGTTCATTTTTACCAACATAGGTACTGGCAAACAGAGCTTGGAAAAGCAATGTAGGAATGAAAAAGGTAAAAGACAATCCAGTATTTTGAAGCACACTTCAATTGTCTTTTTCTCCCTTTTGTTGCTTTTTCATGCAGCAGTTGAACTGACATTTATTTTCTTCCACTGATCCTATGAAATCCCACAGCCATCCCTGGCCAGTTGAGGAATGAGTCCAGGGTTGCCATTAGTTCTAGCTAGCTGGTTCACATCATGAGCAGTGATGCAACTCCCTGCTTTTCATCTCTGTGAATAAGACGGGCCAAGTCTTTGTTAGTTAAGCTCTCCTGGTTGACTGAATGCCACAGTAATATTTCCCAAAGATGTTCAGAGAGGAATTGAATGGGCTTAGAGTAGGAAAAGGCAAATAAAATCAGTGAAGAGTGACAGACAAGTAATCCTGAGTCTGATTGCTTGCCCACATTTAAATGTTGAAATGGAAATTCTCAATTCTGCCACAATGCAGCTATCTTCCTGGGACCCATAAATTCAAATTCAGTTGATACAGTTGATCTAAGAGACTCATTGTGGCTGCAAATAAAGAGGCCAAGACAGTTTGAAGTTCTTTGAAATCTTTTTTTTAATTTTTATTTTATGTTGGGATACATATCTGGCTATCATTTAAAAAAATTTTAGGTCTTAAAATTTGAGTTTTATCTGTTTTTTTATCAATGCCAGATAGGAACAATAAGCAATAAGTAGTTTATTTAAATGCTATTTTAAAATATAACATGTTTTGTTTATAAATTCTCAGTTATTTGGGCACTCAAAATTTATTTAGTCTACCATATCATCTTATACCATTTGTTTTGCAAAAAGTTCTTATTCAAAATTGTTTTGAAATTTCTTAAAATAAAGACCCACGATCCTTTTTGGTTGTCCTTTGGATATTGAAAAGTTTTCATCTTATATGGATGTGTTTTTTCAATGCTGTGAATAAAAGACCTGACCAGAACATTTTTTAGGGGAGAAAAAGTTTATTCGAGGGCTCATAGTTTCAGAGGTCTCTGTCTTTATACAGCCAGCTCCATTCTCTGGGGCTTGAAGTAAGGCAAGAGATCATGGTGGAAGAGTGTGGTGGAGGGAAGCATCTCACATGATAATCAGGAAGCAGAGAGAGAAAGACTCCACTTGCCAGATACAAAATATATAACCCAAAGATATGCCCACCAAGACCTACCTCCTCCAGCCACATCCTACTGGCTTTCAGTTACCTCTCAGTTAATCCCATTAAGGGACTAATTTACTTATTGGGTTAAGGCTTTCATAACCCAATCATTTCTCCTGTAAGTCTTCTTGCATTATCTCATACATGGGCTTTGGGGAACTCCTCAAATCATAAACACTATTAAATATCACAATTTGGGGGGGTTAAACAGATCATTCATAAGCTATATACCTATATTATGTGTGTGTATTAATATATATATGTGTATATATATATATATATATATACACATATAATTGTGTGTATATATGTGTGTGTGGAAAAAATAACATGAATCAAAAACAGTGTGACTAGCATCCTCGTATTCATCATTTGGAATCAGCCAACATTAACAAATTCTCCTATTTGCTTCAATTTAATTCTACCATAAAAAAACAAAAAAATAGAAGAAGGTTGAACTCCCTTTATAGTAATTTCCAAACCCATTCCTTTCACTTATCTTCCTGGAGGAAAACAGTACTATAAATGCAATGTTAATTATTTTAGTCCATGTTTACATGTTTTGACATATTAAGATGAACCCATAAAAATATCATTTTACATGGATTTTTTATGTGAATTCCCTCCCATCTTATGCACATTTTTGCAACTATGGTTTGTTCTTGTTTTGGTATTTATCCATGTTGGCTCAAATAGATTTAGTTCACTTCTTCATCTGAATGCTTGTGTAGTAGCCTCCTGAATGATACTACCATTGATTATCCATTTCACAATCAATGCTCATGTTGGTCATTTCCATTTTGCTGCTAGACAACAATGGTGCTATGAACATCTCTCTGCAAGTGTACTTCTATACAACTAGATGGAATTTCTGGGCTGATGAAAATATTTTCAATTTTATTGTAAGTTGTGAAAATCCCTATAAATGCATGTAGTAAACTATGTCCCGCCGTCAAAAGTATATGAAATTTCTTGTTATTTCACATTGCCACCAATAATTGGAAATTTGTAAATGATTTAATCATTTGGATGTGCAATAACAACATATCCCTGTTTTTTTCTTATGACTAGTTACCTGTACATTTATTTATGTGTTTATTGTCCAAATGTCTTTCTTTTTAAGTGAAAGGCCTTTCCTTACACATTGCTCAGATTGAGCTACATGTTCTTTCCTTATTGATTTAAGGAAGATCTCTACATTTGGATACTAGCCATTTCTCAGCAAAAAGCAATGTGACATTTTACCATCTGCCACTTTTTTGTAGATTGAATGTAGAGATTTTAGCAATAAATTGATTGTAATTTTGTAGCCAAATTTATTATTCTATTCCCTTATGTGTTTGTGCTTTCTTTTTGCCTGTTTTAAGAAATTATTTTTTTCCAAAATCTTAAATATGTTCACATATATCTTGTTTGTTTGTTTGCTGTACATGTGTTTATTTTGCATTTTTAACCTATCACTTTTGAAATGAGGATTATTCTTTCTTTTTTATGTGGACAACAAAAAAATTTCTCTAAGCAATTATCCATATGGTAATCTTTCAAATACACAAGTATCAACTTAGTTTGAGTCTTCTTTATTCTAGGCCTGGCAATCCCTGTTTCTTTAACTGTTCCTTCTTATAGTTTTGCTGCTTTGAATATTTAATTGCTCTCCTTAGACTGTGCCCAGCTTGTCTATATCCTCTCATGAATATGCCAAGTAGAACTTCACAGAGTAAATCATGATTGCTTTATTCATTGTAGCACAGATTTATTCCTCCTTTGCTTTCGATGTTGTATTGCTCTTAATGGAACCAAATTCCAATGTATTTTACTAGTCACAATTCACACTTTAGTCCTTTTGACCTTCTGTCAAAACATTGTCCTATTGTAAACGGTTTAGTATTAACAGCATATTTCATTTCAGTAGTTTTGGAATTGCCTGGAATTTATCATATTAATATTTATTAATATTAATTAAACTGTTCATTTGAAATCAGAACTCTTAGTTTTACTTCCATGAGCTACTTAAATACTAGTTTTGTTATCTGATAATTGTCCTAATTTACAGTGTGTGTGTGTGTGTGTGTGTGTGTGTGTGTGTGTGTGTGTCAGAGAGAGAGAGAGAGAGAGAGAGAGAGAGAGAGAAAGTGTTTTCCCCTTCCTAGTTCTAGCTCATTGTGTCACAGTCTTAGAAATTATATGTATTTGGGAATTTGTCCATGTTTATAGTATCTGTAAAATGGGATCCTAAACTTACTGTTCTCTATTTTATAAGTCTCAGATACTATATGAAAAGATCCAAAACAATTATCTGAAAATGGTGTCTTATTGAATATTATGTTTCCTCAATTTTATACTATAAGATTGTGTGTATTTGTTTATTATAATTGCTTTTAATTGCAAAACAGATTAACATGATTTTGTGCTGGTACCTATGAACTATACAGCATGATGGGTTTCATAGCAGCATATTCATACATGCATATAACATAAAGTGGTTTTATGCATTCTTTCATTTCTCTACCTGTACTTCAGCTGTCCCCAGAGCTATCTGAGTGTGCTCCCTGGTTTGCAGGGCGTTTTGCTATCTTATTACATAATCCTTTGCTGAAGAGATTTCTTCTTCTCTTTTCATGAGAACTGACTTGCTATTAGTCCTATTCTTCCATAGCTCTGTGACAGCATAGCATATTTCCTCTACTCTGCTAGATCACAGCATAGCTATGGCTGTAGATAATAGCAAATATTAGTATTATTATATAATTCACCAATGGCTAATGAGTTAATGTTAGATAGCATTTTGACATAACATATGTAAAGTATTAAAGACATATTAGTATTTGAATAGATATGAATACACATATTATACACACACACACACACACACATAATTTTTTTTCTTATTGTTGACCTGTGGTGTGAAGCTAATACTTTCCCCCATTGTCTCTCAAATATCTGAATGAGCAGTTGTGTGTACTGATTGCTTCAATTTAACATTCAGGTAAAAGAAGTAGAAATAGATATTCTAAACAGGACTGAGGATTTGATATATTATTGAAAAAGAACAGTGCCATAGTTGTCTCAGTTGTCTCTGGCTGTGTATTACAATGCATTACACGTCACCCATGAAAACCAACCCCCCACCTGCCCACTCACCTCCACTGAAGAAGGTGAAGAAAGAGGAGGAGTAAGAGCAAGAGAAGAAGAAAAAGGAAAATGAAGGAGAATGAGCTGGAGTAGTTGGGGTCAGAATAAATTTAAAAATCCCCAAAGCTAGTGAACTAGAGAATAAATAAGTCTTGGGAAACTTCCCATGTACATCAGCACCAGTGGCCTCCCTATTTTCCCCAACCTGAAGAGGAAACCTTGGCATCTTTAGACCTAATTGGCATCTCCCCTTCAGGGATTTTTATTGAATTTTTCTACTCTGCTGACATATTTGAACAGTGTTGACACCAATATTTGAAAGGGAGCTTTAATCTCATGAAGGTGATGAAATACTGTCATCCTTAGACAAAGTGTCAGTCATAAAGTGCTCAGAACTATACAACAAAGGAGTCAGGTGCCAAGTTGGTGCTCCCTCTTGGGTTTTGCTTTGTATTTCTCAGATATTCTCATCTTGTCTACATGCAACAGAGTGATTCTTCACTTCTTAGCATTTGGACAAAACCCTGATTCAAATATTGCATTCACATAAATATATACATATTGATATATATTTTCATAGCAATCACTTTAAAATATGACATATTGCTAAATTAATTATTAGAGTTTTGATTACTGTCAGGTCTGAACTTTCTTAGAGGTCAGAATGCATTGCATTGTGTACAACTAAAGCAAATGAATAAGTATTTAAAATAAAAGCCAATGACTCTATGGATGATACCTGTCATTTTGCTTTCAGTGTTAGAGTTGATTATTTAATTCATGGCTACCATTTTAATTAAAGTTTGTTAATACCTCAAAAATGTTTTGATAGAATTGAGAAAAGGGTATAGATACAAATATGTGGCTTCTACAGTTAAGTATCAATGATAAATATTATTCCACTTTGCTTCTAAAGGTCTTTAAGTTCTTCTATTTCACTTTTTAATGCATATACAACATGTTAGCAGATATTTATCAGATCCATAAAATGATCAACTAAATGAACTTGGCACAAAACCATCAAAGCCAGAAAGATTGATCATTATTTATTCATTTTTTTCAGTCAGTAATTCAACAAACAATTATTGAGAACAAGTTATTTGAAATTTATTGATGTGCAGCAAGAATGATACAAGAATATGTGGTATATAAATCTTAAAATCAGGGAAACGACTGACTGTAATACACACATATGCATACATTAACATATGAATATGCCATGACTTTATATAACCATACATGAAAAACATGAACTCAGTGCCAAATTTTCCTGGGGTGGGGTGGACCACCCCAAGGTAGAGAAGAACAGAGGAAACTCATGCCTAAAATGAATGTAAATTGTATCCTAAATAAGAGGTAGGATTCAAGTAGCAGAAATGGGGTTTGAGAAAAGAGGTTATTTTTATGGCAGGATAGTAGTATGTTTAAATGCATAAGGCATTTCTGGGGAGTGCTAAGCACTTCAATTCCAGAACTATAATTTGGTTGATTTGCAGAAGGGAAAAATATAGGTTGAGTACATAAGGGGAAGTTTGAGCACTAGATTAAAAAGTTCATATTTTATTTGAAAGACCAGAAGGAGCTCTGAAAAGTTTTGGAGTAGAGAATTTATTTCTTAAACAATCAACTTGGCAGTTTTGTGTGAACTTGATTGTGGGATGAACAATGAAGGTGAGGTAGGAGATCTGTAGTCAGCTCTTGATAAGAGCTGTAGAAGAGGTCTTGGTGACCTTGGCGGAGGTTGAACAGTGTATAAATAGGGGGAAGCCCACAGATTAAAAATGAATAATGCATCAAGTGACATTAAGTGTGACTCCAAGTCTTTAGACAATGATTACTGTGAGACTAACAATCTAAATTTAAATTCCTACTGGACTGCTTGTTACCTAGGGTCTTTGTACTATCTCCATATGTTGCAGTTACCTTACTGTATCTCATATGTTGCACTTTCCTTTTTATAATAATTGTAGCTGTGGTACAGATTGTTGGGATAAAATGAACTAGTTCATGTAAAGCTCTTATAGTGGCTCCTGGCTGGTGGCAATGGAAGTAGATGACGTAGTGCAGTCTAACTCTTGTCTTTTCAGTCCTGAACATCAACAGTGATAAGGACAAGTTTATGTTTAAAGAGAGGAAGCAGCTTTCTGTTTTGTAGTTTTATAGTTTAGTTTACAAGATACTTTGTAAAATTCCATCAAATCTTTCCTATGTGGAATGATAGTATCCAAAATGATTGAGTCCTGTCTTATGCTTGGTTTCTATTGTTTAGCCATTGCCACAATTAAGGGTTTTTTGGGGGAATATATTTGGCATCACCATTATATATATTGGAAAATAGACTTTGGTGGGACTGTGAGATTGATCTGAGTTCACACCTACTGAGAAGCAGTAACTCAGAAACCTGTGAATCTCTTTCTCTGATATTTAGCCCTTAATTTCAGAGTAACGGAATTGCTTAAAAATTAGCATAAAGCCACTCTATAGCTTTCAATACAAGATCTGTAGTCAATTCCAAGTTTTGTCACATAAATCCTACCAGATAAATCAAAATTTGTTCATAATAAGGACTACGGAGCTTCCCTCCTGACTCCAGAAACTAGGCCTGATTATAAATGTGTATTTTCTCTGTAGACAAACACTGAACATGCTTATACACAGTGGGTCTGTGTCTAACCAAGTGGACATATGGCAAAGAGTTCAATTTGTTTGCTTTTCCTTGCCTTTGATGCTTTAACCACTCACCCCTCTACAACCTGTGGTTGCCTACTCAGATACATTAACCATGTTGGGGTGTTTGCTTTCCAAAATAAATTCCAGGAGGGTAGTTGAGGTGGAAGATTCCCACATAGAGCATTTATCTCGTCAAAAAAATCAAAATTACTATGCAATTTTTTAAGGCAAAACAATGAAGGGCATTGTGCTTCCTGTGATCAAGTAAGTGGCAGAACATTTTTATCTGGGACTCCACTGCTATTCAGTCATGTAAATGGCCTGTAGCAAATTGGAAGGAGCAAACCATTCAACCATGTCAGATCTCAGGGGCCTGTATAGACACAATCTTGGAGCCTGGCAGGCTTTCCACCAATCTTTTACCACCAAGCTATGCCCATGTTCAGGATGATAATTAGCACCATCAGAAATGTTCTCAGCTAAAAGCAATGCATTCATCTGTTGCTTTAATTTATCTTCCTTTGGGGCCTTTGCTGCCTGAATAATGAAGTTCTATTTTTATTATTTTTGACAGATCAGTCTTGGGATTTTGTTTCTCTAGGGACATTTATACAACTATTTTAAGTTTAATTACTTAGCTTTGTACTAAAACTGCCAGACACTGTGGGAACAACACCATTGAAAATTTTCTTTTGTTTTTGTTTAAGATGAACTTTTAATCTTCCTCCCTATACTTCTTCCTTCCTTCCTTTAGACCCCTAAATATTTTTCATTTCTGAAGCTTTTTTATTGAGACATAATATTTGCACATCTTTATGGGGCACATTATGATAAATTGATACATGTCTACTAATCAAATCAAGGTAATAAGCATTTCCATCATTTTACATATCAATCATTTGTATGTGTTGGGAATTTTATACTTTTCAAGTCATTATAAAATATATCAAACTCTTTATCATGGATTAAGACCCCATTGTTCTTTCTAGTCTCCCCAAAAATCGAACTAAAGTACTTGTAATTCCCCAGTAGTGAGCTTCCATTAAAAAACAAACAAACAACAACAACAACAAAACATTTCTTTATTTCCTTAGACCTACGCCTGATTTTATCATGACTACCTCCTTCTTCTCCAGGTTTTGTGAAGTCATGATTAACACAGCATTTGTGTTTGTCTTGTCACAACTTCCAGTGTTTGTGTACTTACTTAACTTCATTGTAGCAGACTATTTGCTTGTGTTTTTCTTTTTCCAGTTTTTAAGCTTATTAAGTTTGTCTGTTGCTCTTAATATAGTGGTTAGCACACATTTGACAATCAGTAAATGATGTAACATTGATAAGAACCTTGGACACCTACCCTGTCTTCAGCACTGACTGAAGGGTGACTTATTGGACTGTTTAGGACAACATCTCTGTGGAACAGAAATAGAATGAAACACACAGAATGATGGCTGGGGTGAAGTCAAGATCTGCTGTGTTTCTGGTCTCAAATTAGCCAGTGTTTCCCAACTCTGGCTACATGTCAGAATTACTAGTGGCCTTCAGACACCTTTGCTAGTCTCCATTCTCAGCCAATTAAAATATCAACTGAGGGAGTCTTGTGTATGGTGTCTGATCATCATTTTTAAAAATCTCTCCATGCAATTTTAAAGCAAGACTGGAAACTATGGAGACAGTGTTGACCAAAGTACTCCTCATACTTGGGAGCTATAGTCGACTCCTTGCATCAGGCTAGGAGCTAGAGTGAATTTTCTGCTCTCGAAAGAGCTTAATAAACAAATATATAAATAAGTCTTAGCATTGTTTAAAGCAAAGGCTTAAAAATAATTCATGGGTATAGGAGAAAGGGACAATACCAACACAGCTGGTGACCAGAAACTGAAATATAGTTTTCTCAAGCTACAGGGTAAATACTGCAGCACCAGTGATCCAACAATGGGGCAGAATTCTAAACAGCAGGAACACAGTAGTCACTTGAAACTGGAATGATAGATAAATCTCCATATTTCCTTTAGAGAATTTTCCCTCTGTTGCAGGCTTTCAGAGACTTTTCTCTGTGGTTGGCATCCAGAGATAAGAGAAGCAGTATCTACCCTCCATCCACTTGCAATAAAGCTGGTGACCAGAGAAGCTCTCAGGCTTTGATCTGGTTTCTGGACTTGCCAGTCTGAATCTTCTGTCCATGCCAAGTCCTTGAGCCAGCAGATTTCTGGGACTGTTTCCCATCAAAAACTGTGATCTCTCATTTTCTTTACAACAAGAAATTTGAATATTAATTACAGGGTTATATTTCTTCATCAACCCAAGGAAACAAATTTATCCATGAAGGTGTGCTTACCATTGGCATTAGTTTACAGAGAATATTTTTTAACAGCATGGATAACCTGAAGTTAATTCATTATGGTTGTCGCTGACTTCAAAATACTCACCTTGCTATGGAGAAACAGCCACTACAAGAAAATATGTCAGTAAAGTGGAATTATGATCTTCAATATATTTTGTTATCAAATCCAGAAATCTGTATCATAGAACAGAATCTAAACAAAATAAGCTTTCCTGTTAATCCTTCCCTTTCTACCATTCCTGTGTTATTTGCTCTCAGGATGTTTTCCTTTCTGCTATAAAGATGATGAGCGAGTATACTTTTTTCTTAAATTGCTAAAAGCCATTGTTTAGAAAGAATAAATGAGAAAATACATTACCTTTTCTGCTTTAAATATACATTATAGTGAAGATTTTTATTTGATTTAGTTTTTGTAACTTTAAGTGCTTCTTCTTTTCCAAACAAAAACATTTTCTCCGTTAATAAAAATGTATGTGCTTTTGCAGTATTTTGTAAAAAAAATATAGCACACATGATCAACATGACCTTGTAACCTGCATAATTTTTACCATAAACTCCATGATTAATGAGTAATAGAATACTCCTATGTAAAGGATGACCAACAAGAATTTTTAAAAACTTTTTTCCTTCTTTGTTCCTTTATATTACTTTAAAAAAAAAAGGTCTATGAAAGTCTACTTGTAAAAAATATATGAGGCTTGCAAAATCTTTGTATTTGTTTCCTTTTTCTAGCTTCTTTTGGCAATCAATTTCTTTCTTATCTCTTCCAGCAGTCCTCTACTTAACCTCTTTCCCTAGATGTTCGTCTGATTTTATTTTCTCATTTGTAGTACAGGGTGCTGACCACTAGGTGGACACCTGTTAGCTGCATTTTGCCAAGAGTTTTCCCTGGTCTTTAGCACTATATTTTTTTCTTTGCCTAATATGAAAACATTCATGTATGCAATTAGATAATTGGATTATTATGTATATCATAATAACTTAAACTCTTCCATGAAGTTATTTTTTGTAAAATGGTTTTCATATACTATACATATTTAGAGCTAAGCTTTATTGCCTATATATTTGGACAAAATAAATATATACTACCTGAGGAATTGGTTCTTTATTTTTTAAAATTTAGAAAATATGAGGGAAATAAAACACTCAAAACTCATTAATATCTATATCCACACATATATATATATATCAAAATGGAGATAGGGAAAGCAAGAAGAAAGGATTTTATTATTTTTAGACATAAATATTATGGTTGAGTATTTTTTTGTTTACCTTAACAAATAAGGTCCATTAATTTACACATTCTTTTTTCCTTAAAAAAAATAAGCATCTGTCTTTACCTGTTTACCTTGCCAGATATATATATGCAATTCCTTTTGTGTGCTTTCTTCCTTCTCCATGGAATTTACAAGAATCCCAGAATTGGGGAAAAAAAAAAAAAAAAAAAAAAAAGAAGAAGAAGAAAATAAGAAGTATTGGGATGACTAGATCTTTGGTCCTTAGTGATTCCCGTTTTTATTGTTTCTTCCACTTCATGCCTATGTTGGGGGGTGTTGTATGCTTCTCCCTATGTAGTCCTCCCTAACTGCTCACTCAATCTGGATATCAACCTATTTATTCATGTATAGACCTTCATCCTGGAGTATAGCAATGAATCAGGCAGAACAAGTATCTTCTTCATAAGAATGCATATTCTATTGGGAGATATGGGGAGGAAAATAAAAATAAATACATGAGAATCATGGCTCTAGAGCTCTACAAATGTTACAATATAGGCAATGGGATAGAAAGTTAAGGACAGCAACTATTTAATATAGTGATTGGGAAAAATATTTCCAAAAAGTTCCTGTTATGTTAATTTAGATGATGAGAAGAGGCAATTCAACATGTTTGTGACCCTGCTATAGAATTGTCATAGTGAAGCAGCAGTACCCATGGAATATATACAAAAGGCAATTTCAGTTTTGCTACTCTCATTTTGCCTTCATTCTGTTAGGTTACAAGTTTTTTTTTTTTTTTTTTTTTTTGCCACTGTATAAAATTTCAGGCAGATTTATGATTTTTCCATCATTTCAGGAAATATCACCATTATTCTGAGTCATAAGTCAGTAATTTCAATTGTTCTCTCCAAAATATTCATCAGTTTCAATCTTTATTCACAAATAACACTTCAGCCATTTAGAGCTGATACAGGGAAGCAGTTAGCCCTGCAATTCATTTAGGTATGAGGCATGGTTGCCCTCTCTCTCTTTCGGTGCTCTCTTTTACTTTCATTTTTTCAATCAAACTTTGTGATCTCACTAGCATCTAAGTGGGAGTAGAAAGAAGGGATCTAAGAGATTTAACATTCACACCTGACTGGGAAATTCTATACATGTATTCATCTTCTCTGAGTCAGGTACATATTTAAAGTTGAAGGAAGTTTCCATGGATGAAATTCAGAGAACATCCCTGCTTAAGCCAGCTGCATTTCCCCTTAATAACAGCTTATGTTTACAAAACTCTCTGTCACTCATCCTTCAATACTTTCTTGATTTCTTTTTTCCTGTTTGCTTAGGTTGCTTCTTATGGGTGACAATACACATATGGACAGTGCTTTGGGGCTACATATTAAATTATTTCTTGCAAGATTTCTCTTCTGCTCGTGCCTTTACCTATTCTGTTCTGTGAAACATACATATGTCCCCTGCAATTAAAAGTGTGGCTATTTCCCAATGCAACAAAACACACTCCTTTCTGTCTATCTCCCTGTCTCTCCTCTGCCCACTTAGGCTCACTGCTCTACATTCACGCCTTTGGGGTCTTTAGATCCATGTCGCACATACATATGGAGACCCAGGTCCACTTTTCTCCATATGTCTCCAGGAAATACATAACATGTTCACTAGATTTGAGGAGAGCATGGGAAATCCCATGATTTACCTTTAAAAATAAAAATATAATAGCATCACTGGTCTAAACATTCTCAGGAAAAAAAGGGACTCCTGAGTACCGAGACTTTGATGAGGAAGAATGTACAAAATGGGTGATTAGGCCCAAGATAGTGGTGAGGAATACATTTTAGTCTTTCCTACTCTACTTCGCTCCTCCTTCTTCAAAGTACCCCTTAAATAAAGAGCCACCTTGAGAAAGACAAATTGAAAGGGCAGAACATCGTTTATCAGGAAAGAGCATTTCTGCCTAATGGCCCCTTGAGTAAAGTGTTTCTTTAGGACATCACAGCTTGTGTGAAGACAGATTTAAAGGCCAGGGCATCAATTAGAAATCCACAGTCTTGCTGCCTAATCGTTCTTTGTACAGCTTCTTTTAGCAAGATAAAAATACCATCAAAATGGAAAATGAGTCTTGCCAAACAATTTTAACACTTCCCTTAGGCCACTAATGCTCAATACTGACAGACACAGCATTTCTGAATCCCTGGGAACATTGGGGAGGATTACATATATTTTATGTGGTCAGTCTGTTACTATCTGCAATGCTGATTTAAGGAGACAGACCTCAGCAATGAGCTGCTCAGTGCTGACACATCAGCACTGGTCATGACAAGTTTTCAGATCAAAGTAACTATGTGATGAGTAAGCAAAAATACCCACTTCTTTTTTTCCATAATGCTGTAATTGTATGCATGGATTGGCAATATTTATGTGCTGCATGTATGTATAAACACAAGTGTATGTATGCATACGTGTCCTAGGTATGTACACATTTGTCATGTGTATGTATATATTTGTCTTATAATTTCAGAAAAAAATAGCTGTGTATCCTAAACAAGTGCAATATGTATAAAAAAGGAAAGTTCCCTGAAGCCCTGTAAGTACTCAAAATATTGTAGGATTTTTTTTTTTTTTTTTTTTGAACTGAGGATTTAACCCAGGACACCAATAAATCCAGGACTCCAAATGCATTTCACTCTAAACTTAGTAGATGCAGAAGAAGCCTTGCATATGTACATTATTCATCAAAATCTCACCTCTTGATATCTCTTATATCTTTCTTCTTTACTTTTATAATTGAACAAAAGAAAAAATATAGTCATGTCTAAACTATTATAATTTATGATATACACATTTAAAAAGGTCGTCATTTCAAACCATGAATATCCAGCACAAATGGGTAATGTCCCTGAGGTAGAGAAAGAGAAATGATCAGCTTAATTTGTTTTGTCTTAAGTTTAGTCAAAACATAAAATATGAAATTATGAAACAGCTCAAATTTGAGTGTTTTTTATGTTTAGTAATTAATTTTATAAATAACATGGAAGTACTTACATGTTTTAAAAATATAAATCAATTTTTATCTCTTATAAAAACATAATCATAAATTTGGGCTTCTGTATAATAAGAAAACATAGCATGTACAATTTTCATCCTTCAGATGCTATATTTAAATATGACTTTATGATTTCTACACATAGCTTAATTTTCAATGTAAGAGAATCATTACATTTTTGTGCATTAAAAGTAGTACTTTAATCTTATATCTCATTCTGAAAAAAATTGGAGTATTTACTGGTACAGTGATTAAAGTGCAAATATCATTTTGAGGTGTTAGTTTGAATTATAAAAAGAAACACTCCATCTAACTAAAATCACTCAACTGGAAGGCACAGTACCAGTGCTTCAATTAGATTGGATAACAAAACATATAAATATATGGCCAGACAGCCCAAAGCAATAGCATTCAAGAACATTTAATGTACCAATGCTAATTTTTTTGAGCAGTATTAGAACTCACCTTCAGTATGTTTTACAACACTAAACACAACAGGAAATGAAAACTATGATGTGTCCAAATGAAAATCTAATGGAATCTCAGAAACAATTCAAACTTCTCTGAGCAAGGAGAATTGGTAGCTAAAAGGGCAGGCGCTCCAGAAGTTCTAGCTTAGCAAAAACACAAAGTCAAAAGGCAAATATAGCCTCCATCTCTAAGGACTTTTGAGAACCAATATAGAGAAACTAAGTCCATAGTTCAAGAATAGGAAAAAAAAATATTATCTAAGAACAAATTGGCATAAAAGGAATCAGATAGCAGACAAAAATGTGTAAGCCTAAGCTTTCACCAGTTTAGGAAGCAAGAAGTCACAAGAGCATGTCCTTTGCGCTCTAACCACAGAAATTTACCAGATAATCTACAAAATTAGAAATAAGAAAAAAAAAAAAAAAAAAAAACTCAGAGATTGACCAAGCAAAGAAATACAAATTAACTAAATTACAAAAGTGATAATCCCCTTTCAGGGATAAAGGACCCATGTCGTCTTCCATCTTTGTCAGAGTATGGTTAAAAAGAAAAATTCACCTTGAACAGAAATAAACAAAAACTCTCCAGACATTTAATGAATTTGTTATAGTTGTGTGTGGGCCAGCATGATGGATTGATATTCTTAGCAGCTTCAGCCAAAGAAGGAGTATAAGTCTACCTGCCAATTTTTTTTTTTTCTCATATGCCTTCTCACAGGCAGGTTGTAGTGTGAGAAAGAATAGATTCAAAGAGAGTCCCGAGAGCTAGTTCCCAAGCAAAATGGATTTTCCCTAGTGAGAATAATTCTTTGTGAGATGGGATACAAGGAAGAGGAGCTCAGAGAAATACTTCTGAGATACTCTGTGCTGACCTGTTTAGTTGCAACAACCTTTTAAAAGTAGAGTAAAGCAGCAAGGGGGAAAGTAATTTCGGTAAGTGCAGTAAGTCATAGGTGGAATGAGAGCAGAATAAACTTTTCAGGAATCCAGAAAAAATAGCATTCAAGCTGAAAAGCAGAGAGAAATTCTACACACTGCAGTAAGTTGAGGATTGGGTTGTTAATTAAAATGAAAATCTTCATAATGTTGTGCAGGCTAACATCCCAACATATACTGAAACAGAAGCCCTGATTGTCTTTAGTGTATTTAAATTCAATAAAGAAGTGAATCTAAACTAAATATGCCACAGGGCCGAGATCATCTCAACTGCAGACTAAATTGACTTAGTATTCAAGCTTGTAGCATTGCAGAATAGACTTTATTTTAGTAGGAGTTAATATTTTTCTTCAGTCTCTATATTTTTCTGACAATTTCTAGCATGTAATAGGAAAACAAAGAACTATGAAACATTTAATGAAGAAAGAAAATATGGCCCATGTTCAAGAAAGAAGAGAGTTTGGAGACAGACACAAAAATGTAACCTAATTATCAGAGAGGGGTTTTAACATTATAACTATGTTGAAGGGTCTGCTATTAAAGAGGAAATATTTTTGTAAACTTAAAGAAAAAAAATCAGCAGAGAAAGAAGCTTACAAGTAAAAGAAAATTGAAATGTTAGAAAAAAGTATGATATAAAAATAAAGATCTCACCAGAGTTCTTACAAAATGGTACAGCATGAGAAAAGATGAATAAACCAGAAGGCAAATTGATACATAAACAAAAGAATAAAAATAACCTTTCCATCTCTACAGCATAATATCAAATGCCCTGAATTATGCATGTGTGAATTCTCAAAAGAAGAGGAGCGAAATAAAACTTACTTAAGGTGAATAAGGGTGTTGGGAGGTGCAGGGTACACCTTGGCACATCTTAGCCAATGTGCTAAAACCATTGGGAAGAACATGTCTTAAAAACAGCCTTTTTGGGAGGGAGGGTGAGGGAGGCAAACTACAGATAGCATAATATTGGCAAGATAATGGCTGGTTTTTAATCTGAAAAATGGAGACCAAAGATTGTAGACTGAGAATTTTAAAGAATAAATGGAAGGAAGGAAATAAAGAAAGAAGAAAGAAAGGAAGGGAACTAACACTAAAATTGTTAACCTTAAATCCCATACAAAGAAAAAATATTTTACAAAAATGAAGGCAAACTAAACATATTTTCAAGCCATCAATTATTTGGAGAGTTAATGTTATACTGACTTCAATATCACAAGAAACACCAAAAGAAGTTCTTTGAGCTGAAGATAAATGAAATGAAAGTCAGTAACCACAGAGGGAGATAGATAAAGGGTGATAGAAACACACAATTTTATGTGTATATAGAAAACTATATTGATTATGGAATTATAGTATTGTATTGAATGTAGACAAATAAATAAATGGAAGGGTTTGAAAAATTCAAGAGATATATTTGCACTGTAAATTGATTTTGAATGATAAGCCAAGTTAATTAAACAGAAAGTCTTTTTTTAACATGTGATACTAGAACAATTAAATATCCACAAATAAAAAATAGATGAATAAAACTTTATCCATCTGACTTTTACACAAATTAGATAGATCATTGACCTAAGTATAACAGAAAGAAACATGTAAAGTCTAAAACAAAATAAGGAGAATGTCTTAGTGTTTTCACAATTAGGAAATCTCTCTTAGACAGAATCAATAACTTTAAATATAGAAAGATGGGAATTTTGGCCTAATCAAAAGACACAAATCAAATGAGTAGAACTTAAAGAATATAAAATATTTATAACACACGCATACACAAATCAGAAGATTGTGACTTCTAAATCTCATTATATTTTGTCCAGTAGTAGCCAGCTAGACAAGTGCTTGCTTCTCGATGATGGCCTTTTAGGCCCCGATTACTTCAGAAGAGAGGTGTTTTATGAATTGAGCTACAGAAGCAGTGAAATCATTAATTTGCTTAGTTTGCTTTGTTCTTTGTATGACCAGTCTGCTCAATATCAGCTATCATGACAAAGCTGGAGGAAAAAAAAAAAAGAAAGGAAAGTAGCTTTCTATAGATAACACTGACTTGCCCTAGTTCCCAGTAGCATTCATGAGACTCAATGTCTCTGGTCCAAGCCAGAACTATACCTGAGGGCTACAAAAGAGTACCTCTAAATGAAGTTTAGATGTAGCTAGGAAGTCAGGATAAGCTTTTCTAAATATGTGCTGCATAAAACTACAGTATAATTGTTTTTAGGAGTTAAGATATGAAGGGGAGGAGAAGAACATTGTAGCAGAGGAAGCAAGAAAGATCATGGCAAATACAAAGGTACTGATATAATGTAATCTTGAAGTGTCCAGGAAAGTCACACAGGAAATGGGATGATGATGGATATAAAATAAATTGTGTGAAAAGTTCAACTTTAAAAAGGATAGAACAATTAAAAAATCAAGTTTTGGGAATTCATTTGAATATCTAGGGTGCTTTTCTTTAAAGACCTCAAAACATATGTTCAGGGAAAAATCATGAATCTTTGATTTCTCCTTGTGACCTAGATCACAAAGATATTATTACTTCTAATTAGGTAGACTTTCACCGACATACATGGAGTGATAAAATATTTTATACAGAAATTTAGGAAAATTGGCTTTCCAGTACTGCTGTGTCAGAAAACAGCTATAGAATCTTGGTCAAATTATCCCATATTTCTTGGTCTTCATTGATTTAATCAGAAATGGGCCTGCACAATGCATAGTACAGGTTGTTTACATAGAATCAGCAAAGTAACTTATGATACATCTTGTTGATATCCTTTTAACTGCATAGCTTACCTAATATTTTCCAAAGAGTGTACACAAATTCCAGTTGTTTACAATAAGGAACCTACACAGACCAAACATCTTTTATTAAAGATACTCTCCATATAAAATTCTCTTGTAAATCAATACCAGAATGTCTGTTATGAGATGCATGTTTGCATCTCCTCCTTTTTTATCCCAAATGTCCCCAGCAAGATAAAGAGTTTATTTGGGGATTCTGCATCTCCTTCTGTATCTATCTAGTAATTTTTGAGTGGTTGTATATGAACGCTTTATAGAGGCTCAAGATGTTACTTTTTCAGGGAATAAGTTCAACATTCCTTCTACTCCATGCTAGTGCAGTGGTTGCTGACCACCTTAATCAAGTCAGGATGTGATCTGCTGAGATGGGGTCTTTTTCATGATGAAGATCAGTGTATGTCTAGGTTAGTGACGTTCATGGGCTTTCAGCTGAAATTCTCGTATATTGTTTGAGATCTGTTCCTCTGACAGGTCTAGATCTCCTTTCTTTATACCCCCCTTCCTTTCATAAACTCCACTCTGCTTTTCTAAGTTTTTATGTTTAAATTTTCACTCTTTCACTCCACGAAATTTCAGTATCATGTAAATTCCCTGAGTGGTAAAATGGCCATAAGCTTAAAGCTTCTGGTCTTCACCAAGAGCTCTCCTGAGTGTTTTTTACCCCCGATGGTTTGTGCTAACTTGAATTCTCAGCCTTCTTTGCACAAAGAGTGTCAGCAAGTAACCCCTGACCCAACCATCTCTATAACACTTGCACTGTCCATGCTCTGAGCTCTTCCAGTTCTACTGGTCTTGGTGCCTTTTTTACTGCATTCATAAAATTGACTTCTGTATTAGTTAACAAGTTTACTTATTGTTCCAGTCACGTTCTGTTCTTCTGCTTGTCCTTGTCATATTCAAGTCTGGTCCTATTTAAAAATGGAAAGCCTGATTTGCTTGATTATTAAGTGAGGCAATGTTCCTCAAAATTTAAGATTGCAAGAATCTTAAAAATAATATAAATCTCTAAAGTGTATAGTTTCTTAATGAAGTATGCTTTCTAAAACTTTTTAAGGAACCACATTACCTAGTTTTTTAAACCCTAATCAAGTCTTACTGCCATAGAAATAAATTTTTATGGAAAATTTTTACTCATGCTGATATAGTACTCTAATGTGTTAATTGCATGTAAATAATTATTTCAATAAGTGTTTCCTGGTAAATAAAAAGAAATGATCATTACTGTGAATATGACCTTTCATACTGCACATTGACTTTGGAAAAATATATATGATTAGCTTCTATTAAAATTTGCACTTAAAAAAAACAATTTAGATAAGTTATCCTGAAGACATATAAATTAATGAATCCTTCAGAGAGAATAGTATTGTGAATAATAAGCACCTGGATACTAAGAGGTGGTTGGTATCATGGTTCAGTGTCATTACTAAAAGGTCTGTCCCTTCCGGTACAGCAGAGTGAACTCCTTATCTTTTCATCATTTGCATTAGTGAAGGGAGGAGATGGCATCTTATGGAAAGAAAGAGGAGTGAAGTCTTCATATTTCACATCACATCATTTCAATGAGCTTAACTGATTAAGATTTCTCAATTGTGTTAGATATAACACTGCAGGGAGTAGGGATGGTAGAGGTAATTAGACTCTAGTGGAATCACAAGGTGAAGAAATTGGGAAAAGACAGCATAGTTTGGGATTGGCGATACATATCTTATTATTGGGAAAAAGAAAGCAGGAATGAACAGATAGATTTGGAAGCCTTATTCATAGAGGCAAATCAATGAAATGACAAAAATTAAATTAGCCAAATAAAAATAGTCTATAAAAAGTCTGAAAGTAGAAACTTAAGATTTTTTTTATTGAAATAAATAATAACACTATCATTTCCAAAAACTATTGCGGAAGAATTTTTTGAGAAATATTAATATCATGTATTATAAGTTATTTTTAATTGAAACTATACTCAATATATATGTTTTCTGAGTGCTATGTTGTTTTGCTTATTATGGCTCTAAAATATTAATACAGGGTACATTTAGGAAGAATTATACTTCATAAATTTAGATAATATTATACAATATGCTATATTGTATTCCCATTTGTTCATACATACACACATTTGTATTTGCAAAAGTTTTGTTAAAATAGGTCCAAACTTTAAATTTCACCATTGTAAATTACTTCTATTTCTGTTCATATTTCAGAAATGTATGCTTTGAATGTTTTTATATATGTTTGCCTTAACTGTATTCACTGTTTTTTTCTAAATATTTTTAGTTCAATTATGTTATATACAGATGAACAAAATTTGTCTCTGTTCCATTCATTGTTCAACTCATTTCTATTTTAAATCATACTGGATTAATTGAAAACTTAAAATTACATAATCATATGGGCAGGCCTTTTTATGTTTCTTTCGGTGTTAGTAGGAATGCTTCTATTATTTGCCCTTTAATGTATTTTACCTTATGGCTTGAATATAAAATTATTTCTAATACTTAGGAAGTATTCCATGTCTCAAACTTTCCAAGTGTGTGTATGTGTTTATGTGTGTCTGTGTGTTCAATTATGAATGGGTGTTGTATTTGAACTTTTAAAAAATATTTTTTGCTTGAAGTTATGGTAATAATATGGTGTTCTTTCCTTTCTTTGACAAAAATTAACACATAGGTATACTTTATGATATCAATATATGTTATCTTAAAATAACTTATTAAATTAATATAATTTATCTATATAATTTATTTATTGTATCATCACATTTAATTTTCCTTTGCTACATAAACATAGACTCATTGCTGGTAAATCTATAGTATATGAAACTGATTTTAAATGACATTTGTGACTACAAAATATGAAAAACTGCTTAAGAGGAAAAAATGTTTTCATGTTAATGAAGAGTGGGCCACATTTAGATGGTTGGTAGAGAAGAAGCAGTACCACTGAGATGTGAAGAATGCATAAGATTCTAGAGAAATGAAAACTTGGGGAAAAGCTATCCAGGTTAGAGAAGCCACGCGTGTGAGTTTGGATGTATGTGCTTCTCCTCCAGAGGCAAAACAATGACAGCCACTGTGGTTCTGCTATTGTGAAAACACCAACCTGAACTGTCAAACCAGAAGCAAAATCATCGTTATTTTATTGGGCTAAGCACTGTTTGTGGTAAATCACTCAAATAAAGTATAGGGAATTTTAAGTCACAAATATTTATTCTAAATGATCACATCTGTATTATTGAATTAGTGTGGTCTAGAGGCAAATGCTTTAATCTCCTGTAGGGAACAAAGATTCATTTGAAACTTTAATACAATTTATAACCTTGCTCCACTCTGCATTGTTCATAAGTGACTGCCCTTTTGCTGACATATTCCATTTATTTTGTGTTATATTCATCATTGTTTTTAATGCTGCTTGCATTTCGTTCTTTCTTGGTGTTTGTACTTCACTTTATCATGTTTAGCATTCCAATAATAAATGATGCATTACATTGTTTAGATAACATTTAAATATAACATACTAAAAGTGATATTTAATATAAAACTAATGTTTTCTCATGGACTTTTAATAAAGCATGAGTAAGCAAAAAGTAAGAAATGAAAAATTACTCAAGTGCCTCAGGTGAGACCAACTTACACTCTGTGTGTAGTATTCCATTTTTATCTGCCAATTTAAAAGCATTTTAACAGAAACAGGTATTGCTAGTGCTTTACCTTTTACAATGCAACATTGCAAGAATATTTTGACAATTAACTATTATTATAAAATATATTTTAATAACATTGATATATTGTTTCATAGAAAAAAGAGTAAGATTTTCAGTTATTAGGCAGGGTTGTTACCTAATCCCCTACCCTCTTAGCTATGTGATTACTTGGTACCAATAAACTTTATCAGATATTATAACAGCAATATTAGCTATCTTTGTATATAGTATATTTAGCTAAAGGACCAATATCACTGAAAATTAGGTGTAAATTTTCATCTTTGATTTCAAAAATAGCTTCTTGACTCAAAGAGGCAAACAGGAGCTTCTGTGGAAAAGAAATATATACTTTTTAAAGTTTCAAATGAATAAATATATTGAGGTTTCAGAAAGCAATACTTGTGAGAATAGAAAAAAATGATTCAGTGAAATATGAAAATTAATGTTCTTGGGAAAGAACCCAGAAACCTTCTCCTGGATCATATGCCTGTGATTTATCATATGACAACCATGAGTTATCATGTTGCTGAATGTTTTGGAGGTTCTGAAAAGAGACAGGATTTGTCCTTGGGAGAAAGCGATGAAGCCAGCAAGCCTGAAGGAGAAGTTGCCTTGTCCAGCATGGTACTATGGAAGTCAAACATTCATGTTGGCAACCTTTAAGTAGGAACATTTAGACTGAGACATGATCATATGATCTGTGGAAGAGGAACCAACTGTTCATTATACTACCAAAATTTGAGAAAGATTGATTTATATGAGGAAGAGGAAATGAACAACACAGTATTGACATTTGCAAAGCAAAGGAGAGTGTGGATAAGTCAGCTGTAGATATATTTGGGTGAGTTAAAATGACCAAAGGCCACTGGAGGCTGTCCCTTTGAGTGGAAGACAGCATTCCCAGATGCTACTATACAGAGAAAAGACTCCTTTGTGCTTCAAGATTTTAAGGCCTTATAACTCCCAACATCTTAGGGGAAAATGAAGAGAAAATAAAATTCTGAATTCATTCGTTATTTAAACAATGAAACATGTTTGCCAAATATAATCCAATTATTGATTTAATATTTAAAATAGTTTAATTTTCACTGTTGAGATAAATGGAGACATGAAAGCTAACTTCAGTAACAAGGTAAATAAAACATTAAATTGTTACTCTAGACCTCATGTCATCATGGCCATATCATAATACTTTATTACAATTCATACAATGTCAAGTTGTCTAATAAGAGCTGGTTCAATCATATGGTCCAACAGGAGGTAATGGAAACACTATTGCACTCAAATGGTTGTCAAACATCCTGGATTATAGTTACAATGTGTTTAGACTTTAATCTTTTTTAAGTACTTCACATGCATACATTCTATTCTAATTTTTAGTCTGTAAATATTCATAATTTGTTAATTCTTTGTTAAACATATAGTTTATGAATATCAATTTCACATGTGCAACTTTGATTTCTTTATTCTGATTCTAATTGGAAATCAGTAACAGAGATAACAGGAAAATCTTTAAGTATTTGGAAATTTAGCAGACAGTAAAGTAATTTATGGTAAATATTAATAACATATTTTAATTGTCCCCATCTTTGCCCTTCTTTCACTTTCCATTAAAACAATAACTCTAGGCCATGGCTATGTCTCTTATTTGTTTTCCTATTTTTTAGTGGATTTGTATGCTTTTACGGTCAAGATAATTATGGCCTCATGAGTTAAGAGCTGTTCCTTTCTCTACTGTTTCCTAAAAGAGCTTGTGCAAAATTGGTATTATTACTTCTTAGAGTGTTTAGTGGAATTCACTATTTAAATTGTCTAGTCCTTGACATTTTCTTTGGAAAACTTTTAACAATGGGTTCTTTTTTAAAATAAAATATAAATTTGGATAAACATTACTGTGTATTTTTTGATGAGAGAAAAATTTAGGATTGAGTACTATAGACTAAATATGTTAGAAAGGTTAAATGAATTTATTGTCAGTGTATAGTGCTAGCTTTTATTTCAGATTAAACTTTACCTTGTTGGAGACTGGAGAAAACTGCATCATGCCTTTAATTATATGTGAGGTGTGATACAATTACACTATTGTACATTAGTTTTATTTAATGCAATAATAGAACCTTTGAATATTCTCATGTAATTTGCTTCTTTTGTTAGTAGTCAGAAATGTCAAGTGATATAAATTTGAAACCAGGCACTAGAAATTATGTAATAAATTAACGGCATGATAAGTTAGATTTTTTTTATCCAAAATGAACATGTAATTTGAGCGATTCAAATATTCATAGAAATTATTTTGAGTCAAAATGGCAACTTGTTGTAAACTTTTGGAATTCTTACTTAGTTTAGAGAAGCCCCAGGGACAAATGGAAAAGAAGTTGATTTTCCTTTAGATCCTTTTCCCAGACAGGGATGGGTGATTGCCAGAATAGTCAATTTTGACATATCAAGTGACAAAGAACCTACTTGTAAAGTCATAAATACATTCTTTACACCTTCATATAGTGGTATGTGCAATTAAAGTATTCCCTTGGGCATAGATAAAGAGAGAATAAAAGACTTTCATGTGAACTTGATTGTTTTTCTTTATTTACTCTCTAACACCAGAAAATCAATATGGTCCAGTGTTTCTAAAAGACTGTTTTTCACATACAAGTAGGGACCGCCTGTCTCTGGCCCTCCCTCAAGAAGTCTACTGGGGATATCTTGATCATTTGGGGATCTGGTTTCACTAATTAAAATATAACATTTTCAGAACAGACATATGTTTTAAGGGGAAAGAAAGGAAAATTATTTTCAGCTATTTCTGCTGTGCACTTTTTAGTAGATAATGCTTATTGAACATATATATTTTGAAATCATTTTCGAAATTCTCTCAGATGATATTTTATTTAATCATCAAAAAAGACTAATGAGGTTGTTACATTTACTATCCCAAAGGAGGAAACTGATGATTACAGAGTTCAATTAGTTTGTCCATTTTTATAAAGCCAAGAAATGGTGGAGGATATGTGCAAACCCAAGTCTGTTTGAATCCAAGAGTTCATTCAGGAATATATTTGTTTAAATATAGTCTAAGAGTTAAAGGTTATATTTGAATTTGTGTAGAAACAGAGGGTTTCATAGGACTCAATTATTATAGAATAAAAATGTAGATATTTATTGGAAGACTTAAAATTGAAATCTAGAAGTTTTTCCATGCTGTGCCATTCCATTCTTCTGAATAGCAATAGGCAAAAAAATAATCAAAATCCCAATGTATAAAGAAATAGGAAACTCAAATACAGCAGCTTGCAAAAGAAGAAGTGCTCTCAGAAGCTGAAAAGATCCAGATAAATGTATGCACTTTAAAGATAGCTTTGACTGACCTCCCTTATGTGTGAAAGATTAATTCTGATGGAAAAAAAAAACTTATGTTCTCCACAAGTGTGAAAACCAAATCCATATTCCTCAATGTGATTAGGTCACCTTTCTTAATTTACTAGATTGCTTGGCCTTGAAATTGAAATACCAAAGGGCAAGCATACAGTAGCAGCCGCAGCAGCAGGAGCAGCAACAGGAAAGCAACACACATTGAACAGTTGTTAAGGGACAGGCAGAGTACTCACTGCTTACACGCATGAGCTCATTTAATCCGTCAGCAGTGCTTGCAATGTAAGAACTAATTATTCCCATTTTGTAGGTGAGGAAACAAGCTTAAACTTGGTAATTAACATTTCTAAATTCACACAGCTAGGAAATGGCACCACTGGCATCTGAGTATATGTGTTGTACTACCATGTTCACACTCTTAATTGTTAAAGGGATACTTGATCTTATATATTTCACAGAAACTCAGTGTATGACTATATGTAATTAATTTATTGAGTATAGAAGGATATGTGTGATTAAACAGCTGGAAATATTTTATTGGTGTATGTATATGTATATACACACATATATATACACAAACATATATATATTTACACACACATATATATGGAGAGAGAGAGAGAGAGAGAATAATGTCTGAAGTGAAATAAGGACTCTTTAAGATGGTGCAATGATGATAATTGTCAATCAACTACTCAGTGTTTAACACCCATAAATTCTAAACAAGTACAAAATATATTTTAATATTTCTATACAAACCTCAAAAATTTTCCAGTGTGTGCTCAAAAGTGCTTCCTTCTGTGGAATAAAAGATAACCCCTTATTTATTATAGTATTGCCACTTTTGTCTTGAGCACCCTGCTCTGTGTCTGTTAGCATCCTTAAAGAAAATAATAAACATGAAATAGTCTCACGATTTTAAGAGACTTTGAATAAGTATTTTCATCATATTTCAAGATGGCAAAATGCCTTTAAAAGCCAACAAAATTTATATCTAACCCATCAACAGTGAAATCAGGCAGGGAACTGTATTGCTGTATAGTGGGAGTCATTTTTTTGATCCAATTATCCACATTTCCTATGACCATTATACCTGTCAGCTATGTTCATACAAAATTGCTGAAGGTCATTGACTCTCATATTAGTTCTGTCACACAGAGCCTCAGTTAAGTGACTTCAGAAGAAGTTGACAGATTGTGAATAGGAATACGTTGCTATTCTGCCAATAAAAATTGGTATTGACAAAGTAATGTCACTAGTCACTACTGAGTTAAGGTTATGTTCTAATGACACTCCCTATGTCAGTCAAGAGAGTCTTCTGGTACCAGATGTAATGCATATTAATCTAACTCAAGAGACTTGAAGATAAAGGATTTGTTTCTAGTGCAGATCAACCTCAAATAATGATGGGAATATTTGCAGACTGAAAGTGCCCATTCATCAGAAAGATAATAATTCCATATAAGCTTCTCTTTTTCTTGATCATGAAAGCTATTGTATTTTACTAAGTGTGAGTTTCCAACAAAATTATTGCCATTAGTCTTTCAAATGATATTTGCACAGGCCAGCTTTCCTAACTATTTTGACATTTTGAAGGTCCCTAATCATTTTCCCTCATATTACTAAACCTATGGCCTAGATAGCAAGCTAAACTCTGCCACGCCTAGGGACACGACAGTTATTTGTTTCTAATAGTTTTTTAAAAAATATTTTTATTAGTTTCTAATTAGTTAATACATGACAGTAGAATGCATTTTGACATGTCATACATAAATGGAGTACAGTTTCTCATTCTTCTGATTGTAAATGTCATAGAATCATACTGGTCATGTAATTGTATATGCACATAGGGTAATAATGTCTGGTTCATTCTACTATCCTTCCTACCCACCTAACCACTCCCCTCCCTTCACATCCCTCTGCCTAATCCAAAGTAACTCTATTCTTCCCTATCCACCACCCCCATTGTGAATTAGCATCCGCATATCAGAGAAAATATTTGGCCTTTGGTTTTTTAGCATTGGCTTATTTCGCTTAGCATGATATTCTCCAGCTCCATCCATTTACTGGCAAATACCATATTTCATTCTTCTTTAAAGCTGAGTAATATTCCATTGTGTATATATATGTATACCACATTTTCTTTATCTATTCATCTTATAGGTTTTAAATATTGTAGGTGGCATTTGTGCTGAAACACACAGAAGGTGACTCATAACTTAACGTTTCCTATGCTCTGTTTGAAAGGTGGAGCCTGCAACAGGGAGCCTAGAATCATCTGCTTGCTGATTGGTCTTCATGGTAAATCTCAGAGTAGGAAAGATTAAACAGATGTCTCTTTTTAAGCCAGAAGAATAGTTAAATGAGGGAAATCAGGTTTATTCTCCAAAAGTTCATCTTCAATATATGTTCTTAGAGTTTGTTCCAGGACATAAAATCATCAAGAGGTTATTTCTGTATTGGATCCTGGACAATGCAACAAGTTATGATGGGAGAAAGCAGAATGGGGGGAAAAAGCAGGAAAATTTAGATCCATCTCCTTCCTTTTTTCCAACTTCTATCACTTTACCACATAGGTGACACATAAAACCAACCTGAAGAACACATCACAGTTCCTAAAATATGAATTAGAAAATAAATGTTCGTATGTGAACTCATGCATTAAAGTTATCCTTCTATAATTATCCAAATGCTTTTGTCCTAAATCAAATTCCTCACCATAGGTGTTGTGAAATCTTACACATATTATAACTATCGGATCCTCTGAAGCAGGCATATTTCATCACTGGAGATCCTAGTCATGGTGTACATCCTGTGATGCTCTCTAAGCTGCATTTGGCACAATTCAACCTTTTCACACAGTCAAGGTGTATATTATCACTTCTTTTATCTCTTTTGCTATTCTGGATGAAGGAATATCTGTGTGTGTTAGATAACATGACATAGATTTATAACTCTTTCCACATACTCTTTAGTTTCAATCTAAATAATATATTGGTGGTCAACAAAAGCAGTTTCTAATTCCAAATGGATTCTGTTCCAAAAATTTATCTACATGTTGGGTGTCTAGAAGTTAGAGTCAATTTTCACATATAATCAATGTAATAAATTGTGGTTTCCCTCATCCGATTTTGGTAATATAAATTTTATATCCTGGAATCAATGATATCTCAGTGTGGAAGACAATGAAAAGGGAGAGTGCATCTTTGCCTCGAATAAACATAGTAGAATTCTGAAAGCAGAGAACTGTGATTCTGATGTGTCCTGTCCCTTAAGGACTGTATCCTCATAGGTTCAGTGCCGTTCTCCCAGACCCCTAGCACTCTTACCCTGCCTGGATCTGCCCTGTCTCAGCAGATCTCCTACATTTGCTTCTACTTGCAGTTGAAATTCCTACCCCCTCAATCTTATTATGTTTGTTGCCTTTGCAAAAGTACTAATTCAGCTAAGAGATGAAAGACATTAAATTAATTTCAATAAGGCTGTGAAGGACATAAGCTACTTTAAGGAGGAGATCTGCTTATTTTATTTATTGTTTTCTACTACTTAACAGAGTACTTAGCAAATACTTAACATATGCTTATTTTAAGTGTGTAATAGTATCAGTTAATTGTATATGTAATGATGTTATTAATCACAAATAATATCTATTATCTAACATTTATATTCCCTAAGGACAGTGAAGGATTAATAGATTCTTTTCTTAAGCAGTGGTTTTACATTCTTACAGAAGGTTGGCAACATCTTTAAGTGAAGCACTCAGTTGCTCAGTAAATGTTATTCCTTTTCATGAGGTGCTCAGTAAATATTATTCCAGGCACTTTAGTTATCTAACAAAACTTTACCCAAAGCAAGATCTATGGAATAACGGCCATCCAGGTTTTTAGATTGGGAAAAAAAGCTTTGTGAGTCAAGAAACTAATCCAAATTGTCACTATTAGGGTTGGCGTGTAAATCCAGTTTTATCTGACTTCAAATCCAATATTCCTTCCATTAAAATAAGCTAAGCAAGGAAGTGTTTTAATATATAAAATTATGGTAAGTTTAGCACAATTAATAATTTCAGGAAATGTGGGAAAAGCATGTTGATGAGTTTCACCTTGTTAATTTGTGGTGGAATCAAGCAGGTTTTAAAATGTTCTAGATTCTGCCTCTCTGGTTATGGCTCTTTTGCTGTCTTCCTTTCATTGGAAGCCTTATACTTTCCAGGGCAGTGCTCTGAGGACAGGTACTGCTGCTACTTGTTTCTCCACTTCCATAGGCAGCTCTGTGCCTAACCCCTCTGTTACTGAAAGTCATTACTTTTTGAATGAATGAGAATTTTTCAAATCATGAAGTAGAAGACTCCCACTTTTTTCAAAGAAAGAGCTACCCTTTGTTTATGTCAATCATTTGTATATGTTTTTTTTTTTCATCTTTTTCCATGCTCTGCTCTAAAATGCCTTTCCTTTTACTTAAATACTTATAAATATCAGTTAATACACTATGTATATGACAAAGCAATGGCTTTTGCTAAGAAGAGACACCACCAACCTAATTTTCTGTTATATGAATGAAAAATGCAAATGTCTCACAGGCAATTTCTTTGTAGAGGAGGCAAAGTAGAAATTTAAGCAATTTCCTGATGATTTGCATCAAGCCAGGCAGTTAATCTGAACAGTTCAGACACTTTTCGTATTAATTGAAAAGCATAAAAGGCTCTTGCCCGAAATTATCTCAACAGTTGACTCTGAACACGTAGGTTGGGACATCACTTTGTGGTCCTGAATCTTGTGTAGCAATTAAGCACTTCATTCATTTTCTCCCTAGGAGATCATCTAAATGTATTAAGACAGCATCACCCAATGGTATAGTGTTTTAGACAAGTGGAGAAGAATTAGGCCAACACCATTTGATTCCTTCTGATTTGGCTCTTAAGTGCCAAGGGGCTCTCTTACAAAAGAATGAATTGAAATACAACATTTAGCCATGGAAATTTAACCAGTAATCTGGTTACTCTCTGTTTTATTTTTGAAACTGATAAACTAATTTATTATTTCCTAGTACTTTGGGTTGCACAGATTCTTAAATTGGATTAATTTAGCTCTGTGTGGCTTAAAATATGGCATTGAGTAAAAGAAAAAAATAATGGTACCTCATGAGTTAACTTAGGTAAAGACAGTCATATTTCTTCCAAAGTTATCTTCCTTGTTTTATTTTTTAAAATGCTGTATTTTATCAGGTCGAACTAAATTATATTGCCAAATATCAGTGGATTCACATAACAAAAATGTTTTTTTCTTGCTCCTATTACATGATTATCATGGTTTAACATATATGCTCAAAGAACCAACCAACATAGCTGCAGAAGGAAATGGAGTAAATTCAAATTGTGTATTGATTCTTACACCTCAAATGAGATACTATAATGTAACCTTTTATTTTGTTGTTCAAAATAATTCACTTTACCATGGCTGGCCTCAAAATCAAATAGGCATTGAGCATGGTAGTGCACACCTGTAAACTCATAGATTCAGGAGGCTGAGGTAGGTGGATGGCAAATTATAGACCCTGTCTCAAAAAAAAAAAAAAAAGGAATGGGGCTGTGGATGTGCCACAGTGGTAGAGCACCTTGGGCTTAGCCCTAAGTGCTGAAAAAAAAGAAAGAAAGAAAAAATCCAATGGAAAGATGCCCTGGAAGGCAGAGTGTCATAGAGGTTGAATTCTCAGATTCTCACATCAGAAGGTCTTGGGTCAAACCAGACTGGCTTCTGCTTGTTGGAGTATCTTGAGAAAGTTACTAAAGCTCCCTACATGTTTTGAATGGTGACAGTAACAGTACCTGAACATCACACAGGTGTTGGCAATAGTATGGAGGTAATACACCTAAAGGTTCTTAGTACAGATTTATCAAGTACTTATAAAAAGAGTATAAAATTTGTCATGATTGATAGTGTTTCTTTCTTTTCATACTTTATTCTTATAAACTAATGTAAAGGGCATTGATTCTGCCTCATCCTTGCATGTTTTCTAGAAAAATAAGTGACTCAAATGTTCCAGAAAAAATATTGTTGAAACACAAAATAAATTTTGTTACTGATTCTTTGGTATTTATTGCTTTCATTATGATCCTATATATAGTTGGTTTTTCTGATAAGTGATTTGGAAAATGTTACAGTATGAGATGTTGTATATGTATACATTTAAAAAGTGTGTTGTCTCTGTCGTGTCATTTTTTTAATCATTCATCAACATCCTTATTTTTATTTGCTTAATGATTCAATTACAGGGATTGGTGTCTTAAAACACTCCCAGTGTGATATGATTTCCTTAATTTCTCTTTATAATTTGATCACTTTTGCTTTAAATATTTTGCTGATATCTTCTCATATATATATATATATATATATATATATATATATACACACATACATATATATATTCCTTCAGAATTACATCTTTGGCAAATTATTTATCTTATTAACATTAGTGCATTTTAAAATTATTTTTAATAACCTTGAATTTTCAGTACTTTTTTTGACATCATTAAAATAACTTCTCTACCTTTTTGTTATTTATTAGTTTCTTCTTTTTACTTTTAAACTGAATTTCTGTATTTTAGCTATGTCGTTTTTAAGTACTTAGATGTTTTTATTTTGTAATATTGTAAATTATCTATGTTATAGTTAGTTTTATTTAATATTAATATACCTATGGTATCCTGTGCTTACATTTACATAGTGTATTATTTCTATCTTTTGTTTCCAAGTTATTTTTGCCTTGCCTTGTTTTTAAGGTTTATTCATTATAGCTATTATACCTTGCTGGTCTATGTGGTATTCAATGTGTACCTGTTACTGGAGTGTACACTTATGAACTAAAGTGTACAATCTTGGAAACAAAGGATGAAAAACTTATACTATATAAACTGTAAGCATAAGAAAGATACCATTGGTATGTTAATATCAAAGCTAATTGAAATATGAAGAATTTACCAGAGCTAAAGGAGACACTTATGATGGTAATAGTGTCCATCTACCAAAAGACTCAATGACTATAAGTGCTAATAAGCATAATATATACAACAAAATAACACATAAAACAAGCATGGTCAGAATTAAAAGAAAAACAAAATAAATAAATGATAGTATTTGGACATTCAGTATCTACCTCTTTATAAAGGTGATTTCCATAAAGATAATAGGATCATAAATAATAGAATAGAATGGTTTAGAGTAGCAATATCCATGGCTGTGATGTATATGACATTTATATATTATGTTACACAGCAAGCAGAATACAGGTGATTTTATTGTGCTATATGAATTTTACCTCAACAACAAAATTAAAACTACTAAGCATTTTTGGGAGAAACTATAGAAAACATACACCAGAGCTTTTATGAGAATTAAATGAATGAATATATATACAATAGAAATAGAATATTGTCTAACATTTAGTAATAACTCAACAACTGGTAACTAATTTTAGTACTTCCAAACACAGTTTGGTTTTAATCCAAAGTATGCAATCTATTACCTTTTCAATATTAGAGAAATTCCTTATCTCTTTTAAGTTTTGGTTTCTTTATTTATAAAGCAGTCACCTAATATATTTTAGCTTCTCAATAAATCTATAATCATTCTCACAGCAAGTAATAGTGTTGTTAATTTAGCCCAAATTTGGATTACTAATCAAATGAAGCTAAGTTAAAAGGTTGAAATTTAAACTAAAAAATTAGAATTTGAATTCTAATTATTAATGCTGAGCCCACCCAATTATCCCAATAATTGTAATTTTTCTGAAGTTCTTCAAATAATTCTGGCTCTTCAGATGTGAAGATTTCCCAATTCTTCACTGTCAAAAATCTCAGCTTTCCAATATGTCTAGCACCTTCAGTATTTGTTCTTTTCATTTATATCACAGTCTAGCTTCTGCCACTCACAAATTTCTTTGCTCCTGTGATTTTGGGGATAAACCATTTTTTCCAGTTTGCACACTGGTTTTGGCCTTATCTACAGAACTCTACCCCTACTTCCCCTTGCCCAGTATTACCAAGCTGTGTCTATCAGTGCTTTATGGACATTTTAAACATGACCTTAAGTTAAGCAAACAAAGCAGCATGACACCAAAATCACTTGCAGTCTAGGTATGATGGTGCATACCTGTTATCTCAGTAACCCAGGAGGCTATGGCCCAACAATGAAAATTCCAGGGCATCTTTATCAACTCAATAAGACCCTCAGCAACTGATCAGACCATGTCTCAAAATTTAAAATAATAAAAAATGTGCTGGAGATGTAACTCAGTGTAAAGTGCACTGAGGTTCAATTTCAGCACTGCAAAAATAAAATAAAAATAAATAAATAAATAAATAAATAAATAAATAAATAATAGATAAACAAATAAGTACACATGCAATCACTTTGTATTAATGGAGGTTCAGAGAACTGAAAACAGAATTATTGCTTTTGTGTTTCACACCAGTCAAATTATATCAACTGGCATTGTATTGAATTCTGTCACATTTTGAAACAAGGATTGAGAGAGAGAGAGAGAGAGAGAGAGAGAGAGAGAGAGAGAGAGAACAGTGAAGAGCATCCAGAATGGGGAATTGATGGAAATATTGTCTAAGGCACAATTGGGAAGAGAGAGGGGGAACTAGAGACTTTTTCCTCCAGAGAAAAGAGGTCTTAGTGGAGACATGACAGATGCCTTCAAATATTTGAAGTGCTGTCAAGAGAGCACAGAATTATTCATTGCCACTGCTGAGAGTAGAATCAGGATTAATGTGTGACTTCAAAAGACACAGCTCCTAGTCCATTGTAAGCAAGATCTTGGTCACAGTCACATTCATCCCAGGAAGGCATCACCTGCCTTGAGAAGTCATACATCCTCCAAGACTTCTGTCTATAACACATGACAGATTGTTAGAAGACACGGAATCTCCTGCTATGATTCAATAGCTATTTGCCAAAAATCCTACAATCGATAACAAATATAATTTAATATGTATACTTGGAGGACTTAGGAGGATGTCATTATCAATAGAGGGAGTTTGAGTGTTTCCACAGTCATGGAATGTGTATTCTTAGTTGTCCTCTTAAAGTGTAGTATTAGTTTCTTCAGGATTGTTTTTGGATAACCTGCTTTAACCACAGAAATGTTTTCTCTTCTTCACTACAGCTGTAAACACTGTATGATTGCCTTGAGCCTTCCTAAATTTTTAGGATTAGTAGATAAAAAATTTTCAAAAATTTACAAACACTATGTAGTTATGTAATCATTCAAAGAAACATTTATTTTAATTCTGAGAAAAAAAATGAATGAAAACATCATGAATTGGTCTAGTTGAAAAGTTAATAACGAAAATCAGAGGCTTACCTTTCCTATACTGCAGTAAGAAAAGGAACTGAGCTACTGTTAATCCTGAAAAACTGAAGAATAGACATTTTAAAGAGCAAATTTGGCAGCCTTTAAAGGAAGAGGCCGTTATAACTCTGAGATTCAATATGATGACTATTTAAGAATTCCCCAACACTGCTGTGTGCTAATTGGAACTGGATAGTAGATATACTCTCCCATGAACTGGAATTTGTTTCTAACAATGTGGTATATATTCATAGACCTTTCAGGCAATCACACTGCACTGATGCCTCAAAGATAAATTATGGTCAAGTAAAATACCGATTTTGCATCAATTTTTGCTAATTGAAGTCTGTTTTCAAATCAGTTTTCAGTTAATGTATTTAATTTTTAAAAAGAAATTTTAATTTATCTCTATTGTTATTTCTATTACTTTTTTCCATGTAACATAAACTTCAAATTCATATGGCTCCATGAAGTACATATTGTATCCATGCACTTTATAGATGAGCAAGTTGTGTGTCAGGGGAGAGAGTGAGTGAAAGAATCAGTGAGTGGGGCAAGAAGGAGGAAGAGGAGGGGAAGGAGGAGAAGAGGCAGTGTGGGGAGGGGAAGAGAGAAGAGAAGCTTGTTCATGCACGTGTTGGTTTGACATGGGTATGCACTACCTTCATGGACAAACATAGGAAATGTTTTTGTACTAAAACATCTCTTTCCAAAATCATGATGTGGCCCAGGATATGTCAGTAAAATTTGCCAGTGTTGTGCCTAATTTAGGATTATAAAATGATTCTTTCCCTATGCCCAGTATTGAATTTATGTGACAGCTTCCAAAAAAAAACAAATGAAGAAACAAAAGTGTCAGGTGTTCATTTTAACTCTTACAAAATACTGTCTTTTTCTTTCAGTTTCAGGTATTCATTTTAAAATAATGTTTTGCCTTGAGTGGTCTTGTGAGAATTGCACTTACAGGGGTAGAGATGCTGTACCCAGGGACCTTTAAGAGCTTCAGAGTTTAAGAGTTTATATTTGTTTCAGTTAGGGAAATCCTACCTATTAAAACTGTTTATGTTGATGTGAAATTGAATGGAAGATTAGAAGTGTTGCTAGTAGGGTTTAAGAAAGGAAGCAGAACTTGGGGAACATTTCCTGGAGAACAGTGATAGCATGACATTCATGACATTGGTAGTTCAACCACAAAGTCAGCAGTACTTTGACATTTTTCAAGCATTCCCCAAATTCCTTTACAGAGGACACCTATTGGTCATTTGGGATTGATCTAAATCAGTGGTTGTCAACTAGACATATTTTTATTGTCACACTGTAGATAGGGGCATGAACTGCTATAGCTACCTTTTGGTAGACCTCAGGGTTACTGCCAAATATCCTACAAGGCACAGATTGGCTTCCTGCAATGAGAATTATCTAGACCCAAATGTCAATAATACTTTACTTGAGAAAGCCTGGTCTAAATACAAATTATTCGTTCTTTCTTTTTCTCTTCTCTTGCAAATGTTCCTATTCCAGAATCTAAATGATCTCAACCTTTTTTTTTTTTTTTTGAGAAAAATAATTAAGATTTATGTCTATTAAGATTCTAGTCTAAGTCATTTAGAGCTTTAGTCCATTGTATAAATTGTTTTATCACAACTAGATATTCAATATCTTGAGAATAAGCATGATGGAATTTATCTCCAAATTGAATATGGCTGAGAAATTTCTGAATTATTTTCATAACTCACTGAATTATTTTGTGCACAAAATATATACTTATGTTCATGTTTTATATATTTAGTTTTAATTTTTACATATTTTGATTTTTTCATAGGCCAGGAAATGTGTTATTTTTTTAAATGTGTTTATCTTCTGTTAATTCTCAAAATAGTCAAATGGGATATAATCATTTCTATGAACGTTATGCAATGAGAAAACAATGTGTGGAGACTAGATGACTTGCTCATTTAAATGATTAATGCATTACAAAACCATGTTGAAATTCTGGTCTTCAAAATTTTAGATTACTTTTATCACTTTCAGGGACTAGTTATGGGAACTCATGAAAACCCAAACTTAGAAGACAGAAAATGTGGATCCTAAAGTTAGCCAGGTCTGCTGGATGCAAGTGAGTTTACTAGTTTGGTGGGGCGGGACTACAGGGATAGCAGGGAAGCATAGTGGAAATAAAAGAGAAAAAGAGGGCATGATTTAGGTGGGCAGTTAACCTGCGGAGACCTACTATGCTAACCACAAGTTACTAGAGGATCAAACAAGAGAACACCACGGTGTGAGGGGAGTGTATATGTGAGATGTGATGGGGGCACTGCACATGACCTCTAAACATATTGGAAAAGAGTGGCCCCAGTCATTAGCAAATGTGACCCAATCATGTCACAGAACCAGAAAATAAGGAAAACAAATGTCTCACGGATTAGAGATGAAGGAAGATTGGGATAATTACAGAAAATTTCAAGGACCTCTGTATTATCTTAACAGTGGGTGTGTAAGGATTTTTAAAATTGAAAAACATCAGCAAAAAGATGGCAGGCAGACACATTTAACTTTATACCATGATAAGGATGAACTGAAAGGTGTTTGAATACTGAAGAGCAAGATCACAAAGTCCTTTGGACCAAGAGTTCTGGTTTCCTTTTGGCAAAGGGAAAACACTTGAAGACTTTATTCAAGAAACTGATTACTCAGATGTTCCCTTGAATCTGGAAGAATAATAATGCATAAGTGCTGAACCTCTGGAACCAGTCCTCTTTTTCTACAACTCAGACTATATTTTTGGGCAAATGACAAATTTTTAGCCTTACAATGGGAATGAAACTGTTCCCTAAATTGGTTTGTCATGTGCATTTATATAATCAATGAGATTACCTATGCTAGATTGTGCCTGAATTGTAGTAAATTCAGAGTAGATGGTAGTTATCACCAGCAGCACCATAATTACAAGCATTACTTACATGTTTTTGTAATGGAATTATAACTTCCACTTTAATTCAGAAAAAGCATTGTAGAAGAGCTGCATAGGGACAGAGACCATTTATAGACACCTTTTAGTGTACACAGTTAAAAAATTAATACAACAGAAATTAAGCACATGGTAGAAGATGTTCTAGAAAGGGTGTAGATCAAGTGAATACCAAAATTAGATTTGGTAGATTTTACTGACCAAGTAGATGTGAGAAACAAAAGAATTATTAACTGCGTGTATTTGGAAAACTATTTTAATTATATTATTCACTGAGAGAAGGGCATAAGAAGAGAGGATTGATGGGGGGATGTGGTAAGTTAAATATAGAACATATTGAATTGAAACATTCAGTTACAAAATTGAGTACAATTATTTCTGTCTACAGACTATATAGGTAATGACAGTTCATAATGGAGAATGGGATTGCAAGCACAGATTTGAGAGTTTTTATAAAAGTTAGATGGGAAAAAGATCTTCTTCTTTGTGGAAGAAGATCACTTCCCCTATATACAAGTACTTGAGAGGAAAATCTGAGTGTTCAAAATTCAGCATCTCTGATTGCCTTTGTCTTAGGGACATCCTGTCTACAAAGAGTGTATACTATTGAATTTTCTTTCTCATGTTGTATACTTTGGGAAAAATTGGTTCCATGGAGCAGACCATGGTGGTCCACTGCTGCCAGTGATTGGTTTGGTAGGACCCTATTATCTTTGAGTTCACTGCTTGAAATTCCACAATGGAAAGATATAGGTTACATAGACATTGACTTTTTAAATAATGTAAATGTTATTATTATTATTATTTTTTTACTGATTACACTGAGAAATTTAATAGCAACCTCAGGAAAAACTGTGGGCTAGCTGGGCACAGTAGTGCACATCTGTAAATATGTAATCCCATCTCCTCTGGAGGCCAAGGCAGGAGGATCACAGGTTTGGAGACAGCCTGTGCAACTTAGTGACCTCCTGTCTCAAAATAGAATTTTTTTTAATCTGTTTTCTTTACATGACCAGAACTCAGTTGAGGAGAAAGTTTGTCAATTATTGGGTTCCCTCTAGGACTCTTACCTGCTTGTGGGTAGCAAAGAAAGCTATTGGTTCAAATGAAGGAAAAGCTTCCAGGATAGAAGTAACTTAGACATGAGGAGGAGATGAAAGGAGGGAGAGAAAATAAATTATGTTGAAAAAAGACAAGAAGAGGATCAAATTCTAAGGGAAACCAATATTGAAGAGTCAGGAAGGAGTACAGTGTCATGAGAAGAAATGTGATGAGATGCACACAGGTGACAGTTGGTAAGTTGTAATGTTAGAGAGACATCAAGAAAGAGTGTGGGGAGGAGGACTGGGACCAGTCAATCATACCAAGGACTGCAGAGTTGTCATTAAGGGAAATGTTAAGAATTATCCTTGAAATCTGGTAATTAGGATGCAGTTGGGAACCTTAGAGTGAGCTATTCAACTGGAAAAGGAAACAGAAGGGGAGGGTAGTGGGTTGGATCAGGTTTGTGTCATTTTTTGATACTATAATTGTCTGTGCATATGTGTGTGGGCGAGGCAGATAGATAATGTGCATATTTTCATCTTCTTTATCTTGAATATTTTTAAATCAGAAAAATCTTCTGAGGATTCCTACTAAACTTATTTGTGCTTAGAATTTTTAATCTAGTAAACAGATTATAGATGTTCTTTTATTTATTATACCACTGATGTTAGTAGCCTTATTACACACACTGATTCAGGGACAAATGTCTTCTTGAACATAGAAGTGGTCTATAACAAACCACAAAAATATATTACAGAGGATAATCCTATGAGTGAAGCATAAACATTTTAAAAATATATTCTATCACCTATTATATTTTTAGAGGGATTTACTTTTTTATTTTCATTAGGCATAATTTCTGGCCGACATCTGTGGTTTACTCACAGTCCGCAAAACTTTAGGGTAACCAATTTGTCAATCTTATGCTAGCCAAAAGATGCAAACCACCATAGATAGATGTTAAGTTCTGCTGGTATTTAAAGTACCAGTTTTAAGAATGTGAGGTCGAACTCTTTCCTATTGTTACTTGTGTTTCTTAGAGCATGTTACAGTGAATTTGAATATTTAGTCAGCATTGAAAATAATAATTAAAAAAGATAAACAGAGCCAATGAGCTATTCTTCTAAACAATATTGTTTTTGGAACACTGAGCTCATGCTTTTTCAAGGAGCACAAGGATAAAATTGCACATGATTGGGCTATAGTCTAATTTATGGGGGACTCTAAAACAATTTTAGGAGCTTAACACTGCAATAGCCCCCTTGGGTATTAACTCTGTCAACTGGCTTGCAAATCACAAAATTGATAGCTCCATTATAAAGGCATGTGAAAAATCAAATACATGAACTGGATGGAATGCTTAACTGCTTTATGGGGTGACCAGAAACTGCTGACTGATTTGTTGGCTTAAATTCTGTTGAATGGGTCCCTTTAATTGCCTTAAGAATATCCTACTAAATAATTCAAAAGAACTGGGCCTAATGGGAAAGAAATACATAAATTTCAATGGATTTTATTTAAATTAGAAAGTGTTTTGAGGTACGATTTAACATAAAAGTAGTTATTATTTCAAAACATTTAAAAACTAAGACCTAAGAACTATGTAGGACAGAAGAAAGACAAAAGGAGTGTTTGCAGTGTTCGTTTCTCAATCATTTCTACCATGCTTAGAGTGTTACATTTGTAGAACATTTCTACTAAATCAAGTTTTCTTTAGCATTGAATTTCATACCTACTACTAGTCAAAAACCAAATGGAGCAAAAAGAATATATTTATTGAACATCTACCATGTACCAAGGATTTTTTTTTTTAGATGTTTAGTATACTGTGGTGAATAAAACATGGCTTGGAATCAGCTTACATATCTCATATGAGATTTATGCTTCAAATAAATTTCACTGTGAGAATTTTTAAAGACATTATGCCATATTACAACTTTTAAAAAAGCTTTTTAAAAAAGTTTGTTTCAAATTGCCAAGTTCAAAAAACACTGAAGGCACCTTACATAAATACAAATTGCTCATTAATACAAATTAATTAAGTAGAGATAATGATCCATAATGAAAGCAAGCATGGGGTTGCAGTGTCAATATCACAAAAATTGAATGGACCCAATTGACTCCCTTCTCAGTTCAGGCAGCCTTTAGCTTCCAACATTTTAACCCAGTCCTATGGATTTATTAACGGAATGTGTGGGTAGGTCCCTAAGGAAGATAGCAGGATGTTTCTTAGAATAGCTCTAACTGGTATTTGAAATATTGACTTATACTTAGGTATGAATTAGAGACATTGTGATTTATTGCATAAAACCCTAAAAGTTTCCATCAAATGGAAGAAGTATATCTTCTCGTACATTCTGGCTAGTTATATCCACTCTATGTTCTATAGGCATACCAAAAGATACACAAAATAATGATGGACCAGGAAACTATCTCAGAAGTTCCTAATATAATGTGTCCTCAAAGAATGTCATAATTTACTCCCTTGCTCTTTCCCAGCCTCAGGAAATCTTTGGGTCATCAATGCTGCCATTTGTTGAAATTCATTTGCCATTGGTGTGTTTCCATTCTTGTTCCCTGATGCCTCATCTCATACAGACAACCAAACCATTAAAGAAAACTAATATCAACCCTTCTCCCCAGTGAGGCATGCATCTTAATGTTGACACTATTTAATATAGTGGTTCCCAGGTTTTCATCATTTTGTTCATAGTGCAAAGGTGTGTGACCTTCCTTTTATTTTTATTTTGTTTCAAGTCAGACGTCTTTTCTATAGGGTATTATGAAAAATTCTTGGGCAAAAGTTAATGAAGAACCTGTAACAAACAAAATGAAAGAGGAATTGCAATTTCTACATTTTTCAAACTTTTAGAACTGGCTTATAATTAATCCATTGCCTACTGAAATATGTTGTGACAATTGGGCTGAGTGTGTGAAGTTGAGTCTTTCCAAAATGTGATAGAACCTGGCCCTGTGTACTGTGCTCAGCCTTGCCTTGATGTTGGAACACAGAAGATACCTGATTCAAGTGGCTCACACCTATTGTGCCCTTATAACACAACCTTTAATGTATGAAGTCTAGAATTAGCATAACACTGGAGGTACACTTATTAAGTGCTCATTCCAACAAAATTCCATTTTGGCACATTATTCTTGTCTTTATTTTGACTTAAAAATGTTACACATATAAAACAAAGAAATCCAAACCAAAAATACTTTCTCAACACATTAAAATCCCTAAGACTTAAAAATTGGTCTTACCCTGCTCTAAGAATTACATGCAATCTTAGGAAAGCTTTAGTCTTTTTTTTTTTTTTTTTGGTACTGAGGATTGAACTCAGGGGCACTCGACCACTGGGCCACATTTCCAGCCCCTTTTTCGTATTTTATTTAGAGATAGGGTCTCACTGAGTTGCTAAGTGCCTCACCATTGCTGAGCCTGGTTTTGAACTTGCGATTCTCCTGCCTCAGCCTTCCAAGTGCTGGGATTACAGGCGTTCGCCACCGTAGGGAACCTTTATTCTTCATGTGGTTATTTTTACTCTTATTAGGTTACTTGAATTATATGATAGAAAGCTCACATCGGAATAAAATAAACATGAGACAGTTACAGGTTCTTCTTCATTAACTTTTGTCCAGGAATCTTTCATTGGTGAACTATGGAAAAGACTTCTGGCTCAGAAAAAGAAGGCACATATCTTATCACTATTCATTGAATAACTATATTCAAACAGCGTTCAAAATTAAGATGCATGGATCACTGGGGAGAGGAGATTAATATCAGGTTTCCTTAATGTTTTGATAGCCTATATGAAATGAGGCATTAGGGACCAAGAATGGGATAATTCATAATGGTCAGAAAAGAAAGATTTTCATAAAATCTCTTCTACCACTTTCATCTTAGGAAAGCAAGAATGTTCATTCATCCCTAAATAATAATAAAATGATAGAAAATGACTATTGAAAGTTTATAAAATTTCTTTGATATTTAGGTAAAAAGTTAAAAATGTTAATATAGAAATAAATAGCAGTTAGTTAGGCTATATCATGGGTGCATTAGGTTAAATTAGTATTTATTTGCTATTTATATTCATTACAATTTATCATTTTATATAAATGATAGAGTTATCCTTTCTCTGTTTGGGACTCATCTTATTATATGGAGATAAAAATATCTTTGACATTTTTTTCCAGATCATTCACAACTATACATTCTTCTAGTCTCAGGCCTACTCTGATATCCTGACCATAGTAGGTTTCCCAGTCCTATACATTAATAACAATAAATCTTTTCCTTTATAGTGTTTAGCATAGCTGTTTATTTTATTCTAAATGATGAGATCATTCATTTATTTTCTGACTCTGACCATAAAACTCAAAAAATGGAGAGGATTTAAAGCTGTATCTAAGAATGTTCAGCTTAGGGTATGCTCTAGCCTCCTAATGTCTGACCACCACACCAAAACCTTTTAATTCTTGTTGCCTATTTAGACATGCAATACAGGACAAAATAGTTCCATAGAAGAGACAAGTTGTTGAAGCATCGATCAGATCAAAACTAGACCTGGTATTGTTCCACTCCATTTTTAAAAATATAGAAAATTATTAATATTTTTGTTTCATCAATTTGAAGACATTCCAATTGTCTTCTAACTTGTACCATCACTGATGTAAAAGATAATTGCTGTTCCATTGTAACTGCTGTCTTTTTTCTCTTCCATGCAATGTTGAATATTCTTAGTCTGATTGATTGATTGATTAATGTAGCACCAGGGATTGAACCTAAGGCCACTTTACCTCTGAGTTAAGTCCCCAGTTCCTTCATTCCTTCCTTCCTTCCTTCCTTTCTTCCTTCCTTCCTCCCTTCCTTCCCCTCTCTCTCCTCTCTCTCTCTCTCTCTCTCTCTCTCCCTCCCTCTCTCCCTCTCTTTCTTTTTAATTTTGAGACAGGGTTTTGCTAAATTGCTTAGGGCCTGGCTAAATTGTTGAGGTACGATTTGAACTCATGATCCTCTTGCCTCAGCCTCCAGAGCCTGGGATTACAGGTATGTTCTACCATGCCCAGCTTGATGCTTTACTTTTATTAATCATCTTTATGATATTTCAAATATTTTTAAAATTCAGAAATATTATTTATGTAATGACTTTTTTCTCTGTTTCATTTTTATATTAGGAATATAATGAAATTTCTGGATCTAGTCTTTAGGTATTTTAAATTTTTATGTTTTAAAATTCTAAGCCTACTTCTTTTGAATTTTCCGACTTTTACCTAATCTTTGTATACATTGTTATCATATTTTCTTTCATCCTTGTCCATTCTCTGATTTTCAGCTTTTCAATTAAAATAGTTTAGTTGAAGCAAGGAATTTCTTTCTAATTGCTCATGTTTAGCTTCTTCATATTTTACAGATGTTACATAATTTCTAAAAATAGTACATTTTACTAGATAATGACTGATTACATTGCCCCAGGCTGTTCTATGTTCCTTAAGTTAAATCCCACATAAACCTCATGAGCAGCCCTATTTTACCAATAGGGAAACCTAGGGGAAGAGGACGAAGAAACATGGCTAAAGTCAGACAGACAGTGAGTGATCCTCAGGTTTAAGATTTGTACTTTGTTGATTTACGTTGTCTCATTCCTCACCTCCTTTTATGGATGTTATTAATCCCTTTATTTCTTCATAGAGCTCAATTAATTATTTTAAAATAATTCTCAGGTTACTCTAATATCTCTATTTCCCAACTATTCAATTATGGTTGTCTTTGTTGGCATAGGATTTCCTCACAGGTTTATTGGTTATACAGATATAAAGTCTGGAAATTCCAATTTCATGGGGTTAGATCCTCAGAAGTAGCACGTAGGCAGTGCATTGGGGAAACTTTGCAGAATGTAGATTCCGTGCTTGCTTCTGCCTGTTTCCTGCTTGTTTACCAATTATATAACAGTTTGAAAAATTTTAGTCAAGGTTTCTGGACCACATAATTTGAACCAAACTGAGCCAAAAAATTTCTTATTTTATGTTCAGGGTTTTGGTTATTTGTGAGCTTGTTTCTCCTTATTTCCTGAATACAACTCTAGACCAACATCCATCATTTCCTGAGTCTCCCATTTAGACTGCATCCTTGTTCTTAGTACTTAGTGGCACACAGTTCTCGATTCTCTCCTTGTAGAAAGCTCACCTTCGTCTAACAGTACATGTCTGGTGACAGTGCCTTAAGAGTTGTTCAGCTTCAATTGTTGGTTAACTAACTGGTGATGAGGTGCTCTTGTTATGTTGCTGTGTCGTTTTTAAGGCACTTACACATTTCCTTTTCATATCTGTGGGCTGAGATATATTTTAATAGTTTAATTATATGTAATCCCACATTTTCTGTGATTTTTAACCAGGTGAGCATTTCCATTTTCTTCAACATGACATCTTTAGTGGAAATTTATCCTTTTATGTTTATTTAAACCAGGTGCCCAGTAAACCTTAGGCATAGATCCCTCAAAACTCTCTAAGGTAAGTGGATGAAGGTTTAACCCACCTATATTGATTTTGCTTCTGAATCCAGGAAAAATATTTTCATTTTTAGTGTAGGAATAATTTAATCATAGCAATTACATATCATCATGGGCAATGGGAACACAATGGAATTGCTCATGATTTTACTATTTCATAGAAATATTAAAATATTCTTCAAAATTTATTTTATTCCCAATTGACTTGGATAAAATAGAATCAGGCCAAGTAGACTGTATGTGAAAAGGTACATCTAAAATGAATAGCTTTTATAAATAAACTGTGAGTACAGGATTTTTATCGACATGAAAGTTTGTGTTTTTAACTACTGAATAGGAGAGTTTCACTATAACAGTGAGATTCTAGCCTTACATATCTGGAAAACATTTGCAAAAGTCCTATATCAGAAAAAGAAAAGAAAAATTCAACCAGAGTTTTTTCTCTTAGGTATTGTTTTGCTTTATTTTCATTATCAACCTGCCAAATATAGTAAATGTACAATTAATCAAAATAAAGATAAACTCAATTAACCTCTATAATGAAGAGGTAATTCCTTGTTTTAACAGAAGAGAAAGAAATGGCAGGGAAGTGATATTTTTGTAAACATCTCAGAATATTAAGAAGTTTTGTCACTGGCCAAACACTAACAATTTTACAATGTTTCAAACTACCAGGTCTCAAAATAAATCTGTAAATTATTCTGTGCTACTTACATTAAAGATATAGCCTTTTCTTCATTAAGACTTAGTTTAAAAAGAGAGATAATTGAAAACTAGTCCTCAACCAAGTGTTGCACTTCAAGAAATCCTTTCATGAAAACTTAGAAAACATCCCCTATACAATTTGTTTAGTCCTTTGATGTTATGTAGAGAAAAGTTGGAATGGGCAAATCATCAGGTTAAATTTGACAAACACTTACTTATTTAATGGGAGCTCTGTGCCAAGTATCCTGATAAATTTTCTAAATGAGTAAGATAGAGTCCATACTTTGGAAGAGCTCCCACAAATATGAATGAGATATATGTATAAGCAATTAACAATAAAGCAATGTGCTAAGTGCTATAATAGCAGATTATAAAATACCATTGTTACAGATTTGAAAAATTAATCTATCTTGTTTTCAAGAAATCAAACTCTAATCTGTAAGCACGTTAAGATCATTTGAGAAGAATTAAATTTTATCTGTGGGTCCAGTATTCTGACACTTCTCCTATGGGGTGAAAGAATAAGGCTGGCCTTCTACTACCAGTGAGAATAACTCTGCATGTCCACATTCCTTTCCTGAAAAGGATGCAAGCATTCCATTCAGGTATATTGTAGACCCTCCCCCAAACAGTTAACTTTGATTGTCTTCTTATATCCATATGGGGGCAGCAGAAACCTGAAGAAAAATCAGGCAAATACATGCAGAAAACCATGGAGCACTGAAATACAACCGTTCCTATAATTCATTCATTTATTCAACACCTACTATAGTGGTGTTGAATTAATTTCCACTACATTAAAGTACACTCATATGTCAGCCCATACATGAAAACATTGAATGAATGTCATTCTTTACTCATTATTACCCTACTCTTGTCATTTTAGCCCTACATGATACACTGTATATGTGTTTCCTTGATGGTTATTCATCTCCTTCCTATTGGAATAAAACTCTTTGGGAACAGAAATATTGCTGTATCCACTGATGTATTTCCAAGTTTTGAACATTCTCTGTCAGGAGCTCAATGTACAACACAGAAGGACCTGCTGATTAATTATATTAAAAATACCTATTACACACCAGCTCTTATGCTAATGTGAATTCTAAATTGATGATTTCCTGATTTGTGAGGAAACTTTAGAAAGATGATTTTTGACCCAAACAGAAAAAGAAAACATAGAATGACATGTAATAAATGTGTACACAAAGTGCTTTCGGCATTAAGTGAAAGAAATGACCTCTAAGGGTGGAAAAACTGTGAATATGTCTGAAAGAATGAATTATACTAAGATTTTGTCAGTGGAAAACAATATGTGAAAAAGTATATGAAAAAATATATGAAAAAAAGTGATTACAGCTGAAGAACAAGCCTATGGAAGTTCTTAAAAGAACAAACAAACAACTAAACATCTATCTGTGGTCAACAATTAAAAGTGCAGAGTACCTGGATAGTAGTTCACCTGGGTAAGATTATCAGGAGATGAGACAGGAAATATCTGTTACAGATAAGCCTCAAATGACTGTACAAAGTAATATATGCTGAATATGGGATTTTAATCTAAGCCATAAAATATTGTATATTTGATTGAATCACTTGATGAAATTTGTTGAATAATCAATTGTTAGCAATAAGTAAAAGGAAAAACATAAGGGGTGGTTCTGACACATATAGGAAGACTAGAGGTTTTAATAAAATTATCAGTGGCACCTCTTCATGGCTCAGAGTTTTAGATAATATGTTTTCTAAATTCATAGGGGAAAGGAAGCATCTCCTGAAAGATTCTGTAAATGCTCTATATGCTCTGAAAGTGGTACAAATCCAATAAATGTTCTTGCTGTTAATGAGATGTCATTTTCCCTGGTGGGAATGGCTTTCCTCCTCAAGTGTTCTAGAGCTGTGTATTCCTTCAACAGTCTTTTCTCTGTGACAACATTCTGGGTTTTATTAAGAGAAAAATACTAAAGTAGAGGTACTGGTGATAGGTAAAATCTGTACTGCTGAGAAGGCACCTAAGATTTAACAGAGCACAGGAAGTTTACTAAATGAAATAGAAACTGAGAAAAGACAGATCTCAGGTGAGTCCAGAGAGGAGAGGATAAACTCAAGGAAAATTTTCACTGAGACTTGAAGACATTAGAGGGGTCAATGAATAAACAACAAAAAGATCTATGTTTTCATCCTATTGAAGAATATTAATCATAAATATACACTTCCAAGTTTTCCATCAATATTTAAAAGTCAATATAAAATTTATGAGTAAATAGAACTTCTGCATTAGAACCTGGTCTTATGTGTTATCAAGGACTTCACTGCATTATAAAAATTTCACCATAATTCTAAGACTCACTTAAAACAAAATATTTTTTACTTCTTTTTTATCTTTTATTGCTGAGGTAGGAGGGTTTTATTGTTTGGTTGTTTTGTTTTTAATGACTCTGTGTAGTTTGGATCTTAAATATCCCACAGAGGTCTGTGTGTTAAAGGTATAGTCCCCACCATGGCACCGCTGGATGGTGGAGGAAACTTTAAGAGATAAGGACCAGTGGAATGTCTTCCAGTCCTAAGGAACATAGCCTTGAAGGTATTATGCCCCCCCCCCACCCAGTTTCTTCTTCTTTCTCTCTTTCATGCCCAGCCATGAGATCAGTGATTTTGTTCTACCATGTACTCCCAGCCGTAGTGTGCTGCCTTACCACAGGACCCAAATTAACAAGGTCAATTGATAGTGGACTGGAATCTCAGACACTGGGAGCCAAAATAGTTTTGTTCTCTTTATAGGTGGATTTTACCATATATTTGTTACAGTGACAGAAAGCTGAAGAACATAATAATTAAGTAAGAGTATTGCCATTCAGTTCAAACATTTGGTAGCCAATCTTATTTTACTGAGACCTTGGGGAAATTAGCTACCTGCCAGTTCTCATTTTTTTTTTTTTTTTTGTTTTTTTTGATTGTTTGTTTTTCCTCTATGGGCTTCTTGTAAAATTCCATGAGAATTTTACAAGAATTTGATTGTCTTCCTACAATCAAATGCATAGAGCTGTAGAATCAGAAACCATTATAATTTAGAGAAAGGTCTTAAATTACCACATTTAATAGTACAATGTTTCAAAAGCTGGGTAAATGTGGTTTCAAAGGTTGGTTCCACCATCTAACTCAACCTGGAGATCACTTAACTTTATGTCTCCATTTTTCTCTATAAAACATAATACCCATCTCCTAGGTAGATAAATTTTCTGCATATAGGTCATTATCTCCTAGGTAGATAAATTTTCTGCATATAGGTCATTAAATCTAGGTTCTGGCATATAGTAGATATGCAACAAACAAAATCTTTTATAATTTTTTCTCCCATATTTTGCAGATTTTCCATTTTTTGAGTTCTGCTTTCTCCTCTTGTACCATGGCATATTTTTTACACTTTCCCAAGTTAAAATTGCTTGTTTCTCTTTTCTGCCTGGATATATTATATGTGCTTACTCCTCTTATATCAACTGCCTCACTGTACTTGACCCATTGTTCCCCTGGCTGCACCTGTTACATGGGCCATATCTCTCCTGCTGTGTTCCTTCCAGAAGGTTGTATGTCTTGGTGCATAATTCCTCTCAGGCTTCTAGAATCCATCCGTTCATGGAACTCCAAAGAAGGTGTAACATATAAATGGGGTTACACATAATTTATAATCAAGCAGGGATAATTTGGGGAGCAAAGTAAAAGCCATTAACAATTACAACAGAGCATCTGGAATAAAACAGTACTCTCATAGCCAAACAGGTATGTATAAGCACCACATTTATAAGCAAAGTTACTGCTGAAATTTCACTTTGAAAGCATAGTACCGTGCACTTCCTCATTGTGATCTATCAATTCAGGAACTTGCAAATTGTTTCATTTTCTAAAAAGTGCTGATTGGTGTGGTTTCTGCAAGCTCAGATCAGCTTTATGTAATGAAATGGGAACTGGCTCAATGCCCCAAATACTAGCAATCAAAAGATGCAGGTGATAGTATCAACAGCAGAAAACCCAGAGGAAACATAAGGCCAGGTAATTACAAACTCTGTATGTTACCAAATCCCATCGACCATTTAGACAGTGGGATTTTATAGTGATTCATTCAGTTGTTCAGATAAAGATTGAAGTCTATAGCCAAAATAAATTCTTCCAGTTTTGCTTACCAAAATACAAACTGCCAAAAATCATGAGTGACTGCAGTAGCAATTAGTCTGAATCACAAACCAGATAGCTATGGTCAGTGCAGTTACTCTGCAAATGTGCTAGGTTTGATTTAAAATGGCAAAGCAAGGGTCAAAGAATCAATAGGTTGTTCTCCTAGATTTCTGCTATGTGTGTAGAGAGGCTGAGTGCTGGAATTGGCAGAAGTTCCCATCATGTCAGAGAACATTTACTGAGCAGATGTTATGGGTCAGGCACCATGCTAGGCACTGAAGGCACTACCTTGGTTTTCTGCAGCAAAACAACAAAACAGAACCTTGAAATGCCTCTTACTGCACATCCCTTAGCTCACTGGTACATACTATCAACTACTGTTTTTCCACATATGAGAGATAGGTAGGTTGAAGGGGACGTAACTTTATCACCCCAATTTGCAAAAAGACATGCATCATTTATACCATTGAGGGGACATTGACAATATTTATTGGAAAAAAAAAACATAAACTTGGCTTCATGGTTGTCTGCTATCACTTTATTCCCTTCTAGGGATTTTATGTTGCTAGAACTCACTCTCCCCCCAGGCAGATGCCTCTACCACTACCTAATCTCACAGGTTTGGGATGCTGGATGCCTGCCAGAATTATGATTTGTGTCTTAGACTTAGCTCTATCCTCTGCCTTGATATAATTACCCCTCCTTCTTAAGAACTAATAACTTCCTTCATGAATTTAGATTTAAATTATACCAGAATTTTGGTAGCCAGGCTGCTACAGTGATGTATAAGATTTGTTCCATGCACTTGGAATTCTGATTTTTACTCATACTTTGCTCCTCTGCAGCATTAGAACATTCTTAGAATTCCTGGTCAGTCTGTGCACTAATTTCCTATGCTACCTTTACGTATCACTCCACATTTGGTAGTTTAGAACAACAGGAACTCACTGTATGACTCCAGGCTAAAGCTCTGGAGTGAAGCTAATTTCAGGGCCATTATCTATCCTGAACTCTGAATAAAATCCTTTCTTTCATCTTCCTAGTTTCTGGTGATGGCCATCAATCCTTGGTATTTATTTCCTTTTTTAAAAAATGTTTGATTTTAATCCTTCATCAAAATTATACCTAGAGGATTTTTCTTTTTCTTTTTCTTTTTTATTCAAAGTTGTTGTATTTATAATAGTAGTATGCATTACAATTCATAATACACATATAGAGCCTCTTTTTACATAATGCTGTTTGTATACGAAGTATATTCGTACTATTCAAGTCTTCAATCATGCATTTAGGATAATGATATCCATCTTATTATACCACCTTTTCTTTTATTCCCCTCCATCCCCCCTTCCCCCCTCCTTTTCCCTCCCTCCCCTTTGACCATTCTACTCTTCCTGTAATCCTCCTATGTACCCCGACCCAACACCACTGTGAATCTACCTCCTTATATCAGAGAAAACATTCGGTATTTGGATTTTTGATATTGATTAACTTCACTTAGCATTATATTTTCCAACTTCATCCATTTACCTGTGAATGCCATTATTTTATTCTCTTTTATTGCTAAGTAAAATTCCATTGTGTATACATACCACATTTTCTTTATCCACTCATCTTCTGAGGGACATCTAGGTTGGTTCCACAACCTAGCTATTGTGAATTGTGCTGCTATAAACATTGAGGTGGCTGTGTCACTGTAATATGCTGTTTTTAAGTCCTTTGGGAACAGACCCAGGAGTGGGATGGCTGGGTCATAGGGTGGTTCCATTCCCAGTTTTAATCCTTGGTATTTCTTGACTTGCAGCTACATCACCCCATTCTCTATCCTGTTATCCCATGGTGTTCCCCTTCTATGTCCACCTTTGAATGGAGTTTTCCTCTTCTGAGGATATCCATTATCTTGGATTAAGACCTACACTGACAACCTCATCTCAAATTGATAATGGTATCTTCAAAAATGTTACTTCCAAATGCAGTCTCAGCTACAGATAACCGGGGATTGGAGCTTCATTGTATACTTTGGGAGAACAAATTTCAACCTTAACAGTCTGAGATATCCTAATCTGCTCTTGGAGAGCTACTGTTCAGGGAAACTGCATAATTAAATAAGGCAAACTCTCCATTCACTGAAAGTCTTTCCTGATACAAAAATCAAAGTGAATTTCTCTCTTTGCTTATACATGCGTCTATCATGATAGTCATTACCACAAGTTACATTTGTTTGTTGTCAGTCTAGCATTCCTGGGGAGGCCCTGAGGAAACAGCATGATGGGAATAAAAAGGTGGGCTATGGAGAGGAGTTCATTTTGAGCTCTCATTTCCTCACAAACAGTCTGTCTTGTGATTCCACAGTGTGACTTCTCAGTCAGGGCTCACCATCCTGATCTCCTGAGGAGACACTGAGGAAGCACATAGCACTACAGAAAGGCTATATCACAGAGACCTGAACTAAACAGTCACTGTATTTGGAGACTGGACCTGCCGGGGGTGACCACACATAGGCAAGAGCTGGGCTATAAGTCCAAAACAATAGTCCTAGTTTTATAATAGTGGAAGCTCTGAAGACTGAGCAGGTATGCAAGATCGCCTATAGACACCACCTTGACTTTAGTCCATGGCAAAATTGTTTCTAAGAGTGAAAGAAATAAACATAGGCTGAATACTAATACCAAGAAGGAATTAAAACTCTTGGTTTGTTAGACATTTTTTTTAAACCAAGTTTTGAGATATGCTCACAGGGAACACAAGGAAGATACATTAGATACATTCTTTAATTTTCTTGTAAACAGGATGATATTTACATCCTGGTAAATAAACTACTGATACTCACTAGGAGAAGAGCTGTTATCTATCTAATATTCTGAACAATTTCTCTTGGTTAGGATAAAGTGAATAAACAATCCTAGAATCTATGGGTTTATAATACATAGCTTCTTGGAAAATGTCACATAAGCTAAACAATTACTAGTGGTAGAAAATGGCCATATTTTAGAACTTAAAATTTCCCTGCTGTGAGACGTGATTTTCGTCCATTACCTTGAAGCAGACAGTGTCCAAGGGCACCTGTAAATGCAGATGGCCATGTGGGATATCCCTCTCTCTCTGCTTTTCTGCATTATTTTCATTTGTTTCCTTGATGTTATTAGTAAACCTTAACATGGCAGGATTTCTGATCTGAGCAAGCTTTATTAATTAGCATACTCTTTTATAATTTTTTTGTAGTTGTAGATGGACAGAATGTCTTTATTTTATTTATTTTTTTAACGTGGTACTAAGGATCGAATGCAGTGCCTCACACATGCTAGGCAAGCACTCTGCCGCTGAGCTGCAGCCCCAGCTCTCAATATACTCTTGACTATAAGCTGTCTAGCTGTGTCCTTGGTAAAAACTAGGAAGCTTCTGTGTCCTGTGTGGGTATAGTGAAACAGAAAAAAATGGGGCATAAGTCAGGGGCCTCACAGTCTGTTCATAAAAAAAAAAAGTAATTGGAATTACTATAGACAAATGAACTAGTGATCAATAGAAATTTATTTAGGTAGACACTTTGGTAGGCTCAAGATTCTCTAAAAAGATTTTTTTTCTTTGTTTAATAATTACTGACATACCAAGTTTTAGTTTTGATTATGAAAATAATCAATGAAAATTAGGGTAATCTAAAAATCTAAAAATGATGAAAACATGCAAAAATCTTCACAATAATGAGAGAGGATTTTAAACTTCTAATAGCTTAATAAACTTCTTTCAGGAGGCAAAATCGCTGGGAATAGTGAGAAAAATATTCCCCAATACCCTGTGCATTAGCAGGATTCTGCGATCATATCATGGGAAAGTATGAAACATTTTTAGTTTTCTTTTCCTTTGTTTTGCACAGGTGCTAATAATATCTAGTTTTATGGTGACTGGATTTGTCCATACCTACGTATATTTTCGAGTTTCTTGGAATACAATTTGCCATCTATTATTATTGTAGGTGTTACCTATGAGGTTTTGATTTCTATGATATTTGGTCTGTCCTCTTTAGGGTTAGAGTTTGAAAAGACTGAAAATCCATGTTCCCTCTGTCACCATCTCTCCTCTATACTTCTTTTGATTTTTGTTGTTGTTGTTGTAGTTTTTTGAGAAGGGGTACTTAGGATTGAATAACAAACCACTAGGATCTGTGCATGACCAACTGAAGTGAACCTTTGAACCTTTGGACATTATTATCTTTCTCTAGTATTGACTTTGGGAGTAAGTTCTAAAATAGGGCAATCATATTAACCCAAGAGAAGATGAGGTTGGTAGGACTGTGAGACCTGGTCTCTGAGACTGACAGTTCCTCCTAGAATGCAGTCCTTCAGAAGTTCTAAATAGGGTTTGGAGGTTTGGTAGTGAGGCTTCTCTTTAACAGGACCTTATTTTCATCCATTGTCCTCTAAACCATGTAAAGCCTTCCAGAAACTCTTAGTGTTTTTCTTGTAATTACATATCATGTTCATTGATTTTTGATTCTTGAATTTGCCTTGTATTCCATATTAATGATACATTATCCATTTTATACATTGCTCAATTTGATTTATAATATTGTGTTAATGAGATTTGTGTCTGTATTCATGGAGGACATTGGTCAGTAGTTCACTTGTAATGTTTTTATCTGGCTTGATATTGAAATAATATCATCCTTATGAAATGAGTTGGGAAATACACCTTCTACTTTTATTGATTTGAAAATGATAAAGTAGAAGTGGAATGATTTCTTTCTAAAAGATATGGTATGATTCCTTCCTTACATATGATTTTCTCCTTAAATATTTTTCTTATTTAAGTATTTATTCACCAGTAAAACTATCCTGACCTGTTGTTTTCTTGTTATTGTCTTGCCTTATTTTTAGACTGTGTTTAACTACCAATTCAGTCTTTAATAGTTACATGAATGTTTAGGTTATCTACTCCTCTTTGAATACATTTTGATACTCTCTCTTTCCCTAAATTGGTCTATTACATTATCAAATAGAGTTGATCAGAGTATTATCTTATTAATTTCTGTGGGATCTGTGGTGATTACTGTTTTTTTTTTTTTTTTTTTTTTTTTTTTTTTTAATTTCTACTATTCACAATTTCTCTTTCCCTGTCTGGTCACCCTAGTCAGAAGTTTATCAATTTTTATTTTTATTTCCAAAGAACAAGATTTTTGTCTTTTTTTTTTTCCCCTTAGGGCTGAGAAGGTAACAACAAGCCCTTGGCTTACTAATTTTTCTGTTTTTTCATTTTCAATTTCATCATTAATTTTTATTATCTTCTTTCTATGCTATAAATTTAATTTATTCATCTTTCTTCTATGTCCTAAGATGAAAGCTTAGGTTATTGATTTTAAGTCTTTGTAGTGTATTCACATTCATGTGTGTGCACGTGTACACACACACACATACTTAATGTTATAAACACACCTTGTAGCACTGATTTTTGCAACATTCCAAAAATGTTGATGTTATTTTTCTGATTTCATCTAGTTATAAATGCATTTTATTTTCCCTTGGGATATTTTTACCCATGAATTATTTATAGGTGTGTTATGTAGTTTTCAAATAGCTGGTAATTTTTAGCTACCTTTTGGTTACTGAATTCTAGTTAAATTTTGTTATGGTCTTACATGTAATCTGTGTGACATCTATATTTTTCTGTCTGTTAAAGCATGTTTTATGTCATAGGTCACAGTTTATCTTGGTGAATGTTCTTAGTGACCTTGAGAAAAATATGTAATCTGTAGTTGTTATTTGGAGTATTCCATAAATATCGATCAGATCAAGTTGATACATGGTGCTGTTCAGATCATCTATATTCTTACTGATTTTCTGCCTGCTTGATCTATCAGTTGTTGAGATGTGGTGTTGAAATTTCCAACTGTATTTCTGGATTTGTTTATTTCTTCTTTAATTTCTATCCTAACCCAACTCTCAGTCCCTGGCTAGAGGCAGGTCAGTCCCTCTTCTCAGTTGGCGAAGTTCATATGCCCAATCATGTGGGGCTCTGCCACTTTAGGTCACTACAGACCAGTGCCAGATTTCAGGTAACCAGAATAATCTTTATGACTGCTCAAATAATTCAAGCTAGATAAATCCTAAACCTGCTTTCTCTGCCTTGTCCTGAAGAAATCCCTGCATGGCCTGCTGAGTTATTTCTAGGAAATGTAAAACACTATGAGACATTTTGTAATTCTTTTCTCTCATGATCTGTGACTGTCCTCACTGTAACTCACCAAAAAGAAATCGTATGTCTAACTCAGTTGGTAGGTAAGTACATGCTTAAGACTGTAAAGTTTTTTCTGGATATATGACTCTTTAATCAATGTATGAGTCCCACCTTCTTCCTGATAATCTTTCTTACCACATGTCTTTACATGAAATTATTATAGCTATTCCAACTTTGTATTAATTAGCATTAGTATTTTATATCTTATTTCATCTCTTTTAACCCATCTGCTTTTTAAATACATATCAAAATTTTTGTGCAGACATCATTTACAGGCAACCAGAAATATCTCTGGTATGACTTTATTCCTTGTCCCCAAATAATTCTTTATTGTTTAGATAGTTCCATGAGGTTATTTGTGGGATTTTGACTATTTGTAGGAATAGGATGTAGGAATAGGACAAAGGTTATACAGCAAAGCTTAAAAATAAAATTTAATATTTTGCTTAAAAAAAAAATAAAAGAAAGTATCTTTAGCTGGGTGTGGTGGCACATACCTGCAATCCCCGTAGCTTGGGAGGCTGAAGCAAGAGGATCACGAGTTACAAGTCAGCCTCAGCAAAAGTGAGGTGCTAAATAACTCAGTGACACCCTGTTTCTAAATAAAATACAAAATAGGTCTGGGGATGTGACTCAGTGGTTGAGTACTCTTGAGTTCAATCCCTGGTACAAAAAAAAAAAAAAAAAAAAAAAAAAAAAACAAAACCTGAAAGTATCTTTATTCTTTTGTTCAATTTGGATATGATGCTATTGATATAGTTTGGTTCATATTTCTTGCACTTGGACTTCATTTGGTTTCTTAAATCTGTGGATTTTGAAAGTTTCAACACATATGGAGATATATTCCTGTTATTTTCTCAAACAATTTTTTCTTGTTCATATCCTTTGTGAACAAGTTACACAAATATTAGGTTGTTTAAAGTTTTAACAGATTTTTCATGATATCTTCATAATATTTTACATTCTCTTAATTTTGTACACAGTAGTTTCTGTTGTTATGCATTCAATTTTACTAATGTTTTCTTTTGCTATGTCTAATCTGCTGTTAATCATGATCAGTGAATTTTTCAGTTCACACATGAAAAATGCATGTCTTGAATTTTTGGGTATTTTAACTTCCTGTGTCTTACTCAGCTTTTTGAAAATACATAATTAAGGCATAGAAAAGGGGAAAAATGAAGCCCCTCTTAGTTTTAATGATCCATTTGCAACACTGTGGCTAACTTAGGTACTGCTGGTAAGTCTAGGTTTCTATTTTTTATTGTCATTCTAATTAGTTATACATGACAATGCAATATACTTTGGTACATCATACATAGATGGAGTATAATTTCTCATTCTTCTGGTTGTACATAATGTAGAATCCCACTAGTCATATAGTTATATATGTACATAGGGTAATAATGTCTGATTTATTCTACTATCTTTCCTACTCCTGTACCCCCTCCCCTCATTTTGCTACCTTCTACCTAAAGTACCTCTATTCTTCCCTAGCTGCCCCCATTGTGAATTAGCATCTGCATATCAGAGAAAACACTGGGCTTTTGATTCTTAATTACAACAGTAGACTTGCTTCTATCCGATGATGCAGTGATAGTTCCAGTGAAGTGGAATTTGAGAATCTTCAGGATATTTAGGGTGTTTCATGCCAGGGAATCCACTGACTGTACTGATTGGGGTGACTGGTCAAAAATATCAAAGGGAAAACAGGTTAATTTCACACTGTGTGCATAAGGAAGAACATTCTCGGAAATGTAGAGTCTCCTAAGGCATTTCTTACTATCCCCATGTGCTATGATTTAAGTCAATGGAAAATTACAGTACCCAGTTCAGGCAAGACAGCTAAAGGAACACATCCTTCACAAATGAAGATTTTCAGTCTACCAAATGAGATAATTCAAATTAGACAATTCTAAACCTGACTCTTTGCTGAGAACAAAAGGAATGTGGAATTCACAATGGAAAAAAGTAGTTATATGTAACAACTATAGTCATGTAGCCTGTTGCTGATATGAAGGCTCTGATTATTAAGATGATTCATAAGAATATGTTTGCAAATGTATAAACCAGATATTTTTGTTTGCTTCATTTATTTTATCCACTCATGATCTAACATAATATTCATTAAAAGAAGTTAAAGTAATAACTTGCTATTGAGTACTACAAAGGTGCTCTTGGCCAATAATGACTTCATTCAAACCCCTGAAAGAATAGCCTTGACCAAACTTTAGCATGGCCATTTTTTAAGGCCATTTTTCTTAGGATGACCCCAGTTCCCCACACCGTATTGCTACTGAGAAAAAATAATTTGCTGTTTAACTGAAACCTGGTGATAGGCAGATGGGCTCCCACTCCTCCTTAGAGAAGTTACTTTATGAAAGCACTGCCCCCTTTGAGATATGACTCATCCACCACTCAGAAGGTTCCTTGCAGGACTCAGGACTGTCTCTTTGAAATGCAAACACTCAGAGAAATAAGTGTCACTGTCTCTGAGGGACTGCAGGAGCTCAAGTTTGGCAGGCACCAGCTATCTCCAGTTTTCACTGCTGCCTCTGGTCACAAAGATGGAAGTCTGTCATATGGGTAAGTGCCAATTAGCAAACTCAGACCCCCTCCTCACATGGAACCATCCTCCCCTTTTTGGCCTTCTATGATTTTCTCCTGGCATCCCCCAAGTTTTTAAGTCTCCTGCTTCGTGATACTGAGTTTATCTGATGAACTATATTCCCTCTTGCAATAATTTTTGTTGAATAGAATCTGTTCTGACTACTCTAGGGCCTGGCTTTTTTTATCTTTAATGGGCGCTTAAAATTAAAATGATGGTATGAGATCAGTCAGGAGAAAATAAACATTACTCCATGACTAAAATAAAATAAAAATATAAAAAAAAAAAAGAATAAAATCAAAAGAGCTGTGTGCCACCATCGGGAGGAAAGCTTAGCATGTTCTTGGTTGATGTGGAATATCCATGTCTTGTAAGACATACGACTTTGCTATTGTCTTGGAGGTTAAGTGTGGTTAAAGAAGATGTTCCTAAGTATTGATACAGATGAACTGTGAAGGCTTTGTTACCTGTTACCTTTGCCAGTGAACTAAAATTCTCAGAATACAGTCACTGTGTGCTTTTGGTTAGGGTGAACTATTGGAGAGATTCATGAGGAAGATTTGGAGAGCAAGAGGGAAGCAGCAGCCATTTTTGAAGCTTACCCATAATGTCACTTATCAAAGGACTCATCTGGTTGACATGAGGCAGCAGCTGGATGGCAACTGTTCCACCTTCCCAGATTGTTCTCCAGCAACCTCAACTGCTGGCCCAGATGTATGTGCTTAGCTCCATGAATAAGGATCTGAACTTCAGTAGGAGACTGTGAGCTGTGAAGGTCAGAGTTAATGAGAATTGAATTCTAGAACATACTGGTGTCTCCTAGCTTATTCGTATTCTCCCCATTTTATATCCACCTTCCCTTTCTGATTGTTTGTCAATCTGTAGACTTCAAGCTCCAGTATCAAACACAGAACTGCCTTACAGATACTGCAATGCAGTTCTTATGATCACAAAGGGATAAATTCCTGTGTGGAAGTCTAAGTCTATCAGGAGATGGAAGCCACACACTAGGTTAAACCATGAAGTTGACTATAAGATGTTAACATGACAAAATAATAAATAGAGGGAAATTGCATGACACTCTGGGCTGAAGGAGGACTACCCATAGAAGGACAAACCTAAAACAGGTTCTGATTGTTGTTGTAGAATGTTTGTTTCCATGAGAAGAGACACATTTGCAGGTTTGTCTGTGCTAGAACTAGTCAGGAGTTGCTGAGCAAGCTGGAGACAACCTGTGGAGTATGCAGGGCCACCAGCTGATACTGTAGTAGCATTCAGTGGGAGTCCAAGGATCTGTGGAGCAAGAAACCTTTTGAAACTGCAGGCCATGTGGGAACTTGAGGAAGGAACTGCAGCAGCTCAGTGTGACCCTTTAAGCCACAGGTGAGGTGCCCCCTTCCATCCTGCTTGGGAGAAACCAGGTGCCAGCACCTTTGCGGGACTTTAGAACACAAAGTCTGGGGGAAGCAGTGTCCTCCCACTGTTACTGCTGTTTACCATGAGGAGTCCTTGCTTCCCAGAATGTTGAAGTATAACACTTAAGAAGCACACCGAGGCAAGGGTAGAGTGGTAAAGGAAAGGCTTTATTAAAGGACAGCAGAAAAAGACTTCTCCCCAGGGAGAATGGGACCCAGAAGGGGGGAATCCATGGGAAGGGGAGATCTTCTCCCTTTTATAAACAAACAGGAGAAGCAGAAAATAATCAAGTGATATTTAAATCTTCTTAGATATAAATTCTGGAGTATATTAAACTATTTCTTATTTATTTGTGCATCATTTACCCAGATGTAATCATATGCTAATAAAGTCCAAATTGTTTAATGAGGTATAGACTACCAGCCAAAGTTTTGCTTTGGTTAATTTTTTTTATTATTTTTTCACTTTTTTTTAGTGTTTTCTTGAAATTATTAGCTGTGTTTTAAAATCTATTATTTGTTTAAAATCATAATTATTACTTTTCATCGCGTTTTTAAATTGTTTTGTCACTTCATTTTACATAGCTAACTCTTCAAGTTCATGCCTAAAACTTCCTATTCTTCATTGTTATTCTCTAAAATTTGATGTTATTTGATGACATCTTCTTTTATTAGAGAAGTTAAATGTCAAATGTGGACACAGTATGGCTTATAAATATAATAGTAGAAGTAATTCTTTAAAATTCAAACTCTTTTCCTCCCCCAATATATATTCTTCAGAATTTATCTTAATGAATTTTCTTGTTCTTTTTAAACTATTTATAAAAGCTATTTTTGAGTTCCAATTAGTTTTTAGAATTGCTTTTTAAAATTAATATATTTGTCTATTTTAATTATGTTTATATGTCAGCAGAATGCATTTTGATTCATTGTACATAATTGCAGCACAACTTTTCATTTTTCTGGTTGTATAGGATGTAGCGTCCCACCAATGTGCAGTCATCCATGTACCTAGGGTAATGATATCCATCTCATTCCACCATCTTTCCTGCCCCCATCCCCCCTTAGAATTGCTTTTTGATGAGATTCTTACATGTGCAATGCCATGAAGTTAACCACCTCTATCTTTGGATAAATTTTTATTATAGTCTAGTCTTCAAAGGTGAAAATTGTTTGATCTTTATAGATGAAATAGTCCTTAAATATTAAAACAAAACATAATCATGATTGAACACTATGTACCAAAGATCATGTGAAGAAAATACAAACAACTGCTAAATATATTGCAAGTTAAGAAAATAATAGAGGGCTCTGGATTTTTATTTTAGTATCCTAGGGATGTCATTCTTAATTGATTTTAAAAACTAACAGTTTGTTCATAATAATAAGAGCAATCTCTTAGAATATCATTGCTTGTGTATAAATTAATTATTTAATAGCAATATTATAAGTGTTGGGAGAAAGTAACTGGGAATTATTATTCATTATCCGGTATCTGCACCATCCATGAACATACATAGTACTGTTTGAAAGTGAATTTATATTAGTTGTAAATATGTATTTTACACTCCAGGGCAACCACTAAAATCAATTTCAAAAAAGTACAATTCATATGCTAAAAAAAGTCAAAATGGAATTATAGAAAATGCCCAAATAAAATCAGACAAAGCAGAAAATAAATGGAAGAAAAAATAAAGAAAGAACAAGTGAATTAATAGAAACAGTTACAAATATGGAGAAACTCAACTGTATTAATAATCATTTTAAATGTTAACATTCTAAATGTACCAATTAAAAGATATTGACAATGTTGATTTAAAAATAAAGATTCAACTCTATATTGCTTTCAAGAAAACTATTTTAATGATGAAATCACAAAAAGACATAAAGTAAAATGGTAGAGAAAAATAAATCAAGCTAACCCGAATCAAAAGAAATCTATCCTGTGAATTCCAAAGAAAATTTTAGAGCTAGGAGAATTTTCAAATGAAGGGAGACTGAAAGAGGGGAATAGGTAAATATTGGTTGAAGGATACAAAAGTTCAGCTAAACAGGAGAAATAAGTTCAAATAATCTATTTTACAACATGTGACATACAATATAATGTCATATTGAAAATGGTAAAAGAGTAGATGTGTTTCACCACAAAAATTATAATCTTATGAGAGAATGCATATGTTGATTAGCTAGATATAACCATTCTGTAATCTATATTCTTCAAAACATCATGTGATGCATGTAAATGCATACAGTGCATAATTTGCCATTGTAAAAACCTTCAAGTAGGTTAAAATGAAAAATAAAAATATTAAAAATTTTAAAAATTGAAGAGGCATTACATAATGAAATGGATTGAATTTTCAGACACATTATGATATGCATGCATCTAGTGATAGAGTCAAAATTTGTGGAGTAAATCTAATGTAACTAAATAAAGCAGTCACCAAATCTACCATCAAAGTGGTGACTTCAACATTCCTCTATCAGTAACTGGCTGATCCATCAAGCAGAACATTAATAAGGATACGTTGAACTTTAATTGAGCACTTCATCCGATAACAGCAAATACACATTCCCCTTAAGCTCACATGAAAAATTTCGCCATAATATACCATATTCCAAGCTTGAAATCACACTTTAATAAATATTATCAAAAGAAATAATATAAAATATAGTCTCTGGCCATGTGTAATTAAATTATAAATCAATGGTAGAAAGATAGCTGAGAATTCCTAAAATAATTGCACACTGACATGTTAGTAGATAACACATGGGACTCAAATATTTTTTTTGATATTAGATATAAATGAGAGTGAAAACAAAACATAAAAATTTGTGGGATCCAATGATTTGTGGGATTCCCTCCAATGCAATGATTAGATATAAATTTAGAGCAATGAATACATATGTTAGAAAGGTATAAAGATTTGAAATAAATAAGTGTGCATCTTAGGAACTCTTTAAATAAAGAGGGCAAATTTAAGCCTAAACCACCAGAAGATAGAAATAACATGAGTTGGATTAGACATTTTAAAAATTAAAACAAAAGTAACTGAGATAATCCACAAAACTGACAATCTACAAGTATGAAATAATAATTTCTGTTATTGTAAGCTCCCCTGTTTGTGGTGTTTTATTATGGCAAACCTAGAAAGTGCAAATAACTAACAATAAATAATTGGAATTTGAGAAATAAAACACAACACCATTTATATTAGTACTCAGAAAATAAAATGCTTAGGTACAAATTTAACAAAATATTTATAAGATCTATATAAGAAATATTTTAAAACTGATTAAAAAACCCAAAGATCTAAATGAGTGAAAAGATGCTACACATTCATTGACAAAATACCTCAATATTATTAACATGTCCATTCTTCTCAAAATGATCTACAAATTGTATGTGAATCACATTTCAACTTCAGCAAGTTATTCTATGGATAATAAAAAACTGGTTCTAAATCCTATATAGAAAGGCAAAAGACCCAGATATTTGCCTTGAATCAGACCCAATATCTGATTCAGACTTCTCCAAAGAAGATCACATGTGGCAAACAATCCTGTTAAAAATGATCTCTATCATATCTTGTCAGAGAATTGCAGATTAAAGGAACAAGGTGGGCCTATATACTTAATGAAATTGCTTTCATTCAAAACGCTACAGTACTATGTACAGGCAACAATGTAGAACAATAGGAATTTATTCATTGTTGTTGAGAACACTCAATAGTAAGTCACTTTGGAAAACAGTTGGAAATTTCCTGTGACGCTAAACATAGGGTTAACATCTGATCTAGCCATTTGCTTTCTTAGCTATTTACCCAAGGAGTAGAAAACTGGTTCACACAATCTGTGTATACATGCATACATTCATAAATTCTCAAATTTGGAAGTAACCAAGAGGTCTTTTGACAGGTAAATACATGATCAAAATCATGCATCCAAATAATAGAATATCATTGAGTGATAAAACAAAACGAGCTATCAGTCTATGAAGAGACATGATGGATCTTAAATAATATTGCTAAGTCAAAGAAGTCAGTTTGAAAAGCCTAAAATTCCATGATGTTCTGCAAAGGCAGAGTTACAAAGACAAGGAAAAGATCTGTTGTTGCCAGAAGTTCTGGAGGATGAAGGGAGAAATAAATAGGTAGAACAGGGATTATTTTATGGGCAGTGAAATTATTCCATGTGCTACTGAAGATAGACATAGTAGTACATATTTGGCCAAGCCCATAGAACTTCACAACACAGTGAATCCTGATGTAAACTACAAAACTTAATTAAGAATAATGTACCAAGCCGGGCGCGGTGGTGCACGTGTAATCCCAGCACTTTAGGAGGCTGAGGCAGGAGGATCACAAGTTCAAAGCCAGCCTCAGCAATGGCGAGGCACTTAGCAACTCAGTGAGACCCTGTCTCTAAAAAAAAAAAAAAAAATACAAAAAAGGGCTGGGGATGTGGCCCAGAGGTCAAGCGCCCCTGAGTTCAATCCCTGGTACCACACACACACACACACACACACACACAAAAAAAAAAAAAAAAAAAAAAAAAAAAAAAAAAAAAAAGAATAATGTACCAGTATTGACTCATCAATTGTAGCAAATGTAGCACAGGAATTCAAGAGGTTGACAGTGGGAGAAACATGCACACGTGAAGTGGGAGGGAGCATCTGTGAACACTTTACCTTCTAAACATTTTTTTTTTTTCTGTAAAACTGCTCTATGCCATAAACCCTATTTAAAAGAGAGGAATAAAAAATCTGTTATAATCCCATAAATCATAGATAATCAGTATGAATACCAGTATATTTTATTCCAGTATTCCCCCTATATTTTAGAAGCTTAGATCATATTTTCATAGAAGTATATGCTTTATTTGAATCTACATCATAAAATCTCATATGAAATTAGAAATTTTTCTGTTTTTGTAGATAATTCATAGACTAACATACCATAACTCTTCTTCAAAGTATAGGATAATTATGGAGAGTAATACAAATATACAGCTAGTTGTTTGAAATTATATACACACACATACTACATATGTACATATCAGATAATATATGTAGAAATGCTGTCATTGATTGCTTGTCAATTTAAAAATGATGGAAAATGGTGCTACTAGTTTTTGAAAATATTTAGAACAAAAGTCACTAAATATAGTTACAAATTGATAATGATATTAAGGAATATTATTCAACTTGTATTCTATTTTCTCTGGGGACACAAAGTCTCAGAGGCCATTTTAGCAGTCACTTGTGTAGTGTAAATAAATAGTAAATGGCAAATCCAAAGTTCTAATCTGGGCAATCTAGCTAAAGAGTTTATGGTTATCACCAGAATTTTCTACCGTCACAAACCACTGACTGATCCACAGCTGTGGCTGAGGTAAAACAATTACTATCATTATTTCTGTCATGAAGTCACACCTCAGTAAATATTTAATATGACGAATAGATTGAGTTCAATGGTAAGTGTTGTCTGTATGTTAGGGGACCTACTTTTAGTAATGCATCTATTCTTTTGATTCTTTATCCAGGTCTCCTGAGAGATAACTGTAAGGTTATTTTGTTCAAATTAATTATAGAAATGAACAACCAAAGAGATGAAAGATTGAAAGAGAGGAAAAGAGGAGGGAGTAATTGATTTTTAAATCCTTAAGTTTTGATGTGGGTTTAAAACCTTCACCTACAGATTTACATTTAAATGGTCCCTCAAGAATTTAAAAAAAAAAAAAAAAAGTATAGAAAAGTGAGGAAGCAATTGAGAGAAATCACAAAAATTTGCAATAGAGTAAACTGTGTGTGTGTGTGTGTGTGTGTGTGTGTATGTGTGTGTGATTCCTTTCCTTGTATAGGTTAACTATGATATTAAAAGTCTTTTCCCTTCTGTTGTGGCATTTAAGATACCTTAATAAGTGAAATGCTTAAAAATGATTAAAAAAAATGAAACACAATTTAAAGCAAACACTCTGACATATGCCAAGAATACAACCCCAAAGACACCTGAGTTTCAGTTCATAGGTGTTATCTGATAGATTTCCTTGGGAGATTTGCTTTATAAAACTTTATATTACATAATGTTTTCCATCTGCTACAGAACTTTCAAATTGTTACAGTACAGTTGTACAAAAAAAAAAAAAAAAAAATGCCTAGGACCCTTTTAATATGTGACTTGCTCTCTGGTAGGAAATTACCTTGTTGCCATGGTTCACTTGATAGCACTTGGTGGGCCAGCAGGTCATGGTTTAAGGACTTATACCACAGTGGTAATTCATAGCCTGTTCTCATTGCACTTCAGTATGGTTCTGGGTCAAAAGCACCATTATCCTTTACTTCAAGTTCATACATGTTTTAACCCATTACTTTTACTTTGATAAATCTTCTCTTGAGAATAGAAATGTCTGTTTATCTTGGAAAGATATGTGTGAGCTACAGACTGTAAAGAACAAATCACTTATTATAATAAAGCTAAATTTTTAAAAACTTATTCTGTTTAGTTCATGAATACACACAGGCACACATGCACATGCTCTTAAACAACACACACACGAAAGTAAAAACAATCCTGATCCTGATTTCACTGACCTCTTCCTGTGTAAAATTAGCAAACTTTCCATGCTCTTTGCTGCTTCTCCTGATACCCCGTCTTCCTCTGCTCCAACCACCTTAGTAAATAGCTTTGTAGAAGCTGCTTCATTTCAACATATCCATAAATATCTTTTATATACTGGTAGGAGTGGTTTCTAAAACAAATCTTTCCAGTGCTTCAGTAAGTTTTGAGCATTTTGTCAAATGAGCCTAGGCAAACCATTTCCACAATGAGCCTGTGGGGAAAGAAATGATGTCTTTAGCAACTCTCTGAACTGATCTCATTGAGGGTATGCGCCTTCTACTGTTCTGCCCTCTGTCCTTTGCTAACATAGAAGTTCTTTCTGTGTGCCTTCTTTGTCATACTATAATTAGCATTGTACTAGGCAATTACAGTATTCTCTTATTTTTCTGACTTTTATTTCAGGAAGTAGATGCCACAAGTCTTTCCTAATGCCACAGAGTGACCTGAAACATCCCATTTCAACACCTAGCTCCAGTCCTGATGTTCCATACAACTTTCTAGGTTGGGAAAGTGAAGCTAAGCTCTGATAGGGAAAAGAAAATAAGGGATTGTAACAAGGAGAAGAAACTGGTGATATTGGATCTTGTACATTTACTAAGAACCTTTGGGGAAAAACATTTCAAATCATTATTGCTGAGTGCTCATTCTATAGCATTTTTTTTTTGCAGTAGTAATAATAACAGTAGCTATTATTCATTGAGCACTTATCATGTCTTAGGCACAGTTAAGTGTATTATATAATTATTTTATATAATCATCATTGTTGCTGTCTGAAGCGATTGCCACTTGGAGCAACGAAGCTGCAGGAAGAATTTCAGAGGCAAACTGGAAACCAACAGGCTTTTTATTCTGATAACTTCTCTCTCTGGCTCTAACAACGACTCTAACATGCACCACCAAAAAACCCACAAAGAAAAATGGCGCCGACCAGATCTGATCTTGGCTCAAGTCTCGCGAGATTCCAGGCCAAGTCCCACGAGATCCCGGGCTAAGTCCCGTGAGACCACAGAAGGCTGCAATGTCCGAATATCTCTATGGCCCGCAGCCAACTGCAATCTTAGCCATCTCCCCAATCAGGGCTCCTGCATTTCCCCCCTTTTTTTTTTAAAAGAGGGGATGCTCTAGGACGTCTATGTGCAACCAACATTCTTACCCGTCATTGGATAATCAAGGCTGTGCCCTTGACTCCTGTCTTAGGTTGATATGTTGGCCACGTGAGACTGTCCCATGCAACTGTGCCTGTCTTAGGTTGTCCCCCTCTGGGGATCTTACCCGTCATTGGCTAACCAGCCATCCAATGGAGCCCTTTAGGATCGACTGTGTATGATGACTAACAGCCATCCAATTGTGAGGAGATGGTGTGGCTTTAAGGCGACAAGCCTTCTGCTGACGAGCCAAGTTGCATAGCATATCAAAATTTTTAAACAAATCAGCTGTCCTAAGTTCTATCAAGTAACACACTGAGTTGTCTAGACAAATACCCGCAAGGCATTGTCCTGTAAAGTCCCAAACAATGAAAGATCAAAATGTCCACTTGTTATAACACGTTGATGTAGAAGGCCCCATGCATGTAGAGCAGAGGCCACACTGTTGGTGAGGTTGTTTGATGCTTGAGCAGCAGGGATGTTTGAAGTAACCACGATCCCTGCAGCTGTAGCAGCAACCGTCTTTTTTATGTCTAGACAAAGCCACCAGCAAATCTTCAGGGCCCGCTACCTAGAAACTCAAACATCAATTATTAAAGGAAAGGCAGTGCTATTTCAGCACTGAGTCAAGAGGCGAGTTGTCAAACTAAAAAATAGAATTATTAGATTAGAAAATTAAAGTTGATTTCTGCTCACGCACATTGTTGCTTGAGCTCCCACAACCATAAGCTGGCAAAATATCATATTCAGAACAAAACAAAGAAAGACTGAGGGTATTTACTGCATTAAAATAGATTAAAGAAAAGCTAAAGGCACTTTGGAAAATTAATTTGTTAGCTGGAACCCTTGAGTCTCTGTAAGCTTCCACGAGATTATCTGTTGAAATAACTCAAATTAATCAGCTATAAAACAAATAAAGTTAATTACAAATAAACATTCTTATGTCAAAACACCAAAATATCAGGTTATACAGCACTAGTCATATTTTTGCTAAAGAGAAATCCCTGGGACACCTATAAAATAAAATTAAAGGTACCTTCACTTATTAAATTATTTACCCAAATTGAATACTCTTAAACTTAAATGAATTAAAGTTATTTGGATATATATATATCCAAATATATATATTCATAAGCGCTTTGTTATTTGTGACGTCACACTGGACAGACACACAAACCTACAAACATATATTTGTGAGATCACAATTACATGAAATTTAGACAAATGCACAGACATAAAGACATATATAAAAAGAGATAAAAGAAAATATACAATTGTGTGCAGACTAAAGAGAGATCTCCTCGTCCCTGCCGGGAGGAATGACACTTAAGTTGTGAAATATTTTGAAGGACTCTTTTAAGGGAATCATTCCATACTTTCATCTTGGTCCTCTTGATTTTGTACCCTTTTTATTAATCTTGATTCTTCAACAACTTCATTTTGATACTTTTGATGTGGTACCTTCTTTATTAATCTAGATGGTATCCATATTGGAGAGGATTCGTGCTTTGGAAAAACACAAACAGATCCTCTCCCCAAAATTAATACTGGATCTGGACCCTTCCATGTACCTGAAAGAACATCCTTCCAGTAAACCAAAGGTTTATGTTGTTGGTGTGGGTTCCAATATCTGTCTTCAGCAAAATAACCATTAGAGTCTAAAGTTTAAAAATTTAAGGTAAACAGGGCAACTGCCAATCTGTCCCTAGGACTTTACCAATTTCTTTCTTTTTGTTTTAATAACATAATTTTCAGTGTGCAGTTTGCTCTTTCAATAATGCCCTGACCCTGAGGATTGTATGGGATGCCTGTTTTATGGAATATATTGAATTTTGCACAAAACTGTTTAAAAGATGAGGACGTATATGCAGGGCCATTATCTGTGTTAAGCATATTGGGGATGCCCAATGCAGCAAAAGCTTACAAACAATGAGATGTAACATCTTTAACTTTTTCTCCAGAATGTAAGGAAGCAAAAATCATCCTTGAGCATGTATCTATGGTCACATGAATAAATCTCAATTTTCCAAAACTTGGCTCATGAGTAACATCCATGTGCCACAAATGATTGGGCATTAATCCTCTAGGGTTAACACCATAATGAGGATTGGGCAAATGTGTCATACAAGATTTACAATCTTTTACAATTGTTCTGGCTTGCTCCTTTGTGATTTTAAACCTACACTGAAAGGTGGTGCTATTGACGTGAAACTGGGAGTGAAATAAGTAGCTTGCTGGAGCGCTGAAAGTATAAAGATTGTTTGGGTAAAAGCATCAGCCTTTTGATTACCTTCATGGAGGGGACCAGGCAAGTTGGTAGGTGCTCTAACATACCCTATGAATAGAGGTTCTTTTCTTGCCCACAAAAGTTTTTGTATTTGATAAAACAATTTAAAGGCTGGAGTATGAGGTGCTATTTGTCCTGCTAGCTCTAATTTTGGGACGGCATGTACAATATAGTGGCTATCTGAAAAAATGTTCATGGGCTGCTCTCTAAAATTTTTCAGTGCTCTTACCACAGCTTCCAGTTCCACTAATTGAGCTGATTTGTGTGCAGTTATGTAAGTCATATTTATACACCTGGGTCATAATTTTTTTGAGCCTGTAAGTCTGCGAATTGCCCTTCTCCTGTGAGCATTTCTATATTATGGTCTTCAAACCCTGCAGCTGTGTTTCTTTTAGCCATTTCTATACAAAGTTCTTGAAATTGCGATTGCCAAACCAAGTATTGCCCCCTGCTTAATGCTGCTTTACATAGACTTTTCCAGTCTGAGAGGGTTAAGCTAAAGGTGTTAAGGGACTCCAGCATACTCAACGTGAGAGGAGATTGGGGCCCATACGTCATTACTGCCTCTTTGAAATTTTTTATTGTTTTGAAATCTACTGACTTGTGGACCCTTTATCCATTTTTCTTTTCAAATACTGGCAGTTCCCAATGTATCTGTGAACTACCCCCTAGAGCACATAAGCGCTCAGAAAGACTTTTTATTTCTGTTTCTAGGGTATGCAAACGCCTAGTAATACCCTTCATATTTTCTGTAATGGATTTCACCCATGGGGGAGTAGAGGACACAAGTGGTTCCTCTACTTGATGGTCCTTTTTCTTGGTCGTTTTTAGTTTCTTTTTCCTCATTTTTCTCAGGATCACTTTTACTAGATTCCTCACTACTGCTAATTTCACTGACAGCAATATCCTGAGTCCCAGGTTCCATGAAGAGCAAGTATTCTTCAGCTATCTTCAATAATTCCCAAATAGCTCTAACAGCTTGGACTTTTTTCATTTTGGGGACTCTTCTAATACTCTCTTTACTGGTCTTAGTTGACCCAGTGGAAGCTACGCTTTCTTGATCACTTTCACTTTTTTCTAAATCCTCCTCACTGACAACAGAGTCAGGTATATCAAGGATTCTTTCCATATCCTCTATCACTTGGGATTTAGTTATATTCAAACCCATCTTTAGAGACCTTTCAGTTCTTACCTGTCTGCTCCGAATTCCCTGTACGGGCCGCCACCTGTTGCTGTCTGAAGCGATTGCCACTTGGAGCAATGAAGCCGCGGGAATAAGTTCAGAGGCAAACTGGAAACCAACAGCCTTTTTATTCTGATAACTTCTCTCTCCGGCTCTAACAATGACTCTAACACACACCACCAAAAAACCCACACACACACACAAGAAAAATGGTCCCGACCCGATCCGATCTAGGCTCAAGTCTTGTGAGATCCCGGGCCAAGTCCCATGAGACCATGGAAGGTGGCAATGTCCGAATATTTCTATGGCCCGCAGCCAACCGCAATCTCAGCCATCTCCCCAATCAGGGCTCCTGCACATCATAACAAATTTAGATAATATATGAGATCACTTCTTTTTTTTCAAAAAATTGATAGATTATCAATTTACATACACCTTATATCAGTATGTTCATGCTGCTAAAACAAAAACCTTGGACTGGGTAACTTACAAACAACAGGAATTTATTTCTTGCATTTCCGGAGGCTTAAAAGTTAAACATCAAAGGTGCTGACAGATGTGGTGTCTTGGAGGGTTTTGCAGATAACACCTTGTTGCTTTGTCCTCACATAAAGAGCAAGGAAGCACCTTTCAACCTCTTTTATAAAATCATTAGTCCCATTCAGGAGGGCAGAACTCTCCTGAGTTAATTCCCCAAAGGCCCCAACTCTTAATACTTGAACTTAAGTGTTAGGTTAAAAAATATGAAGTGAGGAGAGCACCATCATTTTCACCATAACACTTTGCAGGTTATATGAATTAGCTCTGAGAACACACTTCTCTCTATGCTGAAATAATTGCTTCTGGTCCTCTAGCTAATAGTGTCATTGTTGTCTGGAACTCCTGGGGACAGTTCTCTGACTGATGGTCACTCGGTGTTTTTCCTGGCAAATATTTTTATGACTTTAAATGAGCATTTGTCCATCTGGTCTTTTATGGTGAATATGTGGCTTTGTAGGATGGAAGATGTGTGTGACATTCTCTGGAATCTAATGAATTGTTAAACAGACATGTAATCCAAAGTAAAATAGACACTTAAGTACAAACAGAACAAATTTCTAGTGGAAGTCAAATTCATCAAGCGCCATAAAAAAAAAAAAAAAAAAAAAAAAAAAAAGGACCACAGGTTCTGTGATGAATAAAGGTCTGTGTACCCAGTAAAGTCTCCTTCAAGTTCATCTCAGTGCCTTTGACATCAGTTTATCATGTGACACAAGCTCCTGAATGTTCTGCCTATTCCCTTCTTTTTTGGAACTTATCACTGACTAATACATATGGTTTCTATCTAAATCATAATGCAAAGGTAATGTACCTTAGTCTTCTTTCACCTTATAGTAGGCCACTCCCTATCCAATTGGACATTTGTGAAAACCAATTCTCTCTATATATGTGTATATAACTTTGTTTTAAGCACTAAAGTGAAAGCAAAGAATCACAAATGTCAAGACTGTAACAGAAGTGTGTACAAAATCTTCAAGGAAGGAAAGACCTGATTCGCATATATATGTGTGTGATCAGTTTTTTGTCACTATGACCAAAAAATGTGAGATAAACAACTTGCAGGAGGAAAGATTTATTTTGGTGCAGTTTCAGAAGTTTCAGTCTGTGGTAGGGTGGCTTCCTTACTTTGAGCCTGAGATGAGGCAGAATATCAAGGTGGAAGGATGCAGCATAGGAAAAGTACTCAGCTCTTGACAGCTAGGAAACAAAGAGAGCATAAGAAGAGGTCAAGGGCAAGATGCAGTCCCCAAAGGCACAGCCTCAATGACTCATTCCCTTCTGCCAGGCCCCACCTCCCATAGTCTCCACCATCTCCCAGTAGTGAATTCAGCTACCAATGTATTAACCCAATATTGACATCAGAGTCCTCCTTATCCAATCATTTCCCAAAGCCCCAACTCTGGACTTTGCTGCATGGGTGATCATTCCTTCAACACATGAGCCATTTGGGGACATTCTGGTTTCAAATCATAATCATATGTAAGTCGTTGTAGAGGCAGGGACTGGAGAGATATCTGTACTAAGAATTACTCATGAGGAATTCAAAACCTGCAAACCCACAAAGGCTTAATTTATTTCAATCACCAGAAATGCACAGACATAAGTAGATTTTACCTGTTTTATAGAGAATGATCTATTCAGGTTTGCTATTTTGTGATACACATTAGATAGTTCAGTTCATATTTTAGGGCTATGCCTTAGTTGAATGTCATAAAACATCTTTAATGAGCAAATATTTCTTTCTTCTTTACTTATTTTCTAGGTCAAATTAGGGCCCATAAAATGATTAGAACCCAGAGGTTATATTTGAGAAGTTAATGAAAGGATGAAATCATAAACATATTATTAAAAGGTATGAAAGCAAAGAAATATTTAGAATTAAAATGAATAATAAAAGAAATAATGTTGTGACTAATTTTATTATGGCTCTAGGCTTTATTTTGATTTCTTTCTAAGTTGAATAAAAATGTTCACAGTCATACTTTCCCTTTGTAAGTAAATGCTGCTAGTCACTTGTTATACAACTCTATAAAAGTTATTTTACATTATATCTTAGCTACTACATTCTACAAAATTTAATCAAAGCCAGGTATGGGGGTGAACCACTGTAGTCCTATTACCTTAGAAGGCTAATGTGGAAAAATCAGTTCATCTCATGAGTTGGAGAACAGCCTGGGCAACTTAGTAAGATCTTGTTTCAAAATAAATAAATAAATAAAACAAACAATATAACAGTGTGTAAGAAACTATGGTCTGGTCTTTGATTTTTTCAAAGCCTTTTCTATATTTCTAATTTTATTTCTGAAATATATAGACAATTCTTCACTTTGTCAATGATTTTCATTTGTTTTAGGTCCATTAATAGTAAGTAAAAATTGAACACATGAGGTTTATTTTTAAGCTGAAAACTAAATGAGTTAACTGAGTAAATATGCTATTTTAATTTTTATGTATTTGCTAATTATTGTCAACATTTGAGTTATGTCTACTATGTATTAGTAAAACATGTTTGAAAATCATCAAAAAACCATTTCCCATTATTCCTGACAAATGAGATAACTTTATCTTTAGTAGGACACTTTAAGATAAAAAGTTTTAGAACCACTCAATGTGAAATTATTTAAATTATTTCCTAATTCACATATCTTCTTGAAGATATTATCTGGAGTTCATATTCAATAATGCACACTTCTAAAATTCATCACTGTCTGAACAGCTTTACAAATAGAAAGTAAAATTGGTTTCACATAATTTAAAAGAGAAAATGCAAATTCAACTTAAACAATATAACATACAAAGCATGGAAACAAAAAAGCCCGACTGCTTTCATTTACAAAACAATAAAATATGATTGGTCTAAACTTTTCAACACTCAAATAGAAAAAAAGTGCTGGTGTGAACCATAAAAATTAAATCTAGGACAGGGAGAGATAAACATTCAATAGGCATTCTCAAAATTGGACAATTCTTATTGTGGTATTATCTGGAGTGTTTATTTTTACTTAAGTTATTTTCATGGCAAAAAAATACTATGGATTGTATTCATATATACCTCAGACAAACAGATAGCACTATGCATACTGTCATTATTTAGTAGAAAATTGTTCCAGTCATTTTGAATGGAGAAAAAGTTCATATGATCAGAAAATATTTCTTCTGGGCAGTTAGATCCTCATTTTAGATATCCTTAGCATAGTATATTTTCCTGGTCATTTTTTTTTTTTTTTTCTTTTCTGTGCTTTGCCAATTGCAACTTTCTGAACTGGAAGAAATGTGAAAGGTTATTAATTAGTGATGTGCATGAAAAATGAGTTCAGAACAGTTACATTTCCAGTTTTGTTTCATTTTAAGCTAGCATAGCCCTGTGATAACTGATTTACAGAGTAGGTTAAGTACTTGACAATGAATTAGATGAATCTCTGACATACTATCCTATTATAGGTAACATTTGCTACAAGAATAAAAAACTGTTTACATTCTAGGCATATTTACCCTGAGGGTTAGTAACTTAAAACACATGAGGTAAAGGGGGAAAAAAAAAAAAAAAACATTTATGTATCACTAATGGCTAGTCTTTTCATTTTGAACCAAAAGAACGTATGTACTTTTCAGTAATAACAGAATCTATCTCCGACTGTCAGTCTAAGTGAAAAAAAAAAAAATGCTGTTCATATAAAATTCATAGAACTAAAGAAGTTCCTGTCATAATGCTTTCGAGAGAACATTGTCAAATCTCTCTGGGCCTTTAGTTTAAATGTCATTTCTAGTCAACTGTAGGGATTTTTAAAGTGTTTTAGCACTGGCTTTTTCCTAGGGGTATATTGGGTCTTTCAGAGAATTTATGTTTTTTAATAAAAGACACTCTAGTGCCAATTCTTATAAAATACTATCCTACATAGTGTCATTTGCAAATGACTTATAGAAGAACTTATGCAAGAATTTTTAATTGGTTTTCAAGTGGTGGAAAATGGTCAATGATTTTCAGGATAAGAGCTTCAGGGATGATAAAATCAACCATACAGGCAAATTATAATGCAATGTTCTCATGATCCCACATACTACATGGAAGATTAAATGATGAGTCTGAACTGTCCTGGGATTGTCTGAGGGGATTCCATTAAGGAAGGTTGGAAATGAATCTGCATTACACTGGATCTATATGAAGGTCATCCAGCTATGGGAAGCCTGAAAATGACCTCATAGGAACATTCTAATATCTCTGTCTATTTTTTATGTTTATTTCAGTTGAATTTATATCAATTCTGATTTTTTAAATTTTTTATTATTCTAATTTGTTATACACATTTGCAGAGTGTATTTCATTTCATATTACATACAAAGAGCACAATTTTTCAAGTTGCTGGTTTAATATAAAGTATTTTTACAACATGTATTTAGGGTAATCATGGATAGCTGAGTCTGCTATTATTCTTATCCCCTTGCCCCCAACCCTCCCACCCTCCTCTTTGTTCTATTTAAAGCTCCTTCATTCCTCTCATTCCCTCTCTCTTGCCTTTATAAGTTAGGATCTTCATACCAAAGAGATCATTCGACCTTTGATTTTTTGGGATTGGCTAAATTCACTTAGCATTATTTCCTCCAACTCCATCCATTTACCTGCAAATGCCATGATTTTATTCTCTTTTAGTGCTGAGTAGTGTTCCATTGTGTATATATATCAAAGTTTCCCTATCCATTCATCTGCTGATGGGTATCTGGGTTGGTTCCACAATCTAGCTATTGTGAATTGTGCTGCTATAAACATTGATGTGGCTGTGTCCCTGTAGTAAGCTGTTTTTAAGTCCCTTGGGAATAGGCCAAGGAGTGGGATAGCTGGGTCAAATGGTGGCTCCATTCCCAATTTTCCAAAGAGTCTCCATACTACTTTCCAGATTGGCTTCATCAATTTGCAGTTCCACCAGCAATGGAAGAGTGTCCCTTTTTCCCCACATCCTTGCCAGCATTTATTGTTGTTTGTTTTTTTGATAGCTGCCAATCTGACTGGAGTAAGATGAAATCTTAGAGTTGTTTTGATTTGCATTTCTCTAATCGCTAGAGATGTTGAACATTTTTTCATATATTTGTTGATTGTATATCATATTCTGAGAAGTGTCTGTTTAGCTCCTTGGCCCATTTATTGATTGGGTTATTTGGGGGGTTTTTTTTGGTGTTAAGGCTTTTAAGAGCTTTATAAATACTTGAGGTTAGGGTTGTATCTGATATGCTTGTGGTAAAGATTTGCTTCCATTCTGTAGGTCCTCTATTCACCTCACTGATTGTTTCTTTTGCTGAGAAGAAGCTTTTTAGTTTGAATTTATCCCATTTATTGATTCTTGCTTTTAGTTCTTGCACTACAGGGGTCTTATTGAGGGAGTTGGAGCCTAAACCAACATGATGGAGATTTGGGCCTACTTTTTCTTCTATTAGGTGCAAGGTCTCTGGTTTAATTCCTAGGTCTTTGATCCACTTTGAGTTAAGTTTTGTGCATGGCAAGATAAAGAGATTTAATTTCATTTTATTACGTGAGGATTTCTATTTTTCCCAACACCATTTGTTGAAGAGGCTGTCTTTTCTCCAGTGAACATTTTTGGCACCTTTGTCTAATGTAAGATAACTGTAGGTGTGTGGGTTGTCTCTGAGTCTTCTATTCTATACCATTGGTCAACTGGTCTATTTTGATGCCAGCACCATGCTGTTTTTGTTACAATTGCTTTGTAGTACAATTTAAGATCTGGAATAGTAATGCCACCAGCTTCATTCTTCTTGCTAATAATTGCTTTGGCTATCCTGGGTCTCTTATTTTTCCAAATGAATTTCATGATTGCTTTTTCTATTTCTTTGAGGAATGATATTGGAATTTTGATTGGTATTGCATTGAATCTGTATAGTTCTTTTGGGAAAATGGTCATTTTGACAATATTAGTTCTACCTATCCATGAACAAGGTAGATCTTTCCATCTTCTAAGATCTTCATAACTTTCTTTCTTTAGTATGGTGTAATTTTCATTGTAGAGGTCTTTCACTTCTTTTGTTAAGGTGATTCCCAAATATTTTATTTTATTTTTTTGAGGCTATAGTAAATGGGGTGGATTTCCTAGTTTCTCTTTCTGAGAATTTGTCGCTGATGTACAGAAATGCCTTTGATTTATGGGTATTGATTTTATATCCAGCTACTTTGCTGAATTCATTTATTAGATTTAGAAGATTTCTGGTGGAATTTTTTGGATCTTCTATGCATAGAATCATATTGTCTGCAAATAGTGATAATTTGAGTTCTTCTTTTCCTATCCGTATCCCTTTAATTTCTTTCTGCCCAAGCTAAATCAAGATGATATACACAATTTAAATAGGTCAATTTTAAGCAAAGAAATAGAGGATGCCATAAAAAAACTTATCAACCAAGAAAATCCCAGGACCAGATGGATACACAGCTGAGTTCTAAAAGACCTTTAAAGAAGAGCTAACACCAATACTTCTCAAACTATTTCATGAAATAGAAAAAGAGGGAACACTCCCAGACTCATTCTATGAGGCCAATATCATCCTGATTTCAAAACCAGACAGAGACTAATCAAAAAAAGAAAACTTCAGACCAATATCTCTAATGAATATAGATGCAAAAATTTTCAATAAAATTCTGGCAAATTGAATACAAAAACACATCAGGAAGATAGTGCATCACGATCAAGTGGGCTTCATTCCAGGGATGCAAGTTTGGTTCAATATAAGGAAACCAATAAATGTAATTCATCACATCAACAGGCTCAATGATAAAAATTATATGATCATCTCAATAGATGCGGAGAAAGCATTTGACAAAATACAACATCCCTTTATGTTCAAAATGCTAGAAAAAATAGGGATAACAGGAACATACCTCAACATCGTAAAGGCCATCTGTGCTAAGCCCCAGGCCAACATCATCCTAAATGTAGAAAAATTGAAAGCATTCTCTCTAAAAACTGGAACAAGACAGGGATGCCCTCTTTCACCACTCCTATTTAACATAGTTCTTGAAGCATTAGCCAGAGCAATTAGACAGACAAAAGAAATTAAAGTGATCTTTGTCTATTTAACCAACTTTTCATCCCACAAATACTCATATAAAATTGGGATAGTCTTTTCAACATTTGCAATTTATAATTCTTTAAAACTTTTATAGCTATATAGCATAAAATTGTTCTTTCCTTTCTTCCCAAAAATATTTTGGAATGATTTATTTTGGTGGACGGAGGTCTTAGGTAGATTTTGACATTTATGGATTTTGGCATTTATTCAAAACTTTATGGAGCCATTTTCATCTACCAATCTAAGAACAGTCTTTATTATTACAAAAACTATCTATAGCAATATTCATCTCTATGTATATTATCATTATCTTTTGTATTTTAGTTTATTATTTATTTCATCTTCCAAATTCTTATTGTGACTTAATAAATAACAACCAAATCAGATTAAACAAATTAAATATATGCTGTGTGAATTAGGAGAAATATTTTGAAATTTAAATCTAATGAAGGTAATATTCCCATAATTACTAAATGTATTAATTGGTTGGTATCCAGTCTGGAGACAGAAATTACACAGTAATTTTAAACAAAGGGAATTTAATATAAATAATTATTAACATATGATAGAGTAAAATGTAAACATTTACTAGAGCTGAAGACTATTCAAGGAAGAACAAACTGGAGAGGAAACCTCCTCCTCATGGCTGTGGTCAGGACCTCCTTGAAGATGTTGTGGGGTGTCCCTCTGGATGGTGGGACAGTTCCCTGTTTGTGGTACCTTTTCCAGGAAATCAGGAAATAACTTCCCGCAAGAAAGGTGACCAAGTCATGTAAAGGGGCTCAAAGTGCAAGTATAAACAGGAGGACTGGAATACACAGTATCTATATCAAAAGGGACATGAAAAAGTGATGATTGGGACCAAACCATCGTCGTATAGTCACTAAAGATGTTTCTTCTTGACATGGTTGGGGCAAAACCATGGGTATCTTCACACACCCAAATGAATGACTGCCCACACAGGTGTTCAGGATGAGGAACAAGCAAGAAAAACCCACTGACCCTCTGATACCCTTTACTGACAAAAATTGTTCTCACTGTGAAGAAGAGTGATCACATCGTCCAGTTATAATCACGGAAGAGGTACTGAGGAATCAACTTTGAGCTGAGAGATAACACACTGAAAACTGATTTGCTAAGATACTGAACTTTTTATAGTTTGACTTAAATCTAAGAAATCTATTATTTGCAGTAATTAGTCAAAGAAGTAAATCGCTGGTCTTGGTCCCCTTATTTGCTATTTGGAATAGGTGAGGCAATGTGAGTTGAGACATTTTACAAACTGCTAAGTTAGGTAATTGGTGTTGCTGTGAATATAACACTTGTGTAAGAACCCTTAACTGAAAAACCATAAATGTCTGCTTATTCTTATACCATTTTCATAGTTATTTCAAAGACAAAAGTGAGCATAGTTGAGTATAGCTGAGCTATTACTGAATATGTCTAGGAATAACTTCTAACTCCATTCTGTTTCTTTCACACGGCTGAGAGGTAATTCAAATTTGAGTTTTACTACTTTGAAATTAAAATTTGCTAATTTGTTTACTTACTGTGATCATAAGTCATCAATGCAATAAATTGACATAGATAATTTGAAATCACAAAGTTTACCTTGAGAACATGATACCTGTATTTGCATTCTAGCATTTACATTTCATGGCTTTTAAACCTAGAGCATGTTTTATTTCATTACATAATATTTGAAATGTAAAAAAGTAATTTACATATTACATAAATTTTTTAAAAATAGCAGATGTAACAGCTTTGAACTGTGGAAAATAAAATATTACTAGAGCTAATCAAGATAACTTTGACCTTCATTCTCATCATTTACCTTTCTTATGTTCTAGAAATGATGGCTAACCTGAATGATGTGTTTTTCATTATTTTATTTAAAAATTATATTTGTATTTAATAGACTTATTTCTAAATATTATTTGGATTGCTTACCATCTTTAAAATTACTAACATAGCATGATTTCTTCTTTTCTCCAACTTTACTTCATTCCCTCACAATTACATTTCTAAGATTTTTTTTCTGTGCTAGTGTATAACAGTTCATTTAGTTTTTTTTCCTCCTTTGTACACTATTCCATGGCATGAGCTTAGCATCATTTATTTACACGTTTCTATACATAGTTATAATTGTTTTCAAATAGTTTCTCTAGGTAGTAATTCTAATTTGAATATCCTTCTACATATTTCCCAGAAAAAAAAAAAAAAAAAAAGAGAGAGAGAAAGATTTCACATACTGTATATACTTGGCAGGAAAAATACAAGGTTAGAGGCTTATGCAGGTTGAAAATTCAAAGCAACTATACAAATTTATACTTCATAATTAAAGTATCAATATGGTATAAGTGTTTTGGTTGCTGTATGTTTTCCAGACACCAGATATTTTGCCAATCTAATAGATATATCAGTGTGTTTTGCTGTTAATCCTAAGTTACTTTTTCTTCATTATTAATAATTATCTAAAGCCGGGCGCGGTGGCGCACGCCTGTAATCCCAGCACTTTGGGAGGCTGAGGCAGGAGGATCGCGAGTTCAAAGTCAGCCTCAGCAATGGCGAGCCACTTAGCAACTCAGTGAGACCCTGTCTCTAATAAAAATACAAAAAAGGGCTAGGGATGTGGCCCAGTGGTTGAGTGCCGCTGAGTTCAATCCCCGGTACCAAAAAAATAAATAAATAAATAAATTAATAATAATAATAATAATAATAATTATCTAATTATCTGTTCATATATTTAATCGAGGTTTATTTTCTTTAGTGTGAAGTTCCTAACCATATGCTGAAAAAAATTAGGCATAATTCAGAGTCCTTTTGTGAATAAGAAAAATGAGATACATAAACACAATAGAATATAATTCTACTATAAAATAATGAAATTTGTTATTTGTGGCAACAGGCATAAACTGGAGATCATTATTATGTTAAGTGAAATAAGGTACAGAAAGTCAAGTACAACATGATCTCACTCACAATTGGAATCTAAAAGAGTTAATCTCAAAGAAATTGAGGTTGAATGGTGGTTATCAGAGGCTGGGAAGAGATGGGGTGGAGGAGAGATGGGAAAAGGTGGATAAATGGGTACTAAGTGAAAGTTAGATGGAAGCAAGCAAGTGTGTTGTGCTATTGCGCAGTAGAGTGCCCTTAGATAACAATAATGTTACATTTCAAAAAGCTAGAAGAAAGTATTTTGAAAGTTTTCACCATAAAGAAATGATAAAAGTTTGAGAAGTTAGATTTTTAGCTTGATTTAAATATCACAGAGTGTATACATGCATAAAAATATCATATTACTCCATAAGCATACACATTTTATGCTTTTATATATCAGTTAAAATGATAAAAATGAAAAAGGAAACTTTAATTTTTCAACAGATAAATGGCATGTACAAAAATAAAGAAAATATATAATTGTAATTAATGTTAAAATTCAAATGCTGGAAGTCAGGGGAAAAATGGAAGAATTCTTGTTCTTTCCATTTTTATTCACCATTTAATTATAATTTTGAGCCAGGGAAATAACTGAAGGAAAAACAAAAAACAAAGTTCTCACAGATTGAAAGAAAAGAAGTAAAATTTTTATTCACAGAAGACATAACTGTTTATGTAGATAGCCATAAGGAATTTGTAAAAAGCTACCAGACCAAACTCATGAATGAATGAAGATTTCAGTACACATGATTACCATTCAAAAATAATGTTTTACTTAAGTCTAATAATAAAAAATAGAAGATTAATAACATCCAATGTAATATGGTTAAGAATCTATTTAATCAAAAAGTATAAGATTCATACATGGAAAAATGCTGCAAAGAGTAATTGATAGGAACAGAAGCAAATGAAGTAAATACATCACATTCAGAGATTGAATGATTCAATACTCTTAAGAATGACCTTTCTCTCCAAATTGATCTGTGGAGGGAATTTAATCCACTCAGAATTTCAGTAGGTTTTTTGAACTAAATTGACAGGCTGATTTAAAAAATTTGCATATTATCAAATGATCCAGAAAAGCAAAAAAAAAAAAAAAAAAAAAAAAAAAAACTTCTAAAAATAGAACAATTTAGAAGACCTTTTTAAAACTCAAGACAATCTAATTAAGACAAGACAGTGGTGCAATTAGAAAACAAAAGAAAACAGATCCCCAAAATAAACATACATTTACATAGTCAATTAATTATTGACAAAGTTGCCAAGATAATTCAATAGATAAAATAATTTTTTTCAACAAATGTTGCTGGGACAACTGAATATATTATTGGAGGAAGGGGAGATGGTTTTTATCCTTCTATTAGCCCATGCATAAAATAAATCATAGATCTATACTGAATAGTTAAAAGTACTAAGGTCTATGTGAAAATATGGGAGAGATATTTTTGTAATTGGGATAGACAACTATTTTTTACATAGTGAAGAAAACCACAAACTAGGTTTAGGGATGTGGCTCAGAGGTAGAATGCTTGCCTAGCATACATAAGGCCCTGGATTAGATCCCAAGCACTATAAAACAAAAACAACTATTAAAAAAAGATAGACTTGACCAAACTTAAAAACTTTTCTCAAAACACATAACTAATAAAATGAAAAGACAAGCAACAATTAGGAGAAATTATTTACAAATTGTACATCTTGCAAAAGGCTCATATATAGAATATATAAAGAACATTTTAAACTCAAAAACATCAAAATGATAAACTCAATAAAAACAGGTAAACAACTTGAACAGACACTTTGCAAAGAAAATAAGTGGTCACTAAAAGCATGAAAAGTTAGGAAACTACAACTTATGACCACATGACCATGCCAATGGACACAAAACAACTACTCAACATATTCAAAATGTATTGATGATAAGTTCTTAATACATTAAGGTAAAAGAAAATATCTTCAATTTTGTAAGGGAAATCTACTAATATCTACAGCTACCATACTACTGCTTAACAGTGAAATAATGATGAGATGGGCAAAAGAAGTCAAGGATGCATATTCATATCACTTTTAATATTTGAGTTCTTAGCCAGTGCAGTAGGCAAGACAAAAAGAAAGAAAGAAAGAAAGAAAGAAAGAAAGAAAAGAAAGAAAGAAAGAAAGAAAAGCAGATTGAAAAGAATAAACCGTTTTACTTGTAAAAAGCCTATATATGTAAGGAGTTTTGTTAAAATCCTTTGCAGAATAAGTGAATTAACAATGTTGCAGGATACAAATTCAATGTTAAAAAAATCAGTTGCATTTCTATGTAGTAGCAATGAATGAACAGAAAATAATATTGAGCACATGTCATTTACTATTTATTGTAAAGTAATAAAATATAAGCTTTTTAAAAATCTAAACCAAAATCATTATTTCTGATTTGGTTTAACACTCTGATTTTTCCTTTCCAGTAAAAAGTGCTTTAGGCTTGGTGGGTGCCAGATCCCATTGTTAAATGTTGAAGTCCATGAGGGTTATAGGTTTATAAAGGGGGTAGTATTTATTTGTTTGTACTCTAGAATGTCTTTCTTTACTTTTCATAGGATTTTCTAGATTATCCTCTAGGGACACTTGCCCTCCCCTGACCACACACATTTATATATCCTGTCCTTTGGCTTAGAACTTGTGAAAAACCTTCAGTTCACTTTAAGGTGTCACCAGTATGACCTTGTTGTAAGTCTATAAGGCAGTATTGCAACAACATGTCCAGGGAATCTAAAGCTCAACTACTGACAAATCAACATGATATAATACACTTTGCAAAAATAGATTAACCAAGCAAAATCAGAGTCTATATTAAACATGAAGAAATCCTGTCAATTCTATCACTTGTTACATGAAAATAGAAGTCTGGGCATTCCAATTACTAGACAATTATGGATTGGTACTTGGTTTACACAAAAAAGATGCTTTATATGTCTGACTTATTTTAATAAGAAGTCCAACAGGGTTTAGATTTTTCTGTGAAACCAAGTATATCTTAGTTGGCTTCATGTTATTCATTTTATTATATTACTGTTTTTACATAGTTTCTTCTTTGTCAGTTGTAAATTTCTTGTATAGTAAATGAATCAATTTTGCCTTCTTATTTCTTATTGCAGTAACTCCAGTGCTTAGTGAATGTTTGATAGATGGGCTACCCCCTCTCCCAGTGGTTTCCATATCCTGAGCAAATCAACCTTATTTCATTTTCCCAGCAGGATGTTTCTTCCCCAGACAGGATGTTTCTTTTCCCCGGGCAAGAGCCAATAGGCTTAAAGTTCGCCCTGTTCCATGGGCAAAGAGCCAGTGGCGTTGGGGTTGCTCTGGTGCACCCCCCCCCCACCAGATATCCCTATATAGGGTCCCGTTGGAGAGACTCAGAACACAATAGCTTGTTGCTGCTGAGAGGAGGAAGCCACTCACACAACAGCTCGACCCTGCAGATAGGAGAGACCCTCAGACAACAATAGCTCATCCCTGCGGAGAGGAGGCAGCCACTGCACCAGCCTCAGACCCATCGCCTCCAGCCCAACAGCAGCTGCCCCAGCTGACAGCTCCAGATCCACCACCTTCAGCCCTAAGTCAGCTGCCCACCCCACTACAGCTGCCCCAGCCAACAGCTCCAGACCCACTGCCTTCAGCCTGATGGTAGCTCCCCAGCCAACAGCTCCAGCCTCCAGCCAGACAGCAAGATGCCCCAGCCGACAGCGCCAGTGACCCCAGCCTGCACAACCAGGCACCCACTTTCCCACCAGAGCTTGTACACTTCCCTCTCTCTGACTCCTCTCTCCCACCAGAGCTTACACACTCCCCTCTCCCAGCACCTCTTCAACCTTCGACCAGAGCACCTCTTTGACTTCCAACCAGCCACAAAGGCTGTTGAATAAATCTCTTGGCTGCACGGCTATCCCTGGTGTGATTTTTACCCTTCAATGTTGGCAGACTAAGTTCTTATGTAAATAAAATTGATCAGAGATCAGAAGCCAAACCACTTTTATTTATTTTATTTGTTATTTGTTTATTTTTTGAGACTTGGTTGCCCAGGCTGTCCTTGAACTCATGATCCTTCTGTGTCAGCCTCATGGGTAGCTGCGATTATAGGCATATACTACCATGCCTGACTTCAAACACTTCTAAAAGAAATATTTTCCAACTCATTTTGAGAAAAGGACAGATTCATCAGTTAAGATTACCTAATAAATTATACTTTTAACCTCTTCACATTAAATACATGCCAAATTTATGCTCAGTTCTCTACCTGAGAAGACTTGCAAATATTGTCTACAAGTCCTGCTCCTGTTGATCCTCAATAGCTACAACAAAAATTATGGCCTCCCACCTGTGGGTCCAATGCTTGCACCTGATATTTAGTTTGATCTGTTCACAATTGTATGGACTAAGCATAATGTTACCCATTTCAAAGATGAAGGATCTGAGACCCGGTGAGTTGATGTAACTCACTCAGTTTATTGCAGCTAGCAGAGAAAAGACTAATTGAATCCAGCCTAACTTGTTGCCCAATAGCATTGTGTGGTTTTATGGCCTTAAATTGATTGAACTGATCACTGGGTCAAAGCATAGGAGAAATTCTAGGCATTCTCCATGTATGTCTCTCTTTCTTTCGTCTTTCTTTCTTTCTTCCTCTCCTTCTCTCTCTCTCTCTCTCTCTCTCTCTCTCTCTCTCTCTCTCTCTCAATAACAGATGATATATTCTGATTAAGAGAAGACAGTGTGAGGGGCCTCTTTCAAGGTTTATATGGGAACATTAATCCCAAGACAAAAACAAATAATATCCAATGTTGGATATACTTGGAAACATAAAAGAATACAAAAAATTTTCTTCAGAGCCAAGCCATATAATGGATGGGCTGGTGTTAGGTGTGATTAGGTAGTACTAACCATATTTGCAGGGTTTCACTCAATAGTTCAATCCTTAGTTTATTAAACAAAGCAAATGCTTTAAAACAAAACAAAAACAAATGCTTCACTTTTCTGTTTAGCATTTATTATTATACCATGTAGACTATGGTTTATATATCTTGAGATTGTAACCTGCACGAAGACAGAGGTTTCTGTATCTGTTTTCCTCCTACGTAAGTGTCTGCAGTATTTTCAGCACACAATGCTCTTTGATGAATAAATGAGTGTGTGAATGAATGTGGTATTAACAATATTTGTTTCAAGAAGGAGATGTATTGCAAGAACTTTGCCCAGACATTTTTCCCTCTCAAGGTGAATCTGAGGAGAAGAAGAGGATGTATTTCAGCCCTGTGGACTGGTTTGCGTCAGTATGAGAAAGTTAGTCACCTGAGACCTCACATCCCCCCTCACCTGCCATGTGCTCAGAGACCTTGCCTGAGTCCCAGTGGTCCTATTGTCTGGTTGCATGGGTGTCAAGGGGAGTCATCCTTCTTCAAAGTCTCAATCTTTCAATGAAGGAATAGCAGCAGGTCATTTCTGTTAGGAAAAAACCCAAGTATAGTTATCCCAGCCTTGTTGCCTTTTTCTGCCTATACAACAAACTTTTCTGATAAATGTGGTGGAAGAGATGAGGAGTAAATTAACTCTGAGAGTTCTTTACTTGACAGAAAATGAGCAAGGCAAGATAGCACATAAGTTTGAAAAGATATGAGAGACACCCTCAGTGAAATATAAAATTCATATCAACACTGTGCATGTATATTGGGATAATTCAGGAAATACTGATAACTAAAAAGGTAGAAAATTCCCTGTACAAGGCAAGTTCTCTGCATATTTAGTATATGTAATGTCTAAAAATATTTGATGTTATAATTTGAATATAGTTTTCACTTGCTGCTATAACAAATTAACAATTTGTGTCTTCAAACCACACAACTTAGCATTCTGTATGTTAGAAGTATGACATGAGTCTGGAGGTGTTAGCGGACTGCCTTCCTTTCTGGAGGTTCTGGGTGAGACTATCTTTCCTTGACTGTTACAATTTTGATAGACGGTAACCCCCAAAATCTCATGTATGAGACAATGAAAGAATGTTCAGAGGTTAAACTATTAGATTATGAGAGCTTTAACCTGATCAGTGGATTAATCCACTTGAATGTAATAACTGGGTGGTAACTGTAGAGAGGCAGGGGATGACTGGAGGAAGTAGGTCACTGGGGCTTGTGGTTGGGCTTTTTAAATTTTGTCCTTAGTGAGCAGAGCTTTCCCTTCCCGGTTGCCATGTTCTGAACTGCTTTCCTCTACCACACCCCTGTGCCATGATGTTCTACCTTACATCAGCCCAGAGCTATGGAGTTGTTGACCATAGACTAAAGCTCTGCAACCATAAGCCAAAATAAACTTCCTCCTCTATGTTGTTCTTGTCAGTTCTTTGGATCACAGCAACACAAAAGCTCACTAAAATATTGACTTTTCCAGTTTCTAAAGGCCACTCACATTCTTTGGTTCATGGTCCCTTTTCTCTTTCTTTAAAGCTAACATCACATCTCTCTGACCATTCTTCTATAACCATATCTCCCACTTAATCGAACCAGGAAAAGTTCTTTGACTTTTAAGGAACCATGTCAATACACTGAGCCCACCAAAATAATACAGTATAATCTTTCCAACTTGAAGACAGTGGTTAAACTAATCATACCTGCAAATTATTTTTTTGACAAGAAAGTAACACATTCCCAAATTCATAGGCAAAAAAAAAAAAAATACTAATTCTCACTCAAAGGTCAGAAATTGGGACATGGACATCATTGGACACCATTATACTGCCTGCCATAGTCTGCCCTCCGGCTCTCAACGATTTCTGTCATCTCACATGTAAAATATATTATTCCATTCCAATATCTCCAGAAGTCTTATGCCATTATAGCATCAATTCAAAGTTCAAAACCTCAACTAAATTTGAGTAGGTCAACAAAAGCCACATCTCCTGAAAATAATTTTAATCAAGTTCATTAGGTATGAGTAATACTCTAGGAATAAACCACCCTGGGGGCCAATTTATGGACCTGTGAAACTCAAGAATCAAGTTTTCTGCATCTACAATATGTTAACAGGACTGGCATAAGATAATAATGAATAGGTGTTCCAGGTCAAAGAGCCTACATTCTCTTTTGTCATAAAAATAAATTTTCCTTAAGTTGTTTTCCATTTTTAAACTTAATATTTATATCCTCAGACAAAGGACATAGAAGAAAATTCAAATATCAGTTCTACTTCTAAAATAGCAAAAATATCTAGGTATTTCAGGAAACTTTCTAATTGTTTTCTATATTGAGCATTCCAAGAATCACCCTCCCCCCCCCCATGAGGGAAGGAAGGGAGGAAGAAAGGAAGGAAGAAAGGAAGGAAGGAAGGAAGGACAGAAAGACAGAAAGACATTGCTACATAAGGCTGTGTAACCAAGGATATTCTCTGCTTAGTTTTGGAATCAAGGTGGCAAGGCATGTGTACCTACTTTAGTTTCTTTAAATGCTTCCTAATATTTCTTCTGGACCCATTAGGGTTTCTTATGCAACTTTTAATTTCATTTTATTCATGGTTTGGTGCTGGGAATTGAACCCATGACCTAATACATACTAGACAAGAATTCCACTACTGAGCTATACCCCCAATCCCTCTGTTAGTGTTTCAAATGGGATGATGAAAGGAGGATGAAGATGGAGAAGATCATGTTAGATGGTTGGAACAGAATATGAAGATTTTGTCTTACATAAAGCTTGGTTGAGTTTAATCCTTTTGGAACTAGGCTTGAGAAATTCCTACCTCTGTTCCATGATGTTGCAATAACATAATCAATGAATTTGCTAAGTTGCAGTGGGCCAGAACAGGCTCTATCTCTTCATTATCTCACAATGTTCATGTAATGCAGGAATGCGACCCATATATGTTAATAAACAATGTTAGGGAATAATATCATAATTTATGTGTTTATGTATACTACATATGGTAAAATCATAATGTATGTTATGTAATTATTTCTTTCATTGTATCTATGCCATTATAGAGTATGCAAATATATTTATAAAAACTTGGTTTTATAACTAAGATAGATTTTGCCACTGCAAAATGTAATAAGTAAAGATATCATACTTTGTCTTTTTTCACCTCTAAATTTTATCTTTCTGATTTGATAAAAAATACTACCAGTATTACAGTTACTAAGGAGCTTTGTCACCTCTTCAGCACAGGAGGGATTTGGAATGTTCCCTCTAGGGACATTCTTGTCCACTTGCCTGATCCTTAGAGGTTTCTTCCTTGTTATCAGTGGCTCCATTAACCAAACCCCATAGTCTGAGTAAATCCTTTCTTCTCTAATAAGAGGCCAGCTTCAAGGATGCACAGAGATCACTATAGTTATTTGCCAAGGGATTCTGGCACTTTCAGCACTAGGCTGATCTACACTGAGAAACACCAGTAGTCAGTATGTAAAAGTGTCTGGCAGAAATATGAGTGACCCTTAATCAGGGTATCTTTCTGCAGATTGGAGAAACCCTGTGCCCGCAATGCCTTTCCTGCCTCCTTTCAAACCAGGGTCACTCTCCCTGTCGAGCTTTATGGTTTCATTGATTATAATTAAATATTCAATTTTTCACTTTCCAAATGCAAAATTTAATCTTGGGAGAGATAAAAATTAAATCTTGGAAAAAATAAAAATTAAAACATTTGAAATTTGCCATTTAAAAAAAAATCTGCCTAAGCTATTAGGCCACTTATGATCAGGAATAGAGTGTTATTACATTGTTAGGACATTAGATAAAATTAATAAAGGCTGTAAAGTAGTAGCTTACAGGTGTTTAGTAAAAAACGACTTCACTGTAGCAAATTCACTCATATTTTTGGAATTTTGCCAAAAAGAACTGGCGTTCAGCCGAGGCTACTCTCTGAAATCTTCCTATGGATCAATGGGTTCAACCTGACCCCCAAGCACTCTCCTTGCTGTAGTGCTTTTCCTGCTAAAGCACTCATCATTTTGACTTCAAAAAGTATGAGTCAAATTATATTAAAAACAGATGCCTGCTATTAGTAGCAGACAATCACTTAATGGATTTGTTTATAAGTTTAACAGGTGCTCAGTTGTCCTCTGATTACAGTGGGTCAGCTTTTATTTTAATTTAAATAAGCATGTCTATAGCAGAAAATAGAATATACTGGTGTTACCAAGTTCTAATTAGTGCTTTCCATATAGTTGATGGTACTCTGTTCCACATCCACTGAACCTGCATTATATGGTACATTAACTTTAGAAGATTTGATTGCAGATTTGTACACTTGCTTCCTGTGGCTTACTGTAGATTAATTCACTTAAAATAACAACAACAACAACAACAATAATAATGATAATAAACTTTTAAGCACAAAAGAGTAGAACAAGAGTTCACTGATAGGCTTAAAATCCATCAGATAGGTCATTTCAGAGGAAGAAAAACGACAAATACTGATTGTCAGTGAAGAATCCAGATCAAGGGATTTGGATCCTGTATATACTATTGAAAAAAGAAGATAGCTCTCCACTGTTAAATTTTTTAAAAATGTGATTTTCTAGTACAGTTGGTTGAGACTTTCTGGAAATTTTTTGTCCTAAATATTCACAGTTCTCATAAATAGTCTTCTTCAGAATAGGACCATATTATTAACAACTCTAAAAACATGAGGTAATGTTGTTTTTCTCTTTTTACCTTTCAAATAATGTAGTGTGTCTCTTCTTTGAAGGGACAAAAAAGATCACTAAGGGAAATATTACTACAAAACCACATTTGATATTCATATTTGACATTCATATTGGATACTGAACCAAGTTCCACTATATTTCGATGAAGCTTTAGTTTCAATCTTAGAAGAATTCTACCAAGCTATGTGTGGAGAGTGTAAATGACCCAAAGCTAAATATGGATAGCATTCAAGTTGCTAACTTTACTTTCCACTTCTATTGCCATCAGAATTATGTAATTGCTTGACTTTTGAGTGATAATATTGCCAACAATTTATAGACAAAAATACTAATTTCTTGGTGAGAAGTCAGGAAATGAGAGTTGAACATGTGGGAGCAAATCTTTCTGCTGCCATGCTGTGATGAATTTGAGATTGATCAAGCTTGCTTGGTAATGTGGCAGTAGGGGAAATGAAAATGGGATGTCAGTTCCAATAGCAATTAACCAGAATGATTACAAATGTGTAAATGATGAGACATTAGAGTTGACATGTTTTTGACTACAACTTGACATAGAGTCATGAAGAATTTGTCCTGTTTTGACTCCAAACTTTAATAGAAGCTGCTAGCATAGGTAGAAGCATGGCAGTTCTGCTCATTTAGCAATCATCAGGCTTAATGTCAAATGCATTGGCCATACCAGGTGTGTCACACATCAAAAATGAAGGCATTCATAATCATACTCTAGTGCACTCATTTCTCAGGACTTAGAATAAATGGGTAATGTTTATCTCTCAACTCTGTATTTTGGAGATGAATTTGAACCCATTTATTTCCCAATTTCCTCCTTAGAAAAAAGGACGTCTCAAAAGATGCTCAGGGAATTGAATTGCCTTTAAGAGAGTGCTGTGAGCTTTTGTCCACACTGTAATAACAAAAAATCCTTAATGTCAAATCATTTCCTGCTTGTATTTTAACCTAAGAGATATCTGATAAATAAGGTATAATGATTCACAATTTTTTCTTTATTACTTCAGGGAAAATAAAAAGAACAGTGAATTTTTTAAGGTCACAGTGAATAATAGAACCAGGACCTGAACATATGTTTCCTCTCTCATGGTGCTCTTGAGTCTGAAATGCTCTGTGTAGTTTTAAAGTAAAATTTGCTGAAAAGGAGTAAATATTTGCTTGACAGGAACTTCATTCTGAAGTTAGGTACTACTGGAAGGAAAGTATGACTTTTCTCTTGAGTATTAATGTTATTTTTTTTCAGGTCTGGATCTATTTTCAGTTTTTATGTCTTCAGTATAGATAAAGATGAGTTGTATTTTGCTCTTAGAAATAAAGTCAATATTTGATATAATTTAACAATAATTTATTGAGTACACATTTTCCATTATCAGAGAAAATAACTAAAATTTGAAAGAAAATCCATGCCTAGCAAGAGCTAACAATTTCTCTGTGACAAGAGAGCATGATAGGGAAAAATATGTAAGTGGTAAACAAAATAATAGAGACATGTATATGAGTAAATGTCAAAATAAAAATATAAAGCAGTGCTTTTCCAGCTTTATTGAGATAAATTGGTATACAAAACTGCATGTATACAAAACCTAATTAATGCATGTAATTTGGCGAATTTGGATGGGAATTCATGTTATCTCCATAATAAATGTATTAATCACCTCCAAACATTCCCTTACATCCCCTTGTTTTGTTTGTTTGGTACTGGAAATGGGACCCAGGAGCACTTTATCACTGAGACATCCCTATCCCTTTTTATTTTATATTTTTATTTTGAGACAGGGTCTTGCTAAATTCTGAGGGCCTTGCTAAATTGTCCAAGCTAGTGTTGAACTTGCAATCCTGCTGCCTCAGTATCTAGAGTTGCTGGGAACACAGGTGTGCAGCACTATACCTGGCTGTTTGTTTGTTTTTATAAGATTACAGAACATGAGATCTACCCTCTTCACAAAGTTAAATTTCTTTAATAAATTATTATTAAGTATAATCAGTATGTTGTAGAGCAAATTTGGAATTTACTCATGTTGTGTAGCTCTATCTTTGTATTCGTTGAGCACAATTCCCCACATACCTTCCCTTCATTTCCTGGAGACCACCATTCCATTGTCAATTTTTATATGCTTGTCTATTTTAGACACCTGATGTACAGGAAATCATGTGTATTTATCCCTCTGTGACTGGCATTTCACTTCTAACATCCTCCCAATTCATCCATGTTGTTTCAAATGGTAGTTTTTCCCTTTTTCAAAATTTAATTTAAATATATTTTTCTAACTCTTCTATGAAGGGCAAATAACATTCCATTGTATGTATGTACCACATTTCTTTATCCATTCATCTGTCAATGGATGTCAGAATTACATTTATATGTTGGCTACTGTGGAAAATAGTGTGCCAAATAAACATGGGAATGCAGATATCTCCTCAAGAAGTAGATTGCAATTATTTAGATATTTGCCCCAAATTGTGATTGCTGGGTCCTGTGGTAGTCCAGTCTGCAAAACCGTCCCAATATTTTCCATAGTGACTATGTCATTTTGCACTCCTACCAACAGTGTACATGTGTTCTGATTTCTCCACAAACTCATTAATGTTTGTTATTTTGGCTTATTTGATAATAGCTATTCTAAAATATATGATGTGATGTCTCATTGTGGTTTTGATTTGTGTTTCCTAGATATTTTGTGATATTGATAAAGCAGTGGTTTTAATCATTTTTGCATAATATTAAAATACTTTTGAAAATGATGCATTCCTCTTATTTTCACTTACAAGTAAATTATTCATAAATGTAATTGGTCTAAACTTTTACATTTGTGCATATATAAATAAAAGTTAACTTTTTACTTACTATGGCAATGATATTCTAAGATAAAATATGTATATATATATATTAGTTATTGTTATAATTGCTCTTAAAATAGGACTGATTAAGCACAACTTTATTGAACTTTATTTACTATTAAGCATAAAATATGAAACATTGAAAACCTCTTATTTCAGGATTTAAGATCTATTTTTATAGTATTTATTATCAATATAGGAATATAATGTATTAATAGAATGTTTTGCTAGTTCAGCATGAATTTAATTTCTTTGTATTCCACTTGCTTTTATATTTGAAGTACTGGAAAGCCTTATTTAGATTAAGACTAGATAAAAATGGGGGGCATTTTGATTTGATAAAGTCACTCAATTATTTGAATCTTTTCATATTACATACCAAACACTTGAATTTTTACAACTAACAAATATTTGAATAGTAGCTGCTTTAAAAGCACATTTGTATTTTCCTTCCATTTTGTTTGAATCAAATTTTAAAATGTGACCTGTGGGAGAATTGTACTCAGTCATTAATTACTTGGACATATATATATATATATATATGTATATGTATACATATATGTATAATATGTATGTATATATAAACTTTAAAACTTTAATACAACTTTATATATATATATATATGCTTTAGTACAATTAATTATATCTAATAATAATATCCATTATACTTTCTATTGGAGGAAACTTGTCTATGAAGTAGAAATTAACTGAAATTCACATTTTAAAAAAATGTTATAAAATTGGAAATATTTTAGAAATTTTATAAATAATTTGGTTGGAAACTCTACTTTTAGGATTATGACTTAATTTATTTTGTAGATATTAACAAAAAGGAAGACTTTTAATATAAAATTTAAAAATTATATTTTTTAAAAGGAGGTATTTATCCTCTGTATGTTTGGGGCTCTTTCTCAGAAATGATCTACCTTTCTATAGTTGTTGGGAAATTCAATAGTTAATGAAAACAGAGCTATAGATGCCCCCCACAGCTTCACTCTAAACTGTTGTAGGTCTGAATTTAGTCTCAAAACATGCTCTTTAACATATTCCATCCCATATGCCATGTTTTTATCCAGACGTACATGTGAGCCAGTCACAATCATAAAGCCCTCCCCAGGGCATGGGACTGTCAATGAAAGAAGGTTTTCAGACATTGTTAAGTGACTTATTTTATGAAAAATGAGGTGAACAAAGAAAATCAATAGAAATCTAAAAGCAAAGATGTTCTCCACAAGGTCAGTTTCCATAAGGGATATAGCTGAGTTTTGTATCCCACCAAAGAGTTCACAAAGCCCTTCCAGCCTGCTTACTCCAAGGAAAGTTGTCATCAATCTAGTGGAAGGCTCATGGAATATAAATGTTACAGATATAAAATTTTAAATATATAGAATTGGAAAGAAGGAAATAAATCTTTGTAGAATTTGATGTCAAAAAACTGTTTTCGTATGGAATGTAATGATTGATATGTATTCATAAATATAATAGAGTTTAGTAGATAAGTAGTTTGAGAAAAGGGCATTTCAATGACAAGTAAACATAAAAGTTTTTGTTGTCACAAAGTATGTATTTAGGGAAAATTAGGAGAACAGTGTAGCTAAAGTAAAGAACTTGCTAAGCTGTACAAGAGACATGTGAGCAAGGTTCAGTTTATCTTTATTTGGGACAGACTGTGTTTAAACTTTACCCTGTGGGAAAATGCTTGTCACCATGTTGACTTTGGATGACCTGCTTGAGAATCACCTGGCAGTAATACTTAAAGCAATCTTGACAACACCACCTTTTCAAACTGAATATTTATAGATTGTCTCTAGATGTCTGGCATGTGCATTTAAATCAAGTGCCCAAGTGGTATTTACTTAATATAAATATGGTGAACCCCTATTACATACATTTAAGAATGCTGGTTTTGAGCATGAAAGAAAACATATACCACAGATGTTTGGGGAGAATCAAACTGGTTGGGAAAAGACTGGAAAGTAAGAAAACCAGTTGTGTTATACAATAATTCCACCTGGGTTCTAGTTCTTTCAGTAGAAATGCAAAGGCCGGAGTAGGTAGAGAAATATCTTATTAGATGCATTCACCAGATGAGATAAAAAGCTGAGGGCCTAGCTAAGAGGCCAGAAGGCAATGATGGCACTGTGGGAGTGGGGGAGGGAGTCAGGGAATGGTTAGGGTCCTTGTTTATAGAGTCATCTCTTTTCTATGTTATCTACTTTTCTTATTTATTTCTGTTCAATACTATCTCCCCATAAACCAATCATTTAATTATTCATACCCATCTTTTTGGCTATTTAGTCAAATTCCTTATATGCCATTTATGTTTCTTAGAACAGAAAAAACAAAAACTTAAATCTATCAGTACATGATATTCTAAAACAAATCAGAGTGTGGGTTTAAAGATTACTTTTCATTCTGTTATACACCTATGCTGTATTTTTATAATATTCTGTAGATATAAAAATAAGAGGATACTATTCAACTTGCTTTTCCTGGTGCAGCTAAGAAATGCATTGTTCATCCTTCCTTTCTGTATCCATCACCATTTGATTTGGCCTTTCACTGACCTTAATTTCGCTGGGAACAGGCTCCTGTAGAAATGCTTCATGTCATGTTTGCTCAAGGAAGGAGACAAGGCAGGGAAAAAAATAATTGTAATAAGGGTTTAGTAAAGAACTAAGTGACATTAAAGTGACATATTCACTTCAAAATCTTGATTATTAGCTAGAAATCACAGAACAATATTAGGAAAAAAATACAAAGGTTAATAGGGTGAAAAGAAAGAAACAAAATGATAAAGCTAATTTTTGTGCTTTAATTCCCTATTTTAACACAAAGGAAAAACAAACTCTGGGCAAAGAAATATTATATATAAGAACCCATTTTCTTAAATTTTATGAGAAAATATGTATAAATTCATCTGAGTAGCTTAAATATACAATCCTTGCTTTGCTCTGAGCACTTTTTTTTTTTTTTTTTTTTTTTTTTTTGTCATTTTAGGAAAGTCTCTCTCGCCATGCTGAATAAGCACCAAATTCGTCCTATCTCAGTGTTTCCCGAGTGCCACTATTTAACCCTGTCATACTTAGCTGCAGGTATTAAAATGCAACCAGGCAAAAAATATATTCATATATCTTGTACATATTATGTACATATGTGATCATGAGAGAGAAAATGCTGTATACATGAGAGTATTCAGGGACTCATGTAGGAAGAGTTTAAAAAAATAAGGTTTAAAAAAAATTCTTCACCATGGTCCCTTTCATCCTCCTAATGCTTCATACACATGCATATTTTGTAATCTTGTTGGAGATATGACTATTAAGCCATATACTGATGTTAATTTTGGGATTCTGAATACAGTGGTGGGGGAGTAGAATATTCTAATTAATTAGGAAAGATGAAATGAGAGTCAAAGAGAGAAAAGAAAATGGCTGCAACTCCCTGTTCAATACAGTTACAGAGCATCAATACATGGGAAACCATCAAAAGGGGTTGATAGTTCATGTCACTTTACACATTTGTATTAAATAGCCTATCTGTGGTTAAGATGCCCATAGACAGTTGGGAACCCTTAATGCAAAACCTTTTTAGACTCTGAGGTGTTTACATGGGGAGGGCGCCATTGACCTAAAATAGAGACTAGATGTTAAAATATGCATCCAATTGGAGTCAGGATTTATGTCTCAAATATTTCAAATAGGAATGTAGGCTTCTATCCAGGCAGTGAAAATATTCAAGGTAAAAGATTTGTCAATCAAGACAGTTCATATTAATGGGGAATCAAATCCCAGACAGTTGAGATACATGTGACCAGCCCCTGAGGAAAGAGTCTGCCACTTCCAGGCCAGAGGATGACAGAAACCAGGCTATGAGGTGTCAGAGGGTGAATACCATGTTTCACTCTGCTTTTTATCTTAGTACCTGGAACATAGTGTCTCTCATCAGAAAGTTTGACAGAATAAGTGAAGAATTAAACAAAGATATAAACTAAGTCATGTAGACCAAGCTCACACATGAACAATTACTATGTGTTCATGATTTGTCCTTAGACACAGTGTGGTTTAGAAATTAGACTTAGAGGCTGAAAAATAGCAAGATGAATTTCAGAATCTGCTGAATCGTGGACTGAGCATCTTCACATATCTCCTGCTTTAGTCAGTATGCAGAGTATACTCAGTTTCAAATAGATGAACTGGTTAGAGAATCCCAGCCTGACACATCAATTTCAGACTTCATGATTCACTCGAGCACGTACTTTATTTTCTGCATCCATGTGGTGGTTGTCAGTCAATGTGCATCCATCAGGATCTCCTAGAGATAACTATACAAAATTATCCTTTAGAAAAAGAGAAAACTGCCTTATGTTTGTCTTCAGAAATTCTCTCACATTATAGGGAAGTTTTCTCAACTGGTTTATTTGGAATGTTATAGTTTAGGACCCTGTGTATAGGCTACTCCGTACGTATTCCTTAGACTCCAATATCAGTATCATGGAGGAATTGCTTGGAAATGAGGTCTCAGGCCCACCCTAGACCTACTGAATAAGATGTGCATTTAATGAGATTCTCAGAGGAATCACCTGCACAAGCACCTTCAAGAAGCAATGGCCCATTAATCAATATTAGACCTGGATGTGCATAGAGGTCTTCTGAGTAAATCAAGTAGGAAGCAAAGAAATTTTAACAGATATTTAGTTGTTTCTCAGTGTTGAGGTTTCATAAATGAAAGCCTAGGTGTCAGTGTGTGAATGTAGGGGAGTTGTGTAATTTTTTTTTCTTAAACATAGTGTATGAACAAACAAATAAGAGAAAACACTTAATGATAAAAAGAAACTCACACTCTTGTTCAGTGTAGCTGAAATGACACTAAGTGAAAGGGTTATAACTGATTGGGGACTTGGAAATTGAGCGTTCAAAGTCAAGGAGGCCACCAACACAGCCCTGACAAAGTGGAGCTGTCTAGACATGCTCATGTTCTAGAGTTGCCAGATTCTCAAATATTTCAATATATAGAAATAAATAGATTTTTGCCAGATTGGCTAAGTATTAAGATGTAATTTTAATACAAATGTACTGCCTATGAATATTAAAATAAACTCAATTTAAAAGAGCAAAAAAAAACCTATAAATAATGGTAAGATCTAATACACAGTTTGAAGGAGCCCTAATTAGGAAGGGCTGTTGTAGCTAGCTGGAAGCCATAAGTTCCACCTGATATGTATGTGACGCACCTGTAGGCACCCGCAAACCTGAAGGTATATAACTGGGTGAAAGCCGTCCGAGTTAGGAGAACGGAGAATTCAGTCAGCCGGGCAGTCACTCGGTCGGTCAGAAGAATCAGAGCGGCCAGAACGTAGGCAGAGCGGTTACAGAAGAGAAACCAGATAGAAGACAGAAGAGAAACCAGATAGAAGAAGTAATGACTGGTCAGAGTTAGGCCGAGACTCCTGAGGAAGACAGAAGACAGAAGAAAGAAGAAGGAAGAAAGAAGAGAGAAGAAAGAAGCTCTAATCTTTCTCTAAGCTAAGCTCTATCTTTCTTTCTCTCTAAGACTCTAACTCTAAGCTAAGAAGACAAGAAGAAAAGCTCACTTTAATCTTTCTCTCTAAAAATCTTTCTTTCCCTCTCTAAGCTCTAAGAAAGTAGAAGTAAAAGTAGTAAAAGCTTAACTCTGCCTCCGAGAGTTTTTCCTCCCGGTTTTCGGTACCAGGCAGCTTACAACAGTTTGCCTTCTGTGATTGGTTTCAGTATCACCAAGATAAAACCAAACATAAATACATACTTATTTAAAAATTCATGTCATGTAACAAGTGTCTCATATTTTGCCTATATCATTAAGTCTCCTAAAACAATACCCCAAACTACTCCTAGGAAACCTATTTTTAAGTCTTCATACTGACATTTACAAGTTACTTTTCTCAACTATTCAATGTGTACCTATAAACCTGCATTATCATCTGTATTTCTGTGAAACTGTTTATACAAAAGTATTTCTGAATGCCATTTATTGAGTACATGCTATATGTCAGTCATTCCTTTAAAACTTTATAAACTTATTTAATCTTCATACAAGCCCAGAAGTAGTATTTTTTTCTGTTTCAAAGTTAGTAGAACCAAGGAGAAAAAAAAAAAAAAAAAAAAAAAAGACTTCTTTCCACTGACTCACAGCCAGGTGAGGCTTCCAGAAAGCACCTCCTCATCTGACCATCCAAAGTGTTAGCCCTAGGTTATGGCAATTTTCTTACTGATACATCACTGGTTTCTTTCCTGTATCTCCTTTCTTCCAATAAATACCTCCTTTGCTTCTTTTCATTAGCTTTTCCATGTCTCTCTGGTCTAATTGCCCATCTTAAAAACAGTCATAACTTTCCTTATAATTCTTTTTTTTTAAATATTTATTTATTTGCTTTAGTTGTACACAATGCAATGCATTTATGTTTACGTGGTGCTGAGGATCGAACCCGGGCTGCGCACGTGCGAGGCGAGCGCTCTGTCGCTGAGCCACAACCTCAGACCCTCCTTATAATTCTACTATCAAAATTTTCGTGGGCATTTACAATATATTTTTTAAAGGAATGGATGAATGAATGAATGAATTATAAATAAATAAATAAATATGCTTGAAAATCCTATGCTAGAAAGGTAGAGAAACTTTATTTATTTATTTTTTTTGGACAATGAGAAATTTTTAAAACTGAGGGTGAACTGAGAAATAGGAAACTAACTGGACAGTGATAAGGAGGCAATACTTAATTAAAAAATAAAACATGCTTTTATCTGATGGAACTGTACAAATATAATAGGAAGGCAAAATCAATAATCACATCAAAGAGGACATTGGCAAATGCAAAGCCCTGAGTGGTATGAGTTCAGAAAAAGGGTGGAAAGTTTCAGGAGGAATGAGAAATGAAAGCAGCAGTATGTGAGCATAAGTTGAATACAGGTAGATTGAAGTGTTTAAAAGTTCTAAGATATGTCAGTTAGGGTACTTGGTTACAAACATATTAGACACTAACTCTGACTGATTTAAGAAAAAGCAATTTAATGGAATTTTATCAGGCAGCTCCAGGTATTGCTTGAGTCCTGGAAACCTGGGTTTATGGATATCCAGGCAAGTGTAATATGAAAAATGTCAAGTAGAACTGGGGCAGTGAAGACGTCACTGCTTCCAAACAGCAAACATTATTCATCACAGTATAATTAGACATTGCATGCACTGCATAACAGCTGAAGTGTCACTAAATCTCAGTATTTCCACAAATTTTAACCTGTCATTAGGAGAGTTCTTTGTAGATCCCCTAACCCTAAAATAGGGATATTTGGCAAATTCAACAGCATATGCTCATAATAAAGGGTGTGAAGTAATGTGTGGTACTCATTTCCAGTACACTCTGTAGGCAGCCAGTTATGAAATAAAAATCTAAACTCATGAGGACTCAGCTATTAATATATCAGAAAGGCCACCTCCAGGAACTACAAGTACTTTGTAACGTCTTTAACAAGTATCCTTTTTAATTTCCACTTTGAAATTTTTTTCTTTTTAAATGGTGAATATGATAAATACCATAACCTCACATTTCTTCAGTATTACAACTGAAAAATAGATAAGGCAAATAAAAAGGAATAAACTCTTTGAAGATTCAAGAGGAAAAACACAAGTCATTATTACTTGAAGATATCATCATAGTACATAAGAAATCTTGAGAATCAACAGAGAAACATTAAAATAGTACATCAAATTTATTCCATAAACAAGTATATAGAAACATAGATGAATATTGTTAATCATCACAAAACAAGACAAAAACAACACATAAAATAATGAAAATATTGAGCTGGCAAGAAACAAACCTAAAATATTTGCATAACTCCTTTGTGTTGTCATCTTCCTCCTCCTCCTCTTCCTCTTCTTCCTCTCCTCCCTTCTCCTTCTTCGTCCTTCTCCAATATTGGGCCCTGGCACAGGGTATGAAAGTTTCCTATGACTGAGGAACATTCCCAAACCTTGTATAAGAAGTTTGTAACAAACAAAAATAAATGAATAGATTTATTGTGATTATGGATTGCATGTATTGATTCTATAAATATTAACTACATTCAAACTAAACCATATTAAATAAAATACCATCAAAATTCCAACAAGAGTTATAACAGTGTTCTAAAATAAATATCACAATGCAATAATTAAGAATAGCTGAAAAATACTTAAGAACAAAGCTGAAGCATTTACCCTAACAGCTACCAATATTATATTTTGTGTTCTGTTTAAAACAATGAGTATTGCACAATAATAGTCAAATAGATATATCTAGCAAAATAGTCCAGAAAAAAGACCTACAGATATGTAGACATTATATATATCAGTTGAAATTTCATATAACCTATGGCCCAGATAGTTCAACCTTCTTTAAAACACAAAGTTTTATGTGCAAAGAAGAAATGAACAATGGTGATAGTGATCAAAATTTATTTATAAAAGTCCTACCTGGAAACTTTTCAAATACCGGTGAATAGCAGAGTTGTTAAAAAAATAAGGTAGTACCTTAATTCAATGGACTATTACAAAGCAAAGAAACTTAATTAACTTCAGCTTCAGAAATCAGTACATACTAAACTTACAAATACAGTACTGAGTAAAATGAACTTTTAGAAGAATTTTTGTATAATAAATAGCTAAATTATTTTTAATAAATCTGTGTTTTTCTCTCAGGGTTTGATAGGGAAATATGAAGAATAACATGGAGATTTAAGTTAGTGACCATGTAATCATCAATTTTACTTGTAATCTTGAGTGGACTACAGGGCTCCAACATTCTGGGTCAAACATTATTCTGGTTGTCTGTGAGGGTGTTTTAGATGAGATTAATATTTTAGTTGATAGACACTATAAGGCAGATTATACTTGCTAAGTGGATGGGCCTCATTTAACTGGTTAAAGGTCTGAACAGGACAAAAATATTGATCTTGCAGAGTAAGAAAGTAGGCACTACTCCTACACGATTGCATTCAACATAGGACACAGGTATTTATTCTGTTTTCAGACTCAAACTCACATTGACCTTTGCTGGGACTTGAGCCATGTGCATGTACACATATGTGTTTGTGTAAACAAATAAATAGACAATAATGATTATATGGATATGCTATTATTTTTATTATCTCTTTGTAATCAAGTGCATTTTGCTGCATTTATATATTAAAATTAGATTCACTGGCCAGATTCACTTAAGAAAACACAATAATTAAAATACTTTAATTTGTGTAGAAATATACACTTTACAGAATCCTTTGACACATCTGTGCCATTGAACCATGTTTTGATGTTTCTTGAAGTGCAATGCACATAATGTACATGTCCAGTTATTGAGGGGAAAAAAAATGAGGCCACATAGCATATGTCAGGTAGTAAAGAGATTGTCTAGTAATTTGAAACATTTGTTTTTCAGTCTGCTTCTTCATCTATCTTGTGAACCAAAACAAAATATAATTGCTATAAAATTAGCTATCCTTTATACTCTACAAATTTCCACATCCAAGTGAAACTTAGGATGACTTGTTTAGCATCAGCAGTGATCACTTCTCAAGTGATCACAGAATTTATAACAGGATTTGTCATGTCCCTATAATTAGCACTTCTGTTTGTCACCAATTTCCAACCCTAATCCAGTATTCCATTGGCAATTTCAGTAAAATATTTTGGAATAATATGAAGTAACTAGCACTATTTACACCTCTGGAAAATTAAACTAGTTTTGTATCATAAGGATTCTAGAATGCCTTTCAGAATACATATATTTTCTCTCTAGAAGTCATATATTTTCTCTCTAGAAATAGACTACAAGCAAAAAGTTACATAAACTATATGGAGTTTGAAGGTGCTTTGAGGCCATTGTAATCATGGGAGGCTCCATCTGGCCACTGAGCTTTGAAGACATGTGGTAGATTTACCAGCTGATCTACATTTATCCAGTCAAGGAATATGCCAGAAATATGTCCCTATCAGAAGTTTTACCTTACCTTATGCTAAATTAAACTATGCCTTTTTCGTACTGTTTAATTTCATTTTCCCACCCATGTTTGCACATAAAGGGCAACATTCTGCACAAGAAGAAAATATTCACCAATCAAAGTTTTATAAGATGCAAAACTCACTACCTAAATTCCTAATTTTTTTTTAAAAGAGAGTGAAAATTTGATTAACATATTTAGTGAGAATTGAATGTTTAACTTATAGGGAAGAGTTGCACTTAGATGCTAGCTTTTTACATACCCAAACATAGCAGATTGTGTGAGAGACTATCAGAGAAAAGAATGTAAAAATCCATAAGTATGCCTCTAGAGAAGAATGGCAACCATTTCTTGCTTCGTATGTTTTGTGTTTTATTACAGAACATATAAAAAAGGCAATATTATATATATGTAGATATGACATATATGTAATTTTGAAGAATGATCTATAAGTTAAAAGTCTTTATAAGTATTCCTAAATTAGCATATTGATTGCAGTGTATATTAGCATTGCCCAGAGAAATGAAATCAATAGAATTTATATATGTACTGAAAAAGATTTATTATAAGGAATTGCCTAACACAACTATGGAGGCTAAGAAGACCCATGATCTTCATTCTGAAAGCAGGAGACATAATATATAGGCTTATAGAGACATATTTGAAGCTAAATATATTTAAAAAAACTAAAAACAACAAAACATATAAAAACATATGTCTCTCTATATGCTTGATACATGAAAGTGTAGTAATGATTAAGTTTAAAAGCAATAATTATAAATTTTAATCTTCCTACATACGTGTTAAAAATACTAAATAAATGAAATGTTATATTATCATGATATTAAAAATTATTGCATACATTCTGTTAGCAAACAATAATATTCAGTGCTTTACTCAAAGTACCTGGTTTTTGAGAGATAATTATATGTTTCCAAATAACTGATATTAAATGAAATGTATTTAATTCTAAAACTATACTGAAAAATAATTTTTGGTAACTTAAATAACATAACATTATCAGTGCTTCAGTTTAACTATACTTGCATATACAACTTTGAGAAATAGTAAACTTTAATACATACTATAAAATAAAATACATAAAGGCATAAATATTAGAGTGGAAGTGGATTTTAATTTTTTTGTAAAGGAAATATTAAACAAAAAATGTGAATGGAAAAAAAATAAATATTTAAAATGGTATATAGAATAAGTTGTCTAAATTGTGACAAAGAAGTCCAGTGTATACTCTGTGCAACCTGTTACCATAGAGATGTGGGGATTTATTGAACTTTGATGTCATTTCTAATGTCTATTGGTCATATTCCAATGATATATGAAATGGATATTGTTAAAAGTGATGCTACATATGCAGTATAATGTCAGGAAATATTTTAAAGTGCATTTGTTATGGTAGTATACAGATTTTATGATATTTTCCTCCTGTTGAAAGTGCATAATTTTCCAACTACAGGCTTCTTGAAATAAAATTTTCATTTTAATTTGTTCTTTATTTTTGTATGTTTTCTCACAGTAAAGCACTTCTGGGATATTTCATTTACTGATCTGTTCACAAATTGATTGAGGTATCCTTTTAATATCTATAATGATAGTTGGAACTTTAATACATAAGGATGCGTTTAAGTTTTGGAAATAGTAGAAATTATATCGAGCTAATTTTGATCAATAAAAATTACAATCAAGCAAAGTAAAATTGCAGAATTGTGAAGACTTTCAAAGCTATTGCATAAACAATAAGATCAGTTTATGATAAAAAGCCTCTACATTTATAAGAAAAAGTTGTGTATGCAAGTATAGTTAAATTGTTTGTGTGCCTGTCTTCTGACAATACATTGGAAGTGGCATGTCCCATTCCAACAGATACATTGTTTCTTAAACAGGATCAAAATCTTACCTACCAAGTAATGAAATATTAATGGTTATTTTGTATTATTTTGGAAAACTAGAAAGAAAGCATAATGTACTATTGGTGTCAGGACCCTCTTTATACATGAATTAAAAAATGTAGTAATCCACTGCTCTGCTTATAATTTTCAGTTTACCAAGAGATTTGACTAGTAGCATTTCACATCCACAGTTGAGATAATTTAATGAAACAAACCGTTCCCAAATATAACCACCATACATCAGCATTAATATTCAGACTAATAGTTTCAAAATACATAGTGACACTCAGCATTACATTAAAAAGGTGGAAGTTCCTGGTATCTATATGTTTTTAAATTACTAACTACTTAATTCTTATGTGCAAAGCAAATTTACACTTAGTTTTCATCCTTTTTTGAGATTTTAGCCTTGGTTTAATTCAAAAAGTTGTATTTTTTATCATACAACTGATCTTATTGTTTATGCAATAGCCTTGAAAGTCTTCACAATTCTGCAATTTTACTTTTCTTGATTGTAATTTTTATTGATCAAAATTAGCTCGATATAATTTTTACTATTTCCAAAACTTAAACTCATCCTTATGTATTAAAGTTCCAACTATCATTATAGATATTAAAAGGATACATCAATCTCAACTAAGCTCTTATGAAGCTATTTTATACAATGATCATATGATTCAAAGGTTCCTGTTAGAAATGGACCAGTATTTTTGGAAATATACAAATTCTAAAATATTTTAAACCACTTTCATTAATTTATAATGACAAGTAATATTACAAATAAGAAAGCATAAATTAAAATTGCCCTCGAATTGCTAGTAATAATGGAAATAGTTTGTATCTTAAAAGTTAGCAATTCAATTCTCCTAAATTAGAATTGCTGAGGTTTAATCTGGACTGAGTTTATGTTTACTGTTGTACTTTTATTTTGGAACAGAAGCTTTAAAGTGCACTGGAGCATACAAGATTTCAAGGGACATGTTTTAGCATACATAAAAGAAATTAGTTAAGTACTTTTAACAGCATTATGACTAATTAAAAGCATTTTTTATCTCATACTGAAAATAGTCTTTAAAGGTTTTAACTTTTTCAAAATTACTTTATCATCAAGATTTTTGAAGAAATATAGGTTTGTCTTTTTGGAAATTTGTGCAATATTTGGCAGTATTACTTTCCAAGCGTAATTGGCATATTGACAGAAAGACACCAACCGCAGCCATCTATGTCAAATAATAATTTCTTCCTTAAAGCTACATATGTACACTTCCATTGGAAGTAAAATACCCACTCACATTAGGAACAGAGGCAGCATTTCTCAATGGGGCATATTTCAGAGTTGCTAAGGAGGAGAGGCTGCTGTTCATGACATCACAAATGCAAGAAAGGATTCAATAAGCACCAGCCTTGCTATGCCACTGTTCTCTGAAACATGGAGCTAAATAAGTCATGCTTGTAAAGAAATGCCACAAATAACTGGTGCACATACACCTTAGAAGGAAATGCTCAGGTGTATTCATGACTCTCACATGCCACGCCTGGCATCAGCCCAACCAGACAAGAAAGAATGGTGCTAATGAACAGTGTCACTACTTTCTGCATTATAGAATTACACAAAGTCTGGTTCATCACAGCAGTTATTCTGATTGTGAATTAGATCCAATGACCTACTTCTTTTATCTACATAGATATTTTGTATTCTTTATCACATTTAAAGATTATCTCAATTTCAATGCTAATAATTCTTGTTCACTATTAGGCCTACAAATGTTGTATCATTCAATTTATATTGTTTCATTCATTATTTTGAAAGTGTCTATATGAAGCAGAACTGACATATTTGTTATGCACATATATTTAATACCTTTAAACTATGACAATGTATCTGAAGCTGGTGACCAATTCCAAATTAATTCATTGGATTTGTGGAGCATTTTCCCAATAAATACTAATTTAATTTTTTTGCAGCAGTATAGATCCTCTTGTGATATCAAAAAATGGAAATTTTTCACCTTTATAAAATGAAAGTAATGTTTGTATGCAAAAGGAGATGATTTTTGAGAAGAATATTGAGATGATTCTAGGAGCTTGGACTTCTTTTTTTAATTCATCTTCTTATTTTGCACATTTTAAGACTTCCAAAGTGAAAAGCATCATTGAAGGAAGAAAATGTACTACATATTTTTATTGACTGCAATTCTTTATTAAAAACTTCAATCCAAAATACTTGACAAAAGTTTGTGCAAAATCTATGTCAAATATTTTCCAATCTCAAAAATCCAAATGCCAAATGTTTTCTCTGATATAAGGAGGCTGATTCACAGTAGGGTTGGGTAGGGGAGCATAGGAAGATTAGAGGAACACTAGAAACGTCAATGGGGAGGGAGGACAAGGGAGGGAGCAAGGGGGTATAAAGGGAAAAAAAAAGATGGTAGAATGAGAGGGATATCATTACCCTAAATGCATGTTTGAAGACATGAATGATATGAATATACTTTGTATACTGACAGTGATATGTAAAAAGATGCTCTTTATGTGTTACGAATTGTAAAGCATGCTACTGTTATATATACAACAACATTGAATAAAAAAAATTTTGATAGTTTCCCATTTATAGTCAAAAATAGTGATGAATTAACCAAAAAAATTGTTAAGTTAAAGTTACTTTCTATGTCTAAAGTAGGGGTATATAATCTATGAATGAAATTAAATAGTCCCTTTGGAGAATAATGGATTGGTTTGAGGTTATCTGAAAATCCAGAAATTTTATGAACACGTATTTATTTATATGTGCATATACACAAGTTTGTTCTGTTAAGGGACTTCACCAGACTTTATATATATATATAAAGTCTATATATATATATTTGACAAATAACAGGATTTGATTTACACTTGGCATCACATGTGGTATTCCCACCAGAGGTATGATGGGAGTACCTGTTTCTAAGTATTTACTCTATCAGTTAGAATGATAATAGATTCTGGTTTATCCAAACAGGGACTGTTTACACATGATGTGCTTTTTTTTTTTTTTTTTTTTGTACTACATATGGAGCCCAGAGACCTTTTTACCATAAGCCACTCCCCAACCCATTATTTATTTATTTATTTATTTTTATTTTGAGGCAGTGTCTTGTTAAGTTACTTAGTGCATCACTAAGTTGCTGAAGATAGCTTTGCACTAACAATCCTTCTGTATCAGCCTCCAGAGCACCTGGTATTACAGGTATGCACCACCATGCCAGGTGAACATGCTGTTCCTTCATAAGAGGATGAAATTCACTTGGAAAAACAAGAAATCCAGAATAGCCAAAGCAATTCTGAACAAGAAGAGTGATGCAGAAGGCATCACAATACCAGACCTTAAATTATACTACAGAGCTATAGTAACAAAAATGGCATGGTATTGGCAACAAAATAGACATGTAGACCAATGGTACAGAATAGAAGACATGGAGATAAACCCACATAAATAATTATCACATATTAGACGAAGATGCCAAAAACATACATCAGAGAAAAGATAACCTCTTCAATAAGTGGTGCTGGGAAAACTGGAAATCCATGTGCAGCAAAATGAAATTAAACCTCTGTCTCTCACACTGTACAAAACTCAACTCAAAGTGGATCAGCACCTAGGAATTAGGCCAGAGACTCTGTACCTCATAGAAAAAAGAGCAGGCCCAAACTATATCATGTTGGCTTAGGACCTGACTTCCTTAACAAGACTCCTAAGTGCAAGAAGTAAAATCAAGAATAAATAAAAGGGATGGATTCAAAGTAAAAAGCTTCTTCTCAGCAAAAGAAAGAATTAATGAAGTGAAGAGAGAGCCTACTGCATGGGAGGAAATTTTTTATCACACGCACATCAGATAGAGCACTAATCTTCAGGATATAAAAATAACTCAAAAAACTTAACACCACCAAACCAAATAACCCAATCAATAAATAGGCTGAGGAAATGAGCAAATACTTCACAGAAGATATTCAATCAATTTACCAATTTCTGAAAAAAAATGTTCATCATCTCTAGCAATTAGAGAAATGCAAATCAAAACTGCTCTAAGATTTCATCTCACTCAAGTCAGAATGGCAATTATCAAAAAAATCAAGCAACAATAAGTGCTGGTGAAGATGTGGAGAAAAAGTTACACTGATTGATTGCTGGTAGGATTGAAAAATGATACAACCACTTTGGAAAGCAGTATGGAGATACCTTAGAAAACTTGGAATGGAACCAGCATTTCACCCAGCTAACCCACTCCTCTGTCTGTACTGAAAGGACTTAAAATCAGCACACTACAGAGATGCAGCCACCTCAATGTTTATAGCCTCTCAATTCACAATCGCTAAACTGTGGAAACAGCTTAGATGCCCTTCAATACATGAATGGATAAAGAAATTGTGCTATATACACACAGTAAAATACTACTCAGCCTTAATGAAGAATGAAATTGACGCATTTTGGAGTAAATGGACAGAATTAGACAATATCATGCTAAGCAAATTAAGCCAATCCCCCAAAATCAAAGGCCAAATGTTTTCTCTGATAAGTAGATGCTGATACATAATGGGCAGGGGGCAAGGGAAGAAGGGAGTAACTTTGGATTGAGCAAATCCAAAGGGGGAGGGGTCTGGGGGGAGGGTGAGTGTGTGTGGGAGAAGATAGTATAATGATATGGACATTATTACCCCTGTGTATGTGTATGAATGCCTGAAAGGTGTAACTCTACATCATGTACAACCAGAGACATGAAAAGCTGTGCTCCATTTGTGTAAAAAAATAATAATAAAATTTATTCTTTTTTAAAAAGAGGTGTTTTTGTTTGGATGAATGATTGTAGAGATATTATTACAAGCAGAAAGTCTGAGGCCAAAGCACCTGGGAGCAAATGTCAGCTCTGCAACTTCCGTTGTGACCTGGAGCAACTTAGACAGTATTCACTTTCTTCATCCAAATTGAAATTACTGAAATTTGGTTCAGAAGGTTGCTATAGTCATAAATAGACTAATGTTTACAAAATTTTAAAACAGTTATATATACATGTACAATACATGCTTGTTAAATAACAATTTCTAGAGAAAATAAATTGGATTATAGTACCATTATGGAGAGAAACCCTCTAATTCTCTCCCTTCAAGTCTTTGCTCATTGCATTGGTTCTGAAAACATATAGGCTTTTTCTGTTTGCCCAATTACCATTTCTAGTAACTCACATGCACTTCCTGTGTGAATCCTTCCTTGATTTTCTGCTTGACTTATTTAAAAAAAATTCTGATAACTGTTGTATTTATGTACCACCTTAGAAAAAAAATTAATTTTGGTATCTACCACTACCACAAGATTATAATTTTGCTACAATCAGAAAAAAGTCTTTTTAACTTCTTCTTTGCACTTCCCCACAGCATTTATCATGGTGGTCAGTTAAGTCAGTAAGTGTTAATAATGATGAAAGAGAGTTAACTTAAAATCTTATCCTTCCTTGAAACTATTTTAATTTTAATAATAATTTAAAACAAATCCTTAAAATAACCCTAGTGATCCATACTCAGATAGAAGACATTGGGAAATACCTGTAATATTCTTACCAATATAGTAAGCTAGTCACAATTGGAATAGTCAACTTCAAAAATGAGCACATTTTAACATTGACTACTCAAAGGGTAGGAACCAATCTGACTTTACATAGGTCAGCCCACTAAGTTCTTGGAAAGAGAAAGTAGTCCCCTTCTCCCCAAATCCTTCATTTTAAATAAACATGCTATATTTTTCTATATCACCTTTGAGGAATCATGAATACAAAACTAATTCTGCAATAATTATGGCAAAATAAAGTGATACAGCCAATATGAAACTAAAACTAGTATTTTTTACTCCAAGTTCATAAAAATTGTTTCCATCATCATATAGTTTAAGTCAGGCTTTGTTAGTTATCATTGAACCTTGTGAAAATAGCCTTCGTGAAAATATTTTAAACTCATTTAGCTTTTGATTAGAATAGTCATAGTAAATTTAGATGTGAGGATGACAGGTTAAGTATCTTTCTTTCAGGTTGAATGGAGTTAGCATCTCCAAAATAAATCACCAGGAATCTCTAAAACTTTTGATCACATATTTAAGAAAACAATTTATAAATTATAAATGCTTAACACTTAAAAGTTACATGTCTATCAATGCAAATGTTGATAATCATTAATGGTAAATATTTCTTTTATTGTTAATAAATATTTCTGAAAATTTTAATGCTTTCTTGGCCTGATTCATCATGTTTAATATTTTATATGATAATTAAATTAGCAAGTATATTCTCTCAACATTATATCACATGGGTTGTAATTTACACACTCTGAGGTTCACAAATGCCACTTTTTAAAAAATATATAGTTGTAGATGGAAAGCATGCTTTTATTTTATTTGTTTTATTTTTATGTGGTGCAAGGGACCAAAACCAGTGCCTCACATATGCTAGGCAAGCACTCTGCCACTCAGGTACATTCCTAGCCCCAAATCCCACATTTTTATTAAATGAATTTTAATTAGAATATAAAAATATCAAAATCATACTTACAGAATAACACGCGATGTTTTTATACATATATACATTGAGTAATGTTTAAGTCACATGATGTTTTTAATACATGTATACATTGTATAATGTTTAAATCAGGTTGACATCAGTATTCTCAAACATTATCATTTTTTATAATAAACACTTAAAATCTTTTCTTCCTATCTTTTGAAACATACAGTACATTGTCTATATATCATTGTCTATATATCTATAATCACCTGACTATGCAATAGCTCAGTGCTCCTATCTAGTGGTTGCTATATATCCATTGATCAACATTTTCTCATCACTTTCTCCTCTCTACTGTGACCATCTTCTGAAAAATGACTCATTTATACTATTGTCATCTTCTCTAATTATCAGTGTTTTCTGTTTTTTCACCCAGTGTCTTAATTTTTTGCCTTGCCTAATATTTCAGTCTTCACTTGGAACTGAGAAAGTACAATGCATTAGCAAGTTCAATCATTTTACATTCATAATACTAATTATCAGGCATTTAACATCTGCCAGGATATGTATTTTATTACTTTTACAACATAATAATTATGGGTTTCCTACACAAAAAAAGTTGTTGTAAGAAATAAATTGTAGTGTGTTAAAATTATTTGGCATCCATTAAGAAAGGCAAAGAGCTTAATGAATGTTGAGTACTTCCTAAATTGGAGGCACTATGTGAGGAACTTTGCATCAAACTCAAGAACAAGGCAAAATTTAATACAGTTATTATTGTTACTATTATATCCTTTGAGAAAGTAACTATATCAAGAAGAGGAAGATTGCTGCAAATTGGTGTGGAATATGTGTCTTAAAGGTTTAAGAGTTACAGCCATAATTGCAAAAATATGTGCTGGTAAGAATATTAGAAGATATGTTCAAGCCATTTAAATTAAAATGGATTTCCTAATAATTTCATTTCAAAAGTAACTTTTGGTGCCCATACTACCTTTTCCTAAAAGTTTAAATTCTAAATCAAGGAGAAAAACTGCATCAAGATTTTCACCCATTTTCTCCACAGATTCTCCTGAGGCTCCCTCCCACTACCACTGCCTATTCACAAATGCACATGTGCTTTGCCTAGGGCACTTCTAAGCTGTTTCTTCATTCACAACTCTATTTATTCTTTTATAATCTCCAAAGAGAGTTATAGCATTAGTCTGGAAGAAATAAGTTTTGCAATAATTATGTCAGAACATTAATTTTAGCTGCTTCTAAATCAATATGTTTATGTACATTCAGCATATATTAGAAGTAATACTTGACTCAAAAATGAAGTTATTTCCCCTTTGATAGTCTCATATGATGAAATAATTTCATTAGTATCCCCACCCAACCCTCCAAATCATAAGCTTCCAGTAAATGATATTCTCATATGATGAAATAATTTCATTAGTATCCCCACCCAACCCTCCAAATCATAAGCTTCCAGTAAATGAAAGTAGAAGGAACAATTTACAATTTATATTATAAAGCTTATTACTTTTTTGTGTTTTGACTCAAAAAACCAATGACATTAAAGAAATGCAAACTGCACACCAATATGTCTGACAAATAACTGCGGAAACAAATGGAGCAGAATAAAAGGCCCAAAATAGGCCTATGCAAAGTACAAATATAATATGGTGGAAAAGGATAGTCTTTTTACCAATTTGTTCTGGAAATTTTAAACATTCACCATGAGTTATATATGAATAAATTTAAAAAACAAATAACCAAAGAAATAAACCCAAATCATGCATACTATCAAATCCAAAAATTTAATCATAAACCTTGATATGAAGCAAATTTATTAATAAAAAATAGCAAAAACTCTTTGTGACCTCATATTAAACAAAATTTTCTTCATCATGACATCAAAGGAAAAAACAGAAATGCTAGACTTTGTCAAAATTGAAACATCTGTTAACATAGTGTATCATGTCCACTCATATATGTTGAACCCTACTTACTTCCCAGGAATAAATCCTATTGGTGTATACAAGTAATTGTTTCTTTTTTTCTTGATGGATAATATTCTCTTCTTTGGAAACACCACAGTTTGTATTTTTGCCAGTTGTTGTGTACTTGAGTTGTTTCTAGTTTGCAGAGAAAATAAATAAATGCTATAATCAGATATGTATATGATTTTTATGAATATCAGTTTTCATTGCTCCAGGGGAAAATCATAGGAGCAGTTTTTGGGTGGTATGGCACATGTATATTTCACTATATAAGAGAGTGTCAATCCAAAGTAACTGTAGATTATTCCATTCCCACCAGTAATTACAAATGTTCTGATTCACAACATGTACATGCTAATAATTGGCCATGTAAGTGGTTTTGAGTTTTTAAAATTTTTATTTTATCTTCATCCATTTTAATAGATGTGCAATAGTGATACATTGTAATTTTAAATTGTATTTTCCTAATAAATAATTATGTTCAAAATCTTTTCAAGTGCTTATTTGTCATTCAAATATTATCTTTGGTGAAGTATGTTCAATCTTTTTCAAATGAATAATGTTTTGTTTTCTTAAAATCTAAATATTAATCTTTTAAAAGGTAAATGTTGTAACTATGTTTTATGACAGCCTGTAATGCCAACTCCTATAATCCTTTCCCCTCCCCTTTGTCCCTGCCAATTACCACTGCAGTCTCTGTTTCTGAATTCAGCTATTTAGATGAGTCATTCAAGTGGAATGAATGTTTCACAACTGTTTTAGACCAAGTAAATGAAGCCATACTCATACCTTGCTGAACACTATATAATTCCTTTTTCATAACATTCTGGAAAATATACAAATCTTGGAATAGGATTCTGATCAATTAATGTACAGGGGTTGATGCACTACAAAAGGACAAAGGAAGTTGTTGCAGGTAGAAAACAGAACTTTTCTCTATCTTGGTCAATATAATGGTTAAACAATTTTACAAATTTTTCAAAATTCATGTAACTATACACAAAATGGATGAATTATACCGTACATGAAAGAAGCCTTAAGAAGCTGATTTTAAACCTGCCTCAATGTTAGTAGTCCACATTTTCTGTTCCCATTATATATAAGTTGAAGTTTTCATAAGGGAGGATTTTCTTAAACCTAATTTTATATATTTCTCAAAAACAGAACTTCATTGTCATTTACTGTTTACTTTATGACATAGAAAATAAAAGCTAAGAAAAGTACAGTGGTTCTATATACACATCAAGTTTTTGAGATATTGGAATTATTAATATGGATTTTTAGGAATGGTGTTATTGAGCAATGCATGTATGGGATTCATATAACATTAACATTTTAAAATCTCAATTTTTCTACAATATGGATAAAACTCAACAGTACACTGTTGTGGCATCTCTCAACAAGGAATTGAGCTGGGTTCCTCCCCATTAATTCGGGGCAGTTTGAATCTGAGTTCTTCCTCGTTTACGCAAATGAGTTTGAGCCTGAGTTCCTTCCAGTTAAATGCCTGGAAGTTTGAACTTGGCTCCTCTTTGCTGATGAGATGCCACCTTTATGTGACTATATAGGAATTAACTTTGTCTGTATATGCTCTTGATGCATTTCTGCTGCATGGCCACCAGGTATGAATACATTTAATTATCAAAAATAAAACCAGCTCTATGGCCCTGTGGAATCTAGCCAGAAGCTAGCTAAACCAGCAAGATAGGTTTTTTCAGCTAAAGATTAGCTCTTGCAAATAACCCCTTCCTACAGGGCACAGCATTACCCATTGTTTAAACTTCTCTCCATTGAAAAGCTAATGGTCTTTTTGTGTGTCTGTAAAGGACTCTTCCTTATCCTTCAGCAAATTTAGGATTTTGGCAACCGTATATCTTTTCTTCCTGAGCCCCCAAATAAAAAGTTATTATAGGGACACAGTAGAAGTCAGAAAGTCTAGGCCCAGTTGAAGTTTAAAGAAGATACTAGGGCAATATAACTTTATGAGCAGGCATGCCTAGAGTTGAGGAATTTTTTAACATTAGTTTAGATAATACAAGCTTTAAGGTTTTTAGGATGTTTTCTTCTGCCTATAGATAAGATTAATCAGTAGTATGTACTTAGGATAAATATTTGGTTTTCCCCTGATTATATGACCCTGGAGTGTCCTGAAATTCTTTAATGTAACCTCCTATAGTTGAAATGTAAATTACTGAAATTCTTTAATGTAACCTCATATAGTTAAAATGTAAATTACTAAAATTCTTTAATGTAACCTCCTATAGTTGGAATGTGAATTACTTGTTTGTTGGGATGTATAAAAACCATGCTGAGAAAAGTAAAATCAGAGAAGGATTTCTGCAACCTGACTCCAGTGCATTCTTTCCACTTCCAAGGACTTTCCCCATCGATCAGATCCACTCTGTCTTCTCCGTGGAGGCCGGCCCTCTGCACCCTCTAACATTTAATTAAGTATGTGTTTTGAAAGCACATAGCACTCATCCTGGCTCTTGATGTCATAAATTAAATCCTTCCCCTTGCCCTGTAAATGAGGTAAATGAAGATTTTTAAACTACTTACCCCATTGTCACAGCCAGTAGTTAGTGGGAACCTAGATTAGGTTCCTGATACTAGAGTCCATGATATCTACACAGGCAACATCCCTTAACTCCTTACTATGAAGTAATTCTGATGTTTCATTGAAAAATGGTGCCTTAAATTAAGCAGACTATGAGATACATCTAAACAAGAGTTCACTAAAGAAACAAACATTGCATTAAAGTGGAAAAATTTGAACAAGAATATTAGAAGAAAACTGTAAGATTTTACAAATATTTCTTCCATTTTAAGAGTAAGTTGCCTATAATACACATTTTTTGTGTCCCTGTATAAAATGAACCAATTATTTCTTTGGATTTCTTTTTCTGATACTGCTTCTATAATATGATCAGCAGTAAAAATAGAATACCAATAGTATAATAAGATTTGAATATCTAAGTATTTTAATGGAGCAGAAAGGACATCATTAAGATTTTCTTAAATGTTTTGTTTTATGAGGCTTAACAAAATAACTAATATAAATATAATGTGGTATAGTTTGCAAAGTGCTTTTCATACTAAAAAGAAATTAACCTTATGCAATATTGGCCAATAAACTGCATAAATAAATTATTTTTATTGTTATTATAATTATTTCCTATACTTACTTGAAGAATGCAACACATATTAAACAATCTCCCCAGAGAACTGCAATGGACAGCTCCTCAGAAGAATGCCCTGTTCATGTGAATTGCTAGGAGAGCTTCATTCCCTAGCCCAGGAATATAGCAAGGAAGATTCTTTTCCCTTCAGGCTTTTATAGACAAGAGAAAAACTGCATCCTGAGAAATTGAAACCTACCTCTCATGCATGGGGCATCCAAATTTACTCAACCCTTGTGACTGAGAAATCCCAAGCTGAGAAACAAAACAGGGATATTGCATTGGCTAAAGCACTGGGGTGGTAATGAGAAGCTGATGTAAAACTAGTCTCAGGAAACTTACAAATGGATCACACAGGACTCCTATGGGCAGAGAATTGACAATGAAAATTATGAGCTGTAAGAGGAATCACAGGATGAAAAATCGAATATGAATAGTAACAAATGACTAAAATGATCTTCCAGAAATGAAAAACTTCAACACAATTTACACATAGTGAATGAGTTAAATATTGGATTATATATACAGCTGAAGATTGTTAATGTATGGAAAATAAATACAAATAAATTATTCAGAATGCAGCACAGTGCCTTTGGAAGTGTCACTAAGAGGCATAGAGAATGGGATAAGATGTCCCTAAATGCAGCTAATAGGAGGTAGAAAAATGAGATAAAAATAGCCTGGTGAGGATATATTAAAAGGAAATAATGCAAAATGATCTCAAAATAATTGAAAATAACTTGTCCATCTTCACAATGGCAAAGTACACTGGGCATTTTTAGTGGAAATGTGGAAAATCAAAGACAAAGGATTGCCTTAAAAGTGATCAGGAAATAAAAATACCACAAGGATGGCAGTAGACTTCTCACTCACAAGTTTTGAGACTATATAAAGTTTGATAAAAAAGATATCACTTCTATCCTCAAGTTTTGTATACCCCAAATTATCACTAGAAAGAAGAGTAAATTTAATATATTAAAAAAAAAAACACAAAGGAACAATAATAGATGTTATCTAGGAAGAGGATGATAACCTAGAATAAATGAGCTAAAAAGGGGGCAAATACTTAGTAATTTATATGGAATAAATCCAAACTACCCTTAACTTTTTTTTTTTTTTTTTTTTTTTTTGTGGTACTGGGGATTGAACCCAGGGCCTCATGCATGTGAGGCAACATTCTACCAACTGAGCCATATCCCAGCCCCCTTAACTGTTAAGATAATAAAAATAACAACTAATGGTGAAGGTTGAGTAAAATGTGATAAAGCCTATATAGGCTATATAGAAATCTCATGGAGGACAATTCTTATTGGTGATGAGTATTTTATAGCATTTAGTTCGTAACAGTTTGAGATCACAGAGATTTTAAAAAATGCTTTACACTGTCATTAGTTTAATGTTAACATTGAAATAATCCTTCAAGTAATTAAAATCTATACCTATGAACCAATAATAAAAGTAAATAAGATTGAAGTATAAAGAACTCAATAAATCCAAGAGAAATTAGCGAAGGACAAAAATGCTTTTAACATTGTCTGAGGTAAATAATACATGTGTGATTTATATTAATATATTTAAAACTGATAAAATATTAGTCTTCCCAAAAGAGTTTCATTTAAAATTCAAAATATATAAGCAAAGAATTTTGCATTTCATTGCATCCATCATTTGAGACAAAGCATATGGGGACATTTGGTTAGAAAGATTTGAATATAGTATAAATTATCCATTTGGAAATATCAATAGAGTACAAAACATTGATTTGAGTAGGAGTAGCACATTGTACATAAAATGATAATTTTCTTGGCTAAGACCTTAATAGTCACTAGCATTGTAATAGTCACTATTATTTTCTTGTTACAAGGACATTTCATTATCACTCTACAGCCTTTAAAATTTAGCACAATGACTTGAATATAGCAGGAACTCAGATAACACAGTAGTACTGTACTACCGCTTATTGTTTTGGGTGTGAAATAAGACAAGAATGATCTTGTCTTGTTGTCTGGCTTTTTTCAATGGCCAACGATGTAGAGCTTTGTTCAATTACGTCTGTAAGGTTTTTGAGTTGGAGAATGTTGTTATTAGAACCAGCTTAAAGACTGACCTAAACATATTTTGCAGAGTAAAAATTCAGCTTGCTGAAGTACATGCAGTCAAGTTTTAGGAGGCAATATATTGACATGAAAATTTTCAACTTAGGTGGTGAGTAAGATTAATGGCACTATCTGAAATACTATTTTCAATAGAAAAATTCATTATTTTATTAAAGACTTATGTTGAAATTCTAATTTTGCTTAGTCATAGTAATAGAGTATAATCCAACACTATTTTTTTAAATATTTATTTATTTACTTTAGTTGTACACAATGCAATGCATTTATGTTTACGTGGTGCTGAGTTTCGAACCCGGGCCGCGCACGTGCGAGGCGAGTGCTCTGCCACTGAGCCACAACCCCAGTCCTCCAACACTAGTTTATACTGAAGTGTTATAAACTAATTAGTGTAAACTAATACTGAAATGTTATAAACTTCAGTATAAACTAAATTAACTTCACTGCTATAATTACTGGGGCAGAAGAATAATAAATTCTAATGTAAAATGGAAAACAGTCAACAAACGGGATGTTAAATAATTGACCTGGTTTAGGTGGGGCAAAGTATATTCCAGGGCATATAACTTGATAAGCATCTGAAGGATGGAATGCACCCTGAGAAAATTTTAGAGGTATGTTTGCCAATATTTCTTAAGAAGGGCCCAAGTCAGTCCTTAATAATTCTATTTTATGTTTGTTTTTAACGTGTTTCACCCTTTTTGAAAAATTATTTACAACTTGGGACTGAATATATACATTTAATAAACATGTACAGAGAGAATAATTTGGAAATAGTCACAGAATAAAAAAATATTAGTTTGGGTAGAAATGGTACATTCTATCTAAAATAGCATTGTTTGGGGGTTAATGGACATTAGGACTATAGAATACTAAGGAATATTATGCTTAAACACTGGGGTAAGAATAATAGGATCAGAAAATGAAAGACACTCAATTTCTATCTTTAAGGTTTCTTCCTCTAAGGTTACCACAAATAGTAGTTACAAAGTACATGATAGACACATTGGAATATTTAAAAAATAAATAGACAATTTCATAATCCACTTGTGTTAGACAAACCCAAAGCTGAGAACCTCAGCATAAACATTTTCAAGGTCCCCATTTGCTCATTATTAGTCATTCAACACGTTATTTTATTAGTGGTTCATTCAGTTATCCAACAAATATATATAAAACACATTCTAGTACTATATATGATAACAAATTTTGAGAATGTACTGATTACTAGAGAGAAAATGCCCTACCTCCACTGAGATTACAGTACATTAGGGCTGTAATTTTAAGTACTGCAATGTGTTACTGGAGCATAGAGTAGAGGTAAGTGTTGTCAGGAAAAGAGCATGAGGATAAAGTGCTATGCAAAGAAATGCCTAGCAAAAAATTCAATTAAAAAATCTATAGGTTTCTTGTGTAATCTGATGTAGCCTGCTTTGAAATTTTTACCTAGAAAAAATATTTGATAAAGTGATTATGGTATGATACTGATGTTAAAATAATCAAAAGAGATATTGCAATATTGTAATAAGAAATAGCTCATTTTTCATCTGCAAAACCTCTAACATTATCTGAAAGGGCTCCTTCTTCTCTTATTGGAGTAGTAAAGAGGAATGTGGTTATTTAACAGTACAATAAAACAGTTGTTTCGAGCCTTTTTAATGTTCCCTAGAAAAGAAATTTAGTTCAGATTATGTAATACTGCTACTTTACAGTGATTAAAAGCTGAGTTTTGGTGCCACACTTATTTAAGTTTGAGCCACAGAGGGCCCACTCCCCAATTGTGTCTCCCACGTAAATTACTAAAACTCCAGGTTCAGTGTCCCTTTCTACAGAATGAAAATGCTACTGTTTTTCTATGTTCTAAACTTATTTTGTAAGTTATGTGATATAGTGCCTGTGGAGAACTTAGCATAGTACCTGATTTTGAATATACTCTTTTTGATATTGTTGACCTACCATTGTCATTACTATTACCCCTCTTCTCCTGCCAGTTACTACCAGCTTCACTATTATCTATTCAAACTAATATGAATTTTCAGTGCATCAATATGTCTAGCTAGGTCTTAAAAGCAAAATTTTTATTTTGGATTTTGAAAACAACAGCTGTTTTATTCACATCCCCATACTAGAATAAATCACTGTATGTTTTTTGTCTGCAATTTATTGACTATAATATCTCTATAGCGTCTAGCCAAAATGACCATTAAATATGATGGGAAAAGTATATTTCTGATATGGCAGAAATATGGCATAATTCAAACTCATCAAACATTTATAATATAGGGAAAACACCAAATCTTCCATACATTAAATTAATTAAAGTGTAGTGATTTTTTTTGATTTACTAGCATCATTAGGGTTTTTATCTTAGAAATATCATAGACTTTCAGATATTGAAAGAATATGAAAGATTATAAAGCTTATGACCCTGATTTCATAGGTAAGGAAACTAAAGATCACACAGAATATTCAATTGGCTAGAAACAGTATTGAAGGACAGAAATGTATACAATTTAATTAGGAGAGATAGACTATGCCAATTCTATTGACAGAGCAGGTATTAAGAGAAAAGGTATACTAAGAAAGATAAGACTGAAGAGCATGTGTGTGCTGGCTGCCTCCAGCATAAGAAAAGCCAAGAATTCTTTTTAGAGTTCAATGAAATGGAGCACACACGCACCTCTCTAGTTGCCTTGGTTACAGTAGTTAGCTAAATATAATGAAAAACACTATATGCAAATGAAATAAACAGTAATTAGCAACATAAAGTCTTAGGAAAAAATGTAATAGATTTGTTCTATCCTGAAGGAAAAAAAAAAACGGTCTCTTAAGATGATGAAATTTATCTTTTGACAAAAAAAGGATAATACTGAACGCATCACTAAAGAACTTCTAAAATTTTGTCAAACTTTGTATTCCTCTCTGGTTTGTGTAAATAAACTTAATGTGCTGGCCACCAATTTGACCTGATGTTAGAAGGAGGAATTCTGTGATGACAAAGGGAGCTAGTTTTCTGGACATTTTGGGGAAATGATTTAGTTACCAACAGTTGTAGCCTTTCTACCCCTTGAGATAAAAGCAGCAGCAGTAGGAAGTCAGTTCAGCTCTGTAAGGTTGTATCCTCTACAGAGAATTAATCCCACTGATCCACACTACCTCAGCTATCTGCTGACTGCAACCATGATTTGGTATTTTATCCTACTATTCTAATTGTTTCAGGCAGGAGCCTCAAATTTGGGTGAGTTCCAAAATAATAGCAATAAATAAATCTTATACAGAGTCATTGTAAAGAATATGAAAAATGCTAATAAAAAGTGCACATCATAAACATAAACAAATGTAAGCTAGATCCTATTTTACCTTGAGTTTGGCATTTCTTTATTTTTGAAAATATTAAAGGCTTCAAAAAGTGGTTTACCAGGGCCAAACATGGTCTGTGCTAGGGTTCTTATATCTGTATAAAGATTAAAAAAAAAAAAAAAAAAAAAGGCAGAAAGCACACAAGATAATTCTCAGGGAGAAAAAAAAAAAAAAAAAAAAAAAAAAAAACCACACTTCAGCTTGGCTCAAATTCATTTACTGCCATTTAGTGCCTCCTGGCTCCAGCAATCTGCATCTCCATTTTGAGATGAGCCAAGCATTATCATGCCCTTCTGTCCATACTGACATCCTTCCCAGACCATGAGTAATGCATTCCTGTTTTGAGTCTCATCACTACAACTCAGGCATGGTGAGACATGGTTTCCATTTTTGATATTCAAATTGAAAAAAATTTTAAAACTGACAGTGGTGAGTTTAGCAGATGCTACCAATGCCATCCATATGCCCCAAACTCTTGCTCTCCCTGTGCCATTGATGACGTGTTTCTCCCAATGCCTATGAGTCTCTGCTGAAGGACTTGCAGGTTGATGGACCATATTTGGACCATGTGGAAGGCAGGCTGAACAGCTTGAGTGCTAATACCTTCAGTAGCAGCCTTCAACAATGGTGGATGGGAGTTACTGGATAAATTGGTCACCTTTTATATTCATGTGGAGAATCTCTGGGAAATGTTTAATGTCATCTTCTAGAGGTTCTGGAGTCAACTGTGTCACTTTTGTCCATAGCAGTAATTGGATCATGAATGCATCCTGTATAGACTTTTTTTTTTCTCTCATTTGCTGTCATAGTACTCACCTACCACTATTTCCTAGTACTATACTTCAATGATGCTATTTAACTACCTCTCAGAGAACCCATCAAAATTTTAGGAAAATTTTTTTTTTCCAATCTGTCTTAAAAAAGGGGGCTGTAAATGTAGCCTTTGGTGTTTAAGGAATGAATCAAAACAAAATAAATTGATAAGAAACTAAGATGTGACTTTATAGCTGTCATTTTTTACTAGAAGCTAAAATATATATCAAAGCCTATTACCAGATGAAGAAGTGAATACTGTAGAGGGATGGTCAAAATAAATCTTTGTACTCTCATCCAGAAAATGAATGGCAAAAGAGTATAACAGGCAAGTTTTTCATTGTGAGGTAGCTGTGGCAGGTAACATGAATAATATAATGCACATGTCTTCTTTGAACTACTGATGTCATCCATCAGGTAATTTGCTACCCCAAACTTTCAACCATTTCTAGTAGACAGGGTTATGACAATTTTCTTAGACATTAATCTTTTCTTGAATTTTTTTTTTTTTAGTTTTAAATATTTTAAAATTCACAGGAATTTACTACAAAATATATGGCGAGGCCACAGTACCCTTCCCCCATTTCCCCCAGTAGCAATATTACCTATGACTACTGTACATTATCAAAACCAGAAAATTGAATTAGTACAAACCACAGAGTTTATTTAAATTTAACCAGTTCAGATTCATTTGTGTGTGTGTGTGTGTTCTATGTAATTATATTGTCTGTGTAGAATTGTATAGCCAACACCACAATCAAGACCAAAAAATGTTCCATCACTGCAAGATTCCCTTATGCTGTGCTGCTTCTGACACCCAATCATTCCCAGTATTTTAGAATTGGCTTTTTCATTCAGTATTATTCCTTTGAAATTACATCTAGGTTGTTGTATGTAACAATAGTCCATTTTTATTGCTCAGTGGTATTCTATGATACAGATGTACCACAGTTTGCTTAACCATTCACATTGGGATTGTTTGCCTTTTGGAGGAGCTACAAATAAAGCTGCCAAGAATATTCATGCACATGGTTTTCTGTGTACTTAAAAATTTTACTTCTCTGGGATAAATGCCCCAAGGTTCTATTCCTAGGTCATATAGTAAGCACATGTGTGTTTTTTGTTTTGTTTTGTTGTTGTTGTTTTTTTGTTTTTGTTTGATTTTTTTGTACTGGGGATTCAATCTAGGAGTACTTTACCACTGGGCCACATTACCAGCCCTTGTTTGTGTATTATTTAGAGACAGAGTTCTGCTGAATTGTTTATGACCTCCCTAAGGCTGGTTCAGTTGCTTAGGACCTTCCTGAGACTGGCTGTGAACTTTTGAGCTTGAGATCCTCCTGGCTCAGCCTTCCAAGAAGATGGGATTATAGGGGTACACCACCATGCCTGACCACATGTGGTTTCTAAGTAATTTTCAAATTTTTTTCCAGAGTGATTGTATCACTTTATATTACCATTGGCAAAGTATGAGAAGTATCTTTTTCAGTATGTTTACCAATATTTGATCCTATCACTATTTTTAAAAAATTGTACCATTGTAATAGATATTTTATAATTTTCTAAACTTTATAAGGCACAATAAATATATTTAGTTGGCTAAAAGAATAAATAAGTTGGGTATTTTTACATATAGTAATAGAAAATAATGCATGCCTATTGACTGCCTGAAAATATACAACCATAAACCAGCAAGTAAAAACACAGAAAATAAATAGCAGAAAAGTGTTGAACCCGAGTATAAATGATAAAATGTCAAATCTATGCTCTATTCTTAGTTGTCAACCATGAATGTGTCTCCCTGGACTTTGGACCTCATTCTCCTTATATGTTGGTGGGTAAAAAATATCACGTATTTCCTGTTTTTTTTTTTTTTCTTTTGTATATCTTTATGTCCAAAATAAATGTATCAATTTTCAACGTTTGGGTAATAATTTAACAAAATAATACTATTAAAGTACTTACAAACACTTAGGTACCATCATTATAAAGTTCTTAATACATGTAGGTCACAGTAAATGTGGATTCATAATTTTTGATAAGGAATATGATACTGTACTCCTATAGGAATCCATCAAGTTAAGTTTGAATGAGTACATGTGACAGGAAACATTTCAGATAGGTATGATGGCAGGTAAGAAGTAACAAATATCTTTTAGTCTAAATATGCCTTAGAAGAAATAAAGAAAATCTGTGTTAAAACACATCTATTTTCTTATGTTATTGTCAAGTTTTAAATAAATGGATTCAAAATCTTTTTAATTATTTTGAATGGTTTGTAGGTGTATACATGATCCACAAGAGACAAAAGGGAAGAGCAGAGAGAATCTAACAAAGAGATTTTTTGCTTATATTGGTATAAGAAATAAAGGGGAGAAAACTGTTTTCAATTTCTACAACTCACACATAGTATGTTGTTTTTGCAATTGTTAAGAAGTCACCCAGAAAATTGCAAATTCTACCAAAAAAGCAACATCAGCTTATTTTAAATTGCTGAGCTAAAAGATTTTATAGCCAATACAAGAAACAGGTGTTATTTTATGATAGTACTACTACTTGTAATAACTATATAAGCATTTCAAAATAAAATATTTTATTAATACTAAATAATTCCAATGATGATGATGTAATGACCAATTAAAGGTAATTCATTTTGCTTATATTCCATGGTAATATGGGTAACTTTAGCAATTATTTTTATCATAAAATGCTGATTATTTCCATGTATTAATGCCTTCATATTGCCTTAGAATATGTGAAATGCAATTGTACATAAAATGTTACATCAATTTTATTCTATTAATCATTTCCATAAACTCTTACATAGAATATTATTGCAAAATCTTATTATTGAGCCTATTTTATGCTGAGCATATTGTGAATAGGTATTACTTATTCATTGTAGTACCTCTGTCTAATTCACTTTCAAGATGGTATCACATGAGGACTTACCTCAAATAAAATCATGATTTTAATTAAAAAAAGAACTTTTCTGCACTTCTCCCTTTCTAATTGAACTGTCTGAAATTCCTTTCACCCTCTAGACATTCAGTCATAAGAAAACATCTCTGAAAATAATTTTATGAACAATTTAATTTTAGTATGTGCATTTATTAACATAAACTTTGGGAGATAAACATGTTTTGTTAGATTTACTCCTTGAGCTTTTTTGTTTCATATCTCCCTACCTCCATTTCTTCTTTCTTGGTCTCCAATTCTTTTGAGACTTAAAATACTCTTGCCTCATCTTTACACACCAGCATATTTTTATACCCAGATCCCTTAATGAAGAAATATTGTTAGAAGGGGCATTTGTCTTCCTTCTCAATATCTTCATATTGTTTATAATTTGGTTAACTCTGTTTTCTCCCATGGCAAAAAATTTAATGGATGTATATGATATAACAAGTATATACCATAATAAAATTAACCAAATCCCAACTAGTATATATTTGGTAGTTTTAGATATTTTCATATTGTAACTCTTATTTTTGTCCTATGGAAAATTCTTGGGAGTATATTTGAGTCTGGCTAATTTTTTATAAAATATATCTCAGAAGAATTGCAGAAATTCATAATTACACAACAAAACAAAATAAACAACAACAACAAATACATACTTCTATCAGCAGAGTAGGAAACTCAATTTTCCTCCACACTGGTCACTCCAGGACATTGTAATTTTCACAGAATTTACTTCTGGGGTATCAAAACATGAATCTCAGCATTTAATTGTGTTTATTTAATTATTTTGAGGTTTAAATTATTTACACACTATTTTATTCAGTTTTTTTGATGCTGTGACTAAAGAACCTGACCAGCACAATTATACAGGAGGAAGAGTTTATTTGGGGGCTCATGGTTTCATAGGTCTTAGTTCATAGAAGGCCAGTTCCATTCCTCACGCCTGACAGTGAGGCTGAATGAACATCATGGCGGGTGAGGGTGATGGAGGAAAGCAGCTCACATCTCCCTTGGTGGAAGAGGGTGGTGATCAGGAAGCAGAAAGCAGAGAGAGAGAGAGAGAGAGAGAGAGAGAGAGAGAGAGAGAGGCTCCACTCTCAGATACAAAATATATACCCCATAGCCATGCCTCAATTCCTACCTCCTCCAGCCACACCCTGCCACTTCAATTACCACAGCTAATCCCTATCAGGGGATTAATTCACTGATTGGGTTAAGACTCTCAGAACCCAATTAATTTATTCTCTGAACCTTCTTGCATTGTCCCACACGTGAGCTTATGGGGGATACCTCATATCTAAACCATAATACACACCCTATTAAAAATTCTGTATGTATTATCCTATGCATAGTAGGATGATTATAGATATAATGTACTGTACATTTCAGAAACCTAGAAGAAGGGATATTGCAAGTTTTTACCATAAGATAGGTTTAACCTAATTTGAACATTACACAAGCTCTGCATGCATTTAAAATTATGATTGTCCATTAATATGTATAGTTTTATATTTTATGTCTTAGTTTAAAATGAATGTTAATTCTATTATTATAGAATTTGTCTATGAAGTTATGTTCATTCTCCATTTCCAAGTAGCATAAAAATTTCTCAAGAATGTTATTTTGGTGGCAACGTGTTATGAAGATCAGTCCAGAAGACAATGCAATGTTCCATGAATGGGTCATGAGTACATGAATGTGGGTGCTGGGATGAAAATACAAAACAAAAGGAGGAATTGTGAATCATGGATAAATAAATGGACCTTGAGTGACTTGGACAAAGATGAAACATTAAATGGGAGGAGAATTGGTCTGGCATAAAGATCACAAATTTATTTATAGAGGAGATTTATTATGAGAATTATATACTAGAGAGGACAGACCCTATTTTTTAAATTTATTTTTGTATAGAGGGGATAGAATTCAGGGATGTTCTACTACTGAGCTAAATCCTCATCCCTTTAAAAAAATCATTTCTTTTGAGACAGAATCTCACTAAATTGCCCAGTCTGAAATTGAACTTGAGATCCTATTGCCTCAGTCTCCTGAGAGTCTAGAATTACAAGCAATGGGGTCATTGTGCATAACCTTATAAATTATATATAGATAAACACCTACAAAGTAGCACCATATTTGGACAATCAGAACAGAGTGTTGTCCCTAGCAGAATATTTGCTACATAACTCAACTGTTCATTACGACCATGAACATGATTTAAATCTGATTAGTCATGAATGGTTCATGATTACATTCTAATGTAGAAAATCTAAGACAGTGTGTAATTCTAAACGACAGGATTTCTATTCTGCCTTATGAAGTCTGAATGAATTTATTATATTTGTAGTCTATTAATGAGTTGTGATTATTAGAATATCAGTAAATGCAACAAATCATGATATGAAGATATAATACACGAGGATTTGAAAAATTATTCAAATTTCCTATTCTGCTCCAAACCTTTTATCCCCTTTCAATTGCAGAAACTAAACTCATTTCCAACTAAGATAAGGTGGCTGCATGAACAACAGCAGTTTCCCTCTAAGCCTGCTGTACAGTTCTGTTTAACACTTCCTGCCATAAACATCAAACCCAGAAACAGTGTGCTGCAATGGGGAAATGGGTGAATTGGTAAAAAGTACAAAGGCCAGAGTGCAAAATTTTACTGCAAATTCAAACTGCCTCAATTCTGTCAAATATCCAAAAGACATCTGGGAATGTGTGTTTAATCTGTGAGTAACAACCTCTAAGACAACCTGTCCAGAGAGGACAGGATGGAAAACAGAAGAGCAAGTCTATAGGTCTAAGCAGTTCTGCCTTTTCATTCAGAATTCTGCCCTCCTTGGAATGTAAAAGCTGTTTTGGAGGAACAAAATCAGAAGCAGAATCTAGCTCTGATAACACAAGTTAGGATGAAAAAGAAGAGTTTTCAAATTTATGTCAAATTCTACAGGTATAAATACTGAGGAAACATGAAAGCTGGAAAGAGTTCCCTGAGATTTGACCTGAAGGTAGGAAGCATCTATGCTCTCAGACATGGCTCTGCCCATCCCTAGTCTATGCAGTACCTGGATTAAATGGTCACAGCCTATCTCAAGCCCTGTGTGATACCAAGAGGAAGTCAGATGTGTTTTTCAGTCTGAATGTTCATGGGATTCTGAGGCTAGGGATATCTATTCCTCTAGTGAGTCCTATATCCTATTAACATCTCAGGCTGGCTGAATAGAGCCTTAGAATATGCCAAGGCCCTGAGAAATATGCATTATGGGATTTGGAAAAAAAAATTGTCCCCTGTTATATTTTAGATTGTACAGAAAGGTAAAGTAACAAACATAATAAATATGCAGTCTACCAAATTTATTCTCTAATCACATAGTGAATTCTTACAAGGGTGATTTAAAACACAGGAGCTGGAAAGCATTTTAACCCACCAAAGTATAACCAAATATGAATAGAAGAAAAGACAAGATCTCAGAATGATTCTAAATGTCATACTTACAAACTCTTTTGTTTTCATTTCCTATAGATGCAAGTTAAACAGGCTGGAATTTTGATAGGCACGTTTCTGCATGGGTATTTCTAAGTGCCTCCACTTCTCCTTGAAATGATGTTATATACAGAGGTTTAAATGTTTCCAATGTTATCACTACAAATATACTTTTTTATATAATATAATCATTCTTTTATTGCTTTCTTGCAACTGTAGAATCATTTCTTTTTCAATATAGCCTATCTGTTTTCTAAATAGGTCCTCTAGTAAATCAGTAGTATGGCTTTATTTTTTCAATGTAGGCTTAAGATTCTTATTGATTACTTCTGGAAAAGCAAGAATCTACAAATTGCATTAGCTGAAAGATCAATGGCCCATTAGACTAGCATTTTATAAAGACCTAGACTAGATGCTTCAGTGGAAGGCCAGAAAAAAATTACCTTTCATAAAGCACCTGTCCAATTGTTCAATATTACACTACAGGGGAAAATTTTTTCCTAACTCCAGCTGGTTATCATTTTATGCTTTGAAACACAAGGATTGATGACCCTTGTAATTTTAGCCTGGCTTGTAAAACTGCACATAGTTTATTATTTATATTCACATAAATGCCCATTCTATTGTTTTGCTCTTCCTAAGATATTGGGTACCATAATTTTCAACAGCGGCAGACTTTAAAAAAATACTTTAAAAATGATTTCTAAGGGAAAATTTTGGAGAATAATTGAACAAAAAATAGGTTATCTATCTGATATTGGTGCACTTAAGATTGCCCACCCCAAATGCAAAATTAGAGAGAGAAAGGTGAATAGAGGGCAGACATGGAAATAGTTTCTCTAGCAATAATAACATCTTCCATAATATCTTATTTCCCTATTGCATGTTAGTGCTGGCAATGTGTGACCTATTCTTATTCTGCTCACCTTTCTAATATTTGTGTTGATTTCCTATCTTCCCAAATAAGAGAGTGAAGGTATAATTTTTCTCTGGCCAGCTTTGTGGGGTTGGGGGAGTTGTTTTCCTCTAATGAGTCTTACTTTTTTTCTGAGTCTCATGGTCTGCATCATCTGTAGACGCTAATACTTTTGACCTGCCAAATCAACCACACCTAGTTGTTAAGGGGTTATTTCTCCCTATAATTTAAGACTTGAATCAATAAAGCCAGATATCCAGTGAGATGAGTTGGTTCTGGGTTCCATATACTTTTCAAGTCCCCATTCCCTCCACCTTTTTGGATACTTCATGTAATTTAAATTCTATTTTATGTTTTTGACTCATCCAATGTCCTCTTCAGGGGATTTTACTGAGATTCTGCTATGTTTGCTTCTGTTCTTCCAAGAACTTTCATGAACCTTGTCCCCTAGTTCAGAGGCTTTGATGAGATTCCTGTTTCCAGAGAGAATTGGTCATGTTGAACTACCATGCTAGCCACACATTTGTCCTCAAGTATAATCATTATCTGAGAAACTTTGCTTTCTCCTCGTAGGCATTACTATGCGCCTCTTGATATAATAAGAAAAAAGTGAAACCCACTTTCAAGTGCTAATCTCTCTAATTTTCTCACTGTGTACCCTAGAACTTGCTCTACTTCTATGTGACTCCAATTCCAGCTCCTTCCATCCTAGCAGTCTGTTTAAGGTTTGCCAACAATTTTGAGGCAAATATTGTTTATGATATGATGTTTCTTCTTTTTTATATAAAAGGGTTGAATGATATGAACTCAGAAGCCCTACTTAGCCCTCACTATATGATATACAAGTTCAATAGAATTCATGATACACAAAATGTTCCAATTAAGTATCCATCATTTAATCAGTAACAATAAACTAATAGTATATCACAAAGTCTGAATAAGCACATTTTATAAAAATTAAAAATAATAAGTTTTAAATTACTTAACAAAATAAGTCTGACTGCCAGATAAGATATTTCACTGCTCTTAATGGTGTGGGATTCACAACTTATTTCAAATAAACAACATACTTTCTAGGGATGAGTTTAAAGGAATAAGTGTGGTTTTGTGTTTGTTTGTTTGTCTTTCCTATTGCTTTTCTTTGGTTGCACTGGTATATTTGAAATCAGGTCTAAGAAGGGAACAAGGGAATGGATTTTCCTCAACATGGCATATGTGGGCATTATTGCTTGAATGAAAAGTAATGCAGGAGGCTTCAGAAGGATTTTCTTATTTCTGACTATGAAAGAGGAAGAGAGACAATAATAATTTTTAAATCCTCTGTACAAGAATCCTCGGTAAAGATAGTACATATCTGAGTATTTTAAATAAGAGTAAACAGAATCCCAATGATCACCCACGCATTAAAGATACAAAGATAAGTAATAGATAGATGTTATATGGCTTATATTGTTATAGATGGTTACAGTTTAAATAAAATGAATTATTAAATAAAATGAATTATTAAATAAAATTTAATAATTTAAATAAAATTTTAATTTGAAATATCATAAAGCTCATATATATTATTAAATATTAATTTGGAAAGTATTTTCAACACTGCTTGGGTAAGTAATCCATAGATACAGAATATTTCAAAATATTCTGGCCCAATATCCTCCATGGGAAATTTTTCTGCACATTGACTGGAAATTATTTAGGTTTGTGCTATGTTTTGGAAAACAGTTCTAAAATCAGAGAGATGGAGATTTGTGAATATATTTATAAACAATTATTTTCTTTTTTATGACTTCGATTTTGATGTTTTGACATATGATGTTGATGAGTAGCCAGTTCTTGTTTAGTGACTTGAAAAATAGTGTGATGAGTTTCAAACTCTCCCATGCATAGGAATAACTTTGGTGCTGGTTTCAAAAGTAGATTCCCACAGTTGCTGTCACAGAAAATTATATCCCTTAGTATGTGAAGTTGGACTCTTTGCACTACCATTTTTTTAAAAACAATCTTTGTAAGTTGATTTTTTTGAAGGTTATTCACAACATATCTTGAAAAATGTGAAATATGACCAAGAAATAAGAAGTAATGAAAAGGACATAATAGAAGGAACATGCAGAGTCCAATCTAAAACATACTTAAGAGGACACATCCAGTGAGAGAAAAAAATGTAGATTTGGAAACTGGGCCATAAAAGACATGAATTTTGAGAATTTGCACAAGGTAAGTGATGTGGGGAGGAAAATTAATTAAAATTAATTGAATCAAACATTTAATTAATTATTTGTCCTGTATTGTATTCCTGGGACTTTTGTTCAAACTGTTAGAACAAGAATGTTTTCTATTATTCAAATTAGATATCCTAGGTAAGGAAGAAATTCAAAGATATTTTTAATTTATAAGGTTTTAAATTTTCACCTACATATTCTGTTTAATCAAGCAAACCCCCAGCAACATGAGTTCATTTCCATCACTACAGTTCAATTCCAACCAGAATTGTCTGTAGTGCTAATCAAAATGAACACAAGAATCCAAGTGCAGTTTGTAAAAACAGCTGTTACCTAGTCTCAGAAGAAAGGAGTTACCCTGGTGTATTCTGTAACTAATTCAATAAAAATTCTATAAAATAGGAAGTTCTAAGAGCCACTTACTAAATCAGCCTTTGGCTATTCCATAATCATGTTTCATTATAGGTTGAAATTAAACAGTTATAAAGCAAGCATAATTTCATGGCTAACCACCCAAGAGCTGGAGAGAGTTAAAAGCAATATAAAATCTTAGAGGTAATGTTATTTTTTAATGCAAATGAGTTTCACCTTCTTTTGCCTTAGGGAGATAAATGCCCCTGGAATTCTGTTGTCATCAAGAGTAGCTGAAAGGCATCGTGATCAATTTGAATTTCTAACATGAAGCACAGTAATGAAATATGAGTGCATGTAATTCAATACAAGAATTTGTGTGTGCATGAATAATAGATGGTATATATGCCTTTTTTCTCAGCTATTATTAGCTATTTGGTTATGTTCACAAAAATACACATAGGTGCAAAAGATTGTATCAGTACTTCTATCTATAGGACATTAGTACTCCTACTGATAGGTTTATCATCAGTAAGCCTATAAATGAGGAAATTCTGTAATATAACATAAATATATACTCATAAAGACTTCCTTTAATAATATACATTAACTACAAAGAAACTGAAATGGTCTATAGTAAATGTTATATATGTAGAATTCATCTGTTTACCACTTCATAGGAAAAGACTCAAGAAACCCAGTGAATGAATTCAGTCATAGAGAATACTAGGTATTTGTAAATTTGGGTCAGGTTTCTTAATATATGAAAGAAATAAATACTGTTGAATCATTTAATTCATTTATAATAATAATAAAACTTTTTTGTTCCTCGATGTAGTAGATGTCTTCTTGTAAGCCAATATTTTTAATTCAAATAGGTGAAAGATAAATAGCTATGGCTTACACTGTTGACTATTAAAAAAAAAACAACACTTTTCCCCAAGGTAGAACTAAGTATATGAATTAGTACAAAATGCATATTTCTCCAAAGTTATGACGTCATGATTTTCCAGCAAAAAGTAGGGTATATTAAAAGGCATTTAAATTAAAAATAACTATTAATTGTCATATATCATACATAGATAGGATATAATTTCTCATTTTTATAAATGTACATGTTTCAGAATCACAAACAAAAAACAAAAAATAACTATTAACTATCTAATAAATAACTATATACCTATATTAAATTTTTACTATGCCCCATACTATATAGGTGGTGATAGTTAATCTAATAAGAGCCATACAAATCCATTTTTATATGCTATTATTATTAATTTCCATTCTGAAAATGTGCTTGCATTTTTTTTTTTTTTTGTACCAGGGATTGAACCGCGGGATGCTTAACCCCAGACATTGAATTGTGGGGTGCTTAATCACTGAGCTATATCCCAAGAAATTTTATTTTGAGACAAAGTCTCACTAAGTTGTGTAGGACCTCACTGAGTTGCTAAGGCTGGCTTTGAACTTGCTATCCTCATGCTTCAGCCTCCTGAATTTCTGGGATTGCAGAAACATGCCATCGTGCCGGCATTAAGTAAACAGATGATCAGAAGAATTAAATGATTTGCCTAACAGATTTTTGGTAGGCTATAAAACTAACAGGGGGTACTATTAAGATTTAAACCTATTTCCAAATTGCTCCAAAATCTGTTATTTTTGCTTGTTTATTTTGTCAGCCTTTTTGAGTGTTTGTGAAGAATATGGGTCTTTGTGAAAGCAAATACATATTACATAGCAAACATCTTACCACACAGAATTGATGATAGTTTTGTAAATGCCAGGTTAAAATTAAACAGGTTGTTTTACTATAATATTTCTCAGAATGTTTAATACTTTAATGAGCAATGCAAATTTCCAAGAGGAAAATAAATAGTGTGACATTTCCTAAACTAGTGTGAAAACAGACCGCTTTTCAAAAGAAATAATTTTCTATGAACTATAATATTGTATATTTTCTACTCTGCTATTACCAGTGTATGGTAAATTTATTAATTAGGTTAATTTGTAGCATGTACAAATATAAGAAATAAATATTGTTTGGTTGGTCAACTGATGGAGTGACTGGAATAAATGTAAATAAAAGGGCATCTGGGGCCTTGGTCGATGTTTGCTTAATTCCCCAGATTTTACTTTCAACATCTTCTCATAAGGCCATGAATTGCTGACACATAAGCTTATCCTTCCTTTCATCATTAGAAAGATGTTTTACCTTAGTCTGGAGGAACTCATCCAATATTCTGTGTCAATATAGACATGGCCGGATGTGTGGTGTCAACATGACTCAGACTTTGCCTTGTGGTGAAATGAATGCTCACTGATGTCTTTGGTCCAAATACTTGCTTTGTGCTGTAAATTAAATATTTGTGTTCTTTCAAAATTCATATGTTGAAATCCATTCCCCCGTGTGATGGTATTTGGAGGTGGGGCCTTTATAAAGGGGTTGGGTTTTGAGTGGAATTCTCATGATTGAGATTTATGCCTTTATTAAAGGCTCCAGAGAACCCCCTGCCTTTTATGCCACTTGAGGACACAGCAAAAAGATGGCCATCTGTGAACCTTGAAGTGAGCCTTCCTCCAGACACCGAATTTGGCTAGTCTTTGCTTAATTCCCCAGACTTTACCTTGGTTTTGTATTTTCCAGCCTCCAGAACTGTGAGCATTGAATTTCCAAGGTTTATGAGCCACCTAGTAAGTAGGTGGTATTCTGCTACAACTACCTGAGTGGACTAAGATACCTTCACAATATTTGCTTAGTAAAAATAGGAAAAATACTCAGTTGAGCTACCAAAGAATAGGCAAATAAAGTGATTATGAGAATAAAAGTTCTACTTGAACAAAAGTTTTTAAAAATGACAATATTCAGTATGAAATAGTACATGTTTAAAAAGAACATATCTTACCCTAAAGGTGAAAATGTAAATATGTACATTATTAATAAGGGATTTGAGCAATATCAATTAAGATATTCAAAAGGATTTCAAACTTTAGAGGTAGTAACTTTTCTGAAAATACATCTTAAAATAACTACAAACATTTATACACAAAATGTTTGTTGAACTTCTTTTATAGTGGTGAAAATTCAGAATGAATGCATGAATTATGGTATATCCATGCATTATGAACTATTATAATTACTCAGTGATGTTTACCAAAATAGCAATGACATAAGAAATGTTTATGAAGGGATTTCGTATTTAATATAGAATAATATTTTTATGTAGATTTTTCAATTTGTACCAGCAAGTAGACAAATGTTCTGAGATAGTTCTACAAATTATTTATGACTATAAAATTCTGACTTTAGTTTTTAAATTTCTGAGTTTAAAAAAATTCCCCCAAAATACTATAAAAATATTCAGACATAACAATATACAATCGGATAAACATTTCTATATTTTTTTGATAAATCTACCTATTTAATTGAATTGTTTTCAAATCACATTTTCCCCTCATTTGTTAAGGAAAATGCAAGCCACTATATTTATGTTTTTATTCTCCGAAGTTGTTTTGGAATTAAAATTGTCAAATGTTAGATTTTAATTTTTATATATTTTTCCAAATAATTGTTTTTAAGGCAGAGGTTTTACAAATATAGATCCTTGCAACTCTGGAAAAGAATGCATCCAAATTTTGGCTACCTTACTATCTTTTTAAAATTAAAACTTACATTTCCATCTCTGTCAATTTTCAGATGGCTTGTGGGGGAGGTCAGGCAGACAAGTAATGTGCTGAGAACAGTCTGTTCAGGAAAACCATGTCAAAAATTCTATGATTCTTCATTGTCAGACAAACTGTATTTGATGTCATCAAATAAAACCAAATCAAGTCCCAAAAGTTTGAGTAGCTTTCACAAGAGCCAATGACTGTCCTAGGTGCCCTTGTATTTATTCATCTTACTAGCCAGCCATACTGTTCTCCGCTTCTAGAGAGGGCAGCATTACAATCCCATCTCCCATATCTAATGTGGCTTCTACCTCATGAGTTCAGAGACATTGAATTACCAATAGTTTACTCTAAAAGTTTTTTTTTTTTTCCTTTGTGCTTATTGTGACTTACAATTTGCTTGAAAATGTTCTTAAGCTTTGTCCATTGGAACTTACTGTATTCTACTGGATTGTTCTCTCCTAGGAATTGAAGCCAAACTCCAGTTTTTTCAGGATTCTTTGGCTTCTACTCCAGTTTCTGCATCATAATATTTGCTCAGGCTCAGAAAAGTTGTTCATATAAAAAAAGACTGATTCACTAAGGAACCTTATCTACTGCTAAAGTGTCATTTGAACTAGGCAGAATTTCAACTCACATTTCGTATTTAGGTACAATATGTTCAATGATTCACTGTTATTGACAGTCTCCTTCTTGCAAGAATATTTCAATTAGCCTTCTGAACTAGCTATTTGAGGCAAGCACCTTAGAAGCAAGTCTACCACCACAAAGACATTCAGACAAGTGATTCAATTTCCTGGCTCACCAGTGAGTCCAGGAATCAGTCTTATTATGTTTCAAGGAATTTATGATAAGAAATGCCTGCTTTAAAATAGTCAAACAGCCGGAGAGCCCTGCAGGTTGCCAGGAATTTAGGACATACTTTACAATGGCTCATTTACATCTATGGCACAATAAAATCAATTTTTGGAAGGAAGCGGATGATAGGGGGTTGGCAGGGGCAAAGCAGAACATATTAAAATTCAAGTAGTTTGCCTGTAAGAATTTGATATTTCATGAATAACACAAGAAAAAAATCTCTGATGACTCATGGCCTCTTCAAATGAAAAATAATTAATTTTAGAGTTTATAGTTTTCTTCTTATCTGCCTAATATAAATCAAACATTGTGTTTTATGTTTTTCATATTAATTTAATTAATTTAAACCTCATCCACACTGTGGAAAGTACATATTGCTAACCCTGGCCTCTCAGGTAAAGAAAGACTCTGATGTTAATGGATTAGTCCAAAGTCACACATTCCAAATTATTGGGCTTCAGATTGTAATGCAGAGTTCACTCTGCAGTCCACATTATTTCTATAACAAACATCGCATCATCTGCCAAGCCAGTAAATATTTGGGAAGACATTGTTTTAGACATTAAATGACTGTAAGTAATGGTTTCAAGCATTACTGCTGAAATTTCATCATTGCTTTGGCAAAATGTTAATGTGTTTTTGATTATAGAAGAAGTGTATATGTGTGTTCATTTAAAATTTACAAAATATGCAAAAGAATAAAACAATATGAAAAGAATGCCAAAAGATTATAGTCAGAATACAGTTTTTACTCACTAATAAACCTGTTACTGAGAGGTAATCAGATGTACTGCTGAATGCACATCAATATGAGATCACCAGCTCATTAACATCCCACAGTACACTCTTAATAATGCTGTAGTATAAGAGAAGCCAGTTGAAGCTGACCCCATCACTATTATGTTGCAAGGATACAGCCATTTAGAATGAGTTAAGTGACTTTTCTTTGAAGCTTAGTTAAGAGATAGATATACATTACATCACAATCTAATCTCAGAGTTGGTGAAAATTCTAGCAGAATTAGAGACTCTAGAGACTGTGCTCCATAGAAAGGGTACATTAGGGAAGTAGACTTAAGCAAATGAATAGCATTAAATTATTTTTATAACTAACATATAATATATAATATTGTATATATTTGTCATGTACAATATGGAGTGTGGAAGAATATATATAGTGAAATGCCTAAATCTAGACAATAAACATGTATTATTTCACATGCTAATCATTTCTATGTTGAGAACACTTTATATCCATTCTCTTAGCACTTTTCAGGGATAAACTATATCACTTACTGTAGTCTCTATATTGGACTATAGATCTCTTGAAGGTATTCCTCCTATCTGCCATTTCCTAGCCTTTTACTGGCTTCTCCTTAATACCCCCCTCAAACACCTCAGTCCCTGATAATGACCATTTACCCTCAGCTTCTCTGTGATCAACATTTTATATTCTACATGAGATTCTTTGTCTTTTTGCGTCTAACTTATTTCACTTTACATAAGGTCTTCCAAATTCATTCATGTTGTCATAAATGACAGGATTCCATTCCTTTTTAGATCTGAACAGTATTTTTCTGCGAATGTTTACCATATTTTCTTTATCCATTCATCTGTTGATGCACATTTACATTGATTCCACACCCTGGCTGTTGTGAAAGTGCTACATAAGTATGGGAATGCAGTGATTTCACTGTCTTTGGATATACATCCAGTCTTGAGATGGCTGGGTCAAATGGTATTGACCATAGTTTTTGAGAACCTGCCACATTTTACAGTGTGTGCAGTCTCCGTTTTCTCCACAGTCTCACAATCACATGTTAACCTTTTCCCTTGAAGATAGCCAACTTAATAGTGTTGAGGCAAAAATATCATTGTAATTTCATTTTCCTGGTTACTAGTGATGTTCCTCATTTTTTCACATACCTGTTAGCCATGTGTGTTATTATTTGAGAAATATCTATTCAGTCACTCACCCATTTTTAAATAGAGTTACTTGTTTTTTTACTATTAAGTTGTTTGAGTTCCTTATACATTTCAAAAGCAGGTCTAACATCCATAATCCAAAAATATAAATTCTGAAATATTCCTTAATCTGAAACTTTTAAGATCAACATGATATTACAAGTAGAAAATTCCACACCTGCTGTCAAGTGATGGGGTCACAGCTAAACCACAGAAATACTAAAAATATTATACACAATTACCTTCAGGTTACATTTACATAAGGTGTATATTAAACACAAATTAATCTTGTTTTTAGACTTGGGTCCTATGTTCAAGATGTTTTAGTGTATTTATACAAATATTCCAAAATAATAAAAAATTGAAATGTTTTAAGGAAACTTCTGGTCCTAAAAACAATTCAGATAAAGAATATTCAATCTCTACAAGCACTTATCTGCTATACTATTTGAAAATATTTTCTTGAATTCTGTAGATTATCTCTTCATTCTGTCAGTTGATTCCTTTGCTCTGCAGAAGGTTTTTTATCAATCCCATTTGTCTGTTTTTTACTTTTCTTGCTTGTACTTTGGGTTCATATCCAAAAAGTCATCGCCTAGATCAACATCAGGGAATTGTTCACGTATGTTTTCTTCTATTCGTTTAGCAGTTTAAGTTTTTACATTCAAATATTTAATCCGTTTTGACTTTGCTTTGTGTATGGTCTAAGGATATGATTACATTGCTCTGCATCTAGATATCCAATTTTCTCAACACCATATATTGCAAGGACTTTACTTTTCCTATTGTCTGTTCTTGGTGACTTTGTTTAAAATCAGTTGGCCTTAAATATGTGAATTTATTTTGGGGTTCCCTATTCTGTTTCATCTGTCTATGTGTTGGTTTTTATGTCAGTATAATACTGTTTTGACTATTATAGCTTGGTACTGCATTTTTAAATCAGGTAAGGAGGGGCCCCAGGTTATTTCATTTATTTTTTTATTTAGTGGACCTGGGATTGAACCCAGGGATTGAACCCAGGGATGCTTAACCACTGAGCCACATCCCCAGAGGACCCCCCAACCCCTGCTTTTCTTTTCTTTTTTTTTCCTTTTCTTCTTTGAGGCAGGGTCTCACTAAATTGCTGAGAGTAGTCTTGAACTGGATATCCTCCTAAGTCAGCCTCTCAAATTTCTGGGATTAGAGTCATGTGCCACCAAGCCAGGCTTGTTGATTGTGTATGTGTGGTGTGTGTGTGTGTGTGTATGTGTGTATACAATCAAGATTGATTTGACCATTTTGGGTCTTTTGTGGTTCATAGGAATTTTATGAGTTTTTTTCTCTTTCTGTGAATAATGGCACCTATATATTGCTTGGAGAAATAAGGACATTTTAGCAATATCAATTCTTCCAATCAATGAACATAGGAATTTTTTTCTATATTTTTATTTCTTCTTCAGTTTCCTTCATCAGTGTTTAATAGTTCTTAAGTAGGGATCTTTCATATCCTTGGTTAAATTTTATGCTTTCCCAGAAGATGACTTGCTCAACTAAAAAGATTAGCATTTAAAATATTCTTGATGTACATTTACAGTTTTTCCTTCAAAGAGATATCCCACTTTTACAACTCCTGGAACAGAATAAGTTATCTTTTCACAAAACTTTTGCCAACACAGAATATTATTATGAAAAATGCATTCAGTGTCTTAATTTAAATTATTTTGATCATTGAGACTGAACAGTTTTATGATTATTTACTTTTTCTAATTTTTTCAGTCATAAAAATAATACAATTACATACTTTCTTTTTATTCTGATGGATTATGATATTGCCATCCCCAATTTCCAAAAGCCATTCAGCATAGAATAATGAAAAATGCAAGCACATTGACTACAGAAAGACTTAGTATTCCATTTCCAGCTCTGATTCTTATATCTATATTCTAGGACTTAACAAGTTAATCTTCTTATTAATCTCTGAAACTTATATTGCTTATCTTAAAAATGGTGAATATATTTCCAAGTCCCAGCGATTTCTGTGTATCTAAAATGCAACACATACACAGGCATGCCATGTTTTATTGAGCTTCCGTTTATTTCACCTTAAGATGCCACATTTATTATAAACTGTAGGAGCCCTGTTTGGGGAGATGGCTATGATTGCGGTTGACTTCAGGCCATGGAGTTTTGGACATTGCCGCCTTCCGTAGTCTCACGAGACTTGGCCCGGGATCTCGAGAGACTTGGGCCGAACGCAGAGCGGGTCGGGGCCATTTTGGTTGTTGTTTTTTTTGGTGGTGTGTGGTACATGTTAGAGTTGTTAGAGCCAGAGAGAGAAACTGACAGAATAAAGATCCTGTTTGTTTCCAGTCTGCCTCTGAACTTATTCCCACGGCTTTGCTGCTCCAAGCGGCCATCACTTCAGGCGGCAACAATAAACTGAAGATTTGTGGCATTCTTATGCCAAATAAATATTTCAGCATCATTTTTCCAAGAGCATGTGTTCAGTTCATATCTCTGTTCCACTTTTGCTAATTATCACATGAGTTTAAACTTTTTCATTATTTTTACATTTTATGGCGATCTGTGAGCTCATGAATTGTGACCAAATGGTGACTTAATCCATAAGTGGTATTTGTGTTCTCACTGCTCCACTGACCAGCCAATCCTCCAACCCCCTCCTCTGTTGTCTCTGTTCCATGAAACACACAGCATTTAAATTAAACCAACTAATAATCCTACAGTGGCCTCTGATTGTTCAAGTGAAAGGAAATGTTGATCCTCTCTCACTTTAAATCAAAAGCTAAAAATGATTAAACTTAACAAGGAAGGCATACTTAACAAAAAGCTACCCTTTTGCCTTATTTTTTAGCCAAGTTGTGAATGCAAAGAAAAAGTTCTTGAAGGAAATTGAAAGTACTCCTCCAGTGAACACATGAATGATAAGAAAGTTAAACAGCCTCATTGCTAATATGCAGAAAGTTTTAATGGTCTGGATAGAATATCAAACTAGCCACAATATTACCTGAAGGCAAAGCCTAGCCACAGAAAGGCTCAAAATCTCTTTAATCTATGAAGACTGAGAAAGGTGAGGAAGCTTCAGAAGAAAAGTTTAAAACTAGCAGAAGTTGGTTCAAAAATCTAAGGAAAGAAGCCATCTCTACAACATCAAAGTGCAAGGTGAAGCCGCAAGTGCTGATGTAGAAGCTACAGGAAATTGTCCACAAGATCCAGCTAAGATCATCAATGAAGGTGGCTAAACAGCAGGGACCCCCTAAAATTATTATACAGAGAGGAGAAGTCATGCCTGGTTTGAAAGCTTAAAAGGACAGACTAAGTCTTTTGTTAGAGGATAATGAGACTGGTGACATTAAGTTGAAGCCATCACTTATGTATCACTCCAAAACTCATAGGGCCTTTAACAATTGTCAGTGCTCTATAAATGCAACAACAAAGCCTGAATGACAGCATATCTGTCTTCAACATAGTTTTCTGAATGTTTTAAGTCCCCTATTGGGAACTGCAGCTCGGGAAAAAAAAAAGATTCATTTCAAAATATTACTGCTCAACGACAAAGTACCTGGTCATCCAAGAGCTCTGATGAAATTGTAAAATGAAATTAATGTTGCTGAGCACAGGGCACATGCCTGTAACCCCAGAGGTTCAGGAGGCTGAGGCAGGAGGATTTGAGAGTTCAAAGCAGGCCTCGGCAAAGGGAGGTGCAACTCAGTGATACTCTGTCTCTAAATAAAATATGAAATAGGGCTGTGGCTGTGGCTAAGTAGTCCAGTGCCCCTGAGTACAATCCTTGGCATCATAAATTTACTTCTTTGGATTAAAAGTCCAAGAGAGAAATAGATGAAACATATGATGACTGTATGTTTAGTTTTATAAGAAAGGGCCAAGATATTATATAAAATGCTTTTTAAACAACTTACAGTCTCATCAACATTGTATGGGACACACTTTTCTGTAAACATTTAGTATTATCTCTATTTTAAAAATTTAGCTACTTTGATATATGTGTAATGATAAGTTATTGTGGTTATAATTCCATTTCCCTAAAGATTAATTATATTAAATATTTTCTTATGTACATATTTACTGTACTTTGACTATAAATTTTACATTCAACTCCATAGTTGATTTTAAATTATTTGTTGCATATTTGTAGTAATTTCTGTATGGATTAGGTTTAGGTGGTGGTTCTTTTTTTTTCTTGAACTCTTTTTCTTTTATTTCATCTATTGAGAAGTCTCTTCATCTTCTATTTTAATTGCTTTTGCACATTTGTCACACATGGATTGGACATATTTACAACAGCTATTTCTAGGTTGTCTATTCCATTGATCTTTGTGTCTATTTCTCCATCAAAATCACACTGACCTGGTATAAAAATAGGCCTATGATGTCTCAACATAATATTGAGAAATTTTTATTACTTTGTTTTAAGCATTTTATGTTATCATTTTGTTTCCTTTATGTTTCCATATAAAATAAAGAAAAAGATTGTGTATATTTACAAAATATTTTGCTAGGATTTTGTTTAAAATTGTATTCATCTATGTATCAATTTGGACAAAAATGACATATTTATTATACCATATCTTCAAATGTGTGAATATGGAACATACATTTAGGTCTTTGATTTCTTCCATTGATGTCTAATAGATTTGAGCATATAGAGCCTGTATGTGTTTTACTTATTTAGCGATACTTATAACTACATATTTATTTTGCCTTCCTTTTAGAGTGATTGTAAATAGTATGATTCTCACTTTGCATATAATCTGCCCTTGAGTTTATATGTCCTTTACACTCTTGTTAACCTAGTATTGAGCCTGTCCAGTTATTTTCTTAAAAAATTTAGTCATTTCATTTTTGTTATTTAATTTTTCTTTGATAATTTTATAACTGCTATTTATTCACAGCTTTTGTTTTATCTGTTTTTAAAATAATGTTCATAGTTGCATGTTGAAGCATTTTTATGATACTTGCTTTAAAATCTTTGCCAGGTTATTCTGACATCTATGTCATTTCATAGGCACCTGTTGATTGCCCTTTCTCATTCAATTATGGTTACACTGGTTCTCAATATAATGAGTGACTACTGATTATTCCCTGGACATATTTGGTTATTATGTTGTATGTCTTTGGATCCTTATTAATCTCATTTTCAGCACATTACCTTGTTTAAGTGTTATAGTCAAGTTCCAATGAAAGTATATGTTCATCTCCCTGCTAGATCCCATTAAAATCACTCTGATAAAAGTAGAGCATCAGTTCATTCTGCATCATCGAAAATAATTATAGTTGAATGTGTAGCTCTTCCCTCAGCTCCACTAACACCTTCCCAGCAAAGGCAAAACATCAACTAGACTGTCCCATTGTCTCAGTGGTGGTGTAAGCTCAGCTTCTTCCTGAACATTGCTGACAGCAGAAGCTGGAAATTAGATGATTATCTGATATCGCCTCATTTTACTTTATTGATGCTTCATGAGAAACAGTGAAGGCTCTTTTCTTTGTTGGGCTTTCCTCAAACTAGTCTAAGAGGGAGGTTGAGCCTCAGACAATTTATTTAAACCACTTCATTTTCACTTTGTCGCTGCCAGGTGGAGTCAAATCTTCATTTTCCACTGTGTTTCAATAATTTGGTTGTATGTGTGTGTGTGCTCTAAAGGTTCAGCTCCATGTTGGACCCTGACGACAATGAGAAAGGATTAAATGTAGTGAGGTGCAAGCTAACCCCACCTTATTCCATCTCCCTCACTCTAGATGCTGTTGGTAATGGCAGGCTCAGCATGCTTTGATGTTCACTAATGCCACCTGGGCAAAGGAATTGGGTAAGAGAAATGGGAGTACTGCTGCCTATTTCATTCAGCTGTTAAAATTTGTTCCCCACTTAGCTCTACCAACACTATCATGATAGAGGAGAATACTGTAGCCTGCTTCCACCAGGAAGCTCCCCACTTAGTCTCACTGAATCTGTAATGTTGAGGGCAATTTTTTTTTTTCCATTGGTATTTGAACAAAATAGGGAATGTGTTGTCAAGAAAGATTTCCTGTCCTTAAGGCTGCTCTTTCTAATCCTTTTAGCTAGGAGGAGCCCACTTTTCTTGGAGTCTTTTGTTTGTTTAGTGTGTCTGTTCCTGTGCTCACAGTTTTGAGCTGGAGGCTTCTAGAGCTCACCATCTTTACATATAGCGTATCCCCAATAAGAAAACCCAGGGAGGTCCATGGTGGCCCATGCCTGTAATCCCAGCATTTGGGAGGCTGAGGCAGGAGGATCACGAGTTCAAAGCCACCCCCAGCAAGGGTGAGGCACTTAGCAACTCAATGAGACCCTATCTCTAGATAAAACACACAAAAAAGGAGGGGGGAGTTGGAGATGTGGCCCAGTGTTGAATGCTCCCAGTTCAATCCCCAGTACCAAAAACAAAACAAAGCAACAAAACAAAACAAAACAAAAACCCAGGGAACCACTTCCATGTTTTTCTTCAAACTCCAAGATCTCTATGAGTTATATTCCCTTTTCTTTCTGTTTACATTAGTTTTCTAAGGCTGTCATAAAAATTTCTGCACACTCAGTGCCTGAAAACAAACAAACAAATTGTTCTCTGAGTTCTGAAGTTAAATGTCTAAAATAAAGGTGTCAGCAATGAAGGAGCCTATAATCAAGGAGATAGCTAAAGATTGCGGTTAGCTGAGAGCCATAAAAGATGTTCTAGTTTCCACCTGATATTAATACATTATTCAAAGAATCTTTGTATGCCCGTGAACACTGCGTGACGCACCTGTAAGCTTGAGCCGTAAGCACGTGTCCTTGTTAAAGCTATATGTATATAACTGGGTGAGGTTCGTTAGTATGTGTGGGAAGAAAAAGAAGGTGGTGGTTGGAGTTAGAGCATTTGGAGTGATTGCTGGAGCTGAAGAGAGAAGAAGAATAAAAGACCTTTTTTTCATTTTCATCCTGCCTCCGAATTTTCCTGTGGCGTTCGCTGCTCCAAGCGACTTCCACTTCAGGCAGCGACAGGTGGTGGCCTGTACGGGGAATTCAGCGGCCAGGTAAGAAAAAAGAAAATTTAAAAAGATGGGAGCAAATATAACAAAAAGTCGGTTTATAAAAGCCATGAATGAAATTTTTGATATTGAGAACTCAGATAGTGAGAAAAGTGAACAAGAAAGCATATCCTCTGATTCAGTTGAGACCAGCAAGGAGAGTAGGAATGTAAATTCAAAAGTAAGATCTGCAAAAGCCATCAGAAGCTTAATAAAATTAGCTGAGGAGTATGTACTCTCCTTAGAAGCTGAAACTCAGGATACTAGTGAAAGTAATAATAGTAACAAGGAGCCAAACCATGAAAGTACGGTCTCCTCCAATGAGCTGATTAGGAATTATGAAGCTAGTAGTGAAGAGGAATCAAAAAGCGATTTGGAGAGCACAGTCTCCAATAAAAAGAACAAAAAGAAATTAAAAAAGAGAAAAGAACGTCAAATAGAGGAACCACTAGTGCCCTCTGCTCCTTCATGGATAGAATCCCTAACAGAAACAATAAAGAGTATTGATCAGAGTGTACGTGTCCTTGAGGTAGAAATTGGTGGCCTTTCTGAGTGCTTATATGCTCTCAAACAACATAGACCGCAGGAGCACCTAGAACTGCCAGTATTTCAAAATGAAGAGGGACAAAGGTATCACGAGTCCCTAGACTTTAAAACAATAAAGAATTTTAAAGAGGCGGTAATGACCTATGGGCCTCAAGCTCCATTCACATTAAGTATGATAGAGTCACTTAACACCCTAACCTTAGCCCCCTCAGATTGGAAAAGTCTATGCAGAGCGGTACTTGTAAGCTGCCTGGTACCGTAACCCGGGATGAAAACTCTCGGAGGCAGAGTTAAGCTTTTACTACTTTTACTTCTACTTTCTTAGAGAGAGCTTAGAGAGGGAAAGAAAGATTTTTAGAGAGAAAGATTAGAGAGAGCTTAGAGAGGGAAAGAAAGATTTTTAGAGAGAAAGATTAAAGCGAGCTTTCTTGTCTTCTTAGCTTTGAGTAGAAAGAAAGATAGAGCTTAGCTTAGAGCGAGCTTTTCTTCTTGTCTTCTGTCTTCCTCAGGAGTCTCGGCCTAACTCTGACCAGTCATTACTTCTTCTATCTGGTTTCTCTTCTGTCTTCTATCTGGTTTCTCTTCTGTAACCGCTCTGCCTACGTTCTGGCCGCTCTGATTCTTCTGACCGACCGAGTGACTGCCCGGCTGACTGAATTCTCCGTTCTCCTAACTCGGACCGCTTTCACCCGGTTATATACCTTCAGGTTTGCGGGTGCCTACAGATGCGTCACATACATATCAGGTGGAACTTATGGCTTCCAGCTAGCTGCAACAGCCCTTCCTAATTAGGGCTCCTTCAGGTACTAAGTGGGGGACAATACCTAATCTGGAAAACTCAATTCCAAGAACTTTGTTCAGAAATAGCAAAGAGAAATGCTGCAGCAGGTTTCCCTCAACGCAATATAGATATGCTCACAGGGGAAGGTCAGTTCGCTGAACTACAAAATCAGCTACAATATGATCCCGGTGTGTATGCCCAGATACACACTGCAGCTGTGAAAGCCTGGAAGACAATATCAGGCACAGGGGATCTGCAAGGCAGCCTATCAAAAGTTATACAAGGGCCTAACGAACCTTACGCTGATTTTGTAGATAGACTCTTAAAAACAACATCTAGAGTTTTTGGCGAAGTCGAGCAAGCTATGCCTCTAGTTATCCAATTAGCATACGAGAACGCTAATAAATATTGCCAGGATGCAATAAGGCCGTGGAGAAGTAAAAAAAAGACTTATCAATTTATATCAGACTGTGCAAAGACATTAACGAGGCTGTTATCACAGGCAACGTAATTGCTGCAGTGATGAAAAATTCCTCCCCTCAAAATTCCCAAAGGATTCAACCTAGAACAGGATATTCCAGACAAAATTATTATAATCAACCAAGATATGCTAAGCAATATCCCCCAAGGGTAATAAAATCAAATTCATACCATGCTCCAGGCTGATGCCCCAGGTGCAAAAAGGGTATTCATTGGGCCAATCAATGCCATTCTAGATATGATATATATGGAAATGATTTATCCAGGATTTCAAAAAACGGGGCACAGGGCCCAATGCCCCGGGGCCCACAAATGTAGGAGGCACTAGAGGAGGAAGGCCCTCAGATTCAAATGATTCCTCGTCTAGGTCCCTCCTACCCATTAACTCCCTTATCAGAGGGACAAGAGGAAGTGCAGGATTAGATCTCTGTTCTACTGCCCGGATGGTCCTGACACCTGAAATGGGGGTTCAGCTGATTCCTACGGGAATCAGGGGACCTCTCCCTTCAGGAACTGTGGGAATAATCCTTGGGCGTAGTTCCAAAAGTTTATTAGGCTTTAATGTTATACCAGGGGTTATTGATTCAGACTATAATGGAGAGATTAAAATAATGCTAAGTACACACAGGGGCATCATCTCTGTAAATCAAGGAGACAGAATCGCACAGCTGCTCCTCATTCCCAGTCTCCATAATTCTTTTAAAAGCATGCCACAAAATAGAAATAGCAGAGCATTCGGTTCCACTGGTTCAGGACCTATGGCTTTCTGGGTCCAGGACTGTTCACAGAGGCCTATGTGCAAATTAAAAATTCAAGGTATAGAGATAGAGGGGCTGATTGATACAGGAGCTGACTCTTCCATCATAAATCTACAACAATGGCCTAAGCACTGGCCTCTACAGAAAGCCTCAACCAGTTTAAGAGGCTTGGGATACAGTAATACCCCAGCACAAAGTGCTGTAATCTTAAATTGGCAAGACAATGAAGGCCATACAGGAACATTCAAACCCTATGTTTTAAACAGCTTGCCAGTTACCCTATGGGGAAGAGATATCTTACATCAAATGGGGCTACACCTAGCGACCAAGCCTGCAGGTGTTAAGAATAAAAATCCTAATCATAATAAAAAGGCAAAGGACATTTTTTCTAGGGGCCACTGAGAAGACAATTTTAAAAATACCATGGCTCTCTAATAAGCCAGTTTGGGTCCCTCAGTGGCCCCTACCCAAAGACAAATTGCAAGCGGCCCATCAATTAGTTAAAGAACAATTAGAAGCAGGACACACAGAGCCTTCCACCTCTCCCAGGAATTCTCCCATATTTGTAATTAAGAAAAAATCAGGAAAATGGAGACTATTACAAGATCTAAGACAAATTAACAAAACAATGCAAATTATGGGCCCTACTCAACCTGGACTTCCTAATCCTGTAGCTATTCCAAAAATCTATTACCTTATAACTCTTGATATAAAGGACTGTTTCTTTTCCATTCCCCTACATCCTCTGGATGCCCCCAGGTTTGCTTTTTCAATTCCTTCTATTAATAATAATGGCCCTGATAAAAGATATCAATGGAAAGTATTGCCGCAGGGAATGGCAAATAGCCCTACACTGTGCCAACTATATGTGGACAGAGCTATACAGCCCATTAAAAACAAATATCAAGAACTCATGTGTCTACACTACATGGACAATGTTTTATTAGCTCACCCTAATCAAAAAATCTTATTTAATATATTTAGTAAAATAACAAAAAATTTTAAAAAATATGGATTATATATAGCTGAAGAAAAAGTTCAAAGCAGATCACCTATACTATATTTAGGCTTTAAAATCATGGATACTTTTGTTAAACCCCCAAAAATTCTAATAAGTAAAGAACATTTGACCACCCTCAATGATTTCCAAAAATTACTGGGTGACATTAATTGGCTTCGCCCTACACTATGCCTCACTACTGGACAATTAAAACCCTTATTTGACATCCTTCCTGGGAACCCTGACCCATCCTCACCGCGAACATTAACTCCTGAGGCCAGGAGAGCTCTAAAATTAGTAGAACAGGCCATTGAAAGATCCCATTGTGATAGATTTGATTTTGCACAACCACTAATATTGATTATTATTCCTTCACAATATACTCCAACAGGAGTATTTTGGCAACAGGGACCTATATTATGGATACATTTGCCTGTCTCTCCTAAAAGTACAATTGAGTCTTATACCTCCATGGTGGCTAAACTTATTCTTCAAGGACTTAAAACCTCTACTAAAATATTTGGAATTCATCCCGCTACTATTATTACTCCTTATTCATCGTCACAGGTTGAATATTTGTGCTTCAATGATAATGATTGGGCTATAGCTAGATGCTCTACTTCTGCAAATTTTGACAATCATATTCCTAAATCTCCTATACTGTCCTTTTGTATCAATCATCCTATCATATTCCCACAGGTAATAAAAAATCAACCCATTCCTAAAGCATTTAATGTATTTACAGATGGATCCTCTAAAGGTACTGCTGCAGTAGTCACTCAAAATGAAAAAAATGATTCATATCACTAATCAAAAATCAGCTCAATTAGTGGAACTCGAAGCTATAATAATAGCTCTGGAAAATTTTAAAGAACAGCCTATGAATATTTTTTCAGACAGCCATTATATTGTACATGCTGTCCCAAAATTGGAGCTAGCAGGTCCAATAGCACCACATACTCCAGCTTTTAAATTGTTTTCTCAAATCCAAAATCTCCTATGGCAACAAAAAGTACCTTTATTTATAGGTCACATAAGAGCTCACACTAATCTGCCTGATCCTCTCCATGAAGGTAATCAAAAAGCTGATGCCCTCACTAAAACAATATTTATATTTACTACAGTACAACAAGCTACTTTATTTCATTCCCAGTTCCACGTTAACAGCACTACCTTAAGACAAAAATTTAAAATCACAAAAGAACAAGCTCATAGAATTGTAAAAGAATGTCCATCTTGTGTAACACTTTTGCCCAATCCACATTATGGGGTTAACCCACGAGGTTTGATGCCCAATCATTTGTGGCAGATGGATGTCACACATGAGCCAAGTTTTGGAAAATTACGATTTATTTATGTCACCATAGATACATGCTCAGGCATGATTTTTGCTTCTTTACATTCCGGAGAAAAAGTTAAAGATACTATATCTCATTGTCTGCAAGCTTTTGCTGCATTGGGCATCCCCAAAATGCTTAAAACAGATAATGGCCCTGCATATACATCCACATCCTTCAAACAATTTTGTACAAAGTTCAATATTATCCACAAAACAGGTATCGCTTATAATGCTCAGGGACAAGGAATAATTGAAAGAGCAAATCGGACACTTAAAAATATGTTACTAAAGCAAAAAGATGGAAACTGGAAAAATCCTAAGGACAGATTGGCAGTTGCCCTGTTTACCCTAAATTTCTTAACTTTAGATTCTAATGGACATTCGGCTGGAGATAGACACTGGAACCCACACCAACAACATAAACCTTTGGTTTACTGGAAGGATGTTCTCTCAGGTACATGGAAGGGTCCAGACCCAGTATTAATTTGGGGGAGAGGATCTGTGTTTTTCCAAAGCACGAATCCTCTCCAATATGGATACCATTGTAAAAACATTTGAATTCACCTTGCCTCTTTTTGAAAAGAAAATATATTATTTTCTTTCTGTGTACTGCCTATGATTTTATTACAGAATTCATGAAGTAGGACCTAAAAGTGAATTTGAATATCTTCAAAAACAGGGAGAACTAGTTTCAAACACATTATTATTATTAAAATCCTTAAATAAGAAGTTTCCATGATATTTAAAATCAATATCACTTTTTCTACTTGCTTTGCCCTATCTAGCAAGTTTATCATTCACTGTTGGAATTGCTCCAGCTGTGAACTCTCTAATATGAGCTGTTCCTTGCTTCAAACCATTCGGGAAACTACCTCCCTCCTTCCATGGTGTTAAAATGACTCTTCTGGCAATTATTCAGGCAGACTTTTTTTCTTTTTTAGAAGAAAATATCCTTTTTATCAAAGGGATAACCCCTACTGTTTTAACAAATATTACTTCTCTTCACTTAATGCTATGAGGGAAGATTATTGTAAACAGAAGCTGTTTTCATCTGTATAAAATAATTTATAAACTCATGACTTATTGCTCTGAAAACACTTTAAAGCAGCAGTGCATCTGGCATGTGAAGATGATGAGGCATTATTCAAATAAATACTTGCCTCACAGACACTAATGGATGTGACTGACACAGTTCTGGTTTTAAACCATGAATCTATTTTTAATTTTTAAATACTTTGCTATAACTAAGGCAGGGAGAAAACATGAATACAACCAACCAGAGATTCATTCAAATCCTATTTTAGTGTTCAACAAACTGAAGGCAATTTTGCATTTTTAAAGTTTATGTGGTCTTTCTTAAAGGATTTGTAGAGAATTAGTCTATGTGTTTTCCAATTTGTAGAGAATTAGCCTATGTGTTTTCCAATGGATTTGTTCTTATGGCATCAAATTGTCATTTTCAATGTACAATTGAAATACAGAGGAAAACTTTTATTTTGAATAGCAGCCAACGTAATTATAAAGTCCTTTTCCACTCACTGATGAATTATTTCAGGGCATGATTAATTTGTAGTCCCAAATTATGATGCCCTACTTGAATCAGTTTTTCTGATATCCATTGTCAGGAACTGAGGCTCTATGAGAGCTCTATACTAAGCCAGGGACTAACTCTAAAATGATAATAATCATTTACTGACGTAAATCCTTGGAAACTCCTCCAAATTTTTCTATTAGGGTTTATCATAGGATTTATCAGAAATTATTCGCCAGCAAAGACAAAATTCTCAGAATAATAACTGGAAAAAAAAATACTAATTCACTAAAAATCTCTCAGAAATTATGATTCACAGGTCAAGTCTCATCTAAAGCTTTGTGACATATCAAGTTCATGAACTTGATAGGTCATAGACTTCCTATTGGTAGACCCACCTTATCAGTAAGTCTGTACCTTATAGAGAATCTCCCATTCCTGAATTTGTCTTATTTCACTTAGCATGATGTTCTTCACTTCCATCCATTTACCAGCAAAAATGCTATAATTTCATTCTTCTTTATGGCTGAGTAGAACTCCATTGTGTATATATAACACACTTTCTTAATCAATAAATCTAATGACAGGCATCTGGGTTGATTTAATAATTTAGCTTTTGTGAATTGTGGTGCTATAAACAGTGAAATGGCTGTATCACTATAGTACGCTGACTTTAGTTCTTTTGGGAAGATAATGAGAAATAAGATGGCTAGGTCATATGGTGGTACCATCTCTAGTTTTTTGAGGAATTTCCATCTGTTTTCCAGAGTGGTTGTGCTAGTCTGCAGTCAGTCCCACCACAAAAGTACAAGTGTAAAATTTTCCCCATATCCTTGCCAGCATTTATTATTGTTTGTATTCTTGATCATTGCCATTCTAATTGCAATAAGATGAAATCCTAGTGTAGCTTTTTTTAAAAAAAAATATTTTTCTTTAGTTGTAGATGGACACAATACATTTATTTTATGTATTTTTATGTGGTGCTGAGGATTGAACCCAGTGACTTACGTGTGCTAGTCAAGTGCTCTACCACTAAGCCACAATACCAGTCCTTTAGTGTAGTTTTGATTTGCCTTTCACTGGTAAGTAGACATATTGAACATTTTCTCATATATTTCTTGGGCATTTGTGATTCTTCTTTTGAGAAGTGTCTGTTTAGTTATTTTGCCCTTTTTTTTTTTGGTTCTGTTATTTGTATGTTTGCTGTTAAGTTTTTTGAGTTTTTAATATATATTGGATATTAATCCCCTATTCATGGAATAGTTGGCTAAGATTTTTCTCCCATTCTGTAGGCTCTCTCTTCACACCCATTCCCTTTGTTGTGCAGAAGCCTTTGAATTTGATGCCATTCCATTTATAGATTCTTGGTTTTATTTCTTGAACTTTAAGGTTCTTGTTAAGGAAGTCAGTTTTCTCTCATGTAAAAGTTAGAGTAAAGAAAGGGAAGGAGTAGGAAAGGAAATAACATTAAAAAGATTTAAAGAAGATCAATAGTGTAGAAGAAAGAGATCAAGAGGCACAGTGGAGGGACAGGAAAGGGGATGCAATGCAGAATGAAACATTGAAAAATCATGAAATTTGCACATATAAATAAAATACAGGTAATTTCACCTTTATGTATAAGTAAAAATAACAAGTGAAATATAAAGAAACAGATGAACAAAAGGAAGTTTAGCAGAAAAGAGGTATTTAAAGTAGAGATATTTTAAAAAAAAATATTGCCCTCAAATCCATTCCTGCTTTGGAGAGATGGAGAAAGGAAGGGAAAGGCGGAAGGAATAAGTGAGGGATCATGAACTGAAATTGAATCCCATGCTTTTATAATTTTGTCAGGATGAATTCAACTACTATGTACAATGATGATAAAGCTCAAAAAAAAAAAAAAAAAAAAAAAAAAAAAAACCCTGAAATAAAAACAACGACAAAATAAACCTAAATGATAAAGCGATGGAGAGAGACTCCTATTGCTCTGGAGTCTACTCAGAACTAGGAAGGTTCTGGAATGTTTGATAAATGAATCAGGTATATATGTATCAAAAGGGAATACACTCCAAATACAAGGTGAAGGAGCCCAGCAAGCATTATTTTTCTCTCTTAATATTAAAGCATTACACACATGGTCTTCACCATACAAAGTTCCTTATATCATGGGCATTGTTTAATTGACAAGATTCTACAATTTCAAGGGAAATATCTCATTATAATGTGCATGTTATGTCAGAACATTAGGTATCTCAGTAGCTTCTGCTCTTAAAATGTTAGATTAGCTTTAGACCCAGGAATTCAACTCACAGATACATACAGAAGAAATAATAATATAGGTACATACAAATACTCATGGGCAAGTGTCAATCATAGCATTATTTATAACAGTCAAAGTGTAGCAATAACCTCAATGTTTACTGAGTAATGAATAAAATAAATAATGTGGCATATCAATTCAGTAGAATGTTATTTGTCAATAAAAGGAATAAAGTACTGTAATTGTTACAATATGATCACACTTTCAATATACTATGGTAAGTGGAAAAAATATGCAAAGGTCCAAATGTTATGCAATTTCATTATATGAGTTATACCAAAAAGGCAAAAAGTACAGAAACAGAGTAGTATTTGCCTGATGCTGTGGTTAGGAACTGGAAATAACTAAAATAGTCATGAGGTTTCTTTGTGGGGTGACAAAAATTTTCTAAAATTGGACTAGGGAGATAGATACATAGATTCAAAATTAAAAAAAAATGAGTGAATTTTATAGTATGCTAATTATCTCTCTAATTTCTTTTTAAAAATTCTATCCTACAAAGTAATTTCAGAAATTTCTTATTAATTGAGGGTAACAATGATTTTCATTCTAAAAGCACAAAGGGCATTTGATTACCCAGAATAAGAAGTCCCAATTTTTTTAATTTAGTTGCATTGATTGGGGTCTCAGCAGGACTGATTAGATAATATTCTGAGAAAAGTTTCTGTATGTTTAAATCAGATGGAATATAAATTATTTTTTTAACATGGGTGAAAGAGGAGTTAGTAAACTACAGAGGAGAATGAGGCAGAGATTAACAGAAAGTTGCCCAGCTCTCTTCTCCATGGACAAATGGATAATGTGGTATAGCATTTATCACTAGGATCTGGAGCTTAGGGTCCAGCCACTTCCAGAGAAATGACCAGAGACAGAGATGGAACCCATTTTAACCTAGCATTTCTCTTCTTCCTACCCACCTCATTTCTTCCAATGTCTTTAACTAGTTCTAACAGGATGTAAAGCAGTATATTGAGAGCCCATCCTCTCTTTTGCTGTAAACAACAGAGCAAAGAGAAAGCAGGAATGGATCTGAGGGCAAACATGTCCAGAGCTGGCACATTGTTATCTAAATAATTTCACCACTTGTGTTCAACCTAACTTCTTACGCAGATTACTTCCTGCAACACTAAGTGTTCTCTAGGCCCCTTCCATTAAGTCATGCCAGACTCCTCTTCACAATCTTCTTTGCATCACTCTTCACAATTTTCTCTGCAATAGATATTCTATCATCTAAAAAAGAACTTCATTTGCTGCATGTGTACTCAGTGATAATATTGTCCCACAAAGCCACTGTAGAAGGTATATAACCTATCATTCAAGTGACAAAAGTTCAGTTTCTCATTTTTTAAATTATTCTGTTCAATCCTCCCCAGTGGACTATAATCACTATGAAAGCAAGGAATATGTCCTAGATACTAATATCCAGAATAGCTAACAAACATAATGTTCAGAAAATTATGGGTTTTTAAAAAAGGTTATGCAATGATGTGTCATTTGTTTCCCAAAATGTGTGAAGGGTGAAATTAAAAGCATGATTTTTGACACTCCATAGGAAACTAATATTCATGTTTTCTTTTGTGCTTCCATCTGCTAATTTTTATTTTGAAGAAAAGGCATAGATTCAGCAAGGTTCATTGCCTGATGCACCAACATCACAAAGGTACAAAGCACTACCCAAAGCTAGTATGTTTTTCCTTCTTACCATCTCATTTATTTTACGCAATAAATGAAGCTAATCAGGTGACAGCAAATTCTCTGAATACCTTTGATGTGGTGGCCATGACGTAACAGGGCATCTCGACAACTCTCAATAGAACCTACCTTTACATTATACCTATCGTTATTAGCCGAGTCTTCCCCAAAAGGGCCACGCCTAATCATTCCGCCTCACAAGAACGCCTTGAAAGGCCCGACGCCCAAACTCGCGACGTCGAATAGTCCCCAATCTGCTAAACCTCCCTACAGGATAAACTAACCAAACGAAAAAGAGATCGCGGTAACCGCCGACATCAAAGCCACTGTAGAAGGTATATAACCTATCATTCAAGTGACAAAAGTTCAGTTTCTCATTTTTTAAATTACCTTCCTTTCTGTTCAATCCTCCCCAGTGGACTATAATCACTATGAAAGCAAGGAATATGTCCTAGATACTAATATCCAGAATAGCTAACAAACATAATGTTCAGAAAATTAATGGGTTTTTAAAAAAGGTTATGCAATGATGTGTCATTTGTTTCCCAAAATGTGTGAAGGGTGAAATTAAAAGCATGATTTTTGACACTCCATAGGAAACTAATATTCATGTTTTCTTTTGTGCTTCCATCTGCTAATTTTTATTTTTGAAGAAAAGGCATAGATTCAGCAAGGTTACGACCCAGGAACTCATTGCTGATGCACCAACATCACAAAGGTACAAAGCACTACCCAAAGCTAGTATGTTTTCCTTCTTACCATCTCATTAATTTTACGCAATAAATGAAGCTGAAGAAATATGTGGTATAGTATGACCTGGATGAGAAGCCATTAGAAGTGAGAGTGTAGTTCAATAGCTAGGGAGGCTGTTGGAGTACACTCAGAAAAGCCAATAGGTTTTTAGTGGTGAAAAAAGAGATTGCTAATTATATTCACAGGAATGTGAGACTTTGTTTATTAGATCATGTTGATGGTTCACTAAGCATTCACTTTTTTATTCTTGTTTTAAATTTCTTTTTTTTAAAATTTAATTGTTTTTTTTTTCCAAATATGCAATTGATTGAACCAGTTCATCCAGCTTCATCAGCAGCTGGAGCATCTCTGCTCCTGGTATACCTTTTCTTTAATTTTAATTTTGATTTTAGTTATATATGACAGTACAGTATAATTGGGCTTATTTGTACAATGGTGGGAGATATCTTATTCTAATTAGGATCCCAAGCTTGTAGTTGTAGAGATGATGTAGAGATTCAGTGTGGTGTATTCACATATGTATGTAGGAAAGTTGTGTCAGAATCATTCCTATTTCTTACCCCCTTCTTTCCCTTCATTTACCTTTATCTAATCTACTGAACTTCTCTTCTTCCCCTATCCCTTTGTTGTGTTTTAGCATTCACATATCAGAGAGAACATTCAACCTTTGCTTTTGGGGGGATTGGATTATTTTACTTAGCATAATAGTCTCCTGAGCCATGTATTTTCTGGCAAATGCCATAAAGTTATTCTTCCTTATGGCTGAGTAATATTTCATTGTGTTTATACACCACATTTTCTTTATCCATTCATCTGTTGTAGGGTACCTGAAGGAGCCCTAATTAGGAAGGGCTGTTGCAGCTAGCTGGAAGCCATAAGTTCCACCTGATATGTATGTGACGCACCTGTAGGCACCCGAAAAGCTGAAGGTATATAACCGGGTGAAAGCGGTCCGAGTTAGGAATTCATTCGGTCCGTCGGGCAGTCACTCGGTCGGTCAGAAGAATCAGAGCGGCCAGAACGTAGGCAGAGCGGTTACAGAAGAGAAACCAGATAGAAGAAGTAATGACTGGCCAGAGTTAGGCCGAGGCTCCAGAGGACTGGTCAGAGTAAGGCCGAGGCTCCCGAGGAAGACAGAAGACAGAAGACAGAAGAAGGAAGAAAGAAGAGAGAAGAAAGAAGCTCTAGTCTTTCTCTAAGCTAAGCTCTATCTTTCTTTCTAAGAAGAAAAGCTAAGCTCTATCTTTCTTTACTCTAAGCTACTCTACTCTAAGCTAAGAAGAAAAATCTTTCTTTCCCTCTCTAAGCACTAAGAAAGTAGAAGTAAAAGTAGTAAAAGCTTAACTCTGCCTCCGAGAGTTTTTCCTCCCGGTTTTCGGTACCAGGAAGCTTACAGGTACCTAGGTTGCTTCCATAGCTTAGCTGTTGTGAATTGAACTGCTATGAACTGCTATAAACATTGATGTGACTACTTCATTGTAGAATGCTGATTTTAAGTCCTTTGGGTATATGTGTGTGTGTGTGTGTGTGTGCGCGCGTGCACGCACGTGTATGCTGCCAAGGAGTGGGTTAACTGGGTCAAATGGTGGTTCCATTTCAAGTTTTTTGAGGAATCTCCATACTACTTTCTAGAGTGGTTGCACCAATTTGTGATACCACCAACAATGTATGAGGGTACCCTTCTCCCCACAATATTACTAACATTTATTGTTATTTGTATGGTTGATTGATGCCATTCTGACTGAAGTGAGATAAAGTTTTAATATAGTTTTAATTTGCATTGCTGTACTTGCTAGAGATGTTGGACATTTTTTTCATATATTTGTCGACCATTTGTAGTTTTTCTTCTGTGAAGTGTGACTTCATTCCCTTTGCCCATTTATTAATAGGGTTATTTGGGGTTTTTTGGCATTAAGTTTTTGAGTCTTCATATGACCTAGAGATTAGTGCTCTGTCTGAGGTGAAGGTCGCAAATATTTTCTCCCATTCTGTAGGTTCTCTCTTCATGCTTTTGAGTGTTTCCTTTGCTGCAAAGAAGCTTTTTAGTTTGATACAATACCATTTATTTATTCTTGATTTTAATTCTTGAGCTTTAAGTGTCTTGCTAAGGAAATCAATCCTAAGTCGATATGATAGAGTATTGGGCCTATCTTTTCTTCTAGTAAATGTAGAATTTCTGGTCTGATGTCTAGGATTTTGATCCTCTTTGAGTTGAATTTTGTGCAAGGGTGAGAGACAGGTGTTCAATTTCACTGTGCTACATATGGATTTTCAGTTTTCCCAGCACCATTTGTTGAAGAGGCTATCTTCTCTCTAAAGTATGTTCATGGCACCTTTGTACAGTATGAGATAACTGTATTTATGTAGGTTTGTCTCTGTATCTTCTATTCTGTTCATTGGTCTTCATGTCTGTTTGGGTACCAATACCAAGCTGTTTTTGTTATTGTAGTTCTGTAGTTCAATTTAAATCTGGTATTGTGATGCCTCCTGCTTCACTTTTCTCAATAATGATTGCTTTGGATGTTTTGAGCCTCTTATTTTTCCAAATGAATTTCATGACCACTTTTTCTATTTCTATGAAGAACATCATTGGAATTTTAATAGGAATTACATTAAATCTGCATACCACTTTTGGTAGTTTGGCCATTTTGACAATATTAATTCTGCCTATCCAAGAACTTTTGAGATCTTTCCATCTTCTAAGGTCTTCTTCAATTTCTTCTTTAGTTTTCTCTGGTTTTTACTGTAAAGGTCTTTCACCTCTTTTGTTAGATTGATTTCTGGTGGGTTGTTTTTTTTGTTTGTTTGTTTGTTTGGTTGGTGTTGTTGTTGTTTTTTTTTTTTTTGAGGCTATTGAGAATGGGATAGTTTTCTTAATTTCTCTTTTAGCTGATTCATCATTGGTGTATAAGAATTCAATTGATTTATGAGTGTTAATTTTATATTCTGCTACTTTGCTGAATCTGTGAGTTCTAGGAGTTAGCTGGTGTAGTTTTTTGGGGTCTTCTAAATATAGAGTCATGTTGTCTGCAAATAGGGATAGTTTGAGCTCTTCTTACCTATTCATATGCTTTTAATTTCTTTCTTCTGTCTAATAACTCTTGCTAGAGTTTCAAGCCCTATATAGAGTAGAAGTGGTGGAAGAGGGCATTCTTGCCCTGTTCCTAGTTTTAGAAGGAATGCTTTCAATTTTTCTCATTTTAGAATGATGTTGGTCTTGGGTTTAGCATATATAGCTTTTACAATGTTGAGGTGTTGCTTCCTGACTTGGAGCAACAACGCTGCGGGAGAAAAACTCTGAGGCAGAATGAAGATGAAAGAAGGTTTTTTATTCTTCGGCTTTAGCAATCTCTCAAAATTCTAACACTGGCTCTTTCAGCAACCTCTCTGACTCTTTACTTCTTCTGACTACTGACTCTTTACTTCTTTACTTTCTTTTACTTTCTTAGAGAGAGCTGAGAGAGAGAGAGAGAGAGAGAGAGAGAGAGAGATTCTTCTTTCTTCTTTTCTTCTTTCTTCTTTCTTCTTCGGCAGCCTCGGCCTGACTCCAACCAGCAACAACTACTTCTCTCTATATCCTAGTCTGACTCCTCACCCGGTTATATATCTTTAGCTTTAACAAGGACCACAGGTGCGTCACATAGTTCACGGGCATACAAAGATTCTTTCAGGTGGAAACCAGAACATCTCTTATGGCCGTCAGCTAACCGCAATTAACCATCTCCTATTAGGGTTCCTTCATTGAGGTATGTTTCTACTAACCCTAGTTTTACTAGTGTTTTGAACATGAATGTATGCTGTATTTTGTTAAATGCTTTTTCTGCATCTATTGAGATAATCATGTGATTCTTGTTTTTAAAAGTATTGATGTGATGAATTATGTTAATTGGTTTCTGTATGTTAAACCAATCTTGCATCCCTGAAATAAAACCCCCTTGATCATGGTGCACTATCTTTTTAATATATTTTTATATGTGATTTTTATATCTTATTAAGAATTTTTGCATCTATGTTCATCAGGTGTATTGGCCTAATGTTTTCTTTCCTTGATGTGTCTTTGTCTGGTTTTGTTATCAGGGTGATACCAGCTAGCATCATAGAATGAGTTTGGAAGTGTTTCTTCTTTTCCTATTTCATGGAATAATTTGAAGAGGATTGATGTTAGTTCTTCTTTGAAGGTCTGGTAGAACTCAGTTGAGAATCCATCTGGTCCTGGGCTTTCCTTTGTCAGTAGGCTTTTGATGCTATCTTGAATTTCATTGCTTGAAATTGATCTTTTAAAATTTTCTATGTCCTCCTGGTTTAATCTGGGTAGGTCATATGTCTCTAGAATTTTGTCAATGTCTTCAAGATTTTCTATTTTATTGGAGGATAAGTTTTCAAGATATTCTCTGTATTTCAGTGGTGTCTATGGTGATGTTTCTTTTTTCATAACAATTTTATAAATTTGAGTTTTTTCCCTCTTTCTCTTGGTTAGTTAGCATGGTTAAGGGTTTGTCAATTTTATTTATTTTTTTCAAAGAACCACTTTTGTTTTGTTGATTTTTTGGAATTTTTTTGTTTCAATTTCATTGATTTTGGCTCTGATTTTAATTATTTCCTGTCTTCTGCTGCTTTTAGTGTTGATTTATTCTTTTTTCCAGGACCTTGAAGTGTAATGTTAAGTTATTTATTTGGTTACTTTCTTTCATTTTAATGAAAAGAAACGTCTATGAAATTTTGTTTTAGAACCACCTTCATAGTTCTCCAGAGATTTTAATATATTGTGTCACTCTTCTCATTTACCTCTACATATTTTTAAATTTTATCCCTGATTTCTTCATTGATCATTCAGCAGTGTATTACTTAGTCTCCAGATTTTAGAGTAGCTTCTGTTTTTTATTATATCATTAATTTTTTAAAAAAATGGGATTAGAGCTGGTAATATTTAGAGGAAACAAGAAGAATAAGGAAATGGCATTCCATTCAAATGGTGCTGGACATTTGATTATTTGGTAGGAAAAACATTTTGAGCTCCACCCCACTGCAACAAAACTGAATTGCAAATTGGTTAAAAAGCCACATAATTGCAGATACAAACTCACATAAAAACTCTTATATGTGAGAAGAAAGGCAGGGAGAACTTGAGAGAAATATGTAAAAGAGTATGAGTGAATTTTAGCTTTTCCTTGTTGTATTTTCTATAGTAAGCATGTATATTGTTGATTTCTAATTTCATTCCATTATGATCTGACAAAATTCAAGGTTTTTTTTTTTTTTTTTTTTTTTTTTTTTTTATTTGCTAAGTATTGCCTAAGATGTGTTCTACTTTAGAAAATGATCCTTGTGCTGCTAAGAAGAAAGTGTATTCTGTCATTGATGGATGAAATATCCTACATATGTCTGTTAAGTATAAGTTATTAATTGTATTTTTTGTTTCTATAGCTTTTTTGTTTAATTTTTGTTTGGATGATCTATCTAATTATAAAAGAGGTGTGTTAAAGTCACCAAGTATTATTGTCTTGTGGTCTATTAGGTTCTTGAAATTGAGAAGGATTTTTTTTTTTTTTTAATGTATGTAGGTATTCCATTGTTTGGGACATAAATATTTATGATCTTCTTGGTCCTTTCTGATTAACTTTGGTTTGAAGTTTACTTTATCTGATATAAGGATAGAAACTCCTGCTAGTTTCCAAGATCCTTATAAATTATTATTTTTCCCTATCCTATTACCTTTATTCTGTGTATGTCTTTGCCTATGTGGTGAGTCTCTTAGAGCCAGCATATGGTTAGGTCTTGTTTTCTAATCCAGTCTTCTAGTCTGTGTCTTTTGATTGATGAGTTTAGGCCATTTACATTCAATGTTATTATTGAGAGATCATTTGTATTCCCTGTCATTTTGATTTAACTCTGGTTTTTAATTTGTATTAGTTTCTCCTTTGATTAGCCATCCTTCTAGTGTTATTCCTCCCTTTGCTGGTTTTCAATTTTAGTTTTCATTTCTTCTTCATGAAATATTTTATGGAGCGTGTTTTTGTAGTTAAGTCTTTCTAATTGTGATTTTTTTCAACTTTTGTTTATCATAGAAGGTTTTTATTCTAGCATCAACCTGAAGCTTAATTTTGCCACATATAATATTCTTGGTTGGCATCCACTTTTTTTCAGAGCTTGGTATATGTTATTCCAAGACCTCCCAGCTTTTAGAATCTGGGTAGAGATAAAGATTGGTTTCCCTCTAAATTTGACCTGTCATTTTTCTCTAGCAGCTTTTAATATTTTATCCTTGTTCTGCATATTGGGCATTTTCCTAATTACTTTCCTTGGTGTAGGTCTGTTGTAATTTTGCATATTAACGGTGCTATAAGCCTCCTGTATTTGATTTTCCATTTAGTCCTTAAGGTTTGTAAGATATTCCAATATTATTACATTGAAAAAATTGTGCATTCCTTTGGTTCGTGTCTCTGAGCCTTCATCTATTCCGTTAAATCTTAAATTTGGTTGTTTAATTTTATCCCTTATTTATGGAAAGTTGTGTTTGTGTTCTCTTAACATATTTTCTACAGGGTCAACTTTAATTTCCAAATTAAACATTTTGTCTTCATTGCCTCAAACTCTCTCTTCCATGTTGTCTAGTCTACTGGTTCTGCCTTTCATTAAGTTTTTAATTTGTCTTATTGATTCCTTCACTTTGAGAATTTCCAACTGATTCTTCTTCAGGATCTCTATCCCCTTATTGAAGTGATATTTGACTTCTTGGGTTTTCTTTCTGATTTCACTCCTTATATCATCTTTTACCTCACAGAAGAGTTTAACTATGAACTTTCTAAATTCCTTCTCTGATGTTTCCTCCACTGTGATATTGGATTCTGTTAGTGAAGTCTTTTGATTTGTTTGAAATGGTTTGTTCCTTTGCCTTTGCATGTAGTTTGTATGTATGCCACTTTATCAGTAAGAATTTGATGTGGAAGAGCTTCTACCTTTGAATTTATAGTGTTCCTATAGATTTCTAGTACCTCAAGTTATAGGGGAAACAAATAATAAAAACAACCAATGCAATCAATATTCAGCATTAAACTAAATATTTCTTATTTTGGTATGTATGATATTAAGTGGGACTATAAACGGATATGGTATGGTAGGCAATTTTCAACAATAGATACATTATGTTTACTAAAGGGCATCCTATTTCACAAAGGTGAAGAGGGACAATGCAGAGGAGATTTAGTATGTAATAATTAAGAGGGAGGATGAAAGAGACAGTAATAGTAAAAAGTTAAAGGAAGAACAATAGAAAGAGACAACGATAGAATTTGGCTGTACTGAAAGAAAAGAAAGGAAGAGAATCAAGGGAAATAGGAGAAAAACAAATAAACAAAACAAAAGTATACTAATCAAAACCCTAGTCCTCAAAAGACAGATTAAAGAAAATAACTACCTTCAAGAATGCTTGAAATAAAAAGAGTGGGACAAATATGTAAATTTACAAATGTCTATGGACCATCCCTCACCCAAAAGTCAAAAATAAAAAAAATAAAAATAAAAAAAAAAGGATAGGGGCTGGCTCTCTGGAAGATTAAGGGATTGTTTCCATTGCTATGGTTGAAAAATTGTCAATAACATTATATTGTCTTTCATTTTATTTTTTCTTGAGGTATCTATTATCCACGAGGGTAGTAGTTGGGAACTGTCAATTCCTTATTTTTGTGGAGCTCATCATTGTTTCTCATTTTTCAGCTTCCCTTCTCAGCAGTATGAGATGGGGTGGGTTGGAGGGTATTGTCTACTCCACTCACAAAAAGGTGTCACTGTAGAGTTCTGTAAAAGAGGTTCCTAGAAGCGGAGCTCCTAGAGTTGGGGTTTGGGTCTAGCCAAACCCCAGAGCTTTGTGGAATGATGTTTGGTGAAGCTTGAAATCAATACACCTCCAGAGTCCAGCTGCTTCCAGTATGAACTGGGTAACTATATCACTTGACTCTCCCTTGTGTTCCACTCAAACATTGAAGGAACCAGTCCTTTGCTGCCCTCTGCCCACCAGGGCTCCATCCCAAAGCACACATTCACAACCCTCCCCCCATTAGGTCCCTAGTGGTCCCCAGCTGCTCCTGCATAGCGTGAGATTCAAAGAATGAGGATTACCTAGGATCTCTTGGGTCTGAGTGTCTCCAATTCACTTTCTATGCCTGAATTTCTCCTGGTTTTCTACCCACATGCTGGGTCACGTGGAAGGCATCTGCCAGGTCAGGTTTTCCGACCCAGCTGGAATTACACAGTGCTAAGAGCCTGGGTTTGGACCCACACCCACCGTCTTCCTTAGCATAGTGGGAAAAGATGGCAGCTAACTGTGCTCTCTGCAGATCACTGGGAGACTGTGGCATCGCTTACACATGAAGGCAAAGTGCAGCTTACCCACTGGATCAGCTCAACAATGTCCCCTGATCACTGTCCTCTCTGCTGCAAGACACACCTTGTTGCCATCTGAAATGCAGGCTCTCTTCATCTCTCATTCTCTGGACTGCCCACAGTGGGTCTTCATCAGTAGCTTCAGGTGGGTTTTTTCCTTTTATTTATTTTTTTCAAATTATTCTATCTAAACTTTTGTGTCCCTAGGCTGTTCTGAGAGTCCAGTATTAAACCCCAGTAGGATTTCTATCTTTTTTCACAGACCTCAGAGAGGAGAGGTTTGTCCTCTTTCCTGCTCCCACGCCATGGAACAGTTTGGAAAGTAAACTTCTGTACTCTGCCTTTTTGACCAAGTCAACGTTCACTTCTTAACAGGTCCTAAAAAGAAGGATAGATGTCTTAGTACTTAGGATACTCTCCTTTCTTTTAGTAGCTATTTATGACTCTTTTTATAAATCAGCCCAAATGTTTCCCGAATCTATTATATATATATATATCTATAAGCACAAGGCTTGTTGAAATGTGTCCTATACATTTTTTTCCCCAACACTATCTGAGAAAACGCTGGGTTTCCAGATTTAAAAGATGCCAGTGTTATTTTCTAGCTTACTGTTTCATCTGTTCACTTTTTTCGTTTGTATTTTTTATGGAAGGTGTATCAAAATAATACATTACCTTCTTGCTTTAAGGTCTTCTTTTCTTACATTGTTTTGATGGGCCAGCTGGCAATTTCAGCAGCAACTATCAGTTAAACAAAGCAAAAACAGTGTGAGTCATTTCAGTCTTTGTATTTACTAATTATTTATGAATATGTTTGAAGGTTGATAAATTTTGGCTTAAAAATTTTTCTGGGGCAATGGACACAATTTTTTAATTTACTCTGCTGGTAAGTTGAGGATAGTGTTAGACTGGGAAACACTTATGAAAAGGGCCAATCATGAGAAGAAATCAAGCATGTATATGTAACCAAACAAAGAGGCAAAAAACATGAAACCAATTAGTCCAGCTGACTAATGGTCTTTTTAATGAGTGATGTATAATAGCTGCCCAGTTAGCTTGGGGGACATAATCTAATATACTTCAGATTGAACTTTCTCAATTATCTTGACAGTTCTAACATGCTAAAATTTACTCAAAAAGACTATTCTAACTCTGGTTTATATTAGATATTATGTCCATGGTAGCTTGTTGGGATTATGGTTAATAATGAGCACTATATCTCTGAATACCATATTTGCCAAACTATAGACAAGATGCACTCAAACCTATAGAATATCTGTATCTATATTGTTCAAAAGTGACCCATGTAAGTTACTTTACCTGTAAGAATCGAGATGGCTCACTGGACATAATATAACTTATTAGTTGAATTATTAGAATATGCATTAATATTATTTTATTTAGATTTTAAAATTTAGGTTTAAAAAATATTCAGCTTCATTATGTTATGTAAAGAGAGTTATCTGCAATTACAAAGAGAGCTAAAGTCAAAATGAAATTCCACACCTTTGAGAACTTTCAAAGTTTATACCTGAATTTTACTATTGAAGCTTCTCAAAATTAATCAGAATATATTAGAATATAATTATGTAGCAATTTTTTGTGGAGAAAGTTCAAATGCAAATATTGCCTCTTTCCTGAGTACAGAGATTGGTTAGTTAAGAGAACTGCAATTTAACTGAGAGTACCATGTTCTTACTAATTTATTCAAATTTATGTAATAATTATCTAACTAATTAGTTGGAAACACGACTTGTTCTATTATTCATTAAATGTAAAAATTTTTCTCCCAGAATAAAGGACGCCAAATAAAAAAATTTACTTACGTTCTCTAAAAATACTGATAGAAAGATGATAATAACTACTAAGGAAATAGCAGTAATTTACTTTAGAAATAATTTTAGATAAGCCAAATGGAAAAAAAATGGAAATAAATTGAATTCTACTATTGATTAGTTATTTAGAGGAAGGTCACTTTGATTAAAAGAAGCAAAAAATAATTTTAGCACTCTATACTTATTTCCATAGAAATCATCAAATGTATTTGTCTTTCAATATTGAGAGATGATTATGGGTTACAAATGAAAACTATTCAGACCATTATATTCTACCTTCAATTACTACTTTTATTTCTAAATATATGCCAGCAGCAATAAAGAAGGAAATGAAATTCAACAATTAAAAGTAAAAGTTTCATAACATGAAGATAGCTTTCAATCATTAATAATTCCTTAAGTTCCATATTAAGAATTTTAACAGAAAGGGAAAAAAAAAAAAAAAGACAGAATTGTGTACTTTCATCATATACAGATATTGTATTAGATTTTTCCCCCCCTTTGGGTACCAGGGATTGAACCCAGGGGCACTCAATGCTAAGCCACATCCTCAGCCCCTTTTTTGTATTTTATTTAGAGACAGGGTCTCATTGAGTTGCTTAGTGCCTCGCTGTTTCTAAGGCTGGCTTTGAACTCTCGATCCTCCTGCGTCAGCCTCTGGAGCTGCTGGGATCATAGGTGTGCACCAACATGTCCAGCTAGACATTTTCTTTCAATTTATAACAATGTTAATCTTCAGAAAGTCTTGCATTAAGTCCTATGACCAAACTTTTAAGAATTAATGGTTAAATATAAACACAGAATCTAGTCTAACTAGCAAGTAGCGAAATCAGTGAGATTTGAAGTAAGATTTTCTACCTGTTTCTCATGATTTATCAAAAGAGCAGGACACCCAAGTTCTATGACGTGCAAATATATCTATTCTCTTCCCTCAGACCCAAATTCCTGTCTAGCATTAATGCTTATTATGTGTGTGCATTCTCCACAACATCATATGATTGTAATCTCATGTAATACCTGGCCTTTTGGGTCTGGATTTTTTTCACTCAGCATACTGTTTTGGTGATTCACTGGCATCATTGCATGTTCCAGTAGCCCATCTCTTTTGTTGCTCAGTAGAGTTCTGCTGAACAGTTGCACTAGAACCTCTTTATTCATTCATCGTTTGATGGATATGTCCATTGTTTTTAGTTTTGCATAATTTTGAGTAAAGCTGGTATTAAAATTGGCATGATGCCTTTTGTGGGACACTAAGGTTTGAATGTCTCTTCCCAAACTCATATTGATATTGAATTGCCAACATTATAGTGTTGGGAGGGGCAACCTTTAAAAGGTCACAAAGTTATGAATGTATTCAGGCCATTCTCACTGGAGTGGGTTAATTATCATGGGAGTGACTTTGTTATAAAATTGAGTGTGGCTTCCTCAAGCTTTCTCTTGCTCCCCACCCCTTGCTCTTTCACAGTTCTCTGGCCTTGTGATGCCTTACATATCTGTTGATCAGATTTGATTGTTTCTGATTTTCAAGCTTCTGGTTCACCCACTGTTCTGTCCTTCTTTTTCTCCTGTGGAGCTTATCTGTGCATTGATGTTACTATTTGGTAAATGTACATGTCAGTTCTAAAATAGCCGTTAAAATTTATCTCTATTTATTTGTTAAAACCTTCTAGTTTTCATAGGCATACTTATAATTGCTCATTGAAGCATTTTTACCATGGCTGCTTTAAAATGTTTGTCCAAAAATTCCAACATGTCTGTCATCTCTGAGTAATAATTTGTTAATATGCAATTTAATAAAAAAAATACAGTTTGTATCAGCCCTTCCTGGTTCTGTTATTAAGTGATATTCCACTGAAGCCTGGGGAGAATGGGTCTTATTTAACTATTCTGGTTAGCAGGATTCTTTTCAGTCAGATCTGGGAGGGGAAGGAGAGTTCACCCTATTACTGCCAGGTGCTGGTAGAATTCTGAATTCTTCGCTCAGCTGATCTATGTTACTGCTGGTGAGAGGCTCCATTTCCCGATGCGGTTTTCACTGACATTAATGAAGGAAGGTACTACCCAGAAAGAAATATACAGCAAGATACATAATAAGAATTCACTGACACCACCTTGGCCATGAGATTGAGATATCTTCTTGTATCTGGTGAGGGTGAATATTTATTGTTCTACTTAGCCTTCGCTGGTGGGGGTGGTATTAAGTACATAATATTCTTCCATGCAATTGGTCTATAGCAGAGTGGTCATTGTTTAGAATTTTCTGTCTTGCTAGTTTGCCCCATTTCCTGGTTCTTTAGCTGTGCATGTTTGTGTTCCGAGATTTTTCAGATTCAATTCTGGAATTTATGAGGCAAAAAAATGGCACAAGAACTCAGTTATGTTCCATTGCCATTCCTTATATCCTGAGTCCTCTATACAGTGTTTCTCCTTCCTTTCAACTTCCAGATTGTTATAGTTGCTTAAGAGCTCTAGAGCTGTTAATCCTACTTAGTGAGAGATAAAGGGAAAAACATATCTATTCTTTCTTCCTAGATGCAGAAGTTCATAGGGGTTATTTTAAACCAAATTAACTGAATCTCTTTCAATAACTACATACACATGCACACATGTATATATACAAATAGAGACACATATCATATAGACACAGTACTCAAATATATTCAATTGCAATAGATTTATCAAAAATATACTAACTTTTAGGGCTGGGGTTGTGGCTCAGTGGTAGAGTGCTTGCCTTGCATGTGTGAGGCACTGGGTTCAATCCTCAGTACCACATAAATATAAATAAACAAAGATATTGTGTCCAATTATAGTTTTAAAATATTTAAAATATGTATATTTAATATTTAAATATTTAAAATATTATATATACGTGTATATATGTATATATATATTTACTAACTTTTTTGACATTTCAATGTTTTAATAACCATCTAGAGGAAACAGATTCAGTTGTCTTTGGATTCACACAACAAATAAATATCACATACCCTTTTATGATCTAAACTAAAATTTATTGTTTTTATTATATACTTTATCAAATATTCAATGTAAGTGGACTTCTTTCCTCTAAAAAATATGTATAATCTTTAGAACTATATCATATGATTAATCCTTTCCAGTTTGCATTACTTTCCAATGTTTAAAACAAATCCTTATTTTCTGGGGTTGGAATAAGGGATTTTGTGTTCTATATATGAACAAAATATATTCCTTAAAAACATGACAATGGCTGCTTCAAGTTATCAAGTCAGCACTGATTTCTTAAAAATTGTTACTCTATCAGAGTTTTAAAGGCAGCTATATATATTAAAAACACAATTATGTGTGTGCCAAATCCACTTTCCAAACAATTAGATGAGATTCCATGGCAAAGATTGAGGTACTAAAAAGCATGGCCTGTGCTTCTTCTTTCACCATGACCTGGCCACATATAAAGCTGGTAGAACCATACTGGAAGGAGACTTTGATGTGGATGGCTTCATGGAGACATTGCTATGGAGAGGCACTACTGCTGACCCAGGTCTAACTGTGAGGTAAACCAGAAATAAATTTCTTTTGGGTGAAGCCACGAAGATCTTGGATGTTGCAGCAGCTGGATTTTTCAACTCTTTTATACTGGGAAGTATGTTTTCTAATTTAACATAAAGAACAGCTTAAAATGACTTAATAAGGGACTTATAATCTCACATAACAGGAAGTTCAGAGTTCATAAAATGACAATGTTCACAAATTCAATGACTCAGTAAAATCAAGAAGGATCCAAACTTTTCCAGTTTTCAGTCCACAGCCTCTCAGATTGTCTCACATCTTGGTCACAAAACAGCTCCTATAGTTCCAGACATCACACAGAGACCATAATAGCCAGTAAATGACTTTGTCTCAGATCTTTCCCAGAAGTCACTCTGTAGAATATCCTTTAATTCTCATTCCCCCAGAATCGGGTCATGCCTTTTTCCAGACAAATCACTTGGAAGTGCCATGATATAGACTAATTAAGATTCACCAACAGGGAACTTAGTCTTTTCTAAAATACATGGCCAGTCAGTAATACCTGAATAAAATCAGGGTTCTTTTAGCAAAGAAGAAAAAAAAAAGTTGACTTTCAGGCAACCAGTAGGATATATTCAGATCATTTAAAGTTCATTTAAGCCCCAAATTGCAGATATACTCCATTCATTCCAGTTAAATAGATTATAATGATATACTAGTGGAAGGAAGATGTTTGGACAATTAAAGCTAGAATTGTCCAAGCAGTATTCAATTTATATTATATTAAATTTACCCATTTATAAGAGGGTGCTACTGGTGTGGATGCCATTGTTAGCATCTTTGGCATTTTTACAGTGACACATAACTAAGTATTTAAAACATTTTTACATATATGTAGAGAAGAAGAAATATTTATTAGAATATTCTTATGTAAAAGCCAGAATGATGGATACATTTTCTCAGTTTAGGTTATATCTTCATAAACAAAAAAGTGCATTTTGATCATAGGAATTAAATGATCCCAGAAGTCAAGAAGATAATAATTTAGAACTGCTGGGACTAACTCCACATATTACAGATGAAGAAATTGCATTCTGAAAGGATTAAGTGAATTTTTCCAGATCATATAAAAGACCAGTTCCTGGCAATTCGGGAACCACCATTGAATTTTACCTCTTTTCAGTCAAGTTCTTTATAATGTACTATTATTACTTTTATCAGTGCATAAACATCAATAGGAAAATGACACTTAAGTAAAAGAGGAATCCATTTCATATATGCAAAGCAGCCTTCTACACAATGCTTTCTTTCCTTATTCCTTTTCTTTTCTTTTGTTGGGGGGTGATACTGGGGATTTAACACAGGTGTGCTTAACCACTTAGCCACATCCCTAGCCCTGTTTGTTTATTTATTTATTTATTTATTTATTTTTTATTCAAAGTTGTTGTATTTATAATAGTAGTATGCATTATAATTCATAATAAACATATAGAGCATCTTTTTACAAAACACTGTTTTTATACAATCTATATTCGTACCATTCAAATCTTCAATCATGCATTTAGGATAATGACATCTATCTTATTCAACCACCTTTTCTTTTTTCCCCTCCATCCCCCCTTGCTCCTTTCCTTCCCCTCCCTCCCCTTTGACCTTTCTAGCATTCCTCTAATCATCCTATGTACCCCAACCCAACATCACTGTGAATCAGCCTCTTTATATCAGAGGAAACATAGGGTATTTGGATTTTTGAGATTGACTAACTTCACTTAGCATTATATTCTCCAACTTCATCCATTTACCTGTGAATGCCGTTATTTTATTTTCTTTTATTGCTGAGTAAAATTCCATTGTGTATATGTACCACATTTTCTTTATCCATTCATCAACTGAGGGACATCTAGGTTGGTTCCACAATCTAGCTATTGTGAATTGTGCTGCTATAAACATTGAAGTGGCTGTGTCACTGTAATATGCTGTTTTTAAGTCCTTTGGGAATAGACCCAGGAGTCGGATGGCTGGGTCATAGGGTGGTTCCATTCCCAGTTTTCCAAGAAATCTCCATACTGCCTTCCATAATGGTTGCACCATTTTGCAGTCCCACCAGCAATGTATGAGTGTGCCTTTTTCCCCACATCCACATCCTCTCCAACATTTATTGTTGTTTGTGTTCTTAATGGCTGCCATTCTGACTGGAGTAAAATGAAATCTTAGAGTAGTTTTGATTTGCGTTTCTCTAATTGCCAGCGATGTTGAGCATTTTTTTCATGTATTTGTTGATTAATTGTGTATCTTCTTCTGAGAAGTGTCTTTTCAATTCCTTAGCCCAATTGTTCATTGGGTTATTTGTTTTTTGGAATTAAGTTTTTTGAGTTCTTTATATACTCTAGAAATTAGTGCTCAATCTGATGTGCATGTATTAAATATTTGTTCCCAAATAGTTGGCGCTCTATTCAACTCACTGATTGTTTCTTTTGCTGAGAAGAAGATTTTTAGTTTGAATCTATCTCATTCTTTGATTCTTGATATTAATTCTTGCACTATAGGATTCTTACTAAGGAACTTGGGGCCTAATCTGACATGTTGGAAATTGGAGCTTACTTTTTCTTCTATTAAGTATATTGTCTCTGGTCTAATTCCTAGGTCCTTGATCCACTTTGAATTAAATTTTGTGCGTGGTGAGAGATAAAGGTTTAATTTTATTTTGTTGCATATGGATTTCCAGTTTTCCCAGCACCATTTGTTGAAGAGGCTATCCTTTCTCCACTGTACATTTTTGGTGCCTTTGTCTAATATAAGATAGCTAAAATTATATGTATTAGTCTCTGTGTCCTCAGTTCTGTACCACTGGTTTACCAGACTGTTTTGGTGCCAATAAAGCAAGCAAATCTCCAGAAAAATATTTCCACTTCCCTAAACAAAACAAAGCAATATTCCGATTATAAAATGGTTAGAAAATGGCTATCTAGTAGTCACACTTGTTTTAGTACAATCCTTATTATTGTTAGAATTGCTATTAAATCATTTCTTAAAGGGATAAAAGACTTGTCAACTTTTTATTTGATGGTTTGCATTGATTTTTGGACTGGTCATCTTGGACTCACTATAAACATTAATTTTTTCTTGTATCCAATGTTTTTAATATTGAAAGACTTATTCTTCAGGTATTTTAATATCCTATCAAACACAGTGCTTCTAGGATTCAGAGTTCGGATATAATACATATCCTTTAGTTGCTTTAGTTGGCATATTGAAACTTTTTTTTTTTTTTTTTTTGATAGCACTATGTACTGAATCCAGGGAATCACATGTGCAAGGCAAGCACTCTACCACTGAGCTATATCCCTACACCATCACACAGATAAGTTCCTTGATATTCTTTAGACAGATACCATTGTGACTTCTAATATTCTTACATAGAAAAATATTATAGTAATATGTATACTTGAAATGAATTTAACCTTGGTTCAATTTATTTTGTAGTTAATTAATAAAATATGGGTTGCTTAACATAACTTTTCCACAGAACACAATAAATTTGAAGTCAAAATTTGTGATAGTCTGAATTTTATTATTCCATTTTTTTTTTTAGCTGAGACAAGAATCCACATTTCTGTACCAGTCAGACTTGGGACCGAGATCATTGTCTCTAACAAATGTTAGATCCATGTCAAATATGTGGAGACATATAGATTTTGATAAAATATATATTTTTTTACTGACATTATTATCATAAATCCTGAGCCCATGCCATTGAACTTGAATGTTTTAACTATTTCTGGGCTTAATTATTTCAAGATAATTGCAACTGAATTATAGGTGCTGATTTTACCGCATTATCTTAGTCCTTTGGTGAGTGGGTCTATACATATACTTTTATATTTGAACTGAATAACATAGAAACACTGTTCAGTGTGGATACAGACACTGACAGTAGATATTTGGGCTCAAAATTTCTCACCTTTTTACACCTGCTCACGTGTGTGTGTGTGTGTGTGTGTGTGTGTGTGTGTTTCTGTGACTATCCACTATATATCTATTAATCATCCACTGTTGGAACCATGGATCTTCTACCTACTGGAGCATTCTGTTTTTTAATGACTGTGGAGCCCACCACTACTAATAAAGTATAATCTATCATCTTGACTTTTATTTTGCTTTCTACTATTTTAGGTAAAAAGACCATAAACTTTTTAAAAATATTTTTTTTATTTGTCAATGGATCTTTTTATTTTATTTATTTACTTATATGTTGTGCTGAGGATCAAACCCAGGACCTCATGCATACCAGGCAAGCGCTCTACCACTGAGCCATAGCTCCAGCCCAAAACCATAAACTTTTAAAATAATCTTCATATATAATAAAAAAATCACTGAGTAAAAGTCAGTTAACATAAATCATTGCAGATATATTTTTTCAATTTTACATTTAGTAATTAATTTTCTTTTATTTTTTTTGCATATATGTTGTGTTAGTTGGCTTTTCATCACTGTGACCAAAATATCTGACAAGAACAACTTAGAGAAAAAGTTAATTTGGGGCTCAAAATTTCAGAGGTTCAGTTCATGGCCAGCTGGTTTCACTATTCTAGGCCTGAGATGAGGGAGAGTATCATGGTGGAAGGACATGGTAGAGGAGAGCTGCTCAGCTCATGACAGCCTAGAAGCAGAAAGAGAGAAAGTGAGGATCCAGGGCCAAGATACCAAATCCCCAGAGACACACCCCCAGTGACCTACTTCCTCTGACTCTACCCCACCTGCCAATGGTAATTCATTTAGGTCTCATACTCTGTTCATTTCACCTTTGAACATTCCTGCATCACTACATGAACTATTTGTGGACACATCTCCTATCCAAACCATACATATGTGGAGAGAATCTTTATATAACTCATTAATTAGTGAATATTAGAGTTATAAAGTATAGGCTGAAAGGGACCTTAGACATTCATATTTTTACAGATGAGAGAGTTAATGCCCACAGAGGTAAAATTTTGAAAAATTGAGTAAATGGATTTATAATACTTAAATTAATGTTAGATTCAGTCTGAAAAGTAGCCCTCTAATTTCCCAGATTTTTTATTTTATTTTTTGTTTAGTTTGCTTTAAGAAAAAAAAAAAAACAAAAACTTATTTTAAGAAATCCAGAAATCAATCTAAACTACATGTTATTAATTCATATTTTAAGAGCATCAAGTAGAGGCTTTTAAAATTTGTCTTTCTGTCATAACTGCACAGGTGATGGTTGCACACAAACATTGCTTCCAATCAGCAAGAAACACCTTTCATTTAGTGAGCTCTAAGTTACTCCCTCACAGATGGCCATGCAAGAACATTCACTGTCACATATAATTTTGTCTAACCTCAGTGTGTACCTGTTCTTTCCTATAAAGCACTTTTTTCACCTTAATTGGGATTACCCTTCTCAGTTCATTATAAAAGTGATTAGGCTTCTCACTCATCATTCATTATTTCCTAGAGGCAAGCCCAGAGGAACCTATTTTCATTCATCTTTATTTCATTTAACTGAGTTTAGTTCTAGTATTTTACTATTAGCTATTTGTAATGTTGAGATGATACGTTAATAATGTTATAATTTTTCCTGTAATGAGTTGTAACAATGAATATATAAATTGTTCTTACTTTCCTGAAAATATTGGTTTGGACAACTGGGCTTCTGTTTTGTAAAGCTGCTTTCTTGGTTTGGAAGTAGATGCCAAATTCCTTCCATTTTTTTCTATTAGACCACTAAATGCTACCCTAGCTTTGTTAATGTAATTTCCTTCCCCTTATATTGTACATGTATGTTTGCAGCATTTTCAGACCACTCTAAATGATTTTTTTGCAAGAAGTAGTATTTCTATATAAAATATATGTGTGTATATATTTATTTTAAAAATAGTCAACTTATTATAGATAGTAATTTCGTACAAGGTGTATACATAAGTTAAATTGTCTACTACATAGAACACTTTTGAACTGACTATGTAAGTACTTTTATTAAGGTATTTGATTTAACCAAAATTTCTTGAAATTCTAGAGTGGGCCAATAGATAAATGCAGATTCGTACATGTAGATAGGTAAAAGTGAACTTAAATAAGATAAAAGCAATTTTTAAAGTGATAGTTAAATGTGAATTGGGCTACAGATAATTAAGGAGCCAAATTACAAATCCACCCTCTTAATTCTCACATTTAATTATGATAATTGCAATCTTATTGTAGATCAACTATTTCTTTTTAAAGAATAAACATCAGGCTATGGTATTTAGAATAGCAGAAATAGGAAGATATTTTTGGCTGTTAAGTTTAGAAACAATATGTTTTATTCACTTCTGGGAAGCTAAATCTACTGGAAAAAAAAGTGGAAGCATGTATTGAAGGCTCTGGAAGAGCCCAAAGTAGTGGATGACAACCAGAAATGTTTTGAGGATGAGGGAAGGACCTTGCATTCAGAAGATAGACTAGGCACACTTTTCCCAATTTCTCTTTCTAACTACTCTTAAGAGTTTTGGAGTTATATGTAACATAAACACAAGAAGGACTAAAAGGGGCAGAGAAGAAGATAAACCACTAGGAGTACTAGGATACAAGTAATGTCACGGTGCTGAATCCTTTCAGTTATCTTTTTGCCTTATACAATTCAGACTGGGTGACATAAAGTAGACATTTCATAAACACCCAAAGTCAAAGACCAAGGAAGTTCCCCAAAATCTTTCTTTCTCTATCCACAAGACCAGGCGATGTTCAGAATATCAAGATAAAACCTTGTGAAAATTAAATATGGTACTTCTGCCCAACACCACAGGGAGAAAACAGCAATAACAACAACAATAACAAACAAAATGCAACCTGCAGTTCAATTGTATCCCCTCGTTTCCCATAACAATGAGCAAAATACATCTAAAGAACCTACAGAACCTGGATTCCTTTTCTTACAAGGTTGTACCATGTGACCCCAAACCCAGCACAAGAGCCTGGCAAAGAGGAGCTTGTGGGGATTTGGGATTTTATCCCCTCAAGATGGCAGAAAGTCACTCCCTCCCCATGCCAAAAAAACCCCTCAAACTCCTGAAATTTAGAGAAAAAAAAAAAAAAAAAAATCTTGAAAACAATGAGGGGCAAATCCTAGGGGTAAAGAAAATTTAATGACTCTAGATTTCACGTTGGAAACCATGGAGGCCAAAAGGAAATAACACATTTTAAATGTGCTGAAGAAAGGGAAATCTTCAATCTAGAATTCTCTATTCACTGAAAATAGGCTTCCAGACTAAAGGGAAAATCAAAACTTTCTCAGTTGTGGAGAAAGTGAGAATTTCTCAATAGCAGATCTACCCTTAATAGTGTGTAAAGGGAGTTCGCAAAAGGAAAAAACAAACAATAAAAAGAGCAATATTGGAACACCTACAAGAAAGAAATAACAATGGAAAGAGGAAAACTATTAATAAATAGTAGAATTTTCTTCTTCTTTGGATTTCCTAAATTATATTTGGTGGTTAAAGCAAAATCTTATGTGACAATTTTATGTGACGTAAAAGTGTATGTAGGGGAAATGTTCCAGGCATTTATATAATAATCAAGAGAGGATGAAGCACTATGAATGGAAATAAGGCTTCCACACATCATTGACACTGGTAAATGATGGTCTGCTATCATAGCTAGAGTAACCACCAAAATGCTGTAAAAGCAGATACACCCTGGAACCAAGTGGGACTCAAGAAAGTTCAAGCAACCTATGAAAAGAAAATAAACAAATGAAAAATAAGAGGAAAGGGAGAATTAATAATAAAAAGGCAAATGAATCCCCAAACACAATAATAATTATATTAAATGTGAGTGGTCTGATCATACCAAGTAAAATGTAGCAATCAGGTAGACAGGATTAAAAACAGGAATTTACTGCACATACTCTCCTCAAAAAGCTTACTTCAAATATATATATTGATTGGAGTAGGAAAAAAAAAAAAAAAAACATGCAAATATTAACAAAAAAGAGTGGTTCTATTAATGTCAGATAAACTTGAGATTAAAGAAATTTTTCAGATAAAAATAGGAATATGACATAGGATCATTCCAAGAGGACATAAAAAAATCCTAATTGCCGGGCGCAGTGGCACACACCTATAATCCCAGTAGTTTGGGAGGCTGAGGCAGGACGATCACGAGTTCAAAGTCAGTCTCAGCAAAAGCGAGACACTAAGCAACTCATTGAGACCCTGTCTCTAATTAAAATACAAAATAGGGCTGGGATGTGGCTCAGTGATTGAGTGCCCCTGAGTTCATTTTGTCATATTCTAACCAACTTTTGGCATGCCCACAAAATACAGAACAAGGTAAACCATAGCCTGGCCCACAATAAGTACTTCAATAAGATTTTAAAAACTTGAAATCATTCTATCCAGAGGAAAAAAGAGCAAATAAATCTGAAGCGAATGGAACAAAATAAATAATAAATATAATTTACGTTTTTAAAGTGTTATTTTTGATTTATAGATTCAGTGTCTAATACCAACATAAATGTCTTTGAATACTATTAGATTATTATTTATATTCTTCATCCTAAAATATTTATTTCCTTCCAGAATTTTGCAGTCTGGGTTATCTTGGTGTCTCTCAGTAACTCTAGCCTGCCTCGATAAGTAAATGCTTTTAAATCTACTTATATTTTTGAATGAAGCAGAGACACATGCCTCAGAGACTGCTGTATGTAGATGTAGCATGTTTATAGAAAGTAGCTGGTTATTAGGTATTTGGAATTCAAATTGCCAAGAACTAGAAGGCTTTACTTTAATGGAATAGTGAATTAGTTCCCAAAGCTGCCATAACAAATTACCAACATTTTGATGTCTTAAAACAACAGACATTTATTTTCTTTCACTTTTGGAGGCCAGAAGTACAAACTCAAAGATATTATCAGGGATGCATTCCAAAAGTCTCTAAAGAGGAATCATACCTCATCTTTTCTGAATTCTGGTACATCTAAGCAATTCTTGATATTCCTTGGCATAGGGTATGTGACCCTGACATCTGCTTCCCTCTTCACATGGCTTTCTTCTCCGTGTATTCTCCTGTTTTTATAAGGACATGTCACCAGATTTCGGATTATATCTTGAGATCCTTACCTCTGCAAAGGCCCTGTTTACAAATGAGAGTACATTCACAGATCATGAGTGGGCATGCCTTTGGAAAGGTCACCATTTCATCCACCATGAACAATACGTACTGATTCTTTCAAGACAATTTAAGTAAGTTAGGTATAAGTATTCTCCTTTTCTAAGGAGAAAAGTTTGCTTTGCAATTTGATATTTGGTGACAAATACCCTTGTTGTATGATTTAGAATAGAGTGGTTGACAGTTTACATAAAGATCTTCAGTTCATCTCATTCTTCCCAACCTTGATTATCAATTTTGCTCTGTTGAACCTACCATTCTTGAGGATGAAGCTCTTTGCATGCTCTCCCACATGGGTTAGTATTTTGTCAGTGCCTTTCATTTGTGTGAATTTCATAGCCATAGCTTCCTTCTCCCATGGTCAGCATTTGTATTACTCCATCTATATTCTCCTCTCTGGAGAATTTCCAAAATCTGTGGCTTATCAGTGGTTTCTCCCATATTTTTGTTAATAAATAATTATAGTTTAAAAATATGTTAACTTTCATTTATATAAAATCTCAGAAAAGAGAGGTTAAATATGCTTATTCTGTTTGATATACCAACTTTCAAAATTCAGTGTTCCTCTTTATAAAATACTAATTAAAAATAATTTCCCAATATTATGTGTATATGTGTGGATTATATGCATTTTCCTCTTATTGTTTGAAGATTAAATGAAATAGTACGTATGGGAAAATGTATATATGGTATGAAGTATTCAATAACTCTAACTATTAAAGAAAGTGAGTCTATACCCAGACAATGGAAGAATTAGTTAGTCATTTAAAAATTTATTAGAGCAAATATATTCACTTAAATTTAGTAGGTTTTTAATTGTACTTTGCTCAAAATATAGATATTAAATATCAGAGAATATTTGCTTCCAAAGCACTAACTAATGCAAGGATTCTCTATTTTTAATCTCAACAGAATGTAATATAATTTCCTGGAACTTGTCAAAATATCATTTGTCATTTCCCATCCTCCAACTTTGAAAGACATATACATTAGTACATGGATACAATTTGTGCAGTAGTCTTTTAAAATATTTTCATGAATTAATCAGTTCAAAGAGTATTTGTGCAGATCATACCAATTGATACTTAAAAATTCATGACTACAAGCTGGCTTTTGAAAGACAGCCATAATTTAGTGTTATGCTTGAATAAATTACATAGCATTCAAGAAATGTTGTTGATCATTTTAGAAATTGGGCAACTCAGTTCCTCCTCAGGAAAAAAAAAAATCTGATTTTTTTGTTTGCTGAAGTTAATTAAAGTGCAAAGTTATAATCTTCTCACTCTTTGCTAGACAGAAAGTTACTTAAATTCTGAGTATGCATTAGTCATGCCAGAGCAATGAGAGTGATTATTGTCTTTATTTACCATTAGTTTTTGGAATATAAGATCTTTGATAGAGGAGAATATGTTTCCTTTTATTCTGTATTCCTAATGACTACTACTCAACACACAGTAAGCATTCAATACATATGCATGATTATAATCACATTACTATTATTTACAGTCAACTTTGAGTCAAGAGAATTGTGTGAAAATGTTTCTTACTTAAATCAATAAATCTAAGATCATACACACATATGAAATATTTCTAATCTAAGACTATAGATTACATTCTATATATGTGAGATAAATTTAACTTTGAAATGGGCAACAGATATATCCTCCTTCATATATTTCCATTTTAAAAGAAACAATAATTTGAGTACACATTATATGTATATGTATGAAGGAGCCTATAATCAAGGAGATAGCTAAAGATTGCGGTTAGCTGAGAGCCATAAAAGATGTTCTAGTTTCCACCTGATAGTAATACATTATCCAAAGAATCTTTGTATGCCTGTGAACACTGCGTGACGCACCTGTAAGCTCGAGCTGTAAGCACGTGTCCTTGTTAAAGCTATATGTATATAACTGGGCGAGTTTGGTTAGTGTGTGTGGGAAGAGGAAGAAGGTGCTGGTTGGAGTTAGAGCGTTTGGAGTGATTGCTGGAGCCGGAGAGAGAAGAAGAATAAAAGACCTTTTTTCATTTTCATCCTGCCTCCGAAATTTCCTGCAGTGTTCGTTGCTCCAAGCGGTTTCCGCTTCAGGCAGCAACATATGTATTGAATACATATTAGACTCAAAGAACCTAACAAAAGACACAAGAAAGTAAAAGTCATCTTTTCCCTATGGTATTAGACTGACACTTCATTAGAGAGATGCAGGACTTGTCATGAGAAACAACCAAAGCAGCTAACAATATGTTTAAATGCAATAAAGTTATCATATTAAATGGATTAAGCTTACTATGAAAATATATCTCACATTTTGATATTTAGTGACATGGGACATATTTATGACTCGTTCAATTGTAATAATAGTTTATATATATATATATATATATATATATATATATAAATAGTTATATATATTGATATATATATTAAAGTCAACTCCATATGTATAACATATGTATCTATACCTATTTTTACATATATATGTATACATAAGTATATGTATCTACTTAGCTAACTATATAACATATTAGCAAGTTTATTAAAAGAACAAAGCATAATATACCCTGAAATATTAATATAGAAAGTATTTGTATTTTAAATAGTTTTCATAATCTATCCCTTCTTCACTTTATTATTTTTCAGATCAAGTAACATGAGCAAATACTATTCAAACAACTGAGTTTAGATATAATTGTTGAATGAGTGTAGTTAGGTTAATACAATTTAAAAAATAAAGGCTGTTAAAGCAAATAACAGTCATTAGCATGAACTTGGAAAAAATTCATTTTTATCCTGTGACAAGCATTCTGTACTACTAAGTGCTTACAGAGTATGTCTTTGAATATACCATTCTAATAAAGGTACAATGGCATGGCTGTTCTCATGCAAATATCTTCATGTAGGACCATTTTGATAGGACATTGTACTAGTCAGCTTCTCATCCCTCTGATCAAAATACCTGACCAATAATTTAGAAGATGAAAAATTTACGTGGTTCTTGGTGTTTCATAGGTCTCAGTCCATGGTCAGCCAACTCCATTGCTTTGGACCTGAGATGAGAGCATCATGGTGAAAGAGTGTTGTAGGGAAAAAATTGCTCAGTTCATGGCAGCCAGGAAAGTGGGGTGGGGGGAAGGGGCAGGGACAGATAAGTCCAAGATCATACCCTCAGTGACATACTTCCTCCAACTAGACCCCACTGCGTACAGTTAACTCCAAATAAGATATTCAGCTATCAGTGGATTAATCTGTTTTCTGGATACACACACACACACACACACACACACACACACACACACATTTTCTGGATTAATTCACTGATGAGAACAGAGCTGTAATGATTGCCAAAACCCCAACTCTTAGCCATGCTGCATTGGAAACCATGCTTTCTACACATGAGCTTTGGGGAACATTCTAGGTTCAAACCATAACAGACATAAAACATCATTTCTACTGAACTTTCGAATTATGTAATTGTAAAGGAACATGTAAAACAGACATTCTCAATTTATCCATGAATACTGTATACATCACTAATTCCCTTGACTACATGTTAGTAATGGGTAGAACCCAGAAGCAGGGTATATTACATGGAATATAGATCTGAAAAGAAGGAATCTGCAAGCATTTCCATTGAAAATCATTGCTTTGATAGGAAAAGCTAGTAATTTTACATATTCCTCCAATGTAGACTCTATCGCCCTGCCTATATCAAATTTACTTATTTAAAGCATATTAGATAACATCAGTGGTGGGATGGATGGTATAATTGAGATTTCATTTAACCTTTCACTTTTATTCAGGCAGGCAGGAATGGCTAATAAGCAGGAAGTACCTACAAAAGCCATGGTCTTCTCAGTTAAGGTATATTTCCAGTTGCATTGCAGCAAGCATGATCACACAGAGAATATAACATAGTGTAAACTATTAAGAAGGCAACAAAACTCTAATACTCAATAATACAAAATTCATAGCAACCAATCTAAAGTCATTAGACATGCCAAAAAGCAGGAAAGTATGATCTAGAACAGGAGAAAAACCAGTCAATAGAAACTGAAGAGAATTAAGAAAGAAGTAAATCATAAAAGACAAGATATTAATTATATTCAAGTATTAAAGGAAATAAACAAAGTGAAATGAAAATTACAAGATATAAAATAGCAAAGACATTTTCTAGAGATTAAATATCCACTGTGGAAATTCAGAGGACAGAATTGTTGGAAGTGACATCTATTAATCTTAACAAATACCCACATAACCAAAGTACTGAAAATTATTGTTAAAGAAAAGAACAAATATTTGACTGCAAATTATACAACAGAGACATAATAACAAAAATGCTGGCATTGAAAACAGGTATGTGAATTAACTGAATAGAATAGTAGATAAAGAGAGAATCACACATAGCTATAGTCATCTGATTTTTGACAAAGGGACCAAAATATACATTGGAGAAAAGACAGTCTCTTTAACAAATGATGTTGGGAAAACTGGATATTTCTATGTAGGAGAAACCAGATGCCCATCTCTCTCCCTGTACAAAAGTCAACCCAAGATGGATCAAGGATCTAGGAATAAGACCAGAGACTTTGCAACAGTTAGAAGAAAAATAGGGGAAACACTTCAACACATAGGCGTGGGCTACGACTTCCTGAATAAGACTCTTACAGCTCAGGAAATAAAAGCAAGAACCAATAAATGAGATAACAACCAATTAAAAGGTTTGAACACCCAATTAAACAATTAGCAGTATAAAGTGATGGCCTATGAAATGGAAGAGAATCTTTGCCAGCTACTTTTCTGACAGAAGATTAATATCCAGAATGTATAAAGAACTCAAAATGTCCAACATCAAAAACTAAATAATCCATCCACTAAATGGGCAAATGAACTGAACAAACACTTCTCTAATGAAGAAATTAAAAATAGCCAACAATAATATGAAAAAAAAATGTTCAACATCTTTAGCCATAAGGAAATGCAAATCAAAACTACAGTACTATTCCAGCTCCAGTTAGAATTGAAGTCATCAAGAATAAAAACAATAATAAATGCTGGGGGAGATGTGGGCAAAATATTACTTTTATACATGGTTTGTGAGAATGTAAATTAGTAGAACTACTATGAAAATCTGTAAGCTGCCTGTCATGGCCAGCCACAACGCCACGGGAAAATTCTCGGAGGCAGAGTAAAGCTATTACTACTTTTACTTCTACTTTCTTAGAGAGAGCTTAGAGAGAGAAAGAAAGATTTTTCTTCTTCTTAGAAAGAGCTTAGAGAGAAAGATTAGAGATAGCTTTTTCTTTTTCTTCTTCTTAGAGAGAGCTTAGAGAGAGAAAGAAAGATTTTTCTTCTTCTTAGAAAGAGCTTAGAGAGAAAGATTAGAGAGAGCTTTCTTCTTTCTTCTTCTTCTTAGCTTAGAGAGAGAGAAAGAAAGATAGAGCTTTTCTTCTTAGAGCTTAGAGAGAAAGAGAGAGAGCTTGAAAGAGAGAGATTTCTTCTTTAGAGAGAGAGAGAGCTTAGCTTTTAGAGCTTCTTTCTTCTTTCTTCTTTCTTCCTCGGGAGCCTCAGCTTGACTCTGACCAGGAATTACTTCTTCTATCTGGTTTCTCTTCTGTAACCGCTCTGCCTACGTTCTGGCTGCTCTGATTCTCCGACCCGAACTCTTCTTCCGATCGAGCGACTGCATGACTGACTGAATGAATTCATTCTTCTCCTGACTCCGACCGCTTTCACCCGGTTATATACCTTTAGCTTTGCGGGTGCCTCACGTGCATTTACAGGTGCGTCACATACATACTTATTATCAGGCGGAACTTATGGCTTCCAGCTGACCGCAATAGCCATCTCCCAAATTGGGGCTCCTTCAAAAATCGGTATAGACTTTTAGCAAAAAAATAAAACTAAAAATAACCTTGTGATCCAACTATACCATTCCTTGGTATTTCTCCCAAAGAACTAAATTCAGCATGATTTAGGGGTACATGCATATCCATGTGTATCACCACAGAGTTCTTAAAAGCCAAAGTATGGAGTCAGCCTAGATGCCTGTCAACAGAAGAATGGAAAAAGAAAATATGGCATATATACACAATAAAGCTTTATTCAACCATCGGGAAGAATGGAATTACATTATTTGCAGGAAAATGGATGGAACTGGAGAGCATCATATGAAGTGAAATAAACCAGACACAGGAAAACAATTACTCTATTTGTCTCTCATGTGTGGAAGTTAGAGAGGAAAACAAAAGAAAGAAAAAAAAGGGGGGGATGTTATGAAAGTATAAGGGAAACCCTTAGTGTAGAGGTAGAGGAAGGAGGAGAGAAGAAGGAAAGACAAGGGATGGTATTGGGAGTAATATTGACTAAATTATTATGTATGCATGTATGAACATACCACAATGAAATCCACCGTTCTATATAGTTAATATGCACCAATAGATACATGTTCTTTTTAAAAGTGCCTAAGTGAAAATGATATATTTTATCAAAAGACATTTTATAAAAGGCAGCCATCATGAAAAATGTCATCCAAATGAAAACTGAGAAATATATTTAAAGCCCTGAAAGAAACACTTAAACTACAATTCAATTTTATAGAAGTTTCTTTTATGAAAGAAAGATGCAGTAAAACTTCAAACAAACAACATCTGAGAGAATGCATTGTTAGGAATATTAAAGAGAATTCTTCAAGCAGAAGGGATAAAAACAGGTGGGGACTTGAAGCTAGTTAAAAAAAAGAGATAAATGGAGAAATAATATGCAAATAAAGAGAGTTTTTCACACATCAGACTTTTGTTTAAAATGATTGGTTAAAGCAAAGTAATCACATTATGGCATTTTAATCACATGCATAAGTAAAATAACTGACAAAAGTGGCACAAATAAAGGGAGGATGCAAAGATAGTATTTTGCTGACATCCTGGGCCAATGTTAAGTGGTACGGTAGAGAGTCATGTGACAGAAGACACCTACCTAAACCCATAAGCAAGTCCCAATAATAAACACAGATTTACATCTTATAGCACAGTGAATCTGAATGATTGAAAACTTTTCTTAATCCAAAAGAAAGCACAAAAAGGAAGAAACTGGAACAATAAACATATTGGACAGATATAAGATAAATACAAAAGTGGCAAATCTAAATCCAACAATGTCAGTAACATTAAATGTTAAAACAAAAAGTGAAGATTGTAGACTGAAAAACAATAACAATAACAAAACACAAACAACAACAAAAATACCTTCAACAATAGAGCTGTCTAAAAGGACTCCACTTTCAATGCTAAAGCACAAGTAACAGAGAAACAGAACAAGTTCCACTGTATAAAATCTAATTATAAGAAAGTAAAATTGCTATATTTACATGCAAAGATGTCCTTTTCAGAAAAGTAAGATAGCCAGGAATAAGGAAATTTATTCCATAGTTTTAAAGGTGTGATTTTGGTCAAGAAGTTGTAAAAATAGAGTGTTGTAAAAAATCATTAATTGTCTTTTGCCTGATTAGTTATATTAGGCCAAATGACTTTCAGATTTATCTGTGCTGCACCATGTGTTGATAATGTTTTAATGTTGGTGAGTAGCAGTAGTTGTATGGATTTCCCACTATTTATATATCCATATATCTTTTGATTAATATTTGGGTTGTTTCCAGGGTGTAGGCTATTGCAAATAAAGATGATTTAAGCATTTATATTTAAGATTGTGTGAATGTAATCTTTTATTTTCTTCTGGGAAAACAGATTGGACTTGAATGATTGGATCTTCCAGCAGTGAATGTAAGGAGGCCAATTCACAGTCGGGTTGGGATGGGGAGCATAGGAGGATTAGAGGAACACTAGAATGGCCAATGGGGAGGGAGAGGAAGGGAGGGGGCAAAAGGTTGAAGAAAAAAAAAGATGGTGAGCCGGGCGCGGTGGCGCACGCCTGTAATCCCAGCACTTGGGAGGCTGAGGCAGGAGGATCGCAAGTTCAAAGCCAGCCTCAGCAATGGCGAGGCACTTAGTAACTCAGTGAGACCCTGTCTCTAATAAAATACAAAAAAGGGCTGGGGATGTGGCCCAGAGGTTGAGTGCCCCTGAGTTCAATCCCTGGAACCAAAAAAAAAAAAAAAAAAAAAAAAAAAAAGATGGTAGAATGAGATGGATATCATTACCCTAAATGCATGTATGTATGAAGTCACGAATGGTGTGAATATACTTTGCATACAACCAGAGATTTGTAAAAATGTGCTCTATATGTGTAATATGAAATGTAATGCATTCTGCTGTCATTTATAACAGCTTAAATAAAAAATAAATTAAAAAAAAAGAAACCATCAAACTCATTTCTAAACTGCTTGCCTGATTTCACATTCACAACTGTGTATAATAATTCTTGTTGCACAGTGTTCTTACCAACACTCACCATGGTCAGCCTTTTAGTGATAGTCATACCTGTGAATATATAGTGGTAGTTTATTGTGGTTTTATCTGAATGTTTCTAATTAGTAGTGATGGCCAATATATTTTATTTTGTGCATTTTCTGTTTACATAATTTCTTTGGTTCAGTCTAAATCTTTGTCCAATTTTATTGGATTGTCATTATTTAGTGGGAAATATTGATTATGTATCCTGGACAAAAGTATTCTTCCAGATGTTTTTTTCTAGTCTATGGATGATCTTTTATTATTAAATTTCTACTAGCATTTTTGTGAATTCTCTACATTTTTAAATATATGTCATCATGTCCTCTATAATAAAAGAGTGTTTTACTTCTTCCTTTCCTATCTTTACATTTTATTTCCCTTCTTGCCTTATGGAATCAGCTAGAATCTCTAGTATCATGTGTAATGAATTTTATAGTAGATATCTTTACCTTGTTCCTGATCTTAGGCTAAAAGCATTTGGTCTTTCAGAAAAAGATATTCAAATGTACATAACTTATAGATTTGTTTGGACATCGTGAGAAAGTTCATTCTTGCAGTGAGTTGTGCCAAATTCCATCAATATGATTCATTGCCATTGAATATCATATACATCATTCTTTTTGAGATTATCATGATATTTTTAAAATATAGTAGCCCTTATTGGTTTTTAAATGTAAAATTATTACTTTTATTCCTGAGGTATACTTTAGTTAGTCAGTATGTGTTATACATTTTATATTACATTGAATTTGCTGACATTTTATTAGGAAAATGAAAAATTTCTATGAAATTTCCTGCCTTATGTTAAGTCTATTGAGTCTATAGATTTTTCTTGTCTTCTTGTGTTGAATTTATATAGTTTTGTTAACTGTGGAAATACTGCCCTAATAGAATACAGTTAGAAATGCTCTTTCTTCTATTTTGGGGGAAGATTTTATGTAAAATTGGCATTATTCTCCTTAAATGTTTGTAAATTTCCCTAATGAGGAAACCCAGGTTTTATGAAAGGTTTTAAATTGTAAGTTCAATTATAAAATGCATATATTTACATCAACTGATTCTTCTTGAGTGAGTTTTGGCAGTTTGCATCTGGTAAGAATTTGCAAATTACATCTAAGATGTCAAATTTACAGGCATAAATTGGTTCACAATATTTCCTTTGTATCCTTTATATAGAATCTATATTATTCGCTCTCAGTTACTCCCAATATTGGTGTCTGTGAATTCTATATATTTTTTAATTGAGGAGCCTAATATAATTTTTGCCACCTTTTTCTTTGCATTGAAACAAATGAGTATTCTGCTTTTATTGAATGGAGTATTTCATAAATATCATTAGATCCAGTTTATAATGTTGTCTTCTTTGTCCCTAATGATTTGGGTTTACTTGTTTTTTTCAATAATTTTAAGAAGGGTATTGCGATATACACTACTTTTCTGAATTTACCTGTCCCTTCTATTAGTTCTACCAGGTTTTGCTTCACACACGTTAAAGCTCATAATTAGGTACAGTTTCTTAGATTGTCAGATCTTCTCGAGATACTGATTTCTTTTTTCTCTTTCTTCCTTTCTTTCTTTTTCTTTCTGTCTCTACCCCCTATCCGACTTTCTTTTGGGGATTTAGCCCAGGGATGCTTTATGACTTACAACTCCAACACTTTTATGTATATATTTATTTATTTATTTATTTATTTTGAGACAGAGTCTCACTAAGTTGCTTAGGGCTTTGCTAAGTAGCTGAGACTGGCCTGGAAGTTGTGATCCTCCTGACTCAGTCTCATGAGTTGCTGGAATGATAGGTGTATGCTACCATACTCAGCCTCAAGTTACTGATATATTTATTGTTAACTTTGTTCACTTTTATAAAAGTAAAACCAAGCCCAACAAAGCATCCCCGTTGTACTCAATCATTATTTGTCAATTAAAAATAAGAAGGATAGAAAGAAATCAAGGGAGGGAGTTGGGGAAGAGAGGAGAGGAAATCTAAGCCTGGATACAAAGACAAATAAAGACAAAAAATGACAAATATATTTAAATTTAAACTACATTTCAATAGAAAATGTAGCCTCATTGTTTCAAAGTATGACAATCAGCTGGTGAGGAGTCATGTGGGGACTGCTGGTCCCCCATGTACTAAAAATAAATCTTATCAATATCATGACCTCTTATTTGAGGCAGGTACATGATTATTAAACAGTCCCAGCAATAAGATCAAGAAGGAAGGCAAGGAGGAGCAGAGAGAAAAAGCACAAAAAGTATAACTGTGATTAAGAAAGAAGGAGAAGGTGAATATCTATGAATATAAAATGTTTTAAAGCCCAAAGCTGAAATATTTTCACTATCTCTTACAATTTTTTTCAAACATTGTCAGTGGTCTTCTCATTCACAGAATACTATTCTAGGATAAACTAAAAACTAGAGTTGCAAAGGAGCTTCAGCCATGTAGAGAAAACTGCAACAGGGTAGCTGCTTCAAAATCCAAGTTGTATTGTGATAATCCATTACTATAAATTATGCTTCAATTCTTTGATGCCTATCTTATTTTTATCCATTTAATTAAATATATTGTGAATCTATTTGATACTAAAGGAAATCCTTGAAGCACAGGAGCTTAACTTAATCAGGATGTATACTCTAAATTATATCTCACTGTTCCTACCAGAAATCATAGAGGAACATATCTGTTATCATTTCCAGACTTCCAAAATAGTGTCAATATCATCATGGAATCTTTTGGAATCATTTTTAGGCAATACTTTTTCCTGTTTCTCCATTTCCTGATGCAAAAGCCATTGGCTAAAATATTAATCAGATTGTAATAAACTTAATTATGAAATAAAAGTAAAATGCCTCACAATATATACTACAGATACATCTCCTTCTAACACCATGAGTTTACTTTAATGTCAGATTAATATTTATGAATAAGTTTTGTTGATTTTTCAAGCCCAAATCAGAAAATATTTTCCAAACTCTAAAACGGTTTTATATTTACATTCAGTGAGCACACAGATTTTCAAATACTAAAATGTCAAAATTTGATAATATAAGTTTTAAACAAGAACATGAATATACTACACCAGAATTATGTGAATATCACTCAGTATCTGTGTAGTCAATTCAGATTTGTGTAGAATATTCTCATTCTTTCATCTAATGGTTTGATTATATGAGAAAGCAGTTTACTGTTTTAGTGCAGCAATTCTAAATTATACATATAGTTGTAAATTCAACAACATGATCATTTGTGGAGTAATTATAATCATTTTACAAAACATAATAACTTTCACTACATTATGTAAATAATTGAAAATCCTCATTTGTAAAATTTGTTATGGTTTGTGATCATGACAACAGTTTATGACATGGACGTTGTCATTATTTTTAATAGCTAAAATTATTCCACTTACTACTCTCATCTGTTTTCATTGCCAAACATTTTTATCATAGAAAATTTTATGTTATAATCTATTTAAACTCCTCATCAGGTGATATGTTTTCAAACATTTTAATCCTACCATTGTCATGTCAATCAACACTAGCAAATTTCTTTCTTGTTAGATTCAGTGTTTTAGATATTTCTGTTTTGGTTATGAAAGTAGTGCTATGCTAAGAACTTAGTTATTGCTCTCTTAAATACCTTCTCCATTATTCTAGCCTTTTTTTTTCTCATGAATTATTTCCTCTTTTATCCTTTAAGAAAATGTTTATTATGTTGGGTGTCTTTTACATTGTGTAAAAAAAATCTAATACTGCAAGTATATCATCAAGCTAACCAGATTACCTCCATAATTACTCTATTTAATCCAACTGACATGAATAAATATGACATATAAACAAATAAGTACAACTACAGGCTATGAAAGATACACTTTTCTTCTCATAACTAATATAGCTTTAGAATTATTGCTATTTTGGTCTTTCCTGACTTTTGTGTAGACATATTAAATAACTATTAAGATATCCTACTGGTTGTCTTATTTAAATATAAGTTATTATTATCTTCAACTAATTGCTATACACATCTAGTTTGTGATTAATTTTAAAAATTAAGACCAAGGATTTAACTATTAAATGATAGCCCTATTTGTGTAAAACACCATCTGAAGAATAATATACAGTGCTAAGCAATTTAATCATGACCAGGAATAAATCAATGTGCTTCAATTTAACCTTTGATGTTAATTTCACAATAGAATTAGAGTACTTAACTTAAATCTACCACTTTCCTCTTCTTCTGATATCTTACTTTGTATGTGTCTAAACTAGAGATCATCAGTTTGTTTATTTTTTCTGCAAAGGTCTACATATTAAACATTTCAAACTGTGTGGTTACATGTCATAACCCTTCAAAATGTAAAAAAAAAAAAAAAAAAGGAGGAGGAGTCTGTTTGATGGTAAAAGAAAGATAATCCATGTGGTATGATTCATGGGAAGCAATCTGCCAAATCCTCATCTAAACAATGCAATAACAGCCAAATTAATGTTTATTTACACTATATGCTTACTATTCATATATTGCTAAAGTAGCCCAAAACAAATCCTTTACAATATACATCAAGTCCCATCCACCATAGAGTTACCCCATGGTAAAGTCAACATTTGAGACACTGATGTATAATACGTATGATGTAAATCTTAGATGCACTTACACATATATTAAATTTCTCTGCAATATGTAGGATACAGTGCTATGACAATATTTTATATAACTGTTTATATATTGATATATATTGACTACAGGAATCAGTGATTTAGTTAGTGGGAATATCTGAATATTAACATCCTGGGTTGTCAACAAAACCTCAACAGTATACCAATATATGTCAGAGTCATCTCTGCAAGTATAAGATGGAGGTCCAGTCATTTCAGAAGCATAGTTTTGATGACAGGGGAAAGAGTTTAGAGAAAAATCACTTAACACTAGGCCTTGGACACTGGGGATATTCAATAAATAGCAATTTGCCTCTTATAAAATAAAATTACAGTGATGTTGTGGCTCTAATATCCAATTGGATTATTCTTTTAGGATTTCATACATAAATTTTAAACACATTAAACTTTACATGAAAATTTAAATGCAGCTGAAATTTTGCAAAAATTCTACTTTAATTTGTTGCTGGCATCTTAAATAATATAATCAATGATCTGTCTGATATAATATTAGATATTTCCAGATGCATCCCATCAGTGTACCAAAAGAAATATTGGCCCCAAGTTTTAATCTATTGATTAATATGAATGCACTTTAATATGAATGTAATTTAATGTGATTTAAAGATAAGTGTGGTTATAATAAGCAGTCTAAGGCATAATGCATAACAGTGAAATAACAGAGTTGGTATTATAGAATGGAAGAATAAAATATAGGCACAAGACCCACAAACCAAAGAAATGGAAGGCAAAGTGGAGGAGGAGAAAGAAGTGGAATGAGAGAAAAGAAGAGAGATATTGATAATAGTAATACATGATTATTACATTTTGCATTAATAAACTTTCAAAAACATGCCAATCTTAAGTTGAACAAACCAGAAAAGTCTTAATGAGAAGGATGGAACATAATATGAATCTTGAAAAATCATAAAACAGGCATTAATTAGCTTCTGAATAAAGACTGGAAAAATATTTCAAATTAAAGGGTAGGAGAAACGGATGCAGAGAAAAAAATTGTATATGGCAGTAATACAAATAATACAGGACAATGACTAAACAGGACTAATGCACCTTCCAAAACAGAATTTAGCTGGAAAATCATGTAAAAAACTCACAGATCCTGCTGTGATTTCAAGAACATAAAGGTTTGAAATGCTAGAGATGAAAACTAGATTCCCGTTCCCCATCCACACATGGGTTTCAGGAAACATTAGAATGAATAAATAATGTAGTGTGTGTGTGTGTGTGTGTGTGTGTGTGTGTGTGTGTATTTTGACAGAAGTACAGGCATAATCATCATCATCATCATCATCATCATCATCATTTTAAAAATAGCAATGAGAAAGCATTTGTTTTATTGCTGATTGTAATTGAAATGGGTTTAGGATTTCATAAATTAGAATATATTTATTTTGAATTGGGGGAAATAGTTGTCATATTTATGTAGTTTCCTTTCATTTCAATTAGACATGGAAGATCATTTTTATTAAATTTATAATAGCCTCTATCAACATGTATCTTATATAATAAGTTGTGTTGATATTTTTCTGAGTTTGAACGATCCTTGAATTCTGTTAATAAACCATGTCTGTCACAGTACATGTTTTGATAAAGTATTGCTACATTTCTGTTACTAACATTTTGTTTACACACTTTGCATCTGTAATTTCAACAAGCTTTTTTTTTTAATGCTTGTTCAGAGTGTGCTGTAGAAACTATACTAGAATATCAATCAGGATGTTAATTTTGATACAGAAATAAGCAAACTTTAAAATTAATGTGTTTTAATATAACAAAGTTATATTCTACCATTGTCAGCATTGTCTAATTATTAGTCATCTAGAACTCTGCTTTGTATCATGCCTGTTTTCTAGCTCAGAAAAAAAGAGCAGACACTGTTTGGAATATTGTTCTTCATCAGAGTATAAGTTTAGAATCCAGAAATATTTTGTGAAGATCATTCATGAATATTATTGTCTACTCTTATGGTTACCAAATAGTGACTCAATTAATTTTCCTTTGGGTAAAATATTCTCACCATCCTCAAATGAGCTAATCTAAAAATTCTTCTAATAATGGAAGTCAGCTCTAAGGCAGAATTCCTGGTAGATATTCAGTAGCTTATACACTAAGTAGTGATCTTGATCTGGAGAAATAGAAAATGAAATGAAATGTTAATAACACCTTATACATTCATTGTGCAGTAATGGAACAGGAAATATAACCTCAACAAATCTTTTCATCTAGAATGCAAAGAAACACACACATATGGAAGCCCCTGTACTTAAGCAATTCTAAAATCTTGCTTAGTAGATATTTTGGAAGTACTGCTCTCTTGATATAGGTGATATTTAATTATTTGGCCTGACTTACACTTCCCATACATCATTAAACTTTTAAATTTTCATTGTTGATCCATGTCTTCAATCTTGGGGAGATTCCTCCTTTTTCATGATCTGTCTTTGCCACATTGAAGATTAAATTACTTTTACATTATATTTAGAAATTGGGTGCCAAATTCAAAGAACAGAGATTATTTCCTGACTTTTCCTAAATGTTTCATATGTTCAGTCTTAAAGTTAGGTCCTTGAACTATGTTGAATTAACTTTTGTATATGATGTAAAGAAAGCATAAACTTTTACTGCTTGTATATATATGGCTTTTAAATTGTTCCAATATCACTTGCTGAAAAGTTTATCTTTGCCCCATTGAAAGACCCTGGCAATGCAGTAAAAAGCTAATTGATTTTAATATGTGACAGGTACATTTGTGACACCCTTTTCTATTTCAGTAATCATTATATTACACTATCACCATCATTTCTTGATCACTGTAATTCAAAGTCAGGTTTATGAGTTCCGCAAATTTGTTCTTTAAAAAACTCGATTACACTGATATTATATTCTTTCCATTTTTGAATCCACCTATAAATTTCTAATGCCCCCAAAGTATTTATGGGCAATTTGTTGAAATTTCCTTAAATTTATAGTCCATCAATTGGAAAGTAGATTTTAAGAACAATGTCTTGGGCTGGGATTGTGGCTCAGGGGTAGAGCTCTCACCTAGCATGTGGGCGACCCGGGTTCGATCCTCAGCACCACGTACAAATAAAACACATTGAATAAAACACATTGTGTACAACTAAAGCGAATAAAAATTTTAAAAAAAAAGAACAATGTCTTTTCATCAATAAATCTAGTACATCTTTTTTTCAGTAATTATTATTTTGAATTTTTTTTTTGCATTTTCAGTATGTAAGTATTGCAAATGTTTGAAAACATAGTCCTAAATAGTTCATGTGTTCTCTTAAAATTTAAGTCTTCAATGCTTTCTGGTTTATATATGCAAAATAAAATTAATAGTCTTGTTTTCACTTAATGTTCTGAGGTGTTAGTAAAATATTGTATTTTTTTCTAGCAGGTTTTTTATATATAGGATCCCTTTCATGGAAGATAATATTCTTTGCATTAGATATTATTTTTCTTCTTCTTTTCAATTTAGACATCATTTTAGTTTTTATTTGTATTTATTTATTTATTTATTGCAGTGCTGAGGATAGAATATAGGGCCTTGTACATGCTAGACAAGCTCTCTACCTCTGAGCTACATCCCCAGCCCTGATTTCCCTTTTTTTCTTTTGAATCCTTATCAGTTGATAAGGACCTACAGACTTATGCCAGGTTCAACTGAGAGTGACATATTCAGTTCACATTAAGGATTATGTTAACTATAGTTTCACATAGTTATCAGGTTGAGAAACTTCCCTACTGATGCTAGCATATTGAGATTCTACCTTGTTTTTAATAGAAGGATATTGAATTTTACTTGTAAGTTTTATTGTATCTGAGATTTAATAATTTTAATTTTTAGCTAAAATGGTAAATTACATTATCTGATTTTCAAATACTAAACTAACCTTTCCTAGGAAGAACTCCACCTTTCTAGGATGTTTTTATGCATCTGTACATTGATGAATATACTATTTTTAGGCAAATAATTGTGCACTTATGATTGAGATAGTTTTTTTTTTTTTTAGTTTTCATAATCTGTAATGTACATTGTTGTTTCCTTATAGCATAATTCTGAATTTGTAAATGAAGTGGAGAACTTCTTCCTTCTCATATTTTCTGAAAAAGAACTTTTTTGGTGTTATTTTATTCTTAAATTTTGATAGAATTCTCCAGTAAAGACAACCAGATATGGATGTCTCTTGGTGAAATGTATTTTAATTATGATTCAAATTTCCTTAATAAATATAGAACTCTTTTTTCATTAAAAAAAGAAAATGAATCTTTTATATTAACTCATATCCATTATTTTCACTCATTTTTATTCTTTTATACAGATACAGAATTTCTTTTAGTATATTTTTTCTTTCAAGTAAAGAGCATCTTTAATTTTTTTATAGTAAGAACATCTACTAAAATCTCCCTCAAGTTTTGTTTGAATGAAAAAGCTTTTTCATTTGCTATAAATTTTGAAAGATATTTTCACTAAGTAAAGAAATCTAGTTTGACTTTTAAATTAATCATTTGTTTTAAAGGATCTTGCATTATGTTCATATCCTTGTTTCTGAGAGGATGTGTAATATCCTTCTTAACTTTATTGCATTGCAAATCCAATATGTTTTTCTCTTTCTTTTTATAAGATTTCTTTTATCACAATTTTCTCAATGATTTTAGCCAAATATAGCCTGCCGTGATTTTCTCTATGTTTATTCTTTATAGAGTCTTGTGAGCTTCTTGAATCAATGGATTTATAGTTGTCAACAATACCAAAAAATGTGCTAATTATTTCTCCATACATTCTTTCTCTCTCCTATCCCCTTCTAGGACACTAATCACAGCGATGGTAGACATTGTACACACAGATTGGTAGATGTTGTTGCACAGGTAATTCATGTCAGTTTGTTTATTTGTCATCTCTGTGGCCATAGAGTTTACACTGCTATGTCTCTAAGTATTTTTTCTTATATTTTGCAGTGTTCATCCATCTAATATTTATTTTAATTTTGAATGTATACTCGTCCTTTTTGTGGTGTGATTTTTGTTGTTGTTGTTGTTGTTGTTTTCCACATAGCGGTCATCATGTTCATATCTTATCCTATCTTCTTATACATAAAGATATTATTATTTTATTTGCTTATTTGCTAGTTTTTAAAATCTCCATAATTTCTAACATTTGGGGATTTTTTATAATGATTTACTTTTCTCTGTTATGTGTCATATTTCCTCATGTATACATGCTTCAAAATTATTACTGGATACTGGATGCTGCAATCTTTTGTTATTGGTTTCTGAATTTTGTTGTGTTGTTTAGTATTTGTGGATTTTGTTCTGACATGTATTTGTGTGATTTTCAAAAGAATATGCTTATTTCAACTCTTGATTTAATATTTGTTATGGCATATGGGGCAGCCTTAAATGTAGCCTTGATTTATTCTCAACACTACATTGTACTACTTTCCCTCCATCCAATGACTCCATCCAATCTCCTATGTATTATGAAGACTTACCTCTGCTTTATAAGAGAGGGCACAGACTATTCCTTTCATGTGCGAGCTCATGAAATATTTCACTCTGTTCCCTTATGGTAGTTGTTTCCCTGGCCTTGATTTGTTTTCTTTTTCTCATATGCATGTCAGTATTCAGTCAAAGACTTAAAAAACTCTCAGTAAAAAGGAATTTGAAAGGAACTTGAAGTATGGCTAGGATTTTAAAAGAGAGAGACTGCTGAAGATCATCCCCTGTGAATGTAACAGCTTGAAGATCTGAAGAGATATGGGAGATTCAGGATGGTGTGTGTGTAAGTGTGTGTGTGTGTGTGTATGTGTGTGTGTACATGTTTACATAAATATCTGAGTCTCATTAGAACAAAGAGTTCATGAAGTACAGGTGATGTCAATCAAGTTAAGTAGTAAAATAATAACTTGTATTTTGATTTTGAAGATTATGAATTTTATCCAGTTGACACTAAACAAATTAAAAGCCTTCTGCATAGCAAAGGAAATAATGAAAAGCAAGAAGAGAGACTACAGAATGGGAGAAAACATTTGTCATCTATTGCTCAGATGGGATTAATAACCAGAATATAAAAACTAAAAATTCTAAACACTAAAAAACACAAATAATCCAATTAATAAATGGGCAAAATAACTAAACAGACACACCCAAAAGAAGAAATACAAATGGCCAACAAACATATAAAAATAATGCCCAGTACCTCTCATTATCAGGGAAATGCAAATCAAAACTACATTGAGATTTCAACTCACTTCATCAAAATGGCATTTATCGAAAGTACAAATAATAACAAATGCTGGTGAGGCTATGGGAAAAGGCACACTGGTATATTGCTGATGAGACTTCAAAGTGGTGCAACTACTCAGGAAGATTTGTGTGGCAATTCCTCACAAAACTAGGAATGGGGTCATAGCATGACCCAGCTACCCCACTCCTCCGGATATGTGCAAAAGATCTAAACTCAGCATACTAGAGGGATGCAGTCATATTAATGTTTATAGCAGCACAATTCATAATAGCCAAGCTTTGGAACCAACCCAGATGTCCACCAAGAGATGACTGAATAAAGAAAATGTGGTATATATACACAATGGAGTTTCACTTGGCCATAAAGAAATTATGACATTTGTTGATAAATTGACAGAACTAAAAAATATCATGCTCAATGAAATAAGTCAGGCCCAGAAAGTCAAGGATTGAATGTAGAAGCTAGTCCATAATTAGGAAGAAAAGGTAGGGGTGGGGGATGGGGAATGCCACAAATATGGAAGAGAGATCAGTGGAGTAAAAGAAGGGGATTGAGGAGAAGAGGAATGGGAAAAGGAAGGAACCATGTAATGAAACTGACCAAACTATCCTATGTTCATATATGAATATGTCACAGTGAATTTCACCATTTGTGTGTATGTGTGTATGTGATATACGCACACATATATATTGCACCAAATTTTAAGAAAACTATAAATAAATAGGAGAATGACTGGTAGAATAAAGGAATAGGGAAGGAAAGGGGAAGTACTAGGGAATTGGAGCAATTTAAATCAAATGCTTGTATAATAATGTAAATAAGAACTGCAACATTAAATATAACTATAATTCACTTATAAAAAGAACATTTTTTTTTTTAAGTTAGGAAGGTTTGGTGGAGTCAGAAGCTATGATTACATCTGTATTTTAAAATTTCAGTTTGTCAACAATGGTCAGAAAGTGGTTGAGACTGTTATAACAGAGAAAATAGAAGAAGTCTATTACAATTTTGTAAAATTCAAGGAAAATTACATTGTAATCCATTATACAAATTTCATTGCAGCAGCCTTAGAAGTTGAGGGGGAAAATACAAAGCTAAAAAAAAATGCCTTTTGCTCTATTTTAGAGGAAATTGCTTACCAACTCAAATTTTTTAAATGATCTACTTTATGTTTTGGATTAATATAAAAGCCGCCAAAATGAAGTTATAGTGCTACATGCAAATATAGAATAACACTGTTAGCCTGTCTCCTAAAACAGAATAAAAAGTGGCATCTAAATACACTTAACTTCATATTTTTGTTGGCATATACTAATTATATAGAATGTTGAATTTCATTGTGGCATATTTATGTCTACATAAAAACATAATTTGATCCATTTCACTCCCCAATAAAAATGGAATTCCATGAAATTAGAAGGAAGAAGACCAAGGGCAAGGGGATGGTGGCAGAGAGTGGAGAGAGGTGGGGGAGTTATATTAAAATTTTTGATTGATAATACATATTTTAATCAGCAAACAGGAATTTTTATTCATCAATAAATTGCTACTGTTATGCCAAGGTCTGATACAAGTTATTGGTATCAGGTCCATTTCTATATCATAAACTTTACTGTTCTGGGGACATGGTTTGTGATTTTATGACAATCATCAAATTAGTAGCATAAGTGCTGATGACTACATTTTTCCCTTGGTCTCTTTGAAAAAGGGCATCAACTGCACTATGTAAACTTAATTATATAAAATAAAATTCTGTATTAAAAAAGGGACCACATAATGATTGACTTCATTGTAAACCTTCTAATGCACTTCATCATGATTTCTCTTCTCATTAATTTAATCAATATCAATGGTTTTTCTGATAACATGTGCACTTGCTTGCTTTATAAAAAGCAACAGGTTCGTGCTTTTGAATTGGTGGTTGAATAGCTGAAAACTGTCATAATGAAAACCTCCATGTGCATGTGAGAGCGGGGACAGAACTGATTCTCACTGTGGTGTCTCTAGCATTGCCATTATGCTGGATGTGTTAATCCTCCAGTTTTTGGCAATTGGTGACATTATGCTCATCCTCCTACAGGGACATTGCCCCCAAAACTGGGAGATGGTAAGCGGAAGGAATTCTGAATTCATGTCACCAATTCCAGTAAAATAAAGACATATTTAAATTCCCTCTTTTTATTAGATTCCATTCTGTTGGAATTAGCCTGATCTTTCTCACACTTGAAAATTTCAGGAAATATCACTTGATCATCATCAGTTCAGACTTAAAATGAAGAGATATTTACTATTCATTTTCATTTCCTTTAAATGCATAAGACAGATTAGGCCAATTCTGTGAAAAGAAATAAATTTTAAAAAATCAGGTCATGACAACAAATGGTCAGCATAGAGAAACACATGCCCCTCTGTTGGAGTTAGAAGCAGTCAGGTTAACCCACTGTAAGTCAACTCAGCTTACAGATTTGGACACTGCAAGAACTAACATTAATGAATTTCATTTCAGTGATAGTATGTCAAATTCATCTCTTAATACAACTCCTTTTTTTAAATGTCTATTCAAATTATTTACCTATTTCTTAATTTGGTGCTATTTTTCTTATTATTGACTTGAAAGTGCTCTTTATACATTTAACATAAATGTCATTGATCAGATATGTGATTAATGAATATTCTCCCTCATTCTGAGGCTTATGTTTTTTTTTTCCATTTTTTTATTCTAATTTGATATACATGTTTACAGAGTACATTTCATTTCATATTACATATAAAGAACACAATTTCTCAAGTTGCTGGCTTTATATAAAGTATTTTTACAACAATTGTGTCTTCATACATGTATTTAGGGTAGTCATGGATAACTCAGTCTGCCATTATTCCTATCCCCTTGCCCCCTCCGCCCTCACCCCTTTGTTTTATATAAAGTTTTTTCATTCCTCTCATCCCCACTCCCTTGCCTTTATAAGTTAGTATCTTCATATCAAAGATATCATTCGACCTTTGGATTTTTGGGATTGGCTAACTTCACTTAGCATTATTTTCTCCAACTCCATCCATTTACCTGCAAATGCCATGGTTTTATTCTCTTTCAGTGCTGAGTAGTGTTCCATTGTGTATATATACCAAAGTTTCCCTATCCATTCATCTGCTGATGGGCATCTGGGTTGGTACCACAGTCTAGCTATTGTGAATTGTGCTGCTATAAACATTGATGTGGCTGTATCCTAAACATTGATGTGGCTGTATCCCTGTAGTAAGCTGTTTTTAAGTCCTTTGAGAATAGACCAAGGAGTGGGATAGCTGGGTCAAATGGTGGTTCCATTCCAAATTTTCCTAGGAATCTCCATACTGCTTTCCAGATTGGCTTCACCAATTTGCAGTCCCACCAGCAATGTAGGAGTATGCCTTTTTCCCCACACCCTCCCAGCATTTATTGTTGTTTGTTTGTTTGTTTGTTTGTTTGTTTGATAGCTGCCATTCTGACTGGAGTAAGATGAAATCTTAGAGTAGTTTTGATATGCATTTCTCTAATTGCTAGAGATGTTGAACGTTTTTTCATATAATAGTTGATTGTTTGCATACCATCTTCTGAGAAGTGTCTGTTTAGTTCCTTGGCCCATTTATTGATTGGAGTATTTGTGTTTTGTTTTTTTGTTTTGTTTTGTTTTGTTTTTTGTTTTGGTGTTAAGGCTTTTGAGAGCTTTATAAATACTTGAGGTTAGTGTTCTATCTGATGTGCTTGTGGTAAAGATTTGCTCCCATTCTGTAGGTTCTCTATTCACCTCAATGATTATTTCTTTTGCTGAGAAGAAGCTTTTTAGTTTGAATCCATCCCATTTATTGATTCTTGGTTTTAGTTCTTACGCTATAGGGGGCTTATTGAGGAAGTTGGGGGCCTAAACCAACATGATGGAGATTTGGGCCTACTTTTTCTTCTATTAGGTGCAAGGTCTCTGGTTTAATTCCTAGATCCTTTATCCACTTTGAGTTAAGTTTTGTGCATGGTGGGAGAAAGAGATTTAATTTCATTTTATTACATGAGGATTTCCAGTTTTCCCAACACTATTTGTTAAAGATGCTGTCTTTTCTCCAGTGAATGTTTTTGGCACCTTTGTCTAATGTAAGATAACTGTAGGTGTGTGGGTTCTTCTCTGAGTCTTCTATTCTGTACCATTGGTCAACTGGTCTATTTTGGTGCCAATACCATGCTGTTTTTGTTACTATTGCTTTGTAGTACAATTTAAGGTCTAGAATAGTAATGCCACCAGCTTCATTCTTCCTGCCAAGAATCGCTTTGGCTATCCTGGGGCTCTTATTTTTACAGATGAATTTCATGATTGCTTTTTCTATTTCTATGAGGAATGATTTTGGGATTTTGATTGGTATTGCATTGAATCTGTACAATGCTTTTGGGAGAATGGTCATTTTGACAATATTAGTTCTACCTATCCATGAACAAGGTAGATCTTTCCATCTTCTAAGATCTTCATTAATTTCTTTCTTTAGTGTTGTAGTTTTCATTGTAGAGGTCTTTCACTTCTTTTGTTAAGTTGATTTCCAAACTTTTTTTTTTTTTTTTTTTTTGAGGCTATAGTAAATGATGTGGATTTCCTAGTTTCTGGGGATTTGTCGCTGATGTACAAAAATGCCTTTGATTTATGGGTATTGAGTTTATATCCAGCTACTTTGCTGAATTCATTTATTAGATTTAGAAGATTTCTGGTGGAATTTTTGGATCTTCTATGTATAGAATCATATCGTCTACAAATAGTGATAAATTGAGTTCTTTTTTTCCTATCCGTATCACTTTAATTTCTTTCATCTGTCTAATTGCATTGGCTAGGGCTTCAAGAACTATGTTAAATAGGAGTGGTAAAAGAGGGCATCCCTGTCATGTTCCAGTTTTTAGAGGGAAAGCTTTCAATTTTTCTCCATTTAGGATGGAATTGGCCTGGGGCTTAGCATAGATGGCCTTTGCGATGTTGAGGTATGTTCCTGTTATCCCTATTTTTTCTAGCATTTTGAACATGAAGGGATGTTGTATTTTGTCAAATGCTTTCTCTGCATCTATTGAGATGATCATATGATTTTTATCTTTGAGCCTGTTGATGTGATGTATTCCATTTATTTATTTCTTATATTGAACCAACCTTGCATCCCTGGAATGAACCCATTTGATCGTGGTGTACTATCTTTTTTATGTGTTTTTGTATTCGATTTGCCAGAATTTTATTAAGAATTTTTGCATCTATATTCACTAAAGATATTGTCTAAAGTTTTCTTTCTTTAATTTATCTCTGTCTGGTTTTGGAATCAGGGTGATATTGGCATTAAAGAATGAGTCTGAGGGTGTTCCCTCTTTTTCTATTTTATGAAATAGTTTGAGAAGTGTTGGTGTTAGTTCTTCTTTAAAGGTCTTGTAGAACTCGGCTGTGTATCCATCTGGTCCTGGACTTTTCTTGGTTGGTAAGTTTTTGATGGCTTCCTCTATTTCTTTGGTTGTAATTGATCTATTTAAATTGTGTATATCATCCTGATTTAGTTTGGGCATATTGTATGTTTCTAGAAATTTGTCGATGCCTTCGTTATTTTCTATTTTATTGGAATATAAATATTCAAAATAATTTCTAATTATCTTCTGTATTCTCTAGTGTCCATCGTGATCTTTCCTTTTTCATTGTAGATATTGGCAATTTGTGTTTTCTCTCTTCTTTTCTTTGTTAACATAGCTAATGGTTTATCAATTTTATTTATTTTTTCAAAGAACCAACTTTTTGTTCTGTTGATTTTTTTTCATTTTTTTTTTTTTTTAGTTTCAATTTCATTAATTTCAGCTCTGATTTTAATTATTTCCTGTCTTCTACTTCTTTGGGGGTTGATTTGTTCTTCTTTTTTAGGGCTTTGAGATGTAATGTTAGTTCATTTATTTGTTGACTTTTTCTTTTTTGAAGGAATGAGCTCCATGCAATGAACTTTCCTCTTAGTACTGCCTTCATAGTGTCTGAGAGATTTTGATATGTTGTATCATTGTTCTCATTTACCTCTAAGAATTTCTTAATCTTCTTCTTGATATCTTCTGCAACCCATTGATCATTCAATAGCATATTATTTAGTCTCCAGGTGTTAGAGTAGCTTTTCTTTCTTTTTTTAATCATTGATTTCTAATTTCATTCCATTATGACCTGATAGAATGCAGGGTACTATCTCTACTTTTTTATATTTTCTTAGAGTTGCTTTGTGGCATAGTATATGATCTATTTTAGAGAAGGATCATGTGCTGCTGAGAAGAAAGTGTATTGGCTCACTGATGGATGATACACTCTATATATATCAGTTAAGTCTAAGTTATTAATTTTATTATTGAGTTCTAGAGTTTCTTTGTTTAACTTTTGTTTGGAAGATCTATCCAGTGGTGAAAGAGGTGTGTTAAAATCACCTAGAACTGGGAACTTAAGCCAGCTGCTGAACTGGGAACTCAACCTGGGAACTCCACCCGCAGGTCACAGAGCCCGCAGGACGAACTGGGAACTTAAGCTGGCAGTCTGAACTCTGTGGCTTGTGTTTTAATTTTATCAGTGATAACATTTGAAATGAAAATGTTCTTAAAGCTTATGAAATTAAATTTATCACTAATTTTCTTAACACCTTTGTCAATAATCAATTGGTAAGAAAGTTAATGATTCAATTTGTACTCTTAATTCTGTTAGAATGGCCTATCTGCCTAACTTACACCATGACTGTACTGTCTAGAATCTTGAAGCATAACACTAAGCTTTGAAATCACATAGTATACATCCTCCAATCTAGCCTTCCTATTTTAAAATTGTGGTAATTCTAGGTATTTTTAATTTACATATTATTTGAAGGATTACTTGTCAATTTCAATGAAACAAGCACCTAGGATTTCAAAAGGGAGTGTATTGAACCTGTAGATCTATTTGACAAAAATTGTCATATTATCAATATGAGTCAGACCACCCAGGGACATGGAATATTTTTATCTATGAATATTCTAAAAATTTTCCCTTAGAAATATTTTGTAGATTTGCATAACAATATCATTTTTAAACTTATTCCTAAAGAGATTATTCTTGTTGATGGTTTTTCAAATATCACTATTTTCTTTATTGGTATTTTTTGGATAATTTGCTGCTAGAATGTAGAAATGCAGTTGATTTTTGCATATTGATGCAATCTGGTTAAATTGTTTATCAGTTCAAATGGCATTGTTTCTGTGTTACTTAAAAATTTATACATATAGCATCTTTTCCTCTGTGAATAAAGATGGTATAAACTTTTCCATTCCAGCCTGGATACATTAATTCTACATGTCACTTTATTTCACTGGCTAAAATCTCAAGTAGAACGTTGAATATAATTGATTTGTTCTGTTTCACTTTTAAGGGGAAAACATTTAGTCCTTTACCAGTAATCTTAGCTTTAGTGCTTCATGGACACTTTTCCTCAAGTTCAAAATGTTCCCTTTTATTTTTTTGTTGCTGGTGGTTATATTTTAAAAAATGAGTGTTTGATTCTGTCCAATTTTTGTTGTTATCTATTGAGATGGCCATGACTTTGTCTAATATATGTGTTCCACTGTTTGATCTTAGGCTGTTAGACCAACTTAGATTCCTGCACTAGCTTTCCTTTGGTAATGATGTATAATTATTTTTGTATATTTCCTAATTTGGATTGTTATTATTTTCTTATTAACATGTTTTTCATCAGTGTTCCTAGGGATGTTGTTGTAGAATGTTCTTTTATTCTGATGCCATTGTGTGATTCTGATATTAGGGTACCACTGGCCTTAGAATTAGATAGGTATTTTTCTCTATACTCTATTTCATGGGTTTGTGAATAGTTGTTTTTTAAATATTATAAATATATTGAAGCCACATTATGGTATGACTGATGTTTCAGATTAATTGTATAATCTTTTTCTACATGACAGAGTAAGATATGTTAAAATTATGAGTTTTAGCAACCTCACAACATTGTTGAAGATCAAATGAAATTAAACATGGTAAAATGTATGACACTTCTACTTAACCTTAACTGTAGTTATGATATCCAGGGATTACCAGAGATTCTCAACTTGCTATCCAATTCAAGGGCTCCATTAATCTCTTAGCTGAGACAGAATAGGGTAATATTTTGACCAAAAGTTTATAATAGTATTTATGATTTCATGGAAAATAATTCAGAAACAAGAACCCAAAGAATGATGAATGGTTGAATCACATAGTATTTGAAAGCTGGATAAAGTAAGAATGTGAGAAGAAAGCAGACCATGGTTATGTTATTATTATTTTCAGAAGGATTTTATGTGTCTATTTCAAACTCTGCAACAGTGTTCAAGTATGTTTAACCTTTGGCCTTTAAATGTCAGCTAGCAAGAGGTTAGGAATAGAAAATTATGAGCAAATCCTGATATAAACAAAGCATGACCATACTTGCCTTTAATTGTTAATGAGCACATGGAAAGTTCTAAATACTATTAGTCACTAAAGACATGAAAACTCAATCCACACTATGCTATCTCTACATTTTCTAGAATAGCTATAATTAAATGATGAGAAAATAACAAGTTTTGGCTAGGATATGGAGCAACTGAAATCCTGAAACATTCGCTATAGTTGGGAATGTAAAATAAGAGAGCCACTTTGGAAAATGTTTTCACAGTTTCTTACAAAGTTATACACAATTTTACCAACTGGGACATAAATTCCATTTTTAGCAATCTACGGAAGAAATATTGAAGTATACAGCCATACATGGTCTGCATGTGAATGTTAATATTGGCATTATTCATAATTGTTAAAAACTAAAAGTAAGACAAATATCCAACAATTAGTGAGTGAAAAGATAAAATGAGTTTATACATTTGAATACTATTCCATAAAGCAACAAATCTCTGATATGTTCTTTAATATGAATGCACCTTAAAACATTTTACCAAATAAATTAGTTTTAAAAAGTTTAGATGATGTATTATTTTCTTTATTTAAACTGACCAAAATAGGAACAATTATTTTGGCAAAGTATATCAGTTATTGCCTTTGGATGGTGGGAAGTTGGGTGGAAATTCTCTGCAATCAATTTCAAGGGAGTTTTGGAGGATGATTTTAAAGCTAGATTGCTTGACTTATACATAACTACATAAATTTACTAAAATAAATTTATTTCTCTACTTAAGTTTGGTGAATTTTATGGTATAAAAAATCACCTCAACAAAGTAAGGGGGGAAAAAAACTCTGAAATGTTTATTTAAATTCCTGCACTGGAATCCTCTTATCCCATTATATTCAGATGAAGTCAAGGGGTTCTCAAATTGAACTGAATTCTGAAATATGGAAAGAAGAGGGTATTTTTCCTAACATCCTAACATAAGGTTCTTGCTTACTGGCAGCTGACAGATGAATCTATGATACAAAATCTGTGTTGTAATCCATTTATATGTCCATTCCTCTAAATCATATGGTGGTGCTAGTAGAGTGACTTCTTAGCTCTACAATTCAGTTCTTGGTGCCTGGACTATACTATTTTCTTCAAATCCATTGAGTTGTTATTCTTTGGAAGGGCAGGATCCTATTTTACCAAGTGCTTTTATTCAAATTATCTTTGAAGATGGCACCTACTTTTATATTTTCAGTGAGCTGAAAATTCATAAATATACATAGAATTACAAAAAGGAATATTTTTATTTTTAGAGTGAATGAGGCAGTCTGGACCATTAAGCATTCCTAGGTGGTACTGATTAGCATTCATATCAACATATTACAGAAACACTGAAAAAGAAAAAGAAAGCATCATTGCAAAAGTAGTCCAATTTCAACATGAAAAGATTTCAGCACTCTTCTCATGTAGGCATTCAGTACACACCTTTCTACTTCCTATAAAGACTTATAAGTAATGAGAATAGGTCTGCTATCTGTTAATCTGCAAATTAAATGAAGGGTAAAGAACCATATTAAGTCATCTTTCTCATCATCCTAACAGACCTATTTGATTATATACACTTATCACAATGGGCTTGACACTCATCAGCTTCAAGTTACCACCTGGAAACATGGTGCAGTGATTGTTTCAATTAAATAATTCAACTAGAAGACATAGTGAGGAGGCCTAGGCCTTACCCCCCAGGTAGATAAATATTGACCTGGATGATGCCATGAGAGATCGAAGTGACAAAGTACTACCTTTGATGAGTGCTGTCCATGCTGTGGTCTGACCTTGATTATGTCAGGATCTGTTTCTATTTGGTTATTCAATATTGTTTTTTCCATTCCTATTCTTGTGCTACCTGACATTTAAAGGCTACAGTTTAAACATACTTGAATGTTCCTGCACAATCTGTAATAATATCTGAAAATTTTCAGAAAGATGAAAACAAAAACATTAAATTAGCAGGGTCGCTTATTTTTTGCATAGTCTTGCTTTATCCAGCCTCAAATTGTCAAATGATTCAGCCTTTCATCATTACTTTGGTTCTTGTGAATTATTTTTTCCATCATCCAACTATCATCATAAACTTTTGGTAATGCATATTATCTTGCTCTCTTGGTTACCAAATTCATGAAATCTTTGAGTAAGATGGCAATGTGAGAAACTGCTGAAATCCCTGGAGATTGTGGCTACAGTGGAAGCTAAGGAAACGAAGCATAAACTTTACCATGTTTAATGTCATTTGATCCTAAACAATGTTTAGAGGTAGCTAGGACTTACAAGTTAAACGTATTTACTCTGTCATGTAGGCAAAGATTATAAAGTAAATGTGAACGGCCAGTCATATCTCAAAGTAGCTTTATTTGATGGAGCATGGAAATAGGCCATGAGAGTAAAAATCTATTTATTCTAAGGGAGTAAAATGAGTTTAAGAATGCACAGAATGTTGGTTATGATAGTTTCTATACATCACTGCATCAAGCTATAATGTCAATATCTGTGGGGTAATCGGTACACTTCTTGCATATCTTTGAAATACCTAAGAAAAATCTGTGTCTTCAGCAACCAGATTTCATATTGTTGATTATGCCATATTTTTCTGATAATATTATGGAATTCACAATTAAACATATTTTAAAAGCTTGTGTCATTCATGTCAAACCAAAATATGTCAAAAATATGAAACAATATAGACATTTGGTATAGGGTATATTTCTAGGAAATATAAATATTCAGGGAGTCCAAGCAAAAAATAGTTTAAGATCTAAGTGGAGAAAATAGGGAAAACCACAAGCAGAAGTGACAGATTTTAAGCAATGTATCAAGAGTTTCCAAGCAAAGAATTAACCTAAACACCACTCCACCCTGAGAAAACTTCCATCTCCCTACAAAACAACTCAACTGCCAAGCTGGCAAGAAAGTGCTTCAGAGAATCTGATATATGGTCCCATAAAAATCCCTCCATATTATACAGCAGTGTATACATAGTGGCCATGAAACCGCGATTACTCTGTTCTTAGTATCCGAATCAGTCCTCAAAGGGGATCATTTCAAATCACAAAGAAAGAAAATCAACCAAAGTCCAAATAAACCACGGATTTTCACCACCAAGATCCCTTAAGATTCTGGTTTCTGAGATGAAGATACTTCAACCATGAAACAAGTAACCATGCTCAAAATAGGACCAGCAATGAAGATGGCAGTCATATGATCTCTTATGATACAGGATATTGCATAATCTCCAAATGGCCCAGAGTCCAGTCAGAGACCAGAGGGTGTGCAGTGAGTTTAGACATTAATGGAGCAGAGAAGCTTGGCAGCCAGGAGCACTTCATATCACCTATGTTCCACTGAGCTAAAAGCAGCAGCATTTTACATACACACTTCACAGAAAAGACCAGTTTATATCAGTAACATTCTTGATTTCTGACGAAACACAATAAAACCTATAGTTGCACCATGTTAAAAATCGACTGCTTTCTCATTTAAGAAGCCAGTACTAGTACATTCATTTATCTAGTTTTAATTTCATCAGAGGATTTTGCCAACTGATGATACTTAGGTACAGGCCTAAAACCACATGTTGTGGCTTTCAGGTACCAACCACCACAGCAAAACAATCCAGTGCAGATTTAGTGTGTTTCATCAAGTTTCTGGCCTGTAGGTCACATTAATCCATAGCAATGCAGACACTTGGCAAAAGCTGCAGATCCTTAAAATGTTATTTAAGAAAAACCTTTTTAATCAGTGCATTCCATAAGGAGCTCAGAGATTTTACCCAATGCTTCAGACATCAAAAAAGATTCTATTCCTGGCAGATATTTTGTGTTTGGATGGGAAGAGAAATGAAATATAGAAAAGCCTGATTGGGGAAAACTGTCAAGCTCCTTATTCTTAGATTTCTAGATCCTAGAGGCCCAAGAAGTCATGTATGGGAAATAGGAATGTGCATGATTCTTTACCCATGATTAACGGTAAAATAGGTCTCATGTATATTTGAATTGCCTAGGTGGAAAACTACTCAGGAAATTCCTTGACAGAGGGAATTTAAACATGATATTTTAAAATGTTAATAATCTCTATACTAAAAGTTATTATTAACATATAGAAGGCACACAAAAAGCAGGGAATACTTGCAGTAAATATAAAGACAAATGTTTAACATAATAAATAGTTACTTCAAATCAATAAGAGAAAATTGCAACACTAATAATAAACATGTGGCAAAACAAAGAAGCAGTGGAAGCAAAGGAGTAATGATAAGTATATAATAAAATAAAATTCAGTTAAAAATAAACATAGCTAATAAAAAATTAAAACTATTTTCTACTAGAATAGTATGAAGATATTTTTCAAACATACCATTGAAGTTACTAAAAATCAATTTTCATTACCTATCAGGATATGGTGAGGGAGTAATACAACATTGTGTTGGTAGGGCTATAAAATTTCTCAAAAAACTCCAGCAATAGGAAACAAAGGCCAGAGATTCATATCTACATATTTTACACAGTAATTTAGTTTGAACATATGTGTCAAAAAATATTGAGATTTGATCAAAACATGGAAGATATGAATTACAGCATAATATTAAAAATTTTGCAAATAAAATTATAACTGTAATCATACAAATTGATATAAAGTTGAGGATTTTTGTGAAATAACTTAAAATATGGAAAAATATTTAATGTAGAGTTAAATGACTAATTCAGGATATAGTATTCTATACAATTTCAAATACTGAGATTAAAAAAAATGTGTTGTTTTTCTAAGGGGGAAGGATTACATACCTAAATATTTCTATAATAATATTATGTATGCACTTTTGAATATATTCAATTTAACCTATTTAGATGGAAAGCAAATAATAATTAAATTTTAATAAAGTTTAAAAACCAGCTAATACCTCTAACCCCTCTTTAGGTGTAACATTATTATTATTATAATTTGGCTTTTTTTAAACATATTTTTAATGTGCCATTTAAATGTTGTGAATATTTTCCCAGTGCATTGTTCCACTTTTTCTTACAGGTAAACAAGTATTCAACTTTCTAAATCTATTTCCTGTTGTAATTATTTAGTATTAACCACTCCTAAACCAAAACTCTACTATATTTTTGGGAGTTCTAATAGTATACAAATCTAGATGAGGTGATGGCAAGCTGTTTTGCATCTTGTACTCACTAAGGGTAACAACCCTGTCCTGACTCAGAATACACGCATATCTGTACACACATGTCCATAATTCAAAATATTCTAAATATATTTGAGTTGAAAACAGGAAACTCATTTTTCTGAAGTTTTGAAATATTACCTTTAATTTTTGAAGTATACAGTATACTTTTCAAAGACGATCAATTTCAGTGTTTTAAATGACAAGAAAACAAGATTTTGTTGTTTAAGATTGAAAGAAAGAAATATATAATTTTATGCAGTTTGTAAGTCCCTAAAAATGCACTGTTATCAACTATTAGTAAATCAAATCATACTTATATGGCTAGGGAAAATTGCTATCAAATATAATTTAATTATAAATTATTTTGAAACTTAAGGAACTATTTCAGAACAAATAATAGCTTGTCCCAATGTATGTTTTATGTAAATCAGGACATTCATATCTTGGTTTTGCAGATTTCAAATTAGGCTCTAGATCAAACTGTTCTCTCTTTAGGACACAGGGTTCTGTCACTTTTCAGGTGGTCTCAGAACAATTGTGTTTAGATTCACTTAATATGTAGACATTTCACAGATTGGTAGCAAGTGATAATCAAGAATGCTGAAGCTTTTGCTATCATTCAAGTACATCATTGGGTTTCTGCCTCCTCATTAAGTAGTACCAATTCCTCCAATCTTTCAATATAACTTAATCCTAAGGGTGTATTAAAACTTAGATTCATGTCTATTATTTTGTTTTTGCTTCAACTTTTATTTTTCTTTCTGACTCTGTCCAACTTTGGTTTTATAGTGTTTACTTGTCTCTCTATTCAATAATAGTTAAATTTACATATTTAGATGGTTCAAATTCATTTGAAAACATCAGAATTCTTTCAAATGCTTTTAAAGCCATGGATTCACTATCACTTACATAGAAGTTATTTTCCTCATATGTCAGAACTTCAATTGTAATCCAGTTTACCTTTTCAATATCTCTCTTCTCACTTTCACTTGTTTTTCTTCTGATTCATCTATACCAATTGAAGACCCCTGCCCTGATGTCAGACTACTTACATTCAAATCTTTCCCTTTTATTCCAGGTCATTAATCTGGATCCTCAACTTCTTTGCTTCCAATTAGGGAATAAAATAGCACCTACCATAGCCTTGGTCATTCATCAACATTCACTTATTTATTCATCTGTAAATCTATATTCAATGCCTACATTGTCACAGACATACTCCTAGGTGATAAAGAACTGATGATGGAAACCCTCTGCTCTCATTTAGCTTACATTGTAATATGTGTGTATGTATATATTTTTTGCCATTTTGGGGGTGGTGCTGCAAGCAGCAAATAAGAAAATGCATGTAAAGTTCAGCATTGCTCCTGGTTTTCATCACTATGACTTTTCTCTGTATTTAATTAAAGCTAACCATATTCTTAATTATTGCCTGTCAAATATTAGAATATTTCAACCTAAAGATCGTATACCTTTAATAACATCCAGCTTTGCTATCATGAGTCTAGGAACCTAGGTGGCATTCAGTAAGATATCCAAAATTGAAATCTAAGTTTTGCTTCTATTGTAAAATATTATGAATCTCTAAATGGTATTTAACTAGTGACCTGTGATCTATAGAATAAAAGTGAGTAATTTGAGCACCAGAGATATTCAAATTATGAACAGGGATTTCCTACTGAATGGTGAACAGCTTTTGTATATTGACAGTGGAGTGGATACTGTCAACTAGTTTTCAGAGGTTAGATTGTGCCTCATCAGGAAGCTCAAAAGAAATCCAGAAGCCACAATGAATCAGTGGCTTTCTTTTGGGAAAAGCTATAATGTAGGTACAGATACCACAAAAAGAGGCCTCAACCTAACATTAAAAGGATGCAAATCCCCACTTATTATAAGGATCTCATGTGGCAGCTGGTGAACTTGACAATTATTCTGTAAGTCAGATTTACAGGTAAAACCATATACAGAAAGATATTTATGCTTTTAGTCTCTGTACCTACTTGGGTGGTCTGTATTGAACTTGGTCTTTTGCAGGGCTTTCTGAATTTGCCAGCCCTGCTTTCCTATACTGCCACTGCACCATGAAGTACTTCAGCATGCCTGCATGTCTCAATGATCAGACTATTTGTTGAGAATGATTGTTCTCTAAGGTAGATTAATGCAAATCTGATCCTGCCTTAATACTCAGACTTTCCCTAGGGATAAAATTAAAGTTTTAAATTGTTTTGACCTTTGAATAATGCTTAATTCCAATTATCTTCCATATAGTATTCTAATGGGAGGGTCTGAACTTTCATCTCGTCAGAATTCAGACATTCAGTGATTTTCATATTTTTCCCACATAATTGCCCCAATTTTCTTTCAGTATTTGTTAAACCCAGGGTTGCTGCACAACTAAGCCAAATCCCCAGCCCTTTTCATTTTTTATGTCAAGACAGGGTCTTGCTAATTTGCTGAGGCTGATCTGGAACTTGAGATTCTCCTGTTTCAGCTTCCCAAATTGCTGGAATTATAGGCATGTGCAACCATGCCCAGATTAATTGCCCAATTTTTAATAAAATATTATATTCTGGATTTTTAATTTCTTAAAGATAGGCCTACACCTTACTCTTGCTATAAACTTTGCAAAACACTGTATAGTCTCACTTTATAAGTAATCACCAATTGATGTATCTTATATTATTCACTAGATCAATTTAATAGTTCAATCACTTTTCATTCATTTTAGTGTTTAAACTAATAATTTTTTTCCTACCAAACAGCTATAACTCCCCAAATCACAATACAGAGGCTAGTTTTGTTGACATGATAGTATATGATGATACATATACTATGACCCCAAAGAGGTCATATTGCTTAAGTTTTTATTCTCATGTTTTTGATGACCAAGGTGACCATATATCCAGTTTACCTAAGGCAGTTCCAGTTGACAACAATTTCCTGAAATAATTATCATCACCATTTCTTTCATTCTAAATGGAGCCTTTGTTTGGATGATAAAGTCTCTAGTAGCCCATTGTAGAGCACTCGATGGAAGAAAATTTCTCTTCACCTGCTCTGTCAACCACACATCCAGTGTTTTTGCTAAGTCATCCAGGAGCAGGTCTTCTGTGAAGAAGGGACTTGTTTTGCAGTCAAGTATACTCTTAATTGTTGTCTATTATTTGCAAATTGAAATCCAAGTGTGAATATAGACTATAATGAAGTGATTACATAAAATACCTGGTAGTCATATATCCCTTACTGAATTTCTACTTTCAAGGAAAGCTACTGCTACACCTTTTAATTAGAAATGACTTAGAGCAGACAATTGGCAATAAAATTGAAGGTGAAGAAAGGATGTGAATATATTCCCCTTTGATTTAAAGAGAAAACTAAAATAGAATTTTCTTATTAGAAAAGTAAGAAAAAATGAGAATTTAAGCTACATATTAGATAAAAATTCTCTGTGGAATGAACCTATTAGTCCATGCCTATCTCCTAAAGAGCAATGGAGACATCTTTATCTTTCTAGCTTAAGACCAGACATTTCCATATCCGGGCTTAAGAGACTGAATCGGTTTTCAATGAGGGCTGAGGGATAAAAACTAATAGGAATGTAGCATCTGCAGTATCACAATTAACAATTTTAATATAATTTTATATACTTGTGTTTTCCAAATGAATCCCTAAAATGTAATAAATGTAATTAATCACTGTCTTCAAACTTAAAAAAAGATATTTTATTAGCTTTCTACAAAAGTATTACTCACAGAACATATAATTCAATGTCATATTAGTAGTTAAAAAAGAAAATTCAGTTTTAAAAAAACACCTGGTTATATTCTTGTTAAAGGATAAATTTTCCTCTTAATTATTTATCCTTATTTATAAACTTTTTGGCACATTAAATTAGCAACTTCTTAAATATATTTATTTACTAGGCACTATAGCATCAGTTTTACCCCCCTAAAAACTTAAGTACATTTTATTATATAAATTATTTTATTAATGCTCTAGATCTCAGCTTCTTTGAGATTCTTAAATTTGTCACACCATCTTACTTCAAATTCACCATTTCATTTCTTCTTGACACACTTTCCTCCATTCTTTAATGAGCTAAAACACACCATCATTGAGGTCTCCAGTGCCAGCTACTCTAAGATTTCTCAGAGTTGCCCCTTTGGACCCATTAGTATTCACATTACTTGGAGTTATCCTTGCATTTATAATTATTTTTTGGAGTCTTATATTCCAACCAGAATGAAAGCTCCGAAAGAGGCAGCACCAAGCCTATTTTTGCCCATTCGTTGTTGTATGTTTTAAAAACTGTTTTCACTCTTTTGATTGTATGATTAAGATCAGAATTGGCTTTGATAACTAGAATAACCTATTGACGACTAACAATAAAAGAGTTCTTGAAAGTTCAAATAAAATGCTAGATTCCCAGTATTCTTTCTCCACCATGCTTTTACTCAACTGGAAAGCAGATCATAAGCCTACCATCATTACTTTTCTTCTGTATTACCATTATTTTTCTTCTGAATTTTCTTTCTTTCTTCTTTTATTCATTTTGTCCCTCTGGAAAGAGCACTTACCACTCCTCAAGGATGATAAAAACTGGGCATGGTAGCCCTCACCTGTAGTCCCAGCAACTTGAGAAGCTGAAGCAGGAGGATTGCAAGTTCCAGGCCAGCCTCAGCAACTTAGTGAGGCCCGAAGCAACTTAGCAAGACCCTATCTCAAAATAAAAATAATAATAATAATAAATATTTTTTAAAAGCCTATAGATGTAGCTTGTTGGTAAATTGCTCCTGGGTTCAATCCCCAGTACCATCACAAGGATGACAGAAAATATAGGAAGGGAATCTAATTCTGAGAAGAGGGCCAAGTAGAATTAGAGGTGAGTTATAAAACTTAATTTCAGCACTTATTATTTTTGTGACATTGGACAAGTTTCTTAACCTTTTGAAACATATGCAATATTAAATGGAAATGTTTACCTCAGAGTTGTAACAGGAAGTACAAATAACATACTACATGATAGATTTGAGAAATAAGAAGGGAAAACACTAAAGAAATGCCTATCATCAAATGGAGTCTTGATTTTCAAAAACCTAATTCAGGCCACATATGAGTTGTTATTAATGGTATAAAACATTGGTTTGTGTCATAGCATCTAAAATATTGCATCTGAAAATAGAAAATTGAAAAGAACAAGGATAAGCAATGTATAAATCACTACTTTTAAATTTATTTCCTTATTCTTTGCCTTGAATGATAAGTCCAGTTGATCAAGAAGAGTTGCCTTTTTCTCATACTGTTTTAGAGATATAAATGTCCTGAGATACATAGATAAGACTTTATTCCTTTCACCTTTACCCTAATATTTCTAGTTGACCCCTTTTGTGCAGTTCCTTTTTGCAGATAATATATATCATGAGACAGCTTTAATCATGGGTATTTAGCCCCTGTGATCTCTTTTGTCAGTAATTATAACTCTCAACATTTCATTGGGTTTCATAGCACTAGTTAGCATTTATAAACCATTTTATTTGGTTACTGCTCTACACTAGTGTATTAGTTAATGCAAATTCAATACATGATTGCTCTCTTCCATGAAGAAACAATTGCTACCTTCATTTCAGCTCAGCCCAGCAGCTCAGTTATTGATCTTTACTACTCTACAGTGAGTATTTTTCAGAGCTTAAAATATCACCTTCTTTGCCTTTTCTACTTCTGTTTGGAAAAACATTTTGTGTTCCATTTCAGTACCATATATAGACATGTAATTTAAAAACAAAATTATGTTTGGGCTGAATTCAACTATATTTGTGCTATATTCCAAATACTTAAAAGCACTAAAATTAGGGAAAATATTAATTAAGCATGTCATAGACAATAACACACATATATGTATATTCTTAATATTATTGACAATAATACTAAGAATTTTAATGTTCTGGAAATGGTTTCAATGTTAATCAAATAAAAAGTTTAAAATATGTCTTTTGAAGAAAAGCAAATATAGAACATTTTTATGACAAATAATTTGCTTCTCTTATTGAAGGCAGAGAATTTTCTATTAGTCTGGTAATCAATGTGGGAATTTGTAATATTGCTATATGTGTGTAACTCAGAGAGGTGCATTCTCTGAGTAGAAAAATATCTTGTAAGTAGCTCAAACCTCAACATTGTGACAGTCATTTAGCATTTTTGTGCATTCATAATTTTACATAGTAATATAGGAAAAATGTGAGACAATGATCAACTAATTAGTAATGACTAATGTCTTAGCAAGTGGCAGATTTAGTTTTCATTGCTCCTGATTATAAATAAAATCCTGTATTGCACTTTGAAATTAATTCCTTAGAAGAAGCAAATTATGATTGTGTTTTTAAAATCAGTATGAATATAATTTAATCTTCTTACTTCAAGAAAATATATGTAGATAATCACATCATATTTGCATTATATGCCATATAATAAGAAATAGTAATTTTATTTCATAATTCTCTACATTCTTGTAGGAAAATGCTTGTGTCTGTGATCTCTACATTTTCTGGTGCCAAATATTTATTGAATGCTTACTATGTGTCACACATTGTACGAGGCACTGAACCTAATATACATATTTAATTATCAGTTTCATACATATACTTTAGTAAGAAAAAAAATAGAAAGTGCTACCAACAACAGAAGTGAATGAAATTCTCCAAAAAAAAAAAAAAAAAAAAAAAAAAAAAAAACTAGATAATTCCAAACATACATAAACTAATTTGATGCCTATATTTTGTTTGCCTTGTTTCCTTTCTAATTACTGGCTATTTTTTTTTTAAAAAAAAAAAACAATGAATTAAAGAAATGGAGGCTAATAATGGTGGTAAATCTAGAATCTCTAAATTTAGTAGAATCCAGAACAATAAAATTTCTCTCACTATTGATGTGACATTATACAAAGTTCCCTAGGGACCTGTATAAGTCACTGAGCAAGTCATTGGTCTACAACATTATTTTTATCTTACCCATATTTTACCTACAACAGAATGGACATCTCTACTCACTAAGTAAGTTGAGGATCATGTGTATACAGGAATGAATTAATGCTCACATTTTCTTAGTCCATTTTAAATTAATATGATGTGGAATTATCAAGAGAGAGTCCTCTGTCTCTCTGATGATTGTCCTCCTGCTCAATGGGTTGTGTAAATGATCCTTTTAAGAGACATCCTTCATTCCTGACTCACAAAAATTGAGTTCTTAATAGTAGTGTTTTTAGTCTATGGAATTCAACAGATGGTACCAAATGGTCAATATATTAAACAACTTCCTGAGGGTAGATCTCCAGCTGCACCTCCCTATTAGCTTCATTTTCATCTGCTTTCACTGTATTCATTCACCTTAACACTATCCTGTGAGCATCATTCTTGTTACCCTGGAAGATTTAATTGAACAACCTAGCATTTAAAAATGAGCTTAAGAATGGCTGTTCTCCTGCTGGTGTTGTCTTTAAACAATGTCTTACTTTGAAATGATTGTGTTGCTCTTTTAAATTAGAAATGGTGACTACTCATGTTTTCAAAATTCAATTCACCGAAGAAAACATTATAGGTAGCCAGTTTTTCTTAGCTATCAACTAGATCTTTGACAGACACCCTCATCTTCATTGTCAGACTGTAACATCCTGTTCTGGAACAGAGGAAAAACCATTCTTCACATAGTGCTTATGAGTCCCTGAAGTCTTTATTGGTACTCTGCACACCTTCACACCTCCACAAGAAGAAAAAGTAGATTTATATTAGAAACTGCATTGAAAAATGTCTACTTCAAATGCACTCTAAGGACTTTCCAGTTGTTTTATTGCTATTCCAGAATACCTTCATATCACTGAAATAACTTGGGCTAAGCAAGGTAGGACACTTTTGTAAATTTGTGGGAGGCTACCTTGAAAGAGATGATGGGAAAATAAATAGACTATCTTCTGCTGTTGTTATTCATGTTAGAGTTAGAGCCTTCTAGTAGTAAGTTACTGCTGAGATGGAGTAAATATCTGAGCCTCAATAAAAGATGAGCATCTACCATATATCTACAACCGGTAATTCTGCCTTTGCAATTCAAACACAAGGTCAGTAGGATCGAATACACAGATATTCACTTTCTATATAAAATCTATAGAAAAAATATTAAATAGCATCACAGGTTTATATTAATAAAATTTTGCCTTGTGTTTAAAAAATGGTAAAAATAGTTACTTCCAACAAAAAGAAATGTTGACCTAAAAACTTATGAGAAATAGTAATGTTAAGTTAAAATTAAGATGAACAATGGAGAGTAATCAAATATTTTTAAATGAACTGCACATGGTCGTGCCTGAATCCCATGTCTCTTTTGTTCTGTTTTGTCTGTAAAAAAGATGGCTAGGGCTCATGTTGCTTACCTGTCCATAGTTCTCACTCATCTACTTGCCTGTGTGAGAAAAAATACTTTAAAATAAGCACAGGCACAATACAACCAAGCACATGACACCAAATAGGCACACACATCTTGTCACACATATACTCTAGGTGCCATCCTTTCAAAAATTCAATTTTACTTTCTCATCACTGGAGCCTCTGCTATCTGCAGCAGATGAAGGGATATAGTGGGGATGACTTATGGGACTGCTGCCTATAGATCTGAGTGATAAACTTGTGATGATTTGAATTGTCTGTGTTAGGAAAATGAAAATATTGTTTTTAATACCAGTTGAAATATTCTGTCCTGTCTTTGCTCTAAAATTCCTTTTGCCTAGAGGAAATAAAATAATTAGAATTAGCATGGGATGTTTGGTGGATTTTTTCCATTTTTCTTTCTTACAAGGGGTGAGGGAAACAGGCCAGGACTAGGTCCAACAGTGAAGTAAAGAAAGGTTGTTGGTGGTGAGTTTCTCCATCTCTCCATAGATCAATCTCCTGATCTGGCTTTCTCATGCCATTGTACTGGATTCAATGAAAGGAGTCAAAACATGTCAGAACACAGAAAAAAGGGCACATTGATTATATAAGTGCTTGGGAAGTTAGGTTGAAACCATAGAGAAATCATTGAAGATAAGAGCAACTCATTCCAAGTAGTAATAACAGCAAATGCATCCATACAACTTATCTCTTGCCTGACAAGAATTCCAATAGTCCAACTACTTTATATGTATTAACTCATCTAATATTCATCAGTACCCTATAATAGAGCTATATAGTCATCCTTATTTTATAAGTGAAGGAAATAGCAGAGCAGTTAAATTACTCACAAAATAGATGAAAAAGATGGAACTTGAACCCAGGTGAGCTAGCCTGAGCCCTGAGCTTATGCTGTGTTGCCTTCCACCTCATTTGGGTTGATCAGTATCAACAAAGATATCAGTATGAAGAACGTGGCTAAACCATCAGCAAGATGGAGGCTGATTTCTTTTTGTGGGGTGTGTTGTAATCAAGGGCACAAATAGAAAGGAAGCATCTGAACATACATGTCCTGTGCCTACAAAGTAAACACTAATTATCCATTGAATCAGTCGTGAAACAAAAAAATAATCATCCAGTTAGGATATTGGAATGAGTTCCCAGCTTTCGCTCTCATCTTCAGATGAGGACCAATTCTAAATAGCAGATCCTTGGAGAATTGCATACCTATGTGTCTGGAGGCAAGGGTGTAGAGTAGAGCAGAGAGCATTTCCCAGGATGTTCTTTCCATTTATTTCCATTAATAGTCTTCCTAAATGTTGAAACACACCATTCTACAGATATTTCCCTGGGATCTCTCACTGCCCAGTACTTTTTTCTTACTCTTCATCTTAAGAAATGCTCAGGCCAGGGTCTGTGACTGCCATTTGTATGTGTTGCTCTGGGTGGTGACAACAGTGTTCTTAAACAGGATAGACAAAATATTACCTTTGCATCATTTCTTCTATTGAAGAAATACATACATAAAAGGAAGAAAAAAAGGAAAGGAGGGAAGCTGGAGGGTTAGAGGGAGGAAGACAGGGAATGAGGGAGGGAAGAAAGAAAAGAGAAATGAATTGAACTTTTCAATACTGGTAAGGTCATAGGAATGAGATAAGTTTGTGACAGAGAGTTACGGAAAGTTGGTAGACAACTTTATGCCAGTGGTTAAGAAAGCCTTTCTGCAGAGGTAATATGGAACTTGTCTTGATATTCGGAGAAAGCGATCTAATGATCTTAAAGAAAAAGGTTTCTGAGAATAAATAATAGATGCAAAGGCCTTTTACACTGAGTAATGTTTTCAGACTCTCCAGCACATTCAGAAGTCTCTTGTTCTGATAGAGATTTTGAGATTAATCAATCCAGTCATCTGAAGAAGTTACCCCAAAATCTGGCTCTGTCATCCTCCTGAGCAGGAGATGGAGGCCCCACCAACACCAGACACATCCTGGAGACTTTTGCTCAGAAGTGCTCCAGATAAGGAAACAGGCTATGCCTTGGATCTTTGCTTTGCACTGAGGTTTATGCTTAAGCTGTCCAATTTGGGGAACAGTACTAATTTTTCATGTGGAGTTGTTGCTATGAAAGTGACATCAGTCAGTGACAGCCCCAGTTGCACCTAATGTACAGTCCGATTTCTCACAGTCACATAAACAGCAACATGTTCTATGGTTTTCTCATTATATCATTTAAGGTGGCACTGCTTTTAGTATGATTTTTTCAAAGCTTACACTCAATCCTATCTCTCCTGCCCTTCTAACAATCTGTGATCCCAATATCATAAATGTTTAAGGAATTTAATTAACCAGCATCAAATTCCATGGTTTGACATTAAAAATTCTCGTTGATAAAGGTTGGATGTATTTCATGACAAAATCAGTGCCAGTGTGACTTTTACTTCTCTCTAGTCAGTGCATCCCACCTACTTCTGCCCCTAGTCAAGTGTATCCCACCTACTTCTGCCCTTGACTATGATTATTCATAACCTGACTCCACTTTTCCAGTTTTCCTTTCCCCTAGTTCCCTCAAGACTCATATTTTCTAAGAGTGACTCAGATAGATCTTAAGAGAAGAAAATTTACAGAGACCTGCAAGATGTCTTTCAAGGTTTTTTTTTTTTTTTTTTTTTTTCCATTTCCCAGGCACACTTCTGCTATGAACCTATCAGAAAAAAATCCTGCCCTGCTTTTAATAGTGGTCTCTTTCAACCTCGTTGTACCTTAAGTTGTACCTTTTATCTACGTTTCCATCTTTGGTGAAGAGAAAAGATCATAATTGTTCAGTTCTCTTTGATATACTCTAAGTGACCCAGCCATCTTTTAATGGAGTGGAGTATTCACCCATCTGAGCACCTGAACTAAGAACACAAGATCCCAGCAGCCTCAGCACAGTGTTGCTCCCCTAGACATTACCTTAACCCAGGAAAGTTGGGCTTAATTTTTTTTTAAAAGCTAACAAAAATGTATTTTTAAAAATTTATTTGAACTTTGAGCCATGGCTGTTTACTTTGCATAGAGCTAAATAACAGGTATTTTTAGAAATATATATACAGAAGTCACTTCGTTGAATTTTTCCTTGGAATGCAACTTCATATACTGTTCTTGTGGCAAAGTCATAGACTGAAATGTTTAAAAATAGCTTGATTGGCACAAATTTTTGGAACTCTCTCAGTGACAGAATTTAGACAGAGATAGTCATTGGCTTTTATAGAATGCCTAAACCAATTATTTTCTAAATTTTTGGCAGTGGCCTATGGTAAAACACATTCAACACACTTGCAATAGAGTATAGGTAAAATTTTAAATGTAGACACACATAGATAATATACACATATTCATAAAAATTTATATTTTTACATATAAAATTTTTATGTTAAAAGTTTCATAAATAAATTCTTATCTTCATAATATAGAATTAACAATTTTTTTGGTTTTCATTTTGAAAAATTGGTCATTACCTGTTTAATTAATTGAAAGTCCATTAGTGGGGTCATGCCCTACAATCTGAAAGTAGCTATTTTATGTTTGCATATTTATTTATTTACATATTTATAAACACATAACGTACACATATTTATCAGGTACATGTGATTTTCCCACACATGTATGCATTTCGTAATGTTTAAATCAAGGTATGCATATCTATTTCCTCAAACATTTATATTTTCTGTATAGTAAAGACATTCGAAATACTCAAATTCCTTTCTCCTAGCTTTTTAAAATATACCAGTACCGTATCATTATCATTAGTCTCCTTAATGTGCAAAGCACTATTTTAACTGGTTATGTTACAGTATGGATTAGGTCTATATTCAGACTGGCTAAGAATCCAAATAGTCCCATGATTTCCATGAGAAGGAAAATGTTTTTCAAGTTCTAAACAAACTATTTGCAAACAACTTTCAGAGCTCAGTTTATTTATAAATTATAGTCTGTCCATATATTTTTCAAAGTATTCATTTTTGATACATATCCATATTTCTACATCATTCACACTTGAAAAGTAACTCAAAATAAAAGCTTGAAACTTCCCTTTAAATTTCACACTAAAGTTAAGCAATTATACTTGTTTTTGTTAACATTTCTTTTGTGGAGTATAAAAAGCTAAAAGAAAGCTAAATCTAACATCTGGGATATAGTGCAGGAAATAAATGCAGAAGAAATACATTTTAGAAGTTACTTCTAAAGTGTGATAATTTATTTTCAAATGATAATTTGATAACATTTAATGCCATTTTTGCACTATTTTGCACCTACTTTTAACAGCAAAGGAGTTAACAATACATTTATTCTCATCTATACATCTATAAAATAGTCTTTCAGTAAACCTTGTGAAATGCTCATTAAAAGGTTCACATGTTTAGAAACAACAGTGCATTAATAGGAATGCAATTAAATGCTTATTGCTTTTGTCATTTAAAGCAAGTTAACCAGATGGCATGACATCCTCCAAAAGAGATTTTAAACAAACAATGGAGATTTAATTAATATGCACCAGTTAACTCATTAAATATATAGCAACTAGCTCATTACACATAAGGTAAATACTTAGTTGAGATGAATTGTATCTTCTTTTCTACATTTATCTTTGGTGTGCTTGACTAATCATGTGATAGTGACTTTGCATGCTAAAGCATTTTTAAGTATAAATATTTTGTACTTATCATAATTTTTTCTCCAATGCCAAAATAGAATTTGACATTATTTTCATGGAAAATGCATAATAATAATGCATAACAATAACAACTAGAATAGTTTGAATTTTTATTTAAACTTAATGAATAAATGTTTTTATATTATTTTATAAGCGAATCACAAACATTTCTCCATCTATTCTTGGTACCTTCACTGAATTACACATTAATATTCCTGATGAGTTTTAAATAATTATGTAACTTACCTATTTTATGCCTCTGTGCTGCTTATAGTAAAATTGAATTATGTATATTTGACCAACGAATGACTCTTCATTATTTTGTGATGCCATCATTCTTATCTTTTGATTAAAATGAACATTAAATGGCCACAAAGTAGGAGAATACAGGGCTGGATCAGCCATCTTACCCAGAGCAGTATGATAGGTTAACATGAGGCTGATCCTTACAGCCAAAGCCCTCTACCTGTTTCCATACTCTTAGGATTTTAGGTATTTCATACTTTATGGACTCAAACTAATGAGTGCCTTGGACCCAGTCTCTTTGATCTATCTTAACATTGGGATTCTTCAAAATAGCCTAAAAATTATATATATATATATATATATATATATTCAAATTACCAAATCCACTCACATCTTTGAAATTTGTTCTTTTCTTAGGACATACCAAAGTCTGCAAATTTTCTGTTTATACTAACCAACATGTCAACTAATTTTCTTATTTTCAGCTTTGCTTTGTACACTAGATGATCAGTTCCATTTGAAACACTTTCCTCTATTCTCATTAGCATATACACACACTCTGTACTTAATATCATAAATCTTTAAAATTAAAAGTGAAGAGAAATCCTTTCAGATAATTCTATTTCTAAGACACTTAAAACTTGTTTTTATACTGAATACAATATTAATCTTTAAATAATAAAAGTTTGAACATGCATGATGATGGTGCACTCCTGTGATTCCAACAACTCAGGAGGTTGAGGCAGGAGGATAACAAGTGTGAGGCCAGACTCAGAAACTTAACCAGAATATAAGCTCTATGAAGTCAGTTTTTTTTTTTTTTTTTCTGCTTTATTCAGAATATATTCTTAACATCTAAATCATGCATGACATATCTTACATTGCAGTAAATGTTTGCTGGATGAATAAATATGTGCACATTTTGAAAAATGAAATAGTATAGGAACTAATAGAGTAAAAATCCTTAATAGGAAAAACAATATTATCCCACATTTTCCTCTACTCATTTCATCCCTGGTTTTATTTCCTATATACAATTATTTTTTCTTCTATTAGCTAACACCAAATAACTAAAGATATTATATTTCAATAATAGGTGTTATGCATTAACTATTAAAGAAAATAAACTAATCTTACTTATACTGTTGCTTTTTGATTTGGAGCAACAACGCCGCAGGAGAAAAACTCGGAGGCAGAATGAAGATGAAAGAAGGTTTTTTATTCTTTGGCTTTAGCAACCTCTCAAACTCTAACCTGACTCTTTCAGCAACCTCTCGAACTCTAATACTGACTGTTTGCTTCTTCTGACTACTGACTCTTTACTTCTACTTCTTTACTTCTTTACTTTCACTTTTACTTTCTTAGAGAGAGTTTAGAGAGAGAGAAAGAGAGAGAGAGAGAGAGAGAGAGAGAGAGAGAGACAGAGAGAGAGAGACAGAGACAGAGACAGAGAGCTTCTTCTTTCTTCTTTCTTCTTCGGCAGCCTCGGCCTGACTCCAACCAGCAACTACTACTTCTTTATTAATATCAGGTGGAAACTAGAACATCTTTTATGGCCCTCATCTAACCGCAATTAGCTATCTCCTATTAGGGCTCCTTCATTATACTATTATCAGCAGCCTTTCCTCTTTCTTGTTGAATGTTAAAACATAAACTTTAGTTTTTTTCTTTTATACTTCATACACATAAATCTTAACTTTTGCCCAACCAATATCCTATAGTATATCAATTAGCTATATACTAGGGTAAAATGATCATATTTTATTTCCTCCATTTCTTCCTTTCTACCATACAAAGTTTGTGAGTTAACCTTTCCTTTTACATTGTCAAGGTTATTATATTTACATACTCATTTGCAATCATAAGTGTACCATCTGTGCATTGATCATAAAGTAAATGCAAAAGTGAAAAATCCTAATAATCCAATGTCTATTTATTGCAGACTAATCACAGTGTGGATACTTTAAAAGATACTGCCGTGGAAGTAAATATAATCTTTCATTAAATGCCCCCACCTTTACATCTTGCTGAATTGAAACAAAGTTAATCATTCTTCAATGTCCAAAATGAAGATAAGGGAAAAAACTGAAGTAGGAAGCTAAAATTGGAAGGCTGGGAATTGTGCAAACATTGAGCTGGCTTTCACTGAGTCTAGCCTATCCTTATAAGCCTCTCTTTTGTTGGCTGCATGTAGCATAGGGATAAAATAAAGCCCATGGCCAACCTAAAATGAAGTTTTAAGAGAAAATTCCATGTAAAACTAGACTAAACCCCAGGGCTCAATCCTCCACGTAAAAGTATGCAAGAACTTAATTTCCTCTTTAGAGGAATTAACAAACAGAATTGCCAGAATTATGTCATGGGATGGTTCTTAACCAGAAATCTCAGCTGCATTATAGGTCTGTGCTTACAAGTTCACTCTAACTGCATGGTCATCATTAGGCTCTCTAAAAGTTTTAGAGCAAGTTAAGGACCATCAGGAATCAGAATTTATTTGATTTTTTATTTTTCCATTAGCAGTATTATTTTTTAATAGAGCAGGTGTTTGGACATTAGGAAGAAATGAAATGCAGAAGGAATTAATTAAGTTTCTAAAGTAAAATTAATATAAAGTCCACAGAGTGAATTAGCAAAAAGGATCACATTGTGTGACTGCCCCAGTGCTGACAAAAGCAAACATAGATCCTTTCTGAGAAAAAAATCTTCATCCCTGGTATCTATGGAGAAAGGCAGGGAAGCAGAGAAATAGGATCAAGTTGGGGAATGGGGGTGGTTATACCAGACTTACCTGAACAGCAGGAACATAGGTTCTCCAGGGTAGGTGTTAAACTGTACACCAAGATTTTTAACTATTTTTAATTCACAGTCATAATTTTTAAAAATAATGAATACATGGAATTTATGTTATTAAGAACAAAATGTTAATATGAGATAATATTTATTGAATGTGTTCGATGTTTTTCATGTGTGATAAACACTTCATAAGGATATTATATCAATAATATCTGAAAACAATCCTTTGATATAAACAAACTATTGCATAGTTTGTGAAGTCATCTTGTTGAAAGATGACTTTTACCCAAGGTCACACAAATAGTCTGTGGTAAAGTCAAGATTTTCCTACTTTATCATGACTTAGTAAAAAATATGCATATTTCCTTCTGCATTTCATTTCTTCCTAATGTCCAAACACCTGCTCTATTCAAAAATAATACTGCTGATGACAAAATCAAAAATCAAATAAATTCTGCTTCTTGATGGTCTTTAACTTGCTCTAAAACTTTCAGAGAGCCTAATGATGAATCTATATTATTTTCCAGATTTTTCAATTGCTTCTACCTGTGTCAAAATGAGTATCACTAAAGGATGTGAGAAAACATAGAGAAAGGAGATATCACATGAGGGCAACACATAGCCTGAGTTGGGGATGTGAGCAACGAAACAGAATAAAAGCAGTACTTTCTCTTGAGAAGCAGCCCAGGTAGTGCTAGGTGTTTATATTTGTTTTGCTTGGTTTGTTTAGCATCAGGAAGATCATATGTTTTATCCTCTATTGATGCCTTATCCTCACCTCCAAATTCTACCATCTGTTTCCCTAAAATACAGAAATGTTACAAGACACAGGTGAGTTAATTAACAACAACTCTCAATAACAAGAAGGCTTTGGTAAATAATGTCACTGATATAATCTGAGTGAACAATGTTTTTCTGCTTATCATATAATGCCATGGACTTAATTTTGATACCATTAGCATCTTAGTCATCTTTATTGTAGCAAGCATACTAATGTCCCAGAGATGAAGTGCAATGCTCCTTATCCTTTTCTCTCCTCCAGCATCTCCATAAAATTTGTCTCTTATAGTCCTAAAAATGTTTTACTAGTGTAATTGAGGTCAGTCTGCTATGACATTAAAACATTCATAGAGATTAAGTCAGATAAGCAAGAATTCTTTAAACTAGTTTGTTGAGATGTTCAAATAAAAAGAAGCCTTTCTTTTGTTCACATATTGTAGGTGAGAAAAGAAGCTCTATTTGTATACTATTAACACATATCTATAAGGCAGTAAATAATCCAGAATCATCACCATAATAACTATGGTGGGTTTACAACTGATCTGCATTTTATTTGACATTCTTCCCATCAAACTTTGGAGCTAATTTTCCTTCTCTTGAATATGAACCAGCCTTAGTGACTTCCTTCTAATAAACAGATTGTGGCAGGAGAGATGCTGCAGGAGACTATGTCTGTTAGTACCATATCCCTGCATTCTATCTCTTACTCCTCCAGCATAGGCACCTTTGGAGCCCTGAGATGCCATGTAAAAACCTCTATACCTGGAAGCCACTATCATGGAGACATCAAGTGAAGAGACACATAGAAGTGGAGAGAGATGACCAACAAGCACCATCTCTTTCAGGACCCACCTATGTATGATTTTCTAGCTCAATTCCAGACTCTGAGTATATGAGCCTTCAGCTAATTCTAGCCCCAGCCACAATTTGACTAGAATCCCAAAGAAACAGCAGGGAGTACAATCCAGCTGAGCTCAGTCAACATTCAGAACCATGGGAAAAAATAATAAATTGAGTATTGTTCTTTCAGTCCTTGGGAATGTGATGGTTTGTCCTGCCATAATATATAACAAATGCTCTGGATTGAATATGAAGTGTCTCCCCAAAGCTCCTGTGTTAATGCATGCACATTCAGAGGTGAAATTATTAGATTATGACAGTTGTACCTCATCAATGGATTAATCTGTTTACTCAATTAATAATTTAAAAGGACTACTATATTGGGTGATAACTGTAGGTAAATGAGATACAGCTGGAGGAGGTGGGTGACTGAAGATGAGCCTTAGGGATTGTATATTTTGTGTCTGTCTCCACCTGCTCTCTTCTTGCTTTCAGGCTGCAATAAGCTAAGCAGTTTTTCTCCACCATTCCCTTCCACGATTATGTTCTCCTCAGACCTAGAGCTATGGAGTCTGCCAACCATGGACTGAACCTTTGAAAACATGAGCCAAAATAAACCTTTCCTCCTCTAAGTTGTTCTTGTCAGGTAATTTGGTTACATCAATGAAAAGTTGACCAACAATAAATTATTCAGTTCATTTATTACAGTAGCTCAGGAAAGAGCATAGTAATCGTGGCAAAAGATACCTAGTGCCTTGTGATCATAATACATATGTTTGATTTCACTTGTCTTCTATATGTAGTATTGATTACACACTATTTCTTCAGAATTTATGATAATTTAAACTTCTGAGAGTAATTAGTAATCTACTAACAATAGATAACAAATTTCAGAAGACATAATTTTATTGTAGCATTTCTGCCCCAAGGGGAAGCAATTGAGGATATTTTGGGACATACTAATACATATTGTGTGTTAGCATTTATTTAAAAAGCTCATGTGATGTGTTTGAATATATATAGAAAGTCTACTTTCAATATGCCTCTATATCCAAAGTATAGAAAGATATATGCTATATTCTCACTCAATTAACCTTGCTGAATGGATTTTAAAAAGAATAAATTATTTGTGCCTTTAAATTTTTAAGTATTATTAGAGTTTTTCCAGATGCTATCACATGCACTGTGTACACTATTACATGCTTACAATAACTGTGAGGTGGTTAGTGTTATTTCCAACTTACACATTAATGAAATAAGGGCCAAAATGTTAAATATTTTGCTCAAATTAACATAACTAGTAAATGACAGAATCAATGCTTTCGAGTTCCTGAGTGTTGATTCAGTGTTCTTTCTAGTAAAACATGGTTACCTCTCATAAACCTTTTATAAATTTGATAGACCCTCCAGAAGTTATTTAAGGCAAATCCAAAAAAGACTAGGATTATTTTTGTGTGTACATTTGCATAAATGTATATATATAGTTTTTGTGTATAATATAATACATATTTACAATATATATAAATGCATATATATTTGGTATTTCTTGGCATTACAGTTAATATCTTCTACTAAAGAAAAAGAAAGAAAACATCATCCTCCTTTATCAATTAACATTTTATTTTTGACTATGTATTTTTATATGTAATTTCCAAACAATATAGATGATCTTTGAAGTTTTAAAGGGCTATCTTAAGGAAGATTGCTAGAAGTGAAAACTGATGCTATACCAACTAGATATTAACTGTTTTATTTTAAAAATTTAATCATATTCTCATTTTTAAATATTATCTTTTCTTAATAAGGCTCAAAAATTTGGTATCAAAGTAATAATGTCTTAATTAGCAGTAAGTAGTAATAGACATAGTGGTAATAACTGGTAATTACGGCATTACTAAACAGCAACTGCTTATGTAGTGCTCTAAGATTTATGATTTTTAAAGTATATTATTTCTTTTAAGTATTATAAGATGTATTTGAGGGTACATAATCCCTGGGTTCTATCAATGTTTCTAATACCGTGAAGTCCTTGGTTTATCTTCCATTGAGCAAGAAAATAAGCAGAATTTGGTATTATGTTTCATAAGGTAAACCACAGGACTCCATGAGTAATAGGAATTTAATGACTCATTCTCAAAAATCAGTATAGCTGAACAACCATTAACAGCTAAGCATGTATATCACACAAATAGCTGACATGTGTGCTACAGTAAAATTATTATACTACTGTCCTATTGACTAGGAATTTTTCAAGTGCACACTTTCTACCCATTAAAGTATAAAGTTAAGGCTTTGTTCTCAAGTCCTTAAGTTCTCACAATCAAAAAATATCATGACAGTTAGTGACCTATCAGTTTCCTAAAGAAAAATACCTATATCCACCCATCTATCTACCTATCATCTCAAAGAAAACCTGAAAAGCCAAATATAGTGTATACTTCCACAAAAGGGTAGAAGTGGTGTTTGTAACAACTTCCACTCTGCTTTGATTGTTATCAGATATTTTAATGTGACAAACAGAGCTCTTCTATATGAAAACATCTTGTATTGTGTCCAGGGAAAACTGGTTTTGAGCATTTATGGATGTGCTAAGTTTACTGGGGGGGGGGGGGGGGGGGGAGAAAAGAAAGAAAAAGGAAAAAAACAAGATTAAGGAGACTTGCCTTTTGTAAAACTTTGACTAATTTCACTTCCTAGGGTTTTAATTCATACCTTATTTTTTGTTACCATAGCAACTAAAATAAAGAGCTGCATCAATTGAACAATATTCTATGAAGAAAACGACGCTAAGCAGAGTCTTTAAACATTAAAAAGGAAAAACAATTTAATTCTTAAGAAAGACATTCTCAGGTGCTTATTTAAAATGTACTATAATGGGAGATGGGAGTTATTTCACAGTATAATATAGTAAAAATAATTCTATTTTTAATGACAAAGCCCCTGTGTTTTCTTAGTTGACTGAACTTGGTTTTTTTTTCCTAGTTATTTAATTTTTATATAATTTGATTTAATTTTCTTGGATAATTACCTATTTTTTCAACCTTTTAATTTATCAGTTCCAGAAACAAAAGTAAAAATATAGATTCTAATGATTATGGTTTCCTGCTTTGAGAATGGCAACCAATTATACCTGTACAAGAAGACTGGCCTTTGAAAATTCCTCCTCACTCAAATGCTATTTCTAGTGCAGTTGAGGATGAGAACATTCTATTAGATTAAATTAGTTCCAATGAACAGGGAAGAATTACTAGGAAATATCAACAATGTTCTCAGACCTCTATAGAGACAGGACGGCCAAATGTTCAAGAGAGTTGATAACTTTGCTAAAATGTCATGTTCTATAAAGCAAGTCAGAAATCAAAGTCTTTGGTCAGATGTTGCAGGCAACCTGGTTCCACAGAGCATACATCCTGCCTGTTAAGGGCTAAGGGGTAAATGTTAGTGTCGGCTGAGAACAGAGAATCACACTCTAGCACCCATGTGGACGATCAATCAGAGGAGAGTAATGTGGGATGGAGGGGTGGAGAAGAAATCAGTAGAGGAAAGTGTTCCTCTCTCTAACCTAGAAATCATCCTTGTACCAAACACCCTAAGCCAATGTTCATTTTAAAATCTTTCTATTTCTTGCTTTAATTATCCACATTATCTGTGTTAATCAGCTTTTCATTGCTATAACCAAAATGCTTGACAAGAACAACTTAGAGGACAAAACGTTTATCTTGGCTCACAGTTTCAGAGTTTCAGTCCATTGTAGATCAACTGCACTGCTCTCATACCAAGGTGAGGCAGAACATCATGGTGGAAGGACTTGGTAGAGGAGCACTTCTCACCTTATAGCAGCCAGGAAGCAGAGAGAAAGCTAGAGGAAGGGGCCACAGTGAAGATGAACCCTTCCAGGGCATGCCCCCAGGAATCCACCTTATCCACCTGCCTAAAATTACCACCCAGTTTATCCATTCAAACCAGAATGGCCTTAGTAGGTTATAGCTCTCTCGTAATCAACTCATTTCCCCTCAAAATAATTCTGCATTAAGACAGGGACTTTGGGGGAGACACAGCATATCCAAACCTTAATATTACACTTAAAAATTCCAATGTTTTAGTTAATAATTTTATATTCTATTAATATTAACTATTACATAAAATATACTTTTTATGTAATATTATTATTTTGTTTTTTGCTTTGAGCAATTCTGTTATGTACCTGATAAATTAGAAGAGTTGACCAGTCAGGCTATTTTGTCCTTTCTACATATACAATTCTATCATTGATAAATAATATTTATAGTTCTCCTTTTTCTATCTCTATGATGTTTAACTTATTGTTTCTTACCTTTTTAACTAGGTGAAGTTTTATTTGCTGTTGTTGCTGGTTTATACTGTTTCTTGATTTTCCTGTTCTTTTATTTCTCTATGCTTACTCCTGGTCAATTTAGCCTGATCTTTCAGCTTACTACCTCTTTCTTTAGTTTTACTTAATTCATGTACTTACAGATTTCATAGTTTTAGTATGCAATTTTTATTTAGTTGTTTTTCTGGTCTTCTTTTTCAGTCTTTATAATAGTTTCCAATTGCCTTGCCATTTATTTAGTTAAGTAGAATTCGCTACCCAGAGTTTCTGTTAGTTGTTTTGCTGATCTTCTTGGGTGTCTGATTGTCTTTGGTTGCATATTAGATATTACAAAATATTTTTAATGAATATCCTGAAGTCAAAAATGCTGCTAAATTTCTGCTTTTTTCATGGATTTGAAGACACTTAAGTACCATTCTAGTCCAATTTCTAAAATTGTGCTATGTAGATAACAAATGTTACTGGTATTACAACTGGAGTTCTTGGCAGTTAATTTGGCATTAACCTTACATTAGCCATAATTTTCAGATTCCCAAGTTTTGATTTAATACAGTTTACTTACTTTTTAATCCCCTGCCCCACACAAAAGAAAGTAACAAAGCTTTTAAGCAATCTTACATGTTAATGTCAATGCTGTCAAGCAAACATGGCCCACATATTATACAAATCATTAAATATTTTATGTACCAAAACATATATCTTAAATTTTGTGTTTAAAAAAATTTTCATAACCTCTGGTTTCATGCCCTCTCTCCCATCTTGGCCAGTTAATTTTCAATATCATATTGGATGGTTTTGTGTATTTATGGAGGTTTTCTAAAACACATTTGACAATAATCTACATGTGTTTTTTATTCAGTGAAAGGGTTGATCAGAATAGTATAGTGTTATTAGAAGCAAAAGCCTCGTTACTTGTTTTTGTTTTAATTTTTTTTTTTTTTTTTTTTTTTTTTTTTTTTTTTTTTAGTTGTCGATGGATGGAATGCCTTTATTTTCTTGTTCATTTTTATGTGGTGCTAAGGATTAAACCCAGTGCCTCACACATGCTAGGCAAGCACACTGCCAATGAGCTACAGCCCCAGCACTTGTTACTTGTTTTTAAGTTCTCAAAAGCTTTCATTAATATTATCATTGTCATAAACATGATTATCATTATTATTTATAATTGATTAGCACTTTCCCGTTTATTTTTACACCATCTATCCATTCTTTCTTCAGTATTCTTCAATGAAATTCAATCTTTTTAGTCCTCTAAATGAAAAACCATGTGTGATAAATTTTATCAGTCTTTACTTAAAACTATTAAACTGCACTGTGGAAGTTGAAATGCAGTTTACCTGGATAAAAAGATGACATGTATATTTTCACAACACTTTAAAATATGAAATGCATTTCTATTGTCTTATGGCTTCTTTTCCTGCTGATAACATGTCTGCTTCCAGCCCAGATTTATTGGTTCTTCACACATTAATTTTCATTCTATTTGCTTTCATGATATTCTCTTTGCATTAAGTGTTCTGAATATTTTTTATAATACAACTGGTCATGGATTTAACTTTATGTGCTGTTTCCAGAAGCAAATATGACTTTATCAGCCTGAATATCCATGCCTTTCTTCCATTATTAAAATTACCAAGAATTGCCTCATTAAATATTTCTTCAACTATATTCTCTTCTGGAATTTTTACTAATAGTATCTATAATATTTTCATTCTCTTTTCCATTTTAAAACTCCCCTCCTAATTTTTTCTTTTTTTTAATTAAAAAAAATTAATTTTTTGAATACCAGAGACTGAACCCAGAGTCACTTAACCACTGAGCAGCACTCCTATTTCTTTTTGTTTTTTTTAATTTTGAGATAAGGTCTTCCTAATTTTCTTATGGCCTTGCTATGTACATAATTTATAATATTTCCACTTGTGATGTAAATTCTTTGGTTAATTTTATATGCTGAATCACTCTTGAGATTGTATTTGGCAATGACATTTGAACAATTTTATTGTAGACTTATGTCCTTTAGCAATTGTTTTATTCTGTCCTTCCTCCAGATTAATTCATTAATATGCATATTTATTTATTTTTCAACAAAAAATTTGTTTTGTTCCAGGAACTCATGTGTTCTAGGCACAGTGCAAAAGCAGAACAACAATAAAAAAAAAAAAAAAAAAAATATATATATATATATATATATATATATATATATATATATATATATGCCTGAAATGTTGGTTTTGTAGAGGTGCAGTAAAGAAGAAAACAAAACAAAACAAAAATTGTGCTTGCCCCTCACCCTTCTTCAAGTGTTTTATTGGTACTGGATAAGATTTTTGGCTGATTATTTGTCTTCATGTATTGTATTCTTGATGATAGTTTAAATTTTGATCTCATATGTATTCTTGGTGTGAGATACCTATAAATGTATGTTTCATTCAGACTTTGCTCAAGTAATTCTGAAAATGAAATATTTAAACTTTACAAAGAAAATCATTTGTTATGGTTTTGATCTTAAATATCCCCAAAGGCCCAGATGTTAAAGGCTTGGTTGCCAGCCTTTGGCACTAGTGGAATGTGATGGATCCTTTAAAAGGTGGAGCCTGTGAAAGGAAGCTAGATCATTAGGGGTGTGTCCTTGAGGAGATACTGGGATCCTGGCCCCTTCCTCTCTTTTTGCTTCTTGGCCACCATAAGGTAACTAGGTTTGCTCTATTACATTCTCTCTGCTATAATGCACTGATTTACCATAGGCCCCTAAATATAAGAGTCAACAGAATATGGACAGAAACCTCTGAACCTGTGAGCCAAAATAAATCTTTCCTCTTTATAATTTAATAATTTCACATATTTTTGTCACAGTGGTAAAAAGCTTACATTCCAATTTAGATGCCTAATTACACAAATGTTTTTATATCTTCTGTGAAACTCAAATTATCATCTTCTTCAATTTTTATTTGAATTAGCACTTAATAACTGTATGAATTTATGGGGTGTGGTATAATAACTCAATACATGCATGCAATAGTTAAGGTTCAAATCAGGGCACTTTTCATTTCCTTCTTCTTAACCAAAGTATCATTCGTTTATGTTTGAAACCTGTAAACACCTTTCTTCTAGTTCTTCATAAAATATACAAGTTGATGTAAAATAGTCACCATACTGTGCTATATTAATTTTACACTCTGATTTACTTTTTTCCCTAAAGCAGCATTATATGAGGATTCTTTATGATGCATAAAAGCATTTAAAGTCATATTAATTTTTCCTCTAGTGTTTTTATTTTTAAGATTGAAATTTCTATTTACCTTTAGTTGTTTCTTCAACAATCTTCTCTTGAATGCTTGACAATTCATTGCTGAGCTCAAATTTTGATACCCAGAACTGGAACCAAGAGTCTAGAGCTAATACAAATTGAATAAAATGCTGTGAAACTAATGTATTTTCATATATTGAGCTTTCATTTGATTTATTCAATAATATAAATGTAAAAACAAATGGTTGTAAGAGCTTTACTATTTTTGAAAGAAGCTGCATTCAACTTTTGACTGAAATATCTTTTTTTTTCTGTCCACAATATACATTTCATTTATTTATTTCATTTTTAAAATTTCAATTTGTTATATATGAGAGCAGAATGCATTACAATTAATATTACACATATAGAGCACAATTTTTTCATATCTCTGGTTGTACTTTACTGAAAATATCTTTGACCAACTAAAATATCTCAGCTAATGTTTCTTTAACATAACCTTGCATTAGTTTTATTTGAAACTGTGTTTCTGCAAATAATTACTTTGACTCAGATGCAATATTTCACATTCATCTCTCCAGATTTTATCTTATCTTTGGGGCTGTTACCCCTTTATCAGACTCTCAAAATACATGGCACTTGTATTATTATTTTCCCAACCAATATTCAAGCAAACTGTTACCCTAAATTTTACACCTTCTTCTATATTTTTCAAGCATCTATTCACAATATAGAGATAACAGTTATATAAATTATACAGGTAAATATGTCATTTTTTTCAGTAGTTACTAGTTTTACGAGGGAAATATTCATTAATATTTTGGATATAGCTTTAAAACATAATTGAAACTACCCACAATATATTTCAACCCATATTTTCACATCCACATCATGAGTAAATCATGAGATATATTCCCAAATACATTCACAAAATGTACATAAGAGTGTATAATTCTCCCAAATCATTTTGAACAAAGGAAACAAAGGATTTCAAAGACTTGTTTTTATATTTCATTTTTATATGTTCTAAAAAGCTCACATGAGCAATCAGTTTCAAAACTTATGCCAAATAATTTTAAAGACCAAAATTAAGTACTTTTATTGACATTATGATTTCTGATATCAAAGTTGCTAATGATTTATAATTTCCATACATTTTTATTAAAACACATAGAATATAGCATGCTCAGTAACTCGTGCTTCTTCTCCCTGATTTGATTTTGGTCTCCCAAAATGGAAGGATTTTTGCAAGGGAGATTCATCATTTTGTTCTTGCTCTTCCTATCTCAAATGGAACATAATTGGCAATAAATGTTTAATTATTTATCTTTTTATATGAGGAATGATTTAGGACTTTTTGTGATCACATAGGCTGACCTCTGTAAAATTAAGAAGTCTACCTCTAATTACCTAGGCTGTAATTTTCTAACATTTTCCTCTTATATCATTAAAGTCTACCAGCTGAGTTTCAAAATAATTTCTGATAACTGTTCAAAACCAAGGCACACAGTACAAGTAGAATCAAAGAATTAGAGATATTTTATGACACTATTTGTAATTAAGGGGCCTCTAGAGAATTAATGTAAATGCTTCAGATATTGTATATATTGATCAGAATCCTCATTTAGTGAGGATTAGTTCTATTAGTTCATGAAGATCATGCATGATTTTATTTTAGTTATTTACTTTATTTTTAACCTTTTCTATCACCACTTGAATTTTGTCATCAGTGCTTTTGAATATTAATTGCAAATCTACTTTAAATTTTTTTTCCTGAACATCTATCTTTAACACTGGTATTAATTTACAATATTTATTCTAATTTTTTAAAGTCAACAAATCATTCTTTTTGTTGTAGAAGAAAAGCCATCCAGATTTGAAGGGGGTCTTTTTCTATTTAATGTCTTTATATTTATTTCAACTCTCCAAATAGGGCACTAGCAGTTCCTTGTTAACACTTCTTGCCTTTAGCAAGCCAAATCAAATTTATTGACATTAATAGAATTCGAGGGATGAGCCTAATACATCCTGGACTTTAATGCTTCTTACACTATTTCTAGACCTTTGTTCTGAGATAATCAAACAGCAAACTGTGCCCATGTAGGGAGCATAATTCTTTAACTCTGAATGTTAATCTTGTACTCTTTTTTTTTTTTTATATTTTATCCTGTCACTTTAAACTGACAAATATAAGTTAAGCTACTTCTTTACCCCAAAATTAATTCTTGTGTTTTTTCTTGTTCTGTTTCATATAATCCTCCAGCATTTATACTATCTGTGGTTACATTTTATAAGCAATATGCTCTCTGTATATTTTTATATGACAGCATTTTGAGAAATATCATCTCTCTGATTCCCTAGCAAATGTTTCCTTGAATAACTGGAATGTTCAGTGATAAAGATGTAACATAATTGTATAATTAGATGAAAATAATATTTGTATCTATAATATCCTTTAGATTCAAGCACATTTTTATGAAAAATAAGTATGTTAGTGAAACTAACAGAAAAAAACACCAATCATTTTTATAACATTCAAATTACTGAATTGTAGATAAAGAAGAACTATTGTTTTCATAAATAAAAATATAAAATCCTAAAAGCCAAATGTTTGAGATTGCTTTGCATGAAATGTGTCCCAGGCTGTTTTAAAGGGTTCATCCTAACTGCCTGACTTTATCCTACAGTGTAGGTAAATGTTTGTTTTGTGTTAATTAAGAAGTCATTTAAACATCTGTCTTTATTTTATGGACTGCCTTTAAAGTGTAAAATGTGTTTTTCTCATGAGAGCATTTTATGTTCCCAAGTGGCAATTTTAAAGTAAAGTGTCTCTTTTTCAGATATAAAGTCTAATGTTCAAAGGTTTTGCCATCTGTTCTAGTAGTTGCACTTGTGAGTTAGTTGTTTGATTAGAAACAACAAATGCATAGAAAAGACATCTTCACTCTAGATAAAAAAAAAAAAAAAAAAAAAAAAAAACCTACAAATACTATATTTTTTAAGATTTGGTTTACAAATATGTTATTTTAAGAGTTTTTTTTCAGGATTAGTTGGTTCTCTTAAGACAGAAAAAAAATCACTAAATTGAACTGCATATCATTCAGAAAAATACAAACTCAATTCAATTTTTCAGTACACAATGAGTTCTTTGTATCAGTTCAAGGTAAATAAATCAATGCTGCTGACCACATTTATTTAATAAAGAGTTATAAAACCAAAAATAAATACTCTAGTTGTTTATGATACCTCTAAAAGTAAGTTATATCAAATAAGATATGAACCAACTCTTTTGAGATATAAACCAAATTTTGACAGATTTAGTCTCTAAGAGCTCAGTAAAATATTACCTAATCCAAAATTTGTTAGAGTTGTTATCAATCATTTTTAAGATTCATCAGTGAGTCACATGTTTAGATATTTGGACAGAAATTAATTTAAGAAAATGGAAACACTTAACATTTTGCCTTACAAATTGTGAGGAGAAATGCATAGAAAAGACATCTTCATTTTGCTCCTATCAAGACCAGAATACCAACTACTATGAAGAATACTCTGGAATATGTATTAATTCTAGAAACTCTTGACTTTTTGATTATTCTGGAGATAAATGTTATCCCAGAATTCTCTATCTTTAATGAATATTACATTGATATTTCAGACATGACTACTAGAAATACATACAATGACATTAATAAGTTCTGTACTCAAAAATAAAACATTTTCCTTGTTTTGTGAAAGTTTTGCTTTGGGTTTGTGTCAAGCACATATATCTGCCTAACATCTCATATAATTAGAGATTATTTTTGAACCAGTAGCCATGTTTAGGAATCTCTGGATCCTAGATAATTTTTGTATTGATCCTGAAATTCATATGTAGTAGTTGCTTAAGGAATTTTGATCCTGTCAAAATCTTTGTCAGTAACTAGCAATCAATGGGGGCTACTAGAAATCCTTACAATACTAAGTAGTTCTTGTATTCACAGCCGTCTTTCCTGTTTCATATTATGTACACAGCCCTAATAGCAGAAATTTTAAGTAACTACATGGTAGTATAATTTTGCTAACCTGTTCTTCATAATGCTAGTGGGGAAAAGGGCATGATTAAACCTTACATACAATGCACATTTGTGAAATATACAGAGTCCAAGAAGTCAATGCCAAGGCATAATCTGATTTTTTTGTAACCAATAGAATTTTTCCGAAGATGTTAGGTAGTTTTTACATGGGGCTTTCAAATTTAAATAATGCTCTGGAAAAAAAATCAGAAAAGAATGAAAGTGACCCACCCCTGAAGGTGGGTAAAAACAGAGGAACTGAAGGGCAGATGAATGACACTAGGACTGCTGTGTAGAAAAGGGGTTTATTAAGTGGCCCCTAATGGCAGGTGGGGACCGAGGGACATGTGGAGGGGGAGGAAAACTGATGGGAGGAAAGGAGATGGGGCAACAGAGAAGAAGAAAGGGGGTAAAAAGGGGAAAAGGGGCAGAAAGGGTAAAATAGGATGGAAAGAGGGAAAAGGGATGGAAAAGCAAAAAAAGGAGTGAGTTTCAGCCTGGCAGGGGTTTAAATAGCGACTCCATTGGTCCAAGGGACCCCTGACTCCATAGGCTGCCTGGGGTTGGAAGAGAAACCCATGTGCCATGATTTGCTCAGTAAGGGACCTGAGGTGTGGCCAGTTTAAGGCACCTGTGAGGTGTGGCCTGTCCAAGGTACCTGGGAAGTTTGGCCTGCCAGCCTGGAATTATCTAACACCCTCCCTTTTTGTTTTCTTAGGAAGCGGGGTGTCGTGTCTATCAGTCTGGCTGCTTCATGCTGAAAGGGGGCAACGTGGGGTGTTATTGGTTGGGGGGATGTGGGCATACAAAATAGGCAGGTCAGGATTGAGGGCGGAAAAAAAAATTCCCAGGAGGCAGGCGCAAAAAAGATGAATCTCTGCAGGTGTGAGATGGATGAATGTTCCTTGAGGCCATAGATTGGTGGGGGTGTCAAACCAAGCTTCTGCAGAGGTCACCGGGGGAATCAGCCAGCTATCCTCTTGAAGAGCACATAGGAATTGTAGGCCACACGAGTTTACAGGTAGCATCTTAACACTATTATGAAAAAAAAAAAAAAAAAAAACAAAGAAAAAGAGGGTGAGAGGGATTATTGTCCATAGGCCTGTGTTCCACCAGTCAGGACTTACAGTGAAGAGGCCAATGGAGAGTAGGAGGCTCGTGAGCAAGGTCATCATAATGAACATAGGGTGGCAGATTAAGGGCCTTTTGGAGCAAGCTGGCCAAGAGTCATCCAGGGTGTAGTTGATCCCTTTAGAATCTGGCAAGTTCGTCCTGAAGTGATGAGAAATCATCTGTGGTTGAAAAGTCATCCATGGTTTTTAACAGTTGATAATCCCTGAGAAGAAGCTGGTTAAAGGTTTGGTTAGAGATTTTACTTAGTTGTTTCTGTAGAAATTTTACGACACAGGGAAGGAAGGCATAAAATAGGAGAACTCCAACTAGAGGTCCCAATACTGGGAGAGCCTAGCTGACGAAGGGGTTTTGTGAACATGTTCCAATGGGATTGTTTTGCCAGTTGTAATTTTCCATTTCTAACTGTTCTTGTAATTGTTTAAAATTTGTCGGTGATGAGTTCTGCTCCCCTGAATGTTGAAGTTTGAACACTAGAGAAGCATGCTGAGGCATGCATATAAAGCAGGGTCTATCTAAAAGGGGTACTGAGTTATCCATGATTACCTAAATACATGTATGAAGACACAATTGTTGTAAAAATACTTTATATAAAACCAGCAACTTGAAAAATTGTGCTGTTTATATGTAATACGAAATGAAATGTACTCTGCAAACATGTATTACAAATTAGAATAATAAAAAAATAAAAAAAAAAGAAATGTAAAAATAAATAAATAAAAGGGGTAATAAGACTTCTCCTGGCAGGGAGAAGGGGGCCTTTGCTGGTATCTTATATCCCAAGAAGCCAGGCAGGTCTTCCTTTTTCATATGTCCCAGGGCTTCCTTTGCTCTCCTGTTCTCTTCCCGTTATCTCCTTTCTGCATACTGTGACCAGGCCTGTACTGTGACCAGGCCCAGTGGGATGGCCAAAAGGTGGGAAGCAGATGGGCTGAAGTGGGGAAGGGCAGGATGGTGCATCCCAGGACATATGAATTAAAAACTGTATAGCTCCCTGTAGGGGTGTAATTCCTGGGACAGGTTACCTTGGCAACAGGTTGGGGCAGGTTGTTGATAAGGGTGGAAGAAGGGCTCTGAGGGGATTAACATTTCAACCCCTCAGGGGACAGTCTCCTAACTTCCCAAAATTGACTCACTCAAATTGGCTTTCAACCTGACTTGATTTACCTGTCTATACTGACTGCCTATGAGATTCTGGCTTCATTTCCCTTCTAATTTTAGGAACTCCTTACTACTATAAGGAATGATGACTGGATATGGCTTCTTTGAGCTGAACAGGGGCAACAAGATGGGGCAAGTAGTTTGGAGTTCCCTTTTTTAGAAGTCAGGTCAGATTGAAGCCTGGGGAAGAACAGGTTGTAAAGTCATCAGGGACGGGAGCTTCTATAAGAGAAACAAAAACTTGAGTACTGAATAAATGTTGCATCATCAGGAACATGTCAATGTATACCATGAAGATGATAGCAGTCAATAATTTCTCACCAGGATGTGTGAGGGTTGAGAAGTTTTCTCTATAATAAGGCCAGAGTGGCCATGGCCTTTATTTGGGAATATAAATTTTATCATCCCCAGAGATATCAGGAATGTAAACACAACATTTAACTTTTAATGTTACAGATGTCTATCCAGATAAGATGGTAGTTCAGCTAGTTAATGTCATCTGATCTTATAAAATGTTTCTACTGGCATGATCTCTGTGTATAGTAGAGAACCCTTTATTTCTGTTACTTAGGGCTAGATAATCATACCAGTGAATATTAAGCCTATTTGTGTAGGTTAGGAAGATCTGTAGGCCTTAAACTGACTAAAAACTTTTGACTTGGCAGTCACTTAATAGTAAAACTGTTTCCTTTTATAGTTATCAGGCATTCCTGCCTAAGAATCTCTTTTGTAGCCTTCAGTCTTACCAATTCTTGGGGCTAATACAAGTATATATCTTAAGTTACATTTAACTATTATTTCTTTTCTTTTTTTTTAAATTTTTTTATTCTAAGCTGTTATAAATGACAGCAGAATGCATTACATTTCATATTACACATATAGAGCACATTTTTTACAAATCTCTGGTTGTACACAAAGTATATTCACACCATTCGTGACTTCATACATGCACTTAGGGTAATGATATTTGTCTCATTCTAACATCTTTATTTTTCTTCACCCTTTTGCCCCCTCCCATCCCCTTCCTCCCCATTGGCCATTATAGTGTTCCTCTAATCGTCCTATGCTACCCATCCCAACCCGACTGTGAATTGGCCTCCTTATATCAGAGAAAATATTTGGCGTTTGGGTTTTTGGGATTGGCTAACTTCACTTAGTATTATATTCTCTAACTCCATCCATTTACCTGCAAATGCCATGATTTTATTCTCTCTTACTGCTGAGTAATACTCCATTGTGTGTATATACCACATTTTCTTTATCCATTCATCTACTGAAGGGCATCTAGGTTGGTTCCACAGTTTAGCTATTGTGAATTGTGCTTCTATAAACATTGATGTGGCTGTGTCCCTGTAGTATGCTGTTTTCAAGTCTTTTGGGTAAAGACCAAGGAGTGGGATAGCTGGGTCACAAGAATTAATACCAAGAATCAATAAATGGGATAAACTCAAATTACAAAACTTCTTCTCAGCAAAAGAAACAATCAGTGAGGTGAACAGAGAGCCTACTAATTGGGAACAAATTTTTACCACATGCACGTCAGATAGAGCACTAATCTCTAGAATATATAAAGAAATCAAAAATCTTAACACCAAATAAACAAATAACCCAATCAATAAATGGGCCAAGGAACTGAACAGACACTTATCAGAAGAAGATATACAATCAATCAACAAGTACATGAAAAAATGTTCAACCTCTCTGGCAATCAGAGAAATGCAAATCAAAACTACTCTAAGATTTCATCTCACCCCTGTCAGAATGGCAGCTATTAAGAACACAAGCAACAATAAATGTTGGAGAGGATGTGGGAGAAAAAGGCACACTCATACATTGTTGGTGGGACTGCAAAATGGTGCAGCCAATATGGAAAGCAGTATGCAGATACCTTGGGAAAACTTGGAATGGAACCACCTTAACTATTATTTCTTAAATGCCCAGGAATGGTTGTGTTTTGGTTTTAACTGTTTTTGTTAGGTGTCTAAGATGAAGCAGGTAAAACTGACTTTTGCTTCTATCTATTAATAGCCAGCTGAGTTCCCATGGGAGTAACTCTTGGGGGAACTTGAAATCAGCTTCTACGTTCTGCTAGTGCCTTTCTGCTGGGATGAGTCCAGGTCTTGCTTGACCATGTGGCTTCCCTTGGAAGCATCAAGGATGTCTCTCCCTTCTCCAAGGACCCTCCTTTTCATAGGAAGGTCACTGATTGGCTCTCTCTTCTCCATAGGTCTCATAATCTCCCTGATCAGGAGGTTATGTGGCCCAGAGTTGCAAATCTCTTTAATCTCTTTAGAGAAGTTACCTGTTCCCTGGATTCAGACTGAATATTCTACTGGCATGATCTCTGTGTATAGTAGAGAACCTTTTATTTTTGTTACTTAGGGCTAGATAATCATGCTAGTGAATATTAAGCCTACTTGTGTAGGTTAGGAAGATATGTAGGCCTTAAACTGACTAAAAACTTTTGACTTGGCAAGAGCCAAATATTGGTTTTCTTGGCCCTTTTAATTTAACTTAAAGTCTTGATCTTAAACATTTAGCAAATTAGTCTCACCAATCTTAAATTGAGAGCACTGGGCTTTAACTTTAATGCTTATAACCTTACAGTCATTTACCCTTTTTATAAGCTGGGGTCTGTGCTCCCTATCTGTCCTGTAGGTGATAGCTTAAATTAAGCCAGGTTGTGTTTTTGAAGGCAAATTTTAGACAATTTATAAGGAAAATACAAAATAAAATTAACAAGAGTAAAAACACATTTAGTTTGTGTAATAACTATCTTGAATTTTGACTGAGTTATATACTATTTCCGCTGTTTGAGATCCAACAAGAATCACTCTTTTGACCATAATGGTAAAGGAATTGAAGTTTGATATACTTTGGGGTCATTCTGGCATGTAGTTAAGGTAGAAGGCCAGAGCCATATCTCAGGTAAGTTGGGGCTCTTTATAAATCTTAGGTCAGGTGTTCTAGTTCTGAAGCTGATCTTTGCTTCTTAAATAGAATTCTACAGAGTTTACATATATTGTTTCTCAAGTTCTCATGAACATTAGCTAACACAATATTACATTTAGAACAAATTAAAGAAAGGCTAAGAGCTTTTAACCTTTTGTGGAAAAGTAGCAAAATGCTTTTGTGTTTTACAATATCAATGTTTATAAAACTTTATATATCTTATTGATAACAGGTCCAGTTGCAAAATACTAAATGATATAAACAAATCTCCAATGTTATTTTTATGAGCCTAAAATTACCATACAACTCTAGTTTGGAGAACACCAGCTTGATATAATGCGGTTAAGGTTTCTACCTTAAGGCTTGTACACCTGAAAGATATGAACACATTTAATATACAAATAATAGCACAATTACACTGATGTTTTTATATTAATCAAGTTTAGCTCTTAAAGAAATAATATAATATTCTGAAATAATAGTTGTTGTTTAACCACAGCTGTATAATTCTTAATTCTTTTAAGATTGCTTACTAAAAAAAATTTAAAAATAAACAACAACAACAACAACAAAACCTTAATAAACACAACATTATGGGTAAATTAATGTTTTAAGAAATCCTTGTCTTCTTACCACATAGATTAAACCTTCGTTTAACATTTGACCTTAGGGGGAAAACGCAGGTAATTAGGTAAAGGGCACTTTACTCCCCACCCCCTTCGGGCCTCAGATTAATCTGGCTCTTACCAAGCTTGCAGGTTTCTCCCATTTGCATTTCAATGTAAGTCCTGGCTGAGGTCTGGAACAGGGGAGGGAGAAACTTCTATCTGAGCAGAAACTTCATACCCAAGGTGTTTAACTATTTTTTTTTTTTCTTCTATTGAATTATTTGTCTGAGTTTCTAAAAGTTTACAGTTTACGGCCTTTTGAAACAAAGGAATAAGTGGGTGAGGGAGTCAAGAGGACAGAATATTACATTTAGAGGGGCTACAGGACAGAAGAAGAGGAGGATGAAGGGGGAGGAGCCAAAGGAGTGGAATGGTGGAATGGTGGAATGGTGCAGACTTGGGAAGAAGAAGAGGAGGGGTTTGTCTGCCAAATTCAAAGCAGTTGACAAGAAACGTGCGCATGGCTTAAAAGCTAGTGCAATGAGCACAAATGAATGGGTTTGATCAGAGTAGGAAGAAAGCTTGGATATGAAGAAAGATCTCTGCCCATTCTTTCGACCACTAGCAGAAGTTGAGAAAGATCTCTCAATTACTTTGGTTATCTAAGGGATTTCAGAGGGGAGTCATCCAGAAAGGATGAAGAAGCTCCCATTTTTCCCATTCCAAACAGGAAGAGACTAATACAATATCTTGAAAAGCGTCCTTCTCAAAATAAGTATTAAAGCGAGATCCAAGTCTGTGACTTGGTCGTTACAGGAGTCAGGCAGACATGGGGTCCGAGGTAACCTGAGGACAAAGGGCCACCTTGCACAAGGATTTCCGTGTCCCATGTGAAGGGGGAGGAGAGACCCAAATCTGTAGTAGGCGAGAGGAACTTCTTTAATGCTGGAGGCAAAGGCTTTAGGGTGGGCAGATGGAGGGGGAGTTCCTGAAGTCCACCGCAGTCTTGAAGACCTGGGTGGGATGCCCCACCCCACCTCCCTTGTACAGGCCATGGGTGAGATTCCCGAACACTCAATGGTCAGTTCTCACCGCGCAATGACCTGACAGGTTTAGGAACTCCAGGGAGGAGAAGCTTACAAAATCTAATGATGCTGCAGTCAAAAAGATGAATGGAGGCTGAGCCAGGCAATTCCAAGAGGTTTATGCTGTCGGCCTGGAATTATCTAATAGGAACAAAACAACAACAACAAAAATTAAGAAAATAAATAAAATTAATTAAAATAAAGATTTCTGTAAACCATGGGAGATGAGTTGGAAATGCAGGGTGAAAGAATATCTTAAATTGTCAATCCAGGAAGATGGTGGATAGGAGGGAGGTGCCCACGGGAGTCAATCACTGAAAGAGGCCTAGTGGGAAGTTTGGACAAGTTGCTAACTCTATTCCTGCAACTGCGAGGGAGCTGGGACATTCGTGCTTCTCGGGAGGGTGAGTTGGTGAAATATAGCAAGGGTGAAACTCCAGAACTCCGATGCTCAGGGGCCCCACACGAGAATTCTACATAGGAGTCTGCAGTAACGGCGTGGTGGGCGAAAGGCCTGGGCAAAAGCTTTAAAGTTGAACAACACAGAAAGATACGAAGAAAGCTCCACTGGCCAGCTTCCATGAGGAGTAATTCCATGCAAATTACAGGGCTGGGCTGCCTGCCCGGGAGGGACACACAGGTCTGGGGAAGTGCTGTTGGACCCAGGAGAGCAATAGTGGCCATTGCTGAGGAGGGCCGGGACAGTCCAGGATAAAGAAACAAAGAAGAAAGCTGAAACAACTATATGCAGAGGCTGAGGGGCATCCAAGGATTTAGGCCAGTGCTCTGAGACCAGCATGCACCCTGGTGAGATATGGACAGCCAGCAGGGGAGGGCGAGTCTGAGGCCAGTGCTGTGGCATGAGACACTCCAACTTTGGGTAAGCATGGGGAGTGGATGCCTTCTGGACGGACCATTTCCTGGTGCCGTTCACCTGCTTACACATCCCCCCCACCCTGGAGCCATTCTTCCACTGGCCAGAGGTACAGACTTGACTCCACCCACAGGTTTTCTGTGACTGCCTGGGTGTGTTCTGGGACAGATGCCCTGTTAGCTGGAAGGAAAAAAAAAGAAGGGCTCCCCTGGGGCTGTTTGAGAATTGTTAGTGGGTTTGATTTTGATTTTTTTTTTAAAATTTTTGTTGTTATTGTTATTGTTTATTTGTTGTCTTCTTTTTATTTCTTTTTTTTTTGTTTCTCTTTGCATTCTTTCTTTTCTTCATTCTCTCTCTTTTGTCTATTTCTTCTTCCCTCATCTTTCTTACTTACACCCTGCCATTGCATTCTCAACAGAGGAGAAAACAAGTTTTATGCAGAAATCAGGATTTCTAGAACTGGGGCAACTGAATAATACATCAAAGAGGTGTAATATATTGTTTATTCTCTATTTTTCCTTTTTTTGACCCACTTTCTATTTCTTCTCTTTTCCACTAATTCCTAATATGTGGTCATTTTTTTTAAAAAAAAATTGTATTTTATTTTATTATTATTATTTTTTTTTTACTTTTCTTCTCTCAATGTATGCATAAGTTTGGTTTGTATATACATCGGTCTTTACACTGAATTTATCACTCCAATATCTCTCCTCTCTCTTCTGCTGATATTAAACTACTTCCATAGATTCCTCTTTTCACACTTTCTAAGAAAAAGTAACTCAATACCCTCACTTCCTTCCTCCTAAACATATAACCTCTGTGACCAATATTTGAAAGTATAAACCCCTTCACAAACATACAGAGTATATTGGAGACAATATCTGAATTAACAAATTCTGTTCACTGTGATCAATCTGTGATTATCTGAATAGAAAATGTCTGGTTTAAAACTGTAAAGTATTTATAAGAGGATCTGATAGTATTGTACTACAGGAGCATCATAAGGCTTTAAGGTAAAAACAAAATAGTCAAGTTTCCACAGTGCTAGAAGAAAAGTCACACAAACAATATGAAGAAACAAGGGAAGAAAGTGACTCAAACAAATCAACATATCCCCTCAGCAGATTCCCTGGCAAGCACAGTTGGTGAAATGCCAGAGTTGGAATTCAGAAATTACATATTGCAATTGTTTATGGATCTTAAGGATAAAATTAAAAATGAAACGAGGGGGCAAATACAGGTGGTAAAAGATAATTTTGACAAAGAACTTCAAAAACAAATACAGGAAGCAAAAGATTACTTCAACAGGCAGACAGAGGTTCTAAAGAGAAACCAAACAGAAATTCTGGAAATGAAAGAAGAAATAAACCAAACTAAATGTTCTGTTGAAAGCGTCACCAACAGATTAGACCACTTGGAAGAAAGGACCTCAGATAATGAGGACAAAATATATATCCTAGAGAAAAATGTAGATTACATAGCAAAAATGGTAAGGAATCATGAACAGAACATTCAAGAAAATATGGGATAGCATTAATATATATATGAGTGATTGGGGTAGAGGAAGGTGCAGTGTCCCAAACCAAAGGAATGAGTAATTTATTCAATGAAATAATAGCAGAAAAATTTCCAAACATGAGGAAGGAATGGGAAAACCAAGTTCAAGAGGATTACAGAACACCAAATGTACAAAATCACAACAGATCCACACCAAGGCACATTATAATGAAAATGCCTAATATACTGAATGAGGAGAGAATATTAAAAGCCATGAGAGAAAGAAATCAGATTACATATAGGGGGAAACCAATTAGATTATGTGCAGATCTTTCAGCCCAGACCTTAAAAGCTAGAAGATCCTGGAACAACATAATTCAAGCTCTGAAAGAAAAGGGATGTCAACTAAGAATCTTATATCTAGCAAAATTAAGCTTCAGATTTGAAGCTGAAATAAAAACCTCCACGACAAACAAAAGTTAAAAGATTTCACAACTCGAAAGCCTGCACTTCAGAATATCCTGAGCAAAATATTCCATGAAGAAGAAAAGAAAAATAACAATGAAAATCAGCAAAGGGAATCTTTAAACTATCGGAATCACCTACCAGAGGAGAAACCAAATCAAGTTAAATACCATAATCAAATAAAAAGGGATGGGAATATAAATCATGTCTCAATAATAACCCTGAATGTTAATGGCCTAAACTCACCATTCAAAAGACACAGATTGTCAGACTGGATGAAAGAAATGACCCAACGATTTGCTGTCTCCAAGAAACCCACCTCATAGAGAAAGACATCAACAGACTGAAGGTGAAAGGCTGGGAAAAGTCCTATCATTCACATGGGCTGCAGAAACAAGTAGGGGTTTGCATTCTCATATCAAACAAGACAGACTTCAAGCCTAAATTAATCAAAAGGGACAAAGATGGATATTTGTTACTGCTTAAGGGAATGATTCATGAACAAGGTAGAACAATTATAAATCTATATGCCCCAAATAATGGAGCACCTACATTCATCAAACAAACCTTCCTCAAGTTCAAGACTAAAATAGACCATAATACAATTATTCTAGGGGACTTCAACACACCTCTTTCACCAATAGATACATCATCCAAACAAAAGCTGAACAAAAAAACTTAGACCTCATTACCACAATTAATAACTTAGACCTAATGAACTTATGTAGAATATTTCATCCCTCAGCAAACAAATACACTTTATTCTCAGCAGCACATGGCACATTCTCTAAAATAGACCATAAATTATGCCACAAAGTGACACTCAGCAAATATATAAAAGTAGAGATACTACCCTGCATTCTATGAGACCATAATGAAATGAAATTGGATATTGATGTTAAAGCAAGAAATTAAAAAAAGCTACTTCTACAATCGGAAACTAAACAACATGCTACTGAATGAACAAGGGGTTGAAGAAGATATCAAGGAGGAGATTAAAAAATTCCTAGAGGTGAGTGAGAACACAAATACATCATATAGAAATCTCTGGGACACTATGAAGGCAGCATTAAGAGGAAAATTCATCACACTGAGCTCATTCCTTAAAAAAAAAAAAAAAAAAATTACTTAACATCACACCTCAAAGCTCTAGAAAAAGAAGAGCAGATCAATGCTAAAAGCAGTAGAAGACAGGAAATAATTAAAATCAGAGTTGAAATTAAAGAAATTAAGACTAAAGAAACAATTCAAATGATTGAAAAAACCAGAAGTTGGTTTTTTGAAAAAATAAATAAAATTGAGAGACCCTTAGTAATGTTAACAAAAAAGAGGAGATAAAAAAACTCAAATTACTAGCATCCATGATGAAAAAGGAAGTATCACGACAAACACCTCAGAAATACAGAAGATAATTAGAAATTACTTTGAAAACTTATACTCTAATAAAATATAAAATATCGAAGGTATTGACAGATTTCTAGAGTCATATGAATTGCCCAAACTAGATCTGGAGGCTATACACAATTTAAACAGATCAACTTCAAGAGAGGAAATAGAAGACGCCATCAAAAAGCTACCTACCAAAAAAGGACATGTCTGGATGGGTTCACAGCCAAGTTCTACAAGACCTTCAAAGAAGAACTAATACCAATACTCTTCAATTTAGTTCAGGAAATAGAAAAAGAGGGAACTCTTCCAGACTCTTTCTATGAGGCAAATATTACAGTAATTCCAAAGCCAGGCAAAGACATAGAAAAAAAAAAAAGAATACTTCAGGCCAATATCTCTAATGAATATAAATGCAAAAATTCTCAACAAAATTCTGGCAAATTGAATACAAAAACATATCAAATAGATAGTACACCATGATCAAGTAGGGTTTATTCCAGGGATGCAAGGTTGGTCCAACATACGGAAATCAATAAACGTAATACATTACATCAATAGACTTAAAGAAAAAAACCATATGATCATCTCAATTGATGCAGAAAAAGCTTTCGACAAAATACAACACCCCTTTATGTTCAAAACACTAGAAAAACTAGGAATAACAGGAACATATCTCAACATCATAAAAGCTATTTATGCAAAGCCCCAGGCTAACATCATCCTAAATGGAGAAAAATTGAAAGCATTCCCTCTAAAAACAGAAACAAGACAGGGATGCCCCCTTTCACCATTGTTACTTAACATAGTACTTTAAACTCTGGCCAGAGCAATTAGACAGAGAAAATAAATTAAAGAATTCTGGATAGGAAAAAAAGAACTCAAATTAGCACTATCTGCTGATGATATGATAATATACCTAGAAGACCAAAAAAACCCTACCAGAAAATCTTTAGAACTAGTAAATGAATTTGGCAAAATAGCAGGTTACAAAATCAATACCCGTAAGTCAAAGGCATTTATGTACATCAGTGACAAATCCTCTGAAAGGGAAATGATGAAAACTACTCCATTTACAATAGCATAAAAAAAATACCTGGGAATCTACTTAATGAAAGTGGTGAAAGACCTCTATAACAAAAACTACAGAACACTAAAGAAAGAAATTATAGAAGACCTTAGATGATGGAAAAACCTACCTTGTTCCTGGATAGGCAGAATTAATGTTGTCAAAATGTCCATACTATCAAAAGTGCTATACAGATTTAATGCAATTCCAATAAAAATCCCAATGACACTCATCATAGAAATAGAAAAAGCAGTCATGAAATTCATCTGGAAGAATGAAAGACCCAGAATAGGTAAAGCAATTCTTAGCAAGAAAAGTGTAGCAGGAGACATTACTATACCAGACTTTAAGTCATACTACAGAGCAATAGTAACAAAATCAGCATGGTATTGGGACTAAAATAGGATGGTAGACCAATGGTACAGAATCGAGGACACAGAGACCAATACATACAATTTCAGTTATCTTATTTTAGACAAAGGTGCCAAAAATGTACATTGAAGAAAAGATAGCCTCTTCAACAAATGGTACTGGGAAATTGAAATTAAACCTTTATCTTTCACCATGCACAAAATTTAACTCAAAGTGGATCAATGATCTAAGAATCAGACCTGAGACTATATGCCTAATAGAAGAAAAAGCAAGGTCCAATCTCCAACATGTCAGACTAGGCCCCAAGTTTCTTAATACGAATCCTGTAGAGGAAGAATGATTATCAAGAATCAATAAATGGGATAGAATCAAACTTAAAAGCTTTTTCTCAGCAAAACAGACAATCAGTGAGGTGAATAGAGAACCAACTAATTTGGAACAAATTTTTACCACATGCACTTCAGATAGAGCACTAATCTCTAGAATATATAAAGAACTCAAAAATCTTAACACCAAAAAAACAAATAACCTAATCAATAAATGGGCCAAGGAACTGAAAAGACACTTCTCAGAAGAAGATATACAATCAATCAACAAGTACAAGAAAAAATGTTCAACATCTCTGGCTATTAGAGAAATGCAAATCAAAACTACTCTAAGATTTCATTTCACTCCAGTCAGAATGGCAGCTATTAAGAATACAATCAATAATAAATGTTGGAGAGGATGTGGGGGAAAAGGCACACTCATACATTGCTGATGGGACTGCAAAATGGTGCAAACGTCATGGAAAGCACTATGGAGAGTCCTTGGAAAACCGGGAATGGATCCATCTTATGACCCAGCCATCCCACTCCTGGGTCTATTCCCAAAGGACTTAAAAACAGGATACTACAGGGACACAGCCACATCAATGTTTATAGCAGCACAATTCACAATAGCTGTGTTGTGGAACCAACTTAGATGCCCCTCAGTAGATGAGTGGATAAAGAAAATGTGGTATATATACACAATGGAGTATTACTCAGCAATAAAAGAGAATAAAATCATGGCATTCGCAGGTAAATGGATGAAGTTGGAGAATATAATGCTAAGTGAAGTTAGCCAATCCCAAAAATCCAAATGCCGAATGTTTTCTCTGATATAAGTAGACTGATTCATAGTGGGGTTAGGTTAGGGAACATAGGAGGAGTAGAGGAACTCTAGAAAGGTCAATGGGGAGGCAGGGGAAGAGAGGGAACAAGGGGGTATGAAGGGAAAACAAAAAGAAGATGATAGAGTGAGATGGATATCAATATCTTAAACACATGAGTGAAGACTTGAATAGTATGAATATTCTTTGTATTGAAATAGTGTAATGTTAAAGGTGCTCTATATATGTAATATGAAATGTAATGAATGCTATTGTTTTGTACACAAAGTGGAATTTTAAAAAAGTATACCATAAATTATATAATTATGATTTTTTAAAATTAAAGTCCACTGCAAATTTTCAAAAGGCTGAAGAACAAGATTAAAACTATATTTTTATGAAGATTGATAAAAATATTATCATCATTTACAATGTGCAATATAGGTTTTTAATAAATATGTCTTAGTTTAATTAACATAATTACTTGAAGGGGAAATTCTCAAAACAATCAAACCTAGTAGAACTTGATTACAGTAATTTTTACAAAGGTAGTGATGGAGATATAAGATCAAATGTAAATTAAAATGTAAAACTGTAGGTCTGAATAAACAGGTAAAAAATAGAGAGCAAGGTTGTAAGACACAAACATGCAGTGGGCTCAATATGAGGAGGTTTCCCTGGATCTACTTGCAGCATTTTTGATTCCACCCAGCATACCCATGGACAAACACTCAACCTTACTTCTGTCCAGTTACAGGTTGATTTACTTTCATTTCTGTTGCTCATTTCACATACTTTTATAAAAGAAAAAAATATGTATCTATACCTAGGCATGCATGTGTAAATCCTTTGCAAATTGAGAAAGTTCCATAGCAATGTAGTGTAACTAATTAATATAATAATAATAATGATAATAAAAATATGGTAGAAATTTACTAAGAACTTAACAAGCATTGGGCATGTTGCTTCTCATTTCACATATACCATATCAAAATTTTGTATGTATGCATCATATAATAGATATCATCATTTAATGAATATTTTTCCTTTGTATAAAATGGAATCTTACGTACCTGTAATTAATCTTAGATAATATTCACTGTTTTTTTCTTTATTGGTGACACTTGATTTGTCCAAAATGTGTACTATATACATTGTCTCTCTACAAAATTTATGTACGGAAAACCTAACCCAATGTGTTGGTATTTGCAGCTAGGGCCTTCAGGAAGTAATTATGCCATGAGGATGGGGCCATCATAAGTGAGATTAATGCCCTTCTAAGAGTCCAGTCTATCTCTCTTTCAGTCATGTGAGGATACAAAAGTTTACTCTCTGCAACCCAGAATTCCCTTCATCAAAATAACCATGTTGGTATGATCTCTGACTTAACAGCCTCAGAACAGTGAGAAATATATTTTTTTTTCCATTTATGCTACTACTGTGTGGCAATTTGTTATAGCATTCTGAATGACTACAAAAGAAAGAACCCATGGAAAAATCTCCAAAGACTTTATTATGAGACTCTCAGAATATATACTTGAAATTTTCATTTGCAACCAAATATCAATTTGCTTAGTTGCAATTATTATTATTGTATATTAATATATTATTATTATATATTAACATGACAAATATATGTTCAAATGAATCTGTTGATTTCCCCTACTATAAGGTTTCAACAAGAAATTTATGCCCCATGTAGGCAGACCTGATCTAGCATAGTAAAATGCAGTTGCTCAGAGACCTAGCATATATGGTTAGGGATTATGTTAATGGTAGGGAGATGGAAGAGCAAACATGTTCTTTCAGCTCTTCAACTTTGCCTCTCGGGTAGGGAAAGGCTCTCCTGACTCCTGAGACAACCCTTATACACTAATATTACCTCAAGCAAAAACTATGGATGAATGGATAGGGAAACTTTGGTATATATGCAAAATGGAATACTACTCAGCACTAAAAGAGAATAAAATCATGGCATTTGCAGGTAAATGGATGGAGCTGGAGAAAATAATACTAAGTGAAGTTAGCCAATCCCGAAAAACCCAAGGTTGAATGATCTCTTTGTTATGAAGATATTGACTTATAAAGGAAAGGGGGGGGATGAGAGGAATGAAAGAACTTTAAATAGAACAAAGATGGGGGAGGGATGAAAGGGAGCAAGGGGATAGGAATAATGGTAGAATGAGTTGGCCATCATTGCCCTAAGTGCATATATGAAGACACATTTGTTTTGAAAATACTTTATATAAAACCAGCAACTTGAAAAAAAAAAAAAAAACCATCAGGGGACCTAATCATGAAACATACTCTCTATATTTCCTAAATTATCAGTTTTATTATCCTGAATATTTTTATCTGGTTCTAGCTCCCTACAGTGTCTTCTCTCTGGTTCACCCCATTCCTGTTCCTGTGATTTTGGGTTATATACTCTTAAGATTTTTAACAATCTCTTTCATTTGTTGACATTTGTTAAAATGTTTATGAAAAATTGAAAAGGTTGTTTCCATCAGAATAATCATCATTGCTTCAAAGTATTTGAAAACAACAGCATGAGAGGCTTTTTCAAATGAGTAGAAATCAAATTAGTAAATGAATAAACAGAAGCTCAAATCATATGAATTATAAGAAATATTATGTAAACATAAATTTGCCAAGTGTTCATTTTACTCTTTCAACAACTAAAAGACAAAAAAACTGGGTCCAACATCAAATAATTAAAATGCAATAGGGAAGATGTGTATATTTCTGTAGTATAACATACTAATTTTGTAAAAAGCATTAAAACATAGTAAATGTTACATAGCATGGGTCTTTGCCACACTGTTAAACTCTGCTCTTGTAACCTAAGTAAATTCTGAGTATATAAATAAATAGATGTGGCTCTATCTCAATATAACTTTATTTAAAAAGAAAACCAAACAATGGGCCAGATTTGTCCATTTGGCCATTATTTGCTTTTACAATAAAGCATGGATGTAGTTATATAGGACTCCATTAACATATGAAATGTATATGCTGAGCTAAAAATATAAAAATAGCTAATTGCCTGTTATTTAAGCTGAGCAGGTAAATCAATATTTTACAGTATTAAGATAGCAAGCAGAATTTGTGTTAATTCAAGTAACCATATCCATTGGCAAGGATGTAGAGAAAAAGGTACATCATACATTGCTGGTGGGACTGCAAACTGAAAGCAGTATGGAGATTCCTCAGAAAAGGGAAGGGAATCACCATTTCACCCAGTTATCCCACTTCTTGGCATATACCAAGAGGACTTAAAATCATCATACCATAGTGACACAGCCACATCAATCCTTACAGCAGCTCAATTCACAATAGGTAAGCTATGGAACCAAACTAGATGCCCTTTAACAGATAAATGGGTAAAACAAAAATGTGGTGTGTATATATATATATATATATATATATATATATATTATATATCCATATATATAATGGAATATTACTTAGCCATAAAGAATAATGACTTTATGACAAATGCATGGATCTGGAGACTATCACGATAAGTGAAATAAGCCAATCCCCCAAAGCTAATGTTGAATGTTTTCTCTGATATGTGGAAGCTAACCCACACTAAGGGGATGGGGGAGAATAGAAGTTCAGTAGAGTAGACAATGAGGAATGGAGGGAAGGGATAAGGAATAGGAAAAAGAAAGACAGTTGAATAAATATGCCATAATTTTCTCATATATGTATGAAAACAACAGTGAATTCCACCATTGTGTATATCCATAGAATGGGATCCTAACTAGAATGAGATATATTCCAAGCTTGTATAATTATATTAAAATTGATTCTACTGTCATGTATAACTAACAAATAAAAATTTAAAAAGTCTGTAACACTTTTTTTAACATTGAATAATTATCTGATGGTTCATAATATCAAGCAGCTAATTTTTATAGTATGTTATTTTAAAAATCAGTAAGTAGGTACACATACACATAGGTACACATATCCATACACATATGTACAAGCACATGCTAAAATCTAGAGCTCTAGTTCTGGGCTATCTTTTAAGCTATAATCTAATATTTCAGTCTACCTATAGCACCTCCATTTATATACCTAATGTTCAAATCTCAGTGATATTTTACCAAGACAATTTTTTCTTCCTAATTTTCTTATTCCTGTTCCTTATAGCCATTATTTTCCCACTTTATAAAGAACTCGTTCTTTCCACTGACCATTTTTGCTCAACTGTGTAATCATTCACAAAATGCCAAAGATGATATACCAGGTCCAAAATGGACCTATCTGTATAACAGAGGACCTTTGTTCTAGATCTCATTGATTCTTTTTATAAACATTTGTATTGAGGTTGTTTTAGCTTTTTTTTTTTTTTTTTTTTTTTTTTTTTTGCTGCTGTGACCACAGACCTGACAAAAAAAAATTAGAGGGGAAAAAAGTTTATTTTAAGGCTTGTGGTTTCAGAGATCCTGGTCCATAGACAGCTGGCTTCATTCCTTGGGATCCGAGGTGAGGAAGAACATCATGGTGGAAGAGTGAGGTAGAGAAAATTGGCCCAAGACATCATACCAAGAAGCAGAGAGGGAGATCTCTATTCAAGAAGAACAAAATATATATCCCAAAGGCAAGCACCCAGGAACCCACCTTCTCCAGCCACACCCTATCTGCCTGCAGTTACCACTCAGTTAATCCCTACCAAGAGATCAGTCCACTGATTAGGTCAAAACCCAATCATTCTCCTCTAACCCTTCTTGCATTGTTTCACATGTGAGCTTTATTTATTTATTTTTGACACCTCACATTCAAACAAAATTATATATGTTCCTTTCAAAGATTTTTCAGTAAATTTTTAGTGTTTTTCAATCATCAATATAAGTTTTTGAGTATTTCTATCATATCTAAATTTCCCCAATTCTCATTTACTTTTTAACTTTGGCTATTTTTGGACATTTCATATAAATGGAGTCACATAATATGTAGCTTTTTATGCCTGGCTTCTTTCAGATATCACAACACATTTGAGGTAATCCATTTTTCAGCATATTTGAGTAAGGCATATTTTGCTGATTTTTATTGTTTTATATAGATACACTATTTGTTCACTATTTGGTGAAACTAGGATTAGTACCAGTTTTCAACTATTATAAAAAATGCTACCATGAACATTCACAAACAAATCTTTGTGTTAACATGTATTTTCATATCTTTGGGCTATATGTCTACAAGCAAAAACAATTCTCTATTCTCATCTAGACATTTTATTTTTTTTAACTCCTACCTTTGGGTTTATGTTTAGGTTTATGATCCACTTCAAGTCTTTTTTTTTCTTCTTTTTTCATTTTTTTTTTTTTTTTTTGCATCAATATGGTGAGAGCTAAAGCCATTTAAAAATGGTTATCCAATTGTTCCAGCATGAAGTTTTTAATAAGACTGTCTTTTCCCATTGAATTTTCCTGACACTTTTGTTTAAAATCAATTAGTACATATTTTATTTCTGGACTCTTAATTCCATTCCATTGATCTGTATGCCTGTTTGTACATTACTATACCCTGTGCTAATTACCATAGCCTTAAGTAGTTCTGATTTTGGGTAGTGTGTTTTCCAATGCTATTCCTCTTACAAAATTATGGTCATTCTAGATTCTTCATATTCCGTATGAATCTTAGGATCAGTTTGTCAAATTTAAAAAAAATAAATAAAGCCAGCTGTGATTTTAATTGGAGTTTAATTGAATCTATAAGTTATTCATAGAAAAATTTTACCTTAAAATACTGTGTTTTTTAATGCAATAATTTGGAACATCTTTCTATTTATTTCTAAATTCATGATTTTCTCAGCAATATTTCTAAATTATCAGGTGTCAATACCTGCACTTGTTTTGATAAATTTATTTCTAATTACAGTTGACTATTATTATGTGTATATTCTGTACTTGTGAATTCACCTACCTACTGCAGTGTATTTTGAACCCTCAGATCAATATCTGTGGTGCTTTCAAAGTCATTTGAATATATGTAGAAGTGACAAGAATATCTGAGTCACTAAACATGTATCTGGACAATGGAGTTTGAGCAAAGCAATGACCAGACTTCTTGTTTCAGCTCTTGTACAGAGATGATCAGCAGATGAAGAATTCAGCAAGCTATGCACGTGGAACAAGAAACTCCAGCTCTGTGGCCAGTGGACAAGGTTTGAATCCCAAGGCACCTGTTTTTAAGGTAGGTTCAGTTAAGTCACTTAACTGTTATGAACTTTGTTTACTCTTCTGTCAAATTTTTTAAAAATTAATTCTACCAGGCTGAGTTGATTTAGAATTTAATATTATAATCTGCTATATATATATATATATATATATATTACATAAATTATACATATTACATAAATCATATAACTATATATATGTGTGTGCATGTGTATGTTTTAGTTTTTAACATATTTCTTCTAGGAGCAATGATTTGATATTCACTATTCAGTGTTAGTGGGGACTATGTAGAATATAACTCACTGCAAATGATGAAAATCAACTATGTATTTTCCTAAGGTTATCATGAAGGGAATTATTTTAAAAGTGTCACTTTTTGGATTGTTTCTAGTTTATAAAAATAAAATTTATTCATGTATTTTGGCCTTGCTGAACCTTTTCTCTTGCTGAACTTATTCATCATTTCAAATAATTGTGTGTATATATATGTGTGTGTGTGTGTGTGTTTGTGTGTGTATCCGTCATGGCATTCTATATAATCATGTGCTTAAGTAATTTTGCCTCATTCTTTCAGTCTGTATGTATGTGTTTATTAATGCACTTCATGTATGTATACACATACATGTGTATATGTATATGTACATATGTATTTGTGTGTGTGTATATATATATATATATATATATATATATATATATATACAACTCAATTTCAATATTGAATAGGAGTGGGAAGTATAGATAGGTTGCTTTCCCTGATTTTTTTTTAAAGAAAGCATTTCATCTTTTATAGGCTTTTCATAGTTGCCAATTATCAAATTGAGAAATATCCCTTCTATTGATAGTTTATTAAAAGTGTTGAAGGGTGTTAGATTTTGAGCAATGCTTTATGTCTCTTATGATGATCCTGTAACTACTGAGTTGATTCTGTTAACCTGCCATATTATCTTAAATAATTTTAAAAAGCAAAGCAATCTTGAATGTCTGGCATGAATCCTACTTGGTAATGATGTAGAATGTTTTTTTAATGCTTTGCTATTGACATTTTTTTGTTCATTATGGCAAGACTGCCTTAACAGTTCCCTTGACCAAACTTTAAACAGACTTCTTTCCACCTCTAGGCTCCTATCTTCTTCTCCTTGGAGTACTTGTTTAAGGTAACTCTTATAATGGTCTTTTTCCCTTTGAGTTGTAAATCTGTTCAAGCATCCTATGAGTTTTGCAACTCAGGATTGTCTTAGAGACCTGAGAGCCTCCTTTTGAAAAGTAATCAAGGAATATAGATCACTTTCTTTAGTCTCCCTGGGAGAGAGGGGTTTAATTTATATGTAGGCATACTTCTCCATTTTGTAAAACTACCTCTTGAAATCTTGTCATACAGATTATACACCTTCTGTATTTGCTAATTTGCCTCATGAAAAAGAAAATGTAAACTTTCTCTTCTTTGTTTTTTACATTTCAGGTTGGTGATCTTCCTTTTTTCTTCCTTTTCTGCCTACTTTCTTGCTGAAGAAATACTTATAACCGTTTTAATTTCTTTATTAATTTTAACTTTTAATTATTATTTTAGCAGTTGCTCTACTGCAGAAGCCCTGATTTAAGAGCTGGCTGAGACCGCATTTGTTTACATTAGAAATACCCTGGACATTGTAGTCTCCCGAATTCTCACTTGCAAGACTTAGCCTAAAATTTCATGGGACTTGACGCGAGATTGAGAGGAACGACTCCGGAAAAAGAAAGCCTGCCGGTGCCATTCTCCTGCCGGACCGCGTGAGAGTGGGACCTTACCCCGGAGAGAGCCTATAGAGTGTTTGCTTTGTGAAAGCTGTTGTGTGTGTGAGAGTGGGTGATTGTAAAAGAGAGAATTAAAATAATCTTTTATTTTCTATCTTGTCTCTGAGTTTTTTCCACAGCTTCGCTGCTTTGAATGGCAGCTTGCCCGCCGGCAGCAACACTCTACAAACTATATAAACATAAATATGTCACAGTCTACTTCAGATTAGTACTAATTTTATTGCAATATAGAAGTTTTGTTTGAATACAACTGTTTTATTCTCACTCCTTTAATGGTTGTTGCCAAACATCTCTATGACATAAATTCAATGAAACAGTTTTTTAATATATATACATATGTATATGTATATTATACATATGTATATTATATATTCTGTACTTGTGAATTCATATATATACACCTGTGGACTTGACTTATATACCTTACATTTCATTTGGAGAACGTTTTAGTATTTATCAAAATGTAAGTTGACTGGCAATACATTTTCTCAATTTTGTTTATTAAGACTCTTTCACATATATTTTTGAAATATAGTTTTGCTAGGTATAGAATTCTTGATTAATAGTGCTTCCCCTCACACTTTGAATAAATCATCCCCTCATCCTGTCTTCCCTATGATTAGAAGCATTCAGCCATTATTCCTCTGTAAGTGATGACTTATTTCTCTGTTTCATTTTTTAAAGTATATTTTCTTTGTTTTGGTGTTCAAGAGATTGAGTTTGACAAGTATGAGTAAGGATTACTTTGTGCTTATCCTATTGATATTCATGGATTAATTTTTTAAAACCATGTTTGGGAAGTTCAAGATATTTTTTTCTTCCCAAAACATTTTTGCTGTTATTCTCTGAATCTCAGATTTCTGTTATTTAAATATTAGGGTGTTATATGTTGTGTCAGGCATCTCCAAATATTTGCATAAAACTACTTCTTTAATCTATTTTTCCCTTCTCTGAATACAAATTTTTCTATATCTATTTACCATCTATCTACAAATTCACTAATTTATTTTTCTACTATCTCAAATATATTGTTGGAACCCCAAAGTAATTTTTAAAAAATATTTCTTTAGTTGTAGGTGGACAGAACACACCTTTATTTTATTTATGTGGTGCTGAGGATTGAACCCAGGGCCTCGCACATGAGAGGAGCACTCTACTGCTGAGCCATAGCCACAGCCCCCCATAAAGTGATTTGTTCATGTCAATTAGTGTACTTTTAATCTGTAGAATTTTCTGTTCTGTTCTTTTCTTCTTCTGTTTGTTTTGCAGTTTCTATCTAGGTTAGTTGCAAAAGGTCACTGCTTCCTCTGTCAAAACTTTTCCACATTGCCAGTATAGGTGGTGCACACCTGTAATCCCAGCAGCTTGGGAGGCTGAGACAGGAGGATTGAGAATTCAAAGCCAGCCTCAGCAACAGAGAGGTGCTAAGCAATACAGTAAGACCCTGTCTCTAAAATACAAAAATAGGGCTTGGATGTGGCTCAGTGGTTGAGTGCCCCTGAGTCCAACCCTTGGTACAAAACAAACAAACAAACAAACAAACAAACAAAAAAAAAAACTTTCCCACCTTAAACCTTCAAGAATGAAAACTACCTTCCATCTTTTAATGAAGTAATTCCTACTTCAAATTAGAAATGCTTTATCACTATTTTTGAGTATCCTACTAACCACTTGGCTATTTTTGCTATGGTGTGATTTTCCAGACTACATAAAAATCCCTGAAGGCAGGAATTGTACTTTCCTCAGTTTTGTGTCTTTTGCACCATCTATTACATTATTTTATACTCAATAGCTGCTCAGCAAATAAGTTAATTAAATCAAGCTAAACAATTGCATTGTGGTTATTGCCAAAACTTTTACTAATATCAACAATATCCCCATAGTTCTTACCTTTCAGGGCAATATTAAACATTTAGGAATGTTAAACATTACAAAGTCCTAACTATAGGTGGATTACTAACCAGTACATGATCTAGGGTGCTTTTTTCCTGAGGCAACAGAACTCCTGCTTCAGGGCCATCACCATAAACAACTTAGGAGCATCCTTCATATGGCAGTCATTTCAAAAGCTTCCCCTTGTGTTCCATAGACTGCAACCTGTACAAAGATATGCATAGGGTCCTATTATTAAATAAGAAATAAATGTACTATTTATTTAGCTGGAAATTAAAAAGTAGAATAAATATAAGTTTGACTTAGTTCCTATAGCTATACATTCAACTCTTTGTTATTTCTGTGCTGTGCCCTCCTTTCCATACAGTGGGTTTTTTGTTTGTTTGTTTGTTTGTTTGAACCTCTGGTGAACATCTCTCATCAGGGAAAATGTCTGTCAGTGGCTCAGTGTTTGCAACTGTACATGATGACATCATGCAATTTCTGAAGATAGTAGGAATTTTATTTTTCTTACAATTGTTCATTTTTGTTTGTTTCTTTTGTGGCACAGGGGATTGAACTCAGAGCCTGACACATGCTAGGCAAATACTTTATCACTTAGCTACATCCCCAGTACACAATGATTCATGTTAAGAATATTTTCTGAAAGTAAATTTATTTCACAGAAATCGTGGCAAATCTACTCTTTAAAAAAAAAAAAAAAAAAAAAAAAAAAAACATTTATTTATTTGCTTTAGTTGTACACAATGCGTTTATTTTTACATGGTGCTGAGGATCAAACCCGGGTGCACACGTGCTAGGCGAGCGCTGTACCGCTGAGCCACAATCCCAGCCCCCAAAATCTACTCTTTTTAAAATTGACATGCATTTTGTTGCATGCCAGTTTTTGTGGTCAAAGAAATGCCATTATCTAATTGGTTTAATTAGAGTTCTTAATCTCTTACCAGAGATTAAGTTTACTCTCAGATAAGTCAGAACTAAGTTTGGAGTTCAGAGTTAGGCAAGGAGAGAGTTACATCTTGAATGAAGAACAGATAGTAATAGGAACCAAACAGATTTTTTTGATAGAAAGTACAGAAATTAGTTCAGCAACACATTATATGAATTATACATAGTTATTTAAAAGATGTCAAAGATTCATACTTCATATGCTAATAATTGTTGTCATTAACATAATGAATAATGTATCTTACCTTGCGTTTATTCTTTCAAGATTTATAATCAACCATCTTCCTTCCCTTTCTGTTCTTGGTTAAAATTGAGAATAACTTGATGCATATCCTCAATCAGAACTTTATCTGTATTGTTTACTAGATATAATCAGATTGCAAATATTTTCAGCTACAAAGTAAAATGAATATTGTAACTAATTATTTTTGATAGTCATGTAGTACAAACATTAAGGTTTAAGTCTGTTCAACTTACCATTTTTTTTACACTTGTTAGCATTGAAAGGTCTTTCATACTTTTAATTAGCTCTTTCTTCTTCTATTCTTGACAAGTGGAATATCATCAACTTAATAGAGGAAGATACTCATCCACCCGAAAATTTAATGAACTGACCAAGGACACAGAGTGAGACTGACAAAAATTTAATATCCACACGAGCAGTGTTAAAATTGCCCTACCAAATGGAGCATAACATGCTCGATTTGGAATTTGGGGTCACATTAAAGACTGATTGCTCAGCAATAAATCTAGCCAATGAAGAAGTAATATTAATAAGCCATTAAGATGGCTAAACTTATATAACTGACGATGCAGCATTCTGTTATTATATATATTTTTTTTTAATTTAAGGGGACAGTTATTACCAAGGTGTGGCAAAGTGGAAAATATACATATTTTGATGTCAAGTATATATGTTGATGGTCAAATGAAGAAAAGTTATGTATCATTTTTATGCCAATTTTTCATTCACTTCCTCTTAAGCCAGTTGCTAATAGTCAAATATGATAAAAGGACATATTCTGGTACAGCCATTCTGAGGAGTAACCTGGAAATAGTCATTTAAATATACATATATCCTATGGCTAGGGTAATATTATTCCGAGACAACAAACTTAAACCAAGTCTGCTCTGAGGAAGCAAATGTGTCTCAACTTACTGAGACCCAGTAATTTTGTTCTTAGGTGTTAAAGAATTTCATTCAATGATCTACAGATATAGATGCATAAGAATCATCATGGGAAAGTAAATAAGTAAATACTTATATTAATCCTGAAATCTTAACTAAATGGAATTAGCTAATTTATATTAATACCCAATCTTCATTATGGTAATTTTATAATGTATATTTTATTAGTAATTATATGATAGTTTAAAATAAAAATATCTTTGTTTAAAATATATTAATTACCTCTTGTTAATTTCTTTCTTGTAAGTATTCATATTCTTTAGTCAATATCTTATTGCTTTATATTTTGTTTGCATAAACTTCTTCTGTTTTTTCCAATTGTGTAAAAAGTTTCCCTTTCATTTTTGTCATAATATTGGGCCTTTCTTATTAATTCTTTTATATAGAATTGATAAGTTTCAGTTTTAAATTTTGTTGAAATTTTTATGAGATTTCACTAACCCTAAAATGAATGTTAAAATTTACATTACTTGTGTTATTCAGTTTTCCACAGGAAAATATTAGTCCTTTATTTACATTCTCTGTTGTTATGTTTCTCAGTGTAGGTATGCTATTTATCTTGTTTGATTTCAACATAGAGTTTCTAAACACTGAAGTCCACACAAATTACAATTTTGTCACCATTTTTATTTTTTCTGTTACAATTTCAGTTGAATGCACCATTTGTTAGTACAAAAAATTAAATGTGTTGAAAGTATGTAATTACAGAACTGCCAACCATTTCTTCTGACCAGTAATTCTGAGGCCATGGTTTTGGGTACTTGAGAGAGACAAGTAGAAGAGATTTTTTTTTTTTTTTTTTTAATTTTGTTAAGACTCAAAAAAAAAACTTCAAATACAGCTTTACTGTAGATTCTTTCCTTTTACCTAAATGAAGAAAATTCAGTCATTAAAATGTTTTATCTAAAAACCAACAAAAATATGCACACAAAGCAATCAAGATTGTATCTAAATTTAGTTGTTGTTTAATTAATTCCCAAAGAGGTATTAAGCACATTTCTGATAGATTTCTCTACGATAAAGTTAGAGTAAAAATAAAATAAAGTTACTGCTCTAGTAGGATCTAATGGTAAAAAAAAAAAAAAAAAAAAAAAAAAAGAGGCAAATGAAGACACATAATAATAATGAAAATATTTAATAATAAGCAGCATAATCTTAGAGGGGGATTCTCTGTGAAGACAGTAGAAGGGGTTGCAGTGATAGTACAAGGTTGAGTACAGGCTTTAAAGAAGCATCTGAGGAACATCCTTTTTGAGGAGTTTACAATTTAGTAGGAATATGGTTGGATAAAAAAAAAGTCATTTACAGAAATAGGAGAAGAGGACTCTATGCAGAGCGACAAGAACAAAGGCCCTAAAGTAGAAATAAGTTTAGTAAATTTGAAAATGAGAGAAAGCCACCTAGGTTGGACAGTGAAGCAATGATTTAGGGGTAAAAAAAACAGCATTGTATAGGTAAGCAAAGATTCTTCTTACTTCACACAACATAAACATGATTTAATCTTATTTGAGAGTTTTTTTTTTTTTTTTTTTTTTTTTTTTTTTTTATAGGACTAGTGGTTATGTAATACATGAAGATGTTAGGTAGCTATTGAGGTAGCCCATCGGAGATAGAAAAGTCATATAAACCAGGCGATGATATTGAAGATGATAAAATTGGTCAGATTCAGTATATTTTGGATATAGAATTGTTCATTGATTAGATATAGAAACTGAAACATTGCAATAAATAATGAATTGTACAGTTTTAAATTAAACAATTGGGAATTCAGTGCAGTTACATAGTGAAATGGAAATCTAGGGAAGTATAGGACTAAAGGAAAAGCTTCAGTAATTTTACCAAACATCAAGAGTAAATGACAAGTAGGGAACTAACTATTTCTGGTTCTGGAATATAGAACAAACCACCAATCACATATGGATGGATAAATTGTTTCTTCCTAGGTGCTATTTCTCTAGCAGTTAATCACATTGGATTATTTATTGTACAACCACATAGAAATTCCATCCATTCACCTCATGTAAGATGGTTTCCAGTCTGAATTCAGTGTCCATGTCTTACCTGTAATTAAGAAAGCTGAAGATTCTGGCTTGAGACATGTTATGATAGCATACTGAGATAAACTCTTACATAAATAAAGCTGTGTACATATTTCTACGTGAAAGCTAAAAAAGAGGATAATATCACATTTTCAATGAAAGTTACAACTTCATCAGAACTAATGCTGAACTCCAAACTTAAAGGTAAGTCTCAATGTCTACAAAGAAGTCAATAAGAGCATACATCAACTTTCAACAGAGGAAATTTATGTAGAACCTTAATCACCAGATTAGCATTGATATAGTTGAATCACAATAATAGTATTTAAACAAAAATGCCATTTATTAGAAAACTACATATGATACTATTATGTCATGATTTAAAATTTATAATCCTTAGGTATAGTACGTTCTTTAAAAGTATAAATAAATATATGGAATGGTAAATACTAACATTAAAATACCCTGTGTGTGCTTCTAATGGTGCTAAAAGAGAATGCAATTAGGGAGTTGTATATTAAAGCAATAGGATTATATTTGCATTATTTTCTTTATGAGAATCATTGTTGGCATATCTTTGTGTGATAGATAAAGCAGTTGTAAATGTTTACTATATTACTCTTGAATGTTTTTATATAAAACTTTTCTAAATAATTTTAGGGAAATTTTTGAAAGTAGGTAGAGTTCTAGCAGAGACATAATTTGAGATAATACTATACCTATACATGAATACTAAAGACAAATAAGAATAACCCCCCAGTAAAATGGGCAGAAGGCATGTAAACACACTTAAAAGGCATATAAATGGCTTCTAAATCCATGAAAAAGGTGCCTGGTATTATTAATCCACAGAAAAATATTAGTTAAAAGTCATAACTACATGCCATTTCACATTTGTCAAACTTATTATAATCAAATAGATTAGTATTAGTAGGTATTAGTGAAGATGTGGAGGAGGGGAATTTTCATATATTGGTGGGTATTATGTTGAAGGAGCCCCAATTAGGGAGATGGCTAGTACGGTTAGCTGGAAGCCATAAGTTCCACCTGATAATAAGTATGTATGTGACGCACCTGTAAATGCACGTGAGGCACCCGCAAAGCTAAAGGTATATAACCGGGTGAAAGCGGTCAGAGTTAGAAGGAAGAAATTCATTCAGTCAGTCGTGCAGTCGCTCAGTCGGTAGAAATGAGAGTCAGAGTGGTTAAGAGTTGGGACAGAAGAGAAACCAGATAGAAGAAGTAATTGCTGGTCAGAGTCAGGCCAAGGCTGCTGAAGTAGAAAGAAGAAAGAAGAAAGAATCTCTCTAATCTCTCTCTCTCTCAAGCTCTCTCTCTCTCTCTCTAAGCTGAAGAAGAAAGTAAAAGTAAAAGTAGAACTATCTTCATTCTGCCTCCGAGTTTTTCTCCTGCGGCGGTTTGTGGCTGTACATCAGGCAGCTAACATTATGTAAAATGATACACACGGTCATTTTGGAATTTTTTGAAAGTTTCTTTTAGTGATTAGCAAACACACTCATCTCATGATCCAGAAATTCTACTTCTAGATGTATGTCCAGGAGAAACTGGAGCATATATACACACAGAGATTACAAGAATATCTACAGCAGTATTATTATTCAATGGAGAAAAATGGAAAAAAGCCAAACTTTCATGAGTAGGAGAATAAACAAACTATGGTATCTAAATACAATAAATGATATTTAGTAAGACAAGGAAAGAACCACCACACTGATAAACACAACAGCGTAAGTTAAAATCAAAACACATCGAAGCAACCAGACAAAACAGCACAAACCATATTATGATCCATTTTATGGTTTAAGATATGAGGTATCCCCCAAAAGCTCATGTTTGAGACAATGCAAGAAAGTTTATATATGAAATGACTGGGTTATGAGACTCTTAATCACTGAATTAATTCCCTGATAGGGATTAGTGGGTGGTAACTGTAGGCAGGTAGGGCTTGCTTGCCTTTGGGGTTTGCATTTTTTTTTTTTTTTTTTTTTTTTTTTTTTTGCCACACGCTTGTCAGATAGAGCACTAATCTCCAGGATATATAAAGAACTCAAAAAACTGAACACCAAAAAACAAACAACCCAAACAATAAATGGGCTAAGGAGCTGAACAGACACTTCTCAGAGGAAGATATACATTTGATCAACAAATATATGAAAAAAATGTTCAACATCTCTAGTAATTAGAGAAATGCAAATCAAAACTACTCTAAGATTTCATCTCAAACCAGTCAGAATGGCAGTTATCAAGAATACAGACAGGCAATTAGTGTTGGTGAGGATGTGGGGGAAAAGGCGCACTCTTACATTGCTGGTGGGACTGCAGATTGGTGTAACCAGTCTGGAAAGCAGTATGGAGATTCCTTAGAAAACTTGGATTGGAACCACCATTTCTCCCAACTATCCCACTCCTTGGTCTATACCCAGAGGACTTAAAATCAGCATACTATACTAACTCAGCCACATCAATGTTTATAGTAGCTTCATTCACAATAAATAAACTGTGGATTTACATTTTGTCCTGGTTGATTATCACCACCTGAGCCACTTATCTCCACCACACACTTCTGCCATGATGTTCTGCCCCATCTCAGGCCCTGAGGAATGGAGTTAGCCACCTATATACTGAGACCTCTGAAACTATGAACCCCAAAATAAACTTTTCCTCCTCTTATTGTTATTGTTAGCTCTTTTGGTCACAGAAGTAAAAATGCTGACTAAAGTATTTCAGTATTTATGAAGTTCAAGATAGGATAAAATTAATACGGGATATTGAAGTCAGAACCATGGTAGAGTTCTGACAGGATGTTAAAGGTAGATTGGTGAATTCCAGGAGAGAGTTTTACATATTCTATACCTTAATTTTAGTAATATTATCTTAAACCAAGATTCTCTGAACTTTATATTTCATAACTCTATTTTATTGCATGTAAATTATGACCTTAACAAATAAAAATAATAATTGTAGTACTGTCTCAATATAAAGGCTAGAAACTTTAAAAGAAAATTGTATAGCTTGCTGTATCCTTAGTTTTAAAGGAGAACTCAGATCTTCAGGGCTCTGATATTTGGCCTGTTGAAACATTTTGCTCTATACTTGGATGTATGTAGGAGCAGGACTCATTTTACTCACAGAATTATAGCAGAAGCTTGCCTAATGAATCTTGAAATATGTCTGTCAAATGATGAAAAAAGAATGTGTGTGCATGATCTGTGAAATACAGAAATGTTTTGCGCTGTGATTTATGACAGTACTGCATGAAACTCTAAAATCGTAGGGCTTTGTATTTATACAACATTAAACCCCACAATACCTGCCTTCCATCTCGACAGGGCCAATTATTCTCTATTGTCATTCATTTTCTATTGCCAGTGTATAACTATATTATCAATCTCACGTGATTTATCTGTTTCTTGATCAGATCACTATGGTGTACCTGGTTCAGGTGACACAATATAGATTTTAGGATGGAAATTCATCACTCTTTGTAAGGCAAAAATTAAAGGATAGAAGAAAGATGAAATCATTCTGAAGTAAACGAAGTGAAACTGAAGAAGCAAAAGTAATTTGTTTAATGTTTTAAAGAAATTTTCTCATCTATGTAAGTCAGGAGAAAAATCAAATACTTAGAAGATTATTTTTTAGTTGTGTATTTACCTTCCAAACCATTGTAGTAACAAAATGACCTTACCATGTATTTTAGAAGCCCAAGCCCTCTCCTTATGTGATCTCTCCAGTCACTGTATGGACCACCATAAAAATGCTTCTCCATTTCCATGTCCACAGGGGAAGGGCATAAGGAATAGAGAATATTCTCACTCTTTGACTGTGGTCAATATATGTTCTATGGTAGAAAAACAGAGTCAGAAACAGGGACTAATTTCTAAAAACAGCTTATTTGAGGAATTTACACTGGGAAAGAAACAAAAAATGACTGGGCCATACATGCAATTAGAACCCTGACCACAGTCCTGCAGTAAGCATGACAGGCAACCAAACACTGAGAAGTTGGCCCCAAACAATCAGGCCCTGGGTAATGACTGTCACATTCCTTTATTTTATCCCCCTGTGCAGGGGCCCTAATTAAGAAGATAGCTAAGATTGCAGTTAGCTGTAAGCCATAAAGCATTACCACCTTCCATGATCTCACGAGACTTGGCCCAGGACATTGCGGATCTGGTCGGCACCATTTGCATGCTCTCGCGAGACTTGGCCCGGGACATTGTGGATGGGGTCAGTGCCATTTTGTGGTGTGGTTGGAGGAGTGTGGATGGCGTGTTGGAGTTGTTGTTGGAGCCGGACAGAGAAGCTAGCAGAATAAAGAGGCTGTTTGTTTCCAGTCTGCATCTGAACTTATTCCTGCGGCATCGTTGCTCCAAGCGGCAATTGCTTCAGGCAGCAACAGGTGGTGGCCCATCGGGGAATTCGGCCAGCAGGTAAGAACTGAAAATGGGAGCAAAAATAACAAAAGGTCGAATAATAAAAGCCATGGATGAGTTTTTCAATATTGCGGATTCAGTGGATAGTGAGGAAAGTGATCAAGAAAGCATAGCCACTGAGTCAGTTAATACCAGTGAGAAGAGTAGTGGTGTAAATTCAAAAGTAAGAGCTGCAAAAGCCATCAAAATCTTATTGAAATTAGCCGAAGAATATGTACTCTCCTTAGAAGCTGAGATTCAAGATACCAGTAAAACTGATAGTAGTGAAGAGGAATCAAAAGGTGATTCTGGGAGCACAGTTTCCAGTAAAAGGAACAAAAAGAAATTAAAAAAGAAAAAGGACTGTCAAGTAGAGGAACCACTTATGTCCCCTACTCCCCCATGGGTGGAATCCATTACAGAAAATATGAAGGATATTACTAGGCATTTGCAAACCCTAGAAACAGAAATAAAAAGTATTTTTAAGCACTTATGTGCTATTGAGGATAAAGAACAGATACATTGGGATCTGCCAGTATTTGAAAATAAAAATGGACAGAGGGTCCACCAGTCAGTAGATTTCAAAACAATAAAAAATCTCAAAGAGGGAGTAATGACGCATGGACCCCAAGCTCCTTTCACGCTGAATATGCTAGAGTGCCTTAACACCTTTAGCTTAACCCCCTCAGACTGGAAAAGTCTATGTAAAGCAGCATTAAGTGGGGGGCAATACTTGGTTTGGTGATCGCAATTTTAAGAACTTTGTATAGAAACAGCTAAAAGAAACACAGCTGCAGGGTTTGGAGACCATAATATGGAAATGCTCACAGGAGAGGGGCAGTTCGCAGACTAACAGGCTCAAAAATATTATGTCCCAGGTGTATATGCTCTGATATATGCAGCTGCCTTAAAGGCATGGAAAACTTTACAAGGACCTGGGGATCTACAAGGTAGCTTGTCAAAAGTGATTTAAGGACCTGATGAGCCATATGCTGACTTTGCTGATCAACTTTTGAGAACTGCAGGTAGATTGTTTGGAGGCGTTGATCAAGTTATGCCATTAGTTGTTCAATTAGCATACGAAAATGCTAATAAATATTGCCAGGAAGTCATCAGGCCATGGACAAATAAAAAGGATCTCTCCATATATATACAACTATGTAAAGATATAAATGATGCCTTTTGTCACAGGAAATGTGATTACAGCTGCAATGAGAGGTGCTTCCCCTCAAAATTTCACAAGGGCTCAACCTAGACATTATAATAAATCAGGATATTCCAGGCAAAATTATCATAATCAATCAGGCTATTCTAGGCAAAATTCCCAAAGAGAAATAAGACCAAGCTCATACCGTGCCCCAGGCCGCTGCCCCAGGAGTAAAAAGGAAAATCATTGGGCCAATAAATGCCATTCAAAATTTGACATCTGTGGAAATCATTTGTTCAGGAATTCAGAAAACGGGGCATGGGGCCCAATGCCCCGGGGCCCACAAATGTACGAGGCATTGGAGGAGGAGTATCCTCAAGCATCCACTCAGATGCTTCCCCGACACAACCCTTACTACCCATCCACTCCCTCACCAGAGGAACAGGAGGAAATGTAGGATTAGACCTCTGTTCTACCGCCTGAATAGTGTTAACACCTGAAATGGGGGTTCAACTGATTCCCACAGGAGTCAGGGGACCTCTTCCCTCAGGGATTGTAGGATTCATTCTCGGGTGAAGTCCTAAAAGCTTATTAGGTTTGCAAGTGACCCCAGGTATAATAAACTCAGACTACAAAGGGGAAATAAAAATAATGCTTAGCTCACCCCAAAGTATAAGTTCTGTTAATCAATGAGATAGAATTGCTCAGCTGCATCTCCTTCCAAATTTACATAATTCATTTAAAATGAGTATGCCTCAAAAAAGGAACAATAGAGGATTTTGTTCCACTGACTCAGGATCCATGGCTTGCTGGGTTCGGGATTGTTCAAGGAGGCCTATGTGTAAAATAAAAATCCAAGGAATAGAGATGGAGGGACTGATAGATACTGGAGCTGACTCTTCCATCATTAATCTATGGCAATGGCCCAAGCACTGGCCTCTGCAAAAAGCTTCAACCAGTTTAAGAGGCTTGGGATATAATAACCTCCCAGAGAAAAGTACGGTAATTTTAAAATGGGAGGATGATGAAGGGCATAAAGGAACATTTCAGCCTTATGGTTTACCTAACCTACCGGTTACTTTATGGGGAAGAGATATTTTGCAACAAATGGGAGTACACCTTGCAACCAAGCCTGCAGGTGTTAAATGTGAAAATCTACAGGGTAATCTTAACCCTAAAAGAAATCATTATCAAAAAGTACCGGGTAATCTTAAGCCTAAAAGAAATCATTATCAAAAGGTACAGGGTAATCTTAACCCTAAAAGAAATCATTATCATAAAGGAAAAATATGTTTTTTTTTCAGGGTCACTGAGAAAATAATTTTGAAAATACCATGGCTTTCTGATAAGCCAGTGTGGGTCCCTCAGTGGCCCCTATCTAAAGAGAAATTACAAGCGGCCCACCTACAAGTTCAGGAACAACTAGAAGCAGGACATATAGAAACTTCCACCTCTCCCTGGAATTCCCCCACATTTGTGATCAAGAAAAAAATCAGGAAAATGGCGATTGTTATATGATCTTAGAGAAATTAATTAAAACCATGCAAATCATGGGCCCTACTCAACCTGGACTTCCTAATCCTGTAGTTATTGCAAAAAATTTCCATCCTATTACTCTTGATATAAAGGATTGTTTCTTTTCTATTCCTCTACACCTCTGGATACCCCCAGGTTTGCTTTTTCAGTTCCTATTATTAACAATAATGGCCCTGATCAGAGATATCAATGGAAAGTTTTGCCACAGGGAATGGCTAATAGCCCCATTATGTGTCAAATCTATGTAGATAAAGTTATTCAGCCTACCAAAAATAAATACCCAGAGCTTATGTGCCTCCATTATATGGATGATGTTTTGCTTGCTCATCCTAATGAAGAAGTCTTATTCACCATATTTAGTGATATATCAGAAAACTTGAAATGATGTGGACTAAACATTGCTACGAAAAAGCTTCAAATTAGATCTCCAATATTATATCTAGGATTCCAAATTATGGACACTTTTATTAGGCCTCAAAAAATATTAATTAATAAGGAGCATTTGGCCACTCTCAATTACTTTCAAAAATTGCTAGGAGATATTAATTGGCTTCGCCCTACACTAAACCTCACACTTGCAAACTAAAACCTTTATTTGACATAATTCGCGGGGACCCTGATCCATCTTCATTGCGAACATTGACCCCTGATGCTAGGAAAGCTTTAAAGTTAGTAGAAAAAGCCATCGAAGGAGCTCATTGTGATAGATTAAACTCAACCGCTGATGTTGATTATTATTTCTTCACAGTATACACCCACAGTAGTATTTTGGCAACAAGGGCCTTTATTATGGATACATTTGCCCATCTCTCCTAAAAGTATAATTGAGTCTTATACTTCCATGGTGGCTAAACTTATTCTTCACGGACTTAAGACTTCTACTAAAATATTTGGCATTCACCCTGCTACTATTATTACTCCCTATTCATCATCACAGATTGAATATTTATGCTTCAATGATAATAATTGGGCTAGAGCTAGATGCTCTACTTCTGCAAATTTTGATAATCATCTTCCTAAGTCTCCTATATTATCTTTTTGTATCAATCATCCTATTATATTTCCACAGGTAATAAAAAATCAACCTATTCCTAAGGCATTAAATGTATTTACAGATGGGTCCTCAAATGGTACTGCTGCAGTAGTCACTAAAAAAGAAAATATGACTTACATAACTGCACACAAATCAGCTCAACTAATGGAACTGGAAGCTGTGGTAAGAGCTCTGGAAAATTTTAGAGAGTAGCCCATGAACATTTTTTCAGATAGCCACTATATTGTACATGCCATCCCAAAATTAGAGCTAGCAGGACCAATAGCACCTCATACTCCAGCCTTTAAATTGTTTTATCAAATACAAAAACTTTTGTGGGCAAGAAAAGAACCTTTATTCGTAGGGCATATTAGAGCACATACCAACTTGCCTGGTCCCCTCCATGAAGGTAATCAAAAGGCTGATGCCCTTACCCAAACAATCTTTAGACTTTCAGCGCTCCAACAAGCTACTTTATTTCACTCCCAGTTTCACGTCAATATCACCACCTTGCAGCGTAGGTTTAAAATCACAAAGAAGCAAGCCAGAACAATTGTAAAAGATTGTAAATCTTGTATGACACGTTTGCCCAATCCTCATTATGGTGTTAACCCTAGAGGATTAATGCCCAATCATTTGTGGCACATGGATGTTACTCATGAGCCAAGTTTTGGAAAATTGCGATTTATTCATGTGACCATAGATACATGCTCAGGCATGATTTTTGCTTCCTTACATTCTGGAGAAAAAGTTAAAGATGTTACATCTCATTGTTTTCAAGCTTTTGCTGCATTGGTCATCCCCAAAATTCTTGAAACAGATAATGGCCCTGCTTATATGTCCTCATCTTTCAAACAGTTCTGCGCAAAATTCAATATATCCCATAAAACAGGCATCCCATACAATCCTCAGGGTCAGGGCATTATTGAAAGAGTAAACTGCACACTGAAAATCATGTCATTAAAACAAAAAGAAGGAAATTGGAAAAGTCCTAGGGACAGATTGGCAGTTGCCCTGTTTACCTTAAAATTTTTAACTTTAGTATCTGATGGTTATTCTGCTGGAGACAGACATTGGAACCCATACCAACAACATAAACCTTTGGTTTACTGGAAGGATGTTCTTTCAGGTACATGGAAGGTCCAGATCCAGTATTAATTTGGGGGAGAGGATCTGTTTGTGTTTTTTCAAAGCACGGATCCTCTCCAATATGGATACCATCTAGATTAATAAAGAAGGTACCACATCAAAAGTATCAAAATGAAGTTGTTGAAGAATCAAGATTAATAAAAAGGTACAAAATCAAGAGGACCAAGATGAAAGTATGGAATGATTCCCTTAAAAAGAGTCCTTCAAAATATTTCACAACTTAAGTGTCATTCCGCCCAGCCAGGATGAGGAGATCTCTCTTTAGTGTGCACACAATTGCATTTTTTTCTTTTTTCTCTTTTTATATATGTCTTTATGTCTGTGAATTTGTCTAAATATCATGTAAATATTTACATTTACATGAAATTTAGTATAAATATAATATAATTTGTGATGTCACAATTATATGTTTGTAGGTTTATATGTCTGTCCAGTGTGATGTCACAAATAACAAAGCGCACTCATGAAAACATATACATATATATGGATCCAAATAACTTTAATTCATTTAAGTTTAAGAGTACTCAATTTGGGTAAATAATTTAATAAGTTAAGGTACCTTCAATTTTGATTTATAGGTGTCCCAGGGATTTCTCTTTAGCAAAGAATATGACTAATGCTGTATAACCTGATATTTTGGTGTTTTGACATAGGAATGTTTATTTGTAATTAATTTTATTTGTTTTATAGCTGATTAATTTGAGTTATTTCAACAGATAATTTTATGGAAGGTTACAGAGACTCGAGGGTCCAGCTAACAAATTATTTTTCCAAAGTGCCTTTAGCTTTTCTTTACTCTATCTTTAATGCAGTAAATACCCTCAGTCTTTTTTGTTTTGTTCTGAATATGATATTTTGCCAGCTTATGTTTGTGGGAGCTCAAGCAGCAATAGGTGTGAGCAGAAATCAATTTTAATTTTCTAATATAATAATTCTATTTTTTAGTTTGACCACTCGCCTCTTGACTCAGTGCTGGAATAGCACTGCCTTTCCTTTAATAATTGATGCTTGAGTTTCTAGGTAGCAGGCCCTGAAGATTTGCCGGTGGCATTGTCTAGAAATAAAAAAGACTGCTGCTGCTACAGCTGCAGGGATCGTGGTCGCTGCAAGCATCCCTGCTGCTCAAGCATCAAACAACCTCACCAGCAGTGTGGCCTCTCCTCTGCATGCATGGGGCCTCCTAGATCAATGTGTTATAACAAGTGGACATTTTGATCTTTCATTGTTTGGGACTTTACGGGACAATGCCTTGCGGGTATTTGTCTAGAGAACTCGGCGTGTTACTAGATAGAACTCAGGGCAGCTGATTTGTTTAAAGAATTTGATATGCTATGCAACTTGGCTCGTCAGCAGAAGGCTTGTTGCTTTAAAGCCGCAGCATCTCCTCACAATTGGACGGCTGTTAGTCATCATACACAGTCAATCCTGAAGGGCTTGATTAGATGGCTGGTAGCCAATGACAGGTAATATCCCCAGAGGGGGACAACCTAAGACAGGCACAGTCGCACGGGACAGTCTCATGTGGCTGACATATCAACCTAAGACAGGAGTCAAGGGCACAGCCTTGATTATCCGATGATGGGTAAGAATGTTGGTTGCACATGGACGTCCTAGAGCATCCCCTCTTTTAAAACCAAAGGGGGGAAATGTAGGAGCCCTAATTAATGAGATAGCTAAGATTGCAGTTAGCTGTGAGTCATAAAGCATTACCACCTTCCATGATCTCACGATACTTGGCCCAGGACATTGCATATTTGGTCAGCGCCATTTGCATGCTCTTGCGAGACTTGGTCTGGGACATTGCGGACGGGATCGGCGCCATTTTGTGGTGTTGTTGGAGGAGTGTGGATGGCGTGTTGGAGTTGTTGTTGGAGCCGGACAGAGAAGCTAGCAGAATAAAGAGCCTGTTTGTTTACAGTCCACCTCTGAACTTATTCCTGTGTCGTTGTTGCTCCAAGCGGCAATCACTTCAGGCAGCAACACCCCCTGTACTTGCCTCCAACTCAGGATCCACCAGGAAATACTCAATAAACTTCCTGATTCAATTATGTGTGGTTGCTGGATTTGTAGTTAGTTCACTTCCAATGACTCCAAGCCAACAACCTCCAGTCAGGACATAGCCTGTAGGTGTTCTCACTGTAGACATGAGCAGTAAAGATGCTGGGTTGAAACAAAGTTGGGAAAAGGAAGAAAAGATGGTGAAATAGAGAAATAATAAATAGGAAAATAATGCTGAGAAAATACTTGTTGCTAGTATGGAGAGTGATAATAAGGACATAAAACCAATCAAGGGAAAAGAAAAATAGATGTTTACATCAGTAAGAGAACTTGGCAGGATTTTAATGTCATTATAGTTTAACTGAAGAGATCACAGAAGCTTACAAATTTATAGATGAAACAGGCAGTCAGAGATAAATATAAGATGAAGAGGGTCACAGAATTCTAAGTAATAGAGTATTTTTTTTAGCATTGCTTATTACCAGTTCAAAACATAAACTACTTTAATGGTTTCTGAATTATTCTAGACAACACCAGTATATTGCTGGTCATGAACTGAATTTGTTTTTGAAGTAAGTGCAAATATATTTAAGCAAGAAAATGTCTCTTAAAAAAACAGATTTTGAAATTAGTGTAGACTTTCATTTTTAAATCCCTGCTGTGCCATTTGCTGTCAGTATAATTTCTGGTAATTATTTAACATTTATTAATCTCAATTTCTTCTTCTAGAAAAGGAGAATAGCAAGGTTACCTCATAGTGATGAAGACAGGCAATTTAAGTAAACTTTTTAGCATCACACGTGGCTCAGAAAAGATGGTAAATATGAGGAAATGCTTCTATATTTGGATAAAATATAAGAATACAGTTCATTTGATTATTGCTTAGCAGCTTTAATACATCCATTCATATATATCCACTTACATGAAAATACACATATATATATTTCAACAATACTGTGCAAAAGGGCATGAGCTACTACCTCCATTTTCTATTAAAAAAAAAATCTTGAAAGTCAAAAATATTAAGTGCTTTGCCAAGAGTCTACTACTTAATAATAGAAACTGAACTTAAGCCCATGACTTCTGATTTTTCTGGGACCTTGAGAGTCTTAGATTCATAGATATGTTCTTGAGATTGCATTCTTTCAAAAAAAAATTGCAACATTCTACCAATGACCCTAGAAAATCTTCATTGTTTCAGAGATAACCAGAGTGACTATCAGGGATCTTTCCTTCTGAGTATTTATGCCTTAGTCCTGTCATGTATACATAACTGCTCCTTAGAGCTCAGAAAGATCCTTAAGGATCATTTTGACTGACCTCTTATTTTGAATATGATGAAAAAAATATTTCCCAATTTGCATCAAGAGAGTTCCTGGAGTTAGGTCCTCTAACCAGTGATCTTATCACTATAAAACCTCTAGTGTAATTTGACAATTGCAACGTAAAAAATAGTTTTTGCTGAATTATTTGCCAGGAAAATAACTGTCAAGAAATTGAGAAATGGAGTTTAATGTGAAAATGCTATGTGTATTTACAATTTTACATATTTATTACCCCTATAAATGTTTGCCATCTTTTAAAGGAGCATCTTGTCCATTTCTGACTGTCATTTAAGGTACATTTATTCCTGACCTATAAACATTTTCCTGACACATGCCAATGGTAATGTCCCTTGTTTTATAGTTTCACATACATTTTACAAAACTAAGACAAATGTATAGTGATACTATATAAAGGCATTTGTGAAGTACTTCCATGACAATGAATTCAATGAATATCAATGAATTCCTAGGACACATGTATAAAGCAATTATTATTATTTTCTGTAGTTGATAAATAAATTTGAAACCTTTAGAAAATGAATAATTTTTATTAATATCTATAAAAATTAATTGCTAGGACAGGAGTTCTATACTTTTGTATACAAAAGCATTTGGGCACATTTAAAATATAATTTGTGATTCATGCTTCAAAACGTAAGAATTATGAGAGTTTATTTTCTTCATTTTGTTACTCTGCTAAAGTAGAGCTTCCTCTCTGTAGAAAGTTGTATGAGGATTTACCAATCATGTGCACAAGCGTGAACTCCAATTACCTGCCCTTGAGAACTGCAGGAAATGAGGAGAAAGGAAATTTCTTCTCCAAGGCTGAAACAGAATACAGGCAAAATGGACACTTACGCTGATTACACATCTCAGCTTTTGCTACAATGAACATAGTTGTGCGGATATTTCTTTGACACATTGATTTCATTTTCTTTTGATTTATACCAAGAAGTGAAATTATTATATTGTAGTTATATTTTTAATATTTTGAAAAACCTCCATACTACTTTTCATAATAGCTATACTAATTTCCATTCCCACCAATAGCATATAAGAGTTCTCTTTCTCCACATTGTCACCAATAGTTGCAACTCATATCATTTTGATGATAACAGCCATCTTAACAGTTATGAGGTGATATCTCATTATGGTTTTAATTTTTATTTCCCTTATGACTAGAGATAAACATATTTTATATACTCTTTGAATATTTGTATGTCTTCTTTGGAGAAATATCATTTCATTTTCTTGATATTGTATTTTTTCCTTTTTGCTGTTTTAATGTGACCTCTAGAAAATTTAAAATTACACATGGTATTCTCATTCATGAATCAACTTATTATTTTGGACAGCACTAATTTAATGGGGAAAACTAAAATCCATTCCTTAACCTATTTATATTTTTATTGTCTATTAAGTAAATGATATACTTTTTGTAGATGATATCACAGATAAATCTATTTATAGAAGTAGAGCAGTTAGTCAAGTGATCTAAGTGTTTAGTTCCCTTACAAGTTAACTTCTCATTGAATATTTAAAGATTGGTATGTTGATTTTATACATTATTTTCATAAACTTGAATATGCCACTAAGAGTGGCATGTATTTTGCATGTTAAGAAACTAAGTATGTTTGTTCTGCTGATTGTCAGGTATTGGCCCATTATACACTGACTACAATCATGCCATACTATGAACCTTTTGAAAGACAGCTGACTGATCAGTATTCCCCAGTTAGAAATCATATTATCTGTTCTGTGTGTGTTTATATGTGTATGTGCTTCAATCATTATCATCATTTCTAAAATTAGATCATCTCACTTTATAATTGATTTGACATTTGGTATTTATTTTTGATAAAAGCATTCATAAGTATAGTTCCAAAGTCACTTTTTTGTCACCTCCTCACACACAGCTTTTGTTACCAAGAGATATCAGCTTTCCTAATCTTTTAAATATTATGATTGATTATATTGGTTATTTTACTGTTTCTGTAAATAATATGTGCATATTGTTACTTCTTCATGGTTCAGTTTTAGTCATTACCTATGGATCAACAGAGTTTGCTTTCTGTCATAAGTTATACCCTTATGAGTACTCAGATGCAAACACATATAAAACACCTATATTAACCATACAGATCCTACTTTCCCATTGCCCCATTCTCAAGTGACAGCTACATTATTATTTTGATTAGATTATTTTTGAAAAGAAATGGAAGCCAGTGTATGTGTTCAACCCACAATTTAACAACTCAGAATGTCATGTTAAGGATACTATCTTTAGTGAATAACCAGGGTCAACAACTGCTCATTGGATGAGGGGCAGCAGTGGAGCAAAAACTCAAGTCTTGTATCCATCTATGTTCTTTTCTTTCATACCTGTCCATTACTCATCCATTACTTTGCTATTAGAGACCCAAGGTTGGAATTTACTATAAAAATTTTCAGAAGGTAGGTATATCAAATAACTATTCATGGAGGAAGAAGAGCTTGAAGGCACCCATGTCCTTCAGTGAATGAATGTAAACCTGCCTCATTTATTCAAATAAAGAGGATGTACAGGGAGGACAACTCTCAAGATGTCAAAAATCAAAATGCCTACCTTGCTAAACTGGGTGAGATATAATGGTCAGCTGCCCATTCTTCATACCCCTTGAAGGATGGCAGAAACAGAAACAATTGAAGAGTTAAGGCAAAAGGCTTTTCTGGTAAGGATGTCAAGTTTCAGCAAATGCCTAAAAGCTGGGAGACACAGGATATGTTCAGGGAGTGATAAGTTTTCAACTATGAGAAAAATAATGAAGTTCACGTAGAGAAGTCAAGGGAGATAAAGGTGTAGAAATAAAATCAGACAACATAAGGTGAGGAAAATGTCTGAGATAATCAAATTCAATCTCCTGTCCAATGTGGGCATCCCTTCAGACTCTCACATGGCTTTATGATTCTGAACTAGAGGTCATTCCAATTTGGATCCAAGACCTCAGGGAAAGAGCTTACCTGCTCTGGCAGGAATTATAGCTTGTTTTTTTTTTTTTTTTTTTTAAGTAAAATTTTCATCTCTTATCTTTAATCACTTGGGTCAAATAGTAGAGAATTAAAGACAAATTTAGGGTACTTAAATTGGCAGAAATAACTGAAAATACAAATGTATGGTACAGTGTTTTTTTTTTTTTTTTTTTTTTTCTGGAACATAAGCAATAAATGAAACAAACTAATTTGGAGATAAAATGGGGATTTTTGGCGAGATGAGTTTACAAGATATTTTTGGCATGAAATAGTAAAAATAATGTCTTAAAAATTAAAATGGAAGAAGTAAGAAGGAACTAGAAATATGTATATTCAGCATTTGAATAATAGCAAGCAGTGAAAACACACAAATTAGATATTGATCCAAAGTGGCAAGTCTGGTTTTATAGAAGCATTTGACTCATATATAAAAGATGATAAATTTTATTTTTAAACTGTTGAATTTGAATTGAAGAGGTGTATACAAGAGGATATACAAGAAACTAAACATAACTTATCCTTGGTCCACCAAATTGACACGAATCCCAGTTAAATCTATGTAGAAGCTGAGAAAAAAAAAATATTAGTGAATTTTGTAATTCTGAGAATTAGATTTTAAAATTATTGTTATTTGTGGTTTCTTTATGGTCCCATGATATAAAGCATGTAAACATGTATTCAACACTTAGTAGCTTTAGTGAAAGAAAAGGAGAAAAGAAAAAATGAAGGAAGGACGGAAGGGAGAGAGGAAAGAAAGAAGGAAGAGAAGCCGGGAGCGGTGGCGCACGCCTATAGTCCCAGCACTTTGGGAGGCTGAGGCAAGAGGATCACAAGTTCAAAGCCAGCCTCAGCAATGGCAAGGCACTTAGCAGCTCAGTGAGACCCTGTCTTTAATAAAATACAAAAAAAAAAAAAAGGTGGGGGGGCCTGGGGATGTGACCCCGTAGTCGAGTGCCCCTGAGAGGAAGACTGAAAGAAGGAGAAAAGCAAAAAGTGGGGGTAAAAAGGTAAGGATCAGATGAAGGAGAAAAAGAGGGAAGGAGAGAAGAAAGACTGAAGATAATTAGATTAGTGGATAATTTAAAAATGGTGTTTAAGTTTAAAATATTGAATGTGTAGAGTAAGCTCCCATGTTGACCACAGCTTTCATAACACCTAATATTGTCATTTACAAGGCCTACTTTGATGACAAGGCCTCAAGAAAATGGAAAATTATTTTTTTTTACAAAGAGGTTGAGAATAATTTTCATAAAAAATGCTCTAGACCTCATTGTATTCTGTTACAGCAAAACAGGCACACACCACTTGCATTGTATAGAAATCCTGCAGAGAAATCTATCTTATCCAGGACTATTTTATGACGGTTACAATGTTTTGATATATCCCTCAGTGTTATAGTGATTGGTATAGATAGCATTTGCTATGAATTAGAGTATTTTTCATATACAATTGTGTTATTTGATAGTTTATTGAGAGGAGATTTGGAAATCCTGAGCATGGGCATTCATCTGGAATTCTCTGGAGGAATTCTGCTTTGATATCTAAAATGAAAGATGTTGTTTTAATGGACAACTGTTGAATTTTGTAGGCAAGTGACCTCCCCTTTTATAATAATAGAAAGAAGATGTGTGCTAGAGTAGTTACCTTTGAATGTTTTCAATTTTGTCTATTGCATGGGGTCATTTCAAATAAAGTATTGATAGATGCTTGTCAACATGATTTTATCTCCCCCCCATTTGAGCTCGAATTCATTAAATTGATGAAAAATGTATAGGATGGGATAACTTACTGGTAAAGAATCTATGAACTGTCTCTGTCCAAATTAACTATTCTTGGATGCATACATGAATTCAGCTCTGGTGAAAAGTAATAGTACACAAATATGAACATACAACTGTTCCCTTGCCTTCTTTCGAGGGGCAAAGCTCAGACGGAGTTCTTTGACAAGAATAATGCTTTCATAGATGGATGATTTAGAAATGACAAATTTTACAAAACCAGTGGAGCAAAGCTCTGAAGTAAGATGATTGACAATTGAGAATTTGGGAATCAAAACCCCCTTCTTGCTCAAGTCAGTAATATAGTCGGTTTTCAGAATCCAAAGGTTATTTCTCAGTCCTCTTTCTTCTTCACTTCTCTGTGGTACTTATAAAGTTTGACCTGCTCTCCTTAATTTCTTGGAACATCTATGTGTTTCCATCATACTTCATTATGCTAACTTTCAAGATTTATGTGTAGCTTATTCTTTTTATTTTTACCAGCTCCACTCTATTGCCTAGTCTTAAAATATGAGAAATTTTTAACAAACTATTCTTACCTCAAGTAACTTTTCCTGTGATAATTAATGTAGACTTATGTGTATGTGTATATAATGTATTTATACACATATATGTGTGTATGTGTGTTTTTATGTGTATCACACATGTATACACATATATAATGTATAAATAACATGTATAATGTATATATATGGATTATGTAGATTATATATGTGTGTATATCCCATAGATAAACACTATATTTTGTTTCATTTTGATTTCACTTCTGGTTTTATTTTCTTTAGATTTTAATGGGTGTGGCCCAAAATTCATGTAATCATCCTTTTTTTTAACCTTTTTAATTCATATCTTAAGAGGATATTTTTAAAAATAAAAAGGTAGAACATGTAAACCAGCATGGCTCTTGAGAACTGCCACTAAGTTTATTTTCACATGATAATTTTTTATTTTATTTCAGGAAGCATATTTCCTGAGCTGAGAGAATAAAACCTACCCAACCTATTTAGATATTTCTAGGAGAGCTCTTCCCTTTAGAAGCAATTATTGTAACTGTACATTCTGAAATTAGTTCACGTTCTCTTGCTGAGTTATATGTATTCCTTGACAGAGCAATAGTGATGTTTTATGGTCTATAATAACAGAACCCTGTGCCTGTTATTTGGAACCAGATGTTAAATACCTCTCTGGATGACTTTAACTACAATGATTAAGCCTAACATGGAAATGCCCCTGCAGAAGCCCAGTCTGAGACTGAGCAGTGTCTTTTCTTTTCAAGCTGTACCTGCTCAGGTGAAATCTGTTCCAAACTTCCATGTGATTCTCAGATAATTCCACTCTTGATCTTGTGCTGCAATTGAAGATTTTCGCTAACTTTTCCATCAGCATGTTATCAAAAAGCATAGGAGATTGAATGAGTGCCTTCAGGTAGATCCAGGGCAGAGCCTGAAGCAGCCCAACACTAACCAGTCTTTGAAGTCATTCAGGTATTTGATCTTAAAACTTCTTAGGAAATTTGCATTATATTCTATAATGTGTTTGTTTTCTAGAAATAACTAGAATGTTTTACATTATTCAACATTCAGTGAAATTAGACATATAAGTAGAGTTTTGTGTTTATATTAGCAAAATGTCCTTAAAGCAAAATGTTTTATGTCCTTGGAAAAATGTCATATGTCCTTATAGCAAAAGGAAGCCCAGGTAGATAGCACTTAGTTAAGATAGACAGCACCAAAACAAAACAAAACAAAAAAACAACAATAACACAAACTTTGCAAGAAGTCCTCAGGGGAAAATAATGACTAACATGATTTCTATAAATGACACTGAGTCTTACAGATATCTCTGGTGAAACAAACTTTGTTTAACCTGTGGTAGTTTGTTCAAAGAAGTTCATGCTAAAAGAAATGTGAATATTTTAAAAACTCTTTCTTTGCTGGACTAGTATATCATTTCTGAATCATGGTAAGGCAAATGAGTTACCTTGAAACTGAAGTGAAAGTGCTTGTAACTAGGAACTGCAGGTCAGAGACAATCAGCCTCACCTTACACTCTTAAGTTAAACCAGTAGGAGTCCAAGCACTTATTTCTTTTATTTATCATTGTATTCTGTATTCTAAATAAATATATATCTTATTAAATAGGTCAAAGTTTTAGAGAGATCATCGACCTTTTCAGAAAGGATGTGGGAAATATGCAATATTCTACATATTTTGATGTCATGAAAACATTTCTCTGTATCAAAACCTAAATAGAAAATTTAAATACATGCAAATCTTATTATGATTCCCTTAAAACAATTCACTAGTACATAGTACTCTTATTTATATATTGGTTATATAATAATATTATATATCAAAGTATTTTATGCAAATACAAACAAATTTAAAGTATTCATTTTATTATTATAATTATTATTTTCATAAAAAACTTAAAATGAATTTTAATCAGTGCAGTTACAATGGGAAGATAAGGGGACCCACATCCTTATCTCTGTCTCTGAGGTTTTATATGACTTTAAGGTTTTATAGAAAGTGGAATGGAGGCAAGGGTTGGGGGTTTGCACAGCTTGAGGCTTTTCACAGCTGTCAAAGTTGTTGATCTTGATCTAGTGTGGCCTTCCATCATCATCATCTCAGGATTGGTTAGTTTGGGCCTTGTCCCAAAGAAGAAAACTACTATAGTCATGGAGGCAGTGGGGGTAGCTTTGACTCATCACAAGGTGTTTACCAGATCAGATCTTGTTCCTTGACTCCAAGGTGACTGGGAGAAAAGAAGATGGATGCAAAATGGAGGAAGAGATGCTAAATCTTTAGTCCAGCTTTTAGGGACCCGTTGAACACTTATACGCAAAAGTGAAGAAATTCGAGCCCTTGTCACAATTACCCCATCTTTTGTCCATTCCTCAACTGAGGGAACTAGATTGTCAGACAATCTAACTTTGCAGTTTTCTTGGCTGAGTAATAATTATTCATCTAACCATTATGAAGCATATAAATAAGAAGGGTCAGATGCAGAAGTACTACTAAAAATTATAAAGTAGAATACAAAAGGGAGTCAAAGTCTGAAGATAGCCAACTAAATATATCATTTAGTGGGTTCTCTCTTTTAAAATAGCTCCATAAGTCTGAACACTAAAAATGTATATTTGGGATCAGAAAAATGATTATTTTTTATTCCATCTACATATAGGACCCTTATATAGGTCCTCTGCATAGGCCCTTATATAGATGTATTGGTGGAAGAGCATTATGTTAGGCAATCTCCTGAAAGAACCCCTCTCCATAATTTCTAGTCTTTACTTACTTTTGGTAGTACTGAAATAAGGGCATGTCTCAAGGTACACTTAAAAGTCCATCATTTTTCCCTTTTAATTATCCATGTATGACTGTTCTTCAAATTTTTTCCCACCCCCATATTAGTGTATTTTATTTGTCTTTGGTTTTTCTTCCCTTCTGGGTTTTCCAGACCAAGTGGGTGACTGACCCTATGTTGACCCAACATTAACCTCTTTCCTTTCCACTGTCAAGGTCAACTGAGATTCCTCAGGGGTTACTTTTAGGAATCTTTGTGGAGTCTTTTTCTCCTTCAGTCTTTTCCCCTATAACAGGTACCAGTTACCAGAATGGGTCAGGGTCTTTCTGACCATGGGTGGCTTCCCTTGGAAGTGTTAGAGACATTTCCCTCTCCAGTGACCCTTCTCTTTGCAGAATGTACACTCCTAGGTTTTCTGTTCTCTTGGGTCCTCTCAATCCCCTTGATCAGGTTAGGTGTCTTGCTGGAGTTGCAGGGCTCTTAGCTGAGTCCTGTCATCTCTGGGTCCTGGCTGACCTTGGAGGGCAAGGGCCAAAACATTGGCTATTTTTTTTTAACCCTTTTTATTTTCCATGGCTTTACTCTCCAAGTCTTGGTTATTAAGCACCCAGAGGGCCAGTCCCACCAGTCTTAAAGCAAAAGTAGTGGGTTCTAATTTTAACTTCTACAAGTTTTCAGTTACTACTTCCATTTAATTGGAGTCAGTATTATTAATGGCCACTGTCATATCCTATCTGTCCTATAGGTGATGACTTATCTAAAATTAAATCAGATTGTTCTCTTAGAAATTGTTCTTCTGCATAATGTCAATAGGCAACAGTACAAAGTTTTAAAAGAAAACATAAAATGAAATTAACAAGGGCAAAAACATAATCAGTTTGTATGATAGTACTGATACAAAATTATAATATTTATAAATCTGCTGTTCTCTACAAAAACTGACAATTTGTCAACTCAATCACATAAAAATGTTTTACAAAGTATATTTGTTTTTAAAACACTTTTACAACCTTTAGGGACCTGTTTACAATTTGCCAAAAACCCTTACTTAGTTTTATATTATATCTTTCTATCATGGGATCCCAATAATTTTTACAATTTTTTTTCCTTTTGAACAGCATTTTCAATGGACTTAATTTTAGCCTGTAATGATCATTTTTTATTGAGTTAAAATTTGCATGGAAAAGAATGCAGGCATTGTTAAACACACAACTTAATAAGACTGGCAAACATACACACAAACCATGTTCTATGTAGCAGTTAATTTTTTCTCATTAAGGCTGAGTAATGGACACCTGGACTTTTTTGTATTTTTGATATTGAAATAAAACTTCTATGAATATAGTGCCCTATAGTAGAGGAAACATATATAATTTGGGGGAGTACACATGTATGTGTTATGTGTAGTATTCCTGGTACAAGGGTTTGTATCTCTGTATTTATTTTTTTCTGTGAAATTAAATAATTTTTTTTTTTTGTACCAGGGATTGAACTCAGGGGCACTGGACCACCTAACCACATCCCCAGCCCTATTTTGTATTTAAACAGGGTCTCACTGAGTTGCTTAGCACCTTGCTTTTGCTGAGGCTGGTTTTGAACTCGCAATTCTCCTGCCTCAAGTCTCCCCAGCCTCTGGGATTACAGATGTGTGCCACCACACCTGGAAAATTAAATAATCTTAATCAAAATGAAAACTTAGCTCTCCAATTTTTCCTAATATTTTATTATGAAAATTTTCAGATGTTAAGGAAATTTAGAGGATATTCACATATTCACTCCCTAGATTCAACCTTTAAAAATTTCACTTTATTTTTTTAATTTTTTTTAATTTATAATAATTACAATTCATAGTGCCCGTATATAGCATCTTTTTACATACAACTGTTTGTATACAAAGTACATTCATACAGAGGGGAGGGAGGGGGAGAAAAGGAAAAAAAAAGGCAGTTGAATGAGACAGATATCACTTTATTTTTTGACATGTTGTTCATCTTTTAGTGCACCCCCTTATCTAATATTTAATGCACTCTAATGCATTTCAAAATAAATTTCAAACATTAATAAATTTCCTCCTAAATATTTCAGCATGAATTTTACAAGCAAGACTTTCAAATTTGATTAAAATTTTTGTTGCTTTTAATGTAATATTTATATGTAATTTGGGAACAATGCTTAATGTATATTCACTGAGCTTTATGCCTATGCAAGGCATATCCCATGGACATATAGAACATTAGATATTCTCAGTGTATTTCTCATAACATTTTCAAATAATCCAAATGCCAATATCCACCTCTTGAAAAAATTACTGTTTTGATTTTGTCAGACTGAGTTTATTTTGTTTATTATAGATTTCTATATAAATGTAATTATTCTCATTAGGACAAACTTCTTACATTTATTCTAATGTTTTTAAGATCCATACACGGTGTTGTGTGTATCAGTGGTTTGTTCCTCTTTGTTGCTAAGTAGTATTGTGGGCACCTGAAGTCTTTCTCATTTTAGGTGTTGAAATAAAGCTGCTATGAATATTATATGGTATTTTAGAGGACACACATTGAAATTATGGGAAAGTAAAAGTCTAGGAATAAAATTCCTGACTCCTAAGGTTGGTAACTGTGTAGTTTCTTAAGAATTATCAGAGAATGTTGCAAGTTGTGATCATTATGCTTTCCCATCAACAAGGCATGGCCTGGAAGTGAGAGATCTATTGTTCTGCATCCTCTCCAGCACTTGTTGGTGTCAATCTTTCTTATTTTAGTCATTTGGTGCAGAATACATATTGTTGTGCTTTTAATTTATATATATCTGATGACTAAACTAAGTTAAACATTTTAAAAATGTGTGTTCATCATTAATACATCTTAAGTGAAGTATATATGGAAATCTTTTGCCTATTTTGATTGAATTGTTTGCATTTCTGCTGTTGAGTTGTAGCAGTTATTTTCATATCCTGGATAGTATTAATATATCAGAGAAATGACAATTTTTTTTTTTTATTTTACCAGTTGTGGCTTATATGTTCTTTTATTAACAGCATATTTTGGTGAGCAGAAGTTTTTACTTTAAACTGATCCAACTTGTCTGTTTTTCTTTTGCTTAAGTTAAAACCTATGCTTTATACCATGCATAAAAATTAACTCAAAATAGATCAAATATCTAAATGTAAGGACCAAACTCTAAAATTTTTAGAAAAAAACACAGGAGATATTTTTTGTAACCTTGGATCAGGTGAAAAGTGTGTGGCTATGCTACCAACAGAATAATGCATAAAAGAATAATAAATTGGTTTTCATCAAAATTAGAAATTTCTAGTCTTTGAAGTCTCTATAAAGTGAATAAAAAGATGAGTTATTTCTTGGAGAAAACTTTCCAATTGTGTATCTTGTAAAGAACTTGATTGTATATGAAACAAACTATCAAAGATGAATAATAGGGAAACAACCTAATTTCAGAAACTGACAAATTTTTTGAATAAATATTACACAAAAGAATATATATGCATGATTAATAAACACATGCTAATATGATAAATTAATTTTCTAGTTAAAAACCAACTTTATGACCATTCCTCATCCAATAGAGTGTTTATAACTAACAAAACCATGTTTTAGAAGAATGTGATAAAACTGGAACTTTTATACATATCTGATTTAAAACATTAAATATTATAATCAATACAGAAAACAAACTTGGCAGGTCATTAAAAATAAAAATTTACTTCCAAGTACATGACACAGCTATTCTAATCCTTCATGTTTACCCAAATACATGAAGGCGTATGTTCATACAAAGACTTGTACCTTAATATTCATGAAAGTGTTACTGATTGGCTAAAATCTGGAAACAACTCAAATGTCCATAAACAAGTGAGAGAACATAGCAAATGTGAAGCATCCAAACAATGTATCACTATTCAGCAATCAAAATTAACAAGCTATTGATACATGTCACAATACTGATGGACCTGGAACTTCTCTTGCCAAGTGAAAGAAGCCAGAAATAAAATTATATATGCTATATTATTCCATCTATATGATCTTGCCATCGAAGGTAAAATGATAAAGATGCTTGATATTATGGTTTGGATGTGAGGAGCCCCCAAAAATTCACATGTGAGACAATGTAAGAAAGTTCAAAGAAGAAATGATTGGGTAATGAAAGCCTTAACCCAATCAGTGAATTGATCACCTGATGGAATTAATTGAGTGGTAATTGAAAGCAGGTGGAGTATGGCTGGAGGAGGTGGTATTGGGAGCATGGGTTTGGGGTGTATATATGTATCTGGTGAGTAGAGTCTCTCTCTCTGCTCTCTGATCATCATGTGAGCTGCATCCCTCCAATACACTCTTTCACCATTGTAAGCTGCCTGTCGTGGCTAGCCACAAACACCGCAGGAGGAAAACTCTCGGAGGCAGAGTAAAGCTATTACTACTTTTACTTCTACTTTCTTAGAGAGAGCTTAGAAAGAGAAAGAAAGATTTTTTTCTTCTTCTTAGAAAGAGCTTAGAGAGAAAGATTAGAGATAGCTTTTTCTTCTTCATCTTCTTAGAGCTTAGAGAGAAAGATAGAGCTTTTCTTCTTAGAGCTTAGAGAGAAAGAGAGAGAGCTTGAAAGAGAGAGATTTCTTCTTTAGAGAGAGAGAGAGCTTAGCTTTTAGAGCTTCTTTCTTCTTTCTTCTTTCTTCCTCGGGAGCCTCTGCCTGACTCTGACCAGGAATTACTTCTTCTATCTGGTTTCTCTTCTGTAACCGATCTGCCCACGATCTAGCCGCTCTGATTCTTTTCTTCTTCTCCGACCCAAACTCTTCTTCCGACTGAGCGACTGCATGACTGACTGAATGAATTCATTCTTCTCCTGACTCCGACCGCTTTCACCCGGTTATATACCTTTAGCTTTGCGGGTGCCTCACGTGCATTTACAGGTGCGTCACATGCATACTTATTATCAGGTGGAACTTATGGCTTCCAGCTGACCGCAATAGCCATCTCCCTAATTGGGGCTCTTTCACACCATGATGTTCTGCCTCACCTTCAGCCCCAAGGAATGGAGCCTGCTGCCTGTGGATTGAGACCTCTGAAACCATGAGCCCCCAAATAAACTTTTCCTCCTCTACAGTTGTTCTGGTCCGGTCCTTTCATCACAGCAGTGAACAGCCTGTCTAAAACACCTGATCAGTGGCCATGTGTAGTCTAATGGTGGGCACAACAAATGACTGTAAGGGGGCATGAAGGATTGCAACTGTAGGCTAATTGGAATTTTAGAAATCTGGACTGTGGTAAGATTAGTAAATTGTTTGCAGTAAAAGTCATTGAATTATACAATTATTATAGATAATTTTATGATACATAAATTATAACTCAGAGATATTTTAAAATATCTAGAAAAAAACCTATAAAACAAAAATATGGACATGATGTTTTCCACAGAAGTTCAAATACTGTTGTTTTCTAGGACTCTAGGACCTCTATTAACTAATCCTTCAGATTGTGAATCCCTCTGATAGAAAAGGAAATGATTGAAGGTTATTGGATGAAAAAATGAAAGAATGTAAGAATTTCAATCATACAATTCTCAACAGAGTTTAAAAAACAAGAAGTACATGGAAAAACTATATATTTGGTGTAGTATATAAAACATGTTATATATTATATAATTAAATGTATATTTTATAATTATGTATCTATTATATGTAAACATTATATGTATTTATGTTTAATATCTTTCTTAAAATTTATTTAACAAAACCAATGCTTTATATAAGGAAAGGCTGAATCCATAGGAGACTAGAAATAGACTTCAAGATATTTTTAGACAACATACAGAATTGGAAACAACTAAAATAAAATGGTTTTTATCCTCTTTTCTGTAAATGATCTAAATCCTAAAATGGGAATTAGATCAGAAAGACTAAATCAGGTTGGAAAATTGTAGAACTGGTTTATCTCTGTCTTGTAGCTGAACATTTTCAAAGGGATCTAGATAAACTGAAAAGTTGACACCTAAAATAAGCATAAGGCCTTTCAGATAAACATTGATCCCCTAGAAAGTTATTGCATCATCTAAGACCTGAGAGCCTATTAAGTTTGCTCCCAGTCTCAGTAAGCAAAATGTCCACTGGGATAGCCAATATCAATATTAGCACAAACATATATCAATTTCTCCAAAGCTAACAAATGATATTTATCTGAAGAATTTAGCACTCAATTTATTATGCTTGAATTTCTAAAACCTAATTTAACACAAATGTTACTTCCTTATAGATGTGAAAGCCATTCTTTCTACCTATTATTACAGGTATAAGAATAAATCCTTTGGGCTACTTCTGCTTGCATAATATGACTTTCTAATAATTCTAACTGATTCCCCATGCTTCAACTTCTTTGTTCTTTTGTGACCATTATCACCAAAGCTCTTTATTTTCTTCTCGTCTGACCACGTTATTATCAAGCCTGTAACTAAAACATTGAAATAAAATGTTTACTTGAAAAATTGTGTCCAGTGTCCTAGAAGATATCTTACCCATAATTGTTTTATAGCTGATATTTTTGTACTTGTTTCCCTACAGCAAATACTGACAAATAATTCATAACTACTTGAGAATTAGATTAAGTTCCAAAATACTTATGAGAAAATGAATCTACTAATATTGGCAGAATTTAAAAAAAATCAAACAAGTTAAAATTCAGTTATCACTTCTGAACCATTACATAATCTTCCTCAGTAGCAAATTAAAGCTAAAACTTGAGGAAAACACAGCCCTATCAGGACCATTTTTACAGATAAAGAAATAATCATTCCTGATACCAGAGTTTCTAATACTCATTTTAACTGTAGCCAAATTATCATGGTTATGATTTTATTCAAGCTTTTTAAACAATTAAGATGTATAATATCACAATTTTATGATATGTTTTTATGTTACATTTTATTATATGTTATATATTATATGAATATATCACATTTTGGTTTTTCTGTTTTACAATATTATATATGCCACAATATAAATATACCTTAAAAACATTTATGCAAGTGAAAGAATCTAAACACAAAAGGGCACGTATTGTATGGTTTCATTTCTGTTGAGTATCCAGAATAGGCAAATTCATAGAGACAAACAAACAAACAACAACAACAAAAACATGGTTACCAGGGATTAGTGGAGGGGAAAGGTAATAATGCCATATTAGGAAGAGGAGGTGGTTGAACAACATTGTGAATACACTAAATGCCACTGAATTGTTCACTTTAAAATGGTTAATTTCATGTGAATTTCACCTAAAAAGAAACCTTCAAAATTTTAAAAAGAACAAAAAGTGAAAGAAAGAGCCATGCATGGTAAAGATCACAGAGGGCTTCAGCTCAGGCTTTGATGCTTCTTGTGATCCCAGGAATTTTGCTGTTCCTCAAACTGGCTTTTGTTTTGTGTTGTTTTCCTTCTGCCTTTTTGATTGGCTCCTTACCCACTCATTCTTCTTCGAGTCTCAGCTGTTATCTCCCTTGGAAGTCCAGCCTGAACCCATGCTGCAGTAAGAGCTATGATTTTGAAATCCCACATGATTTTCTCTGCATTTCAATAGAGATTCTAATTATAGCATATTGAGATGTCTACTTGCACTTTTGACTCCTCAAAATACTCTTAGCTATTTGAAGGCAGGAATTAGCTCTTAACGACTTTTGCTAAGTTAACAGCATTTAACTTATCACCTACTGTCTCAGTCATCTCAGGATGCTCTAAGAGAAAAACATATACTAGGTGGTTTAAACAACAGAATTTATTTCTAATAAATTCAGTTCTAGACGCTGGAAGGCTTAGCATAAGTTTCCAGAAGATGCTCGGTGAAGACCATCCTCCTGGATTACAAGGCCATTCTCTTTTGTGTGCTCACAGGGCAGGATGAGAGATGGGTAGCTATTTAGTCTCTTATAAGAACACTAATCCCATCATAAGGACTCCATTCTCACAGTCTAATCACTTCCCAAAGGTCCAGCTTCCTAGCACCATCACATTGGTACTAGAGTTTCGGAGGGGTAGAAACATTGTTTAAATTGTACCTTCAGAAAAAAGAGAAAGGAGGATAAAAGAAGGGTGGAGCCAGTTCTAAAGAGGCCAATATAAGTATTGGCCTGCTTAGTACCCACTCCAGGCAAGGCCAAACTGAGAATCTTCACTGGAAAGCAAATTAGAAATAGGTTGTGGTGTGAGCCAAATATTCCATCAGAAGTGCAGTGGTCATAATTCCATTTACTTCACATAAAAACCCTGATCACCTTTGGGCAATGTCTATCAGAGATAGGACTGACAGAAGAAAAAGTCCAGATTTTAATGAATTATTTCAGTATAAATGATGATAGGAATCCAGCAACTTTCTAAAATTGGTCAATATATTTGACATTCTTCTGTTGTTTGTATCTGTTTCTATAGTTTGGTCATTATTTATTTCTTTGTTTTTTTTTTCTTCATTCTCCAGTGAAAAATTAAATCCAAATTTACCTTATCCAACTAAAGCAACAAGGTACTTCCCCTAAAACAGGATGAATAGAGAAGAAAATATTTTTTAACTTGTAGTTTTGCATTCTGTTTTGGTTTGGACATGAGGTGTCTCCCAGAAGCTCATGTGTAAGACAATGCAAGAAGGTTCAGAGGAGAAATGACTGGATTATGAGAGTCTTAAACCAATTAGTGAATTAATCCCTAATGGGATTAACTGAGTTGTAACTAGAGGCAGGTGGGGTGTAGCTAGAGGAAGTTGTTAATTGGGGGCGTGGCAATGGGGTATATATTTTATATCTGGAGCTGGAGTCTCTCTCTCTGCTTCCTGATGTGAGCTGCTTCCCTCTGCCACACTCTCCCCCTATGATGTTCAGCCTCACCTTGAGCCCCCAGGAATGGAGCTGGCCACCTATGGACTAAGACCTCTGAAACCATGAGCCCTCAAATAAACTTTTCCTCCTTTAAAATTGTTCTAGTCTGAACTTTAAGTCACAGCAAAAAAAAAAAAAAAAAAAAAAAAAAAAAAAAAAAACTGACTAAAACACATCCATAACCTCATTTTCTTTCTCTTCTCAATAATTAGCTGTATTAGGGGAGATTATGTCTAATTTATTGGCCTATATAGAGAGGCTCAGTGAAATCTAAAACCTTTTCCAATGTTCAAGTGAATAAGTGTTAGAGAAAGAATAGACTCAAGTATGGCTTTTCTCCACCTGTCATGTAAGTTGTAATATTAACACACACAAAGAAATTGCTGAAGAGTTGACAGGGTGGGAAACCCAGAAAGGGTAGAGAAGTGGTCACAGGAGAGTGTTAGTCCATCATCTGTGTGGTCTGTTAAAATGGTCATGGGCTGACAACTTCAATTAAGAAGCAAGGGTCTTCAAAATCACACAAAAAAATATGAAATTGAATGCTAAATTGCCACCTACTGGTTGTGCAATCTTAAACTAAGTGGATAACTTACTTGTGTCTTGATTTCTTCAGTTTCCAGGGGGGATGATAGTAGCTGTATAGTGAGATTGCTAAATTAAATTAGGTAACTAAGTAAAGTACCTCTCACATGTTAGTCTTAGTAATTGTAATTTTTTTTTTCATATTGTGGGATAAAACTTCATTTTTTTGAGTTAGCATACTGCCAAAATGTTGATTTTTTTTTTTTTTTTTTTTTTTTTTTTTTTTTTTGGTACCAGGGATTGAACTCAGGGGCACTCGACCACTGGGCCACATCCCCAGCCCTTTTTTGTATTTTTATTAGAGACAGGGTCTCACTGAGTTACTAAGTGCCTCGCCATTGCTGAGGCTGGCTTTGAACTCGCGATCCTCCTGCCTCAGCCTCCCAAAGTGCTGGGATTACAGGCGTGCGCCACCGCGCCCGGCTAAAATGTTGATTTTTTTAGGTGTTTTCTGAATTCAGCTCAAAGCTTCATTACACATAGAATCAACATAGGAATAAAAATGAATTCAGGACTTGTGTTTGAGAAGAAGAAAGACTTCAGTGACCTTTATCTTCATAAGATAGGCAAGAAATCATTTTAATTCAATTCAGAATAAGTAATAAATTCAACTTATTGAAATTACTTATATTCTTTGAAAGAGATACAAATAAAATGAACCTAATAAGTAATTTGCTACTGTATGAGCAGTATATTTATTTACGCATCTGAATCACATACCAGAAGTATTATAAATCATCTCAGCAAAGGAAGCTCAGGCAATTATTTTAAAATTTTCTTCAAGTGTAATTTGTATAAGTAAGCCATGATTTCTATGACAGACATCTTCATTTACCTAGTCCCAAGTCCTGTGTTCATATTTGGCAGAAAATAGTCAGTGTACATATTAAACATACCACTAGAGATGAATAGATAATATAGTCTCCTCCCTCATGTATTTATATAATATAATTAAATATTATATACAAAGTATATAATGTGTACACATATTAATTTTTATGAATTTATGTTTGTTTATATTCATACCCATATTTGTATGTGTGTGTATATATGTGTGTGTGTGTGTGTGTACACATATATACTCCATATATATGGAAAGAGTATGGAATTTCAAATTAGAAAGCCTAGCTATGGGATATTGAGAAATTTTCTTAAACTTTTTGAATCACAATGTTTCCTATCTGATAAATAGGATGATAATATCTAGACTGGATGTTATCTGTGGGAATGAAGTGAGATAATATATGAGAAAAGCAATTTATAAATTAAAAGAATATTTATATACATCACTGTTCATTGTTATTGTTCATTTTTAATATGTTTCTGTCAAGGAAATTTTTTTTCTAATGATCAAACTCACAATATTCAGTTCACAAAACTATGTATCTCTCCCTTTCTTATCACATGCTAGGACTGACAACCATTTAATAGGTTCCAAGCCAACAGCCAAATTAAAGAAATAGAACCTTACCTTCTTCCTTCTGTATTTTCTTTTGAAGACAGTGGATCACTGCCCATTTCATAGGGTGACAAGCTGCCTATCCCGTTCTAAGGAAAAGAAATACCCTCCCACAGAATGGCTGTGGCAAGTATGGGATTTGCCCACACTAGGGAGAATCTACCTCTTGCTCACTGGGGATTGCTGACACTTGAGAGTTGTTTGTGTGAGCAATCATGCAAAACACTTTCCTCTATTTAACATATTTAAAGCTTGTAAAAACCCTGTGAGGATTTTGATTTCATTATTGCCATTATAAAGATAAGGAAATTGATGCTTCACGAGTTTGAGAACAGACAACCAAAAAAGGTCAAAGCCAGGATTCAATTAGAGTTCTTACACTTTAGCCACTATATCAGTTTACAGAAAAAGCTCAGATGATAAAGAAGCCAAACCTTAGCCAGGAGTTCAAACTCACCTAGAAGCCAAAGGGTTTGTTAGAGTTCTACACATTATCTGAGCCAGGATCTGCTGTTTTTGACAATGTTAATGGTTTGCCAAGGTCTCATTGACCTGATCATTTAAGACAAAGGCATTGGACTATGATGCATTGGACTATTTCCCCTAATGCACAGCATTTTTAGAAAGGAAGGAAATAGTGAACAAAATATTTTTAACCTATTCATTTTCAATTAATTGTTTGTTATTATCTAGGACAAGCCTTCAATTATTTTCAAACAACACATCAAAAGCAAAAGACACTGAATAATATGCTATAAAACATTAATCAATGCATTCAAAGCCCCTGGCAAAATTTTAGCTAAAAAAAAGAAGTCCCTCATTAATACCTGATTATTTCAAGCATGTTACTATAACCTGCAAATGTTGGAGAAAAACAGTTTAGCTTACTTTGAGTTTGGAGACTATCTTACTTTTCTTTTATAAAGAGTACTAGGCATTTTACTTTATGAAACTTAAAAACAACTGACAGTCTTCTACACTTCAATTTCTGAGACAAACAATCCAGTTTAAAAAAATTGACTTTGTGTTAAAATATATATTTTTGAGAACATGTTTTAAAAGCAGCCTCAGTTACCTCCTGACTCTGAATGGTGTTCTTTGAAGAACACTTAAAAGAAAATACTTGCTGCTTGCCAAAAAGTAGATCAAGATTCTAGTGGTGTGGATACTAGCTTTGCATTAATTAATTTTTCATGTAAAAGTAGTAGTGTTTCAAAAAGCAGAAGGTGGAATAGAAGTAAAAGCATAAACATTTGAAATATTCGTTTTTAAGTTATTTTCTTTCCTTTCTCTTAATATGTGTTCCCTCGTCTTTCATTCATACAACAGATAAGTAAATGACTTAGAAATGTCTACTTCTTATGGATATCTAGATGTAATCATAACAGGTCACATGACTAGAATAGTCCACCATATGCTTAAATTTTTTATCTTTTAAATTTATTCACAATTATTAGCAAAATTGTATTGTTATACAATGTATCTCACCATTATGAATAATCATAATGCACCAATAAAATAATGGAAAAAGTTATTCATGATTTAAGGTACAGGTGTGAGAAGAATGGAAAGAAGGAATACCAAATGGCATTTATGCAGACCTGTCCTTACATGATCCTGAGAGGTCCAGCCCCATTCACATCTCTCCTAAGTAATGCCAAAATTCTCACAGCCCTCACTGTGCTCTGTGAAATTCTCATATTGTTGACCACACAGAGTTGTCCTTTTCTCTTTTATTCATTCAAATCTGTGGCATGCTTCTGCACCTGCCCATACCCAAAGCAGTGATGGGCTACTGATTCTCACATAGGGTGTCATCATTCTTGCAGGAGGCCCTGATTTTCTGAGGTTACAGCTGCTCCCTGGGAAAAGGAGCCAACATTAATTATAGACCCAAAGACACTGATTTCCTTCTCAGTTGCTCCCTCCCAGCAGGATTTTAGAACTCCAAAGATGCATATAATGGCTTGGTGTATACATATACATATACATATACATATGCATATACTGAAGATGTATATAATGCATGGTTGGTCCTGCATTCCCAAATCCAACAAATAGAGTGATGGCACCCTCTTTGCAGAGTTGCAATTCCTTTGGCTGCCTCAGTTGCTTAAACCTGTGATGACCTTATGCTTTCAGTATCTGAGATCCTATTGTGGCCTCTCCCTTTCTATGGCTCTTCTTTCATTTTAAACTGGAAAAGGATTACCTCAGGGCAACCAATTCTTTAAGACATCCTATCCCTAATATCCAGATGTGCATGACAGCTTGTGTTTTCTAGCAGGTTTTTCATAGTAGGAAAATAGACAAAATATGATTTGTCATTAACTTGGTGATAATAGGAACACTAGAATTGAATGTAAATGTCCTTGGTTACTGTTATCTTTTAAAATTCCCTTGAAACCCCACTAACATTCTCTTTACCTGTGATCAGGAGTGTAATTGTATTCTGCCCCGCTATAGGGATCAGCATCCTTCATGTGCATGTGAGACACCTCAGTGGAAAGGACCTTTGTCACCACTGTACTAGAGCTGTTTTCACTGAGCCTGGCACCACAATTGTAGATGAAATTGTGAGCTGAGGCCATCTTATTTAGATATCTCCTTCCTTATTAATATCTAAAATATATATTTTTGTTGTGGGATAAAAAGGAACTCAAGCTTAGCTTGATATATTTTCTCTGGTTCTACAGGTGCCATGACCCATATCTGTAGGATATAAAGAGACGCAAAATAAAAATAACTGAAAATCATCAAGAGACTTATGATTCTTAAGCACTGTGATTAAATGCTTATATAAGCTAACTCATTTAATCACTTATTTATACCTGAGATACATGTACATAGGAGCTGGAGATATAGAAGTTCAAAATGTTCAAGAAATTTGCCTAAGTTCAAAAAGCTGATAACTGCCAAAAGTTTATTTTGATTTGGTGTCAGAATTTTCATTTATTATTATGATTTTCTCTCCCTCCTTTCCCTCCTTCATTCCTTCTAGCTTTTGGCATATTGAAAATCCTCTTCTCAAATGAGGCTGGAGTGGGAAACATATTCCTTGGCTTTCTAGGGGATACTCACCTGGGGAGTTCTTGAAGGAGATCAGAAATCAATCCATGGTCCAACAGAAGGAAAAAGCAGTCCCTGCATTGCATATCACTTCTGAGACCATGAGAATATTTTATCTTTAGTGGCTAAGAGGAGTTCTGGGAATGTTATTCTTATTGTCTAATCTATTTTTGTCACCCTAACCTACTCATTAATAAATTCCTACTGGGTGTTCAGTGCCACAGGCACATGCTTTGATTTGCCCCACAGAGGCAGAATGACAAAGGGAAGTGGACTATCTGTGCTGTTGAAATAGGTCAACCTTCAAGGAGGACATCATATCCAAGACAGGGGCAGCAATAGACTGTGGAGAGGCCCAATGAAAAGTGCTTTTCAACCCAGTCAAAAGCAAGAGGGCATTAGCAGAAGTTCAGGGACTTTGTTCTCAGTCTGAACTGCCCAGACTTTGAACTTCAAGTTCTTTGAAGAAGCTTTCCTCTCTGCTTATTCCTTTAGTAAATGTGAGACTTCAAGGAAAGGTGTTTTAATTCACTTTTCTCTGTTAATACTCATAACATTTCTGAAAATATGTATTATTAACCTTATTTTAAAGATTAAAATATGAGGATGTAACTTATCCAAATTCTTCCAACAGGGAATGGTATATCTGGAATTCAAACATGGACCAAATTGATTCTAAAGCCTGTGATCTTAAGCATCATTTGTTACATGGTGAGAAGGCTCAGAAGTTATTTACTGGTCATTTCTCAATGGGGTTGCTATTCTATAGTCATTTATACAATGATTGTTGGTCATATTCTTACCTTGATCAAGAATTCTAATCAAACAGAACACCACAAAGAGAGTAATAGTTTAAATTACCTATGCTAGAATTTGCATTCAATCAAAAATCATTTATTGATTTTCTACTATTTAAGACTTACTGTGCTAAGTACCATATGAATCAGCACAAACTTGATAATAAAAATAATGCAAAAAAGAAATATTGCTGAATGGCTGTGGGCTAACTTCTTGCATAGATAGCCAATTTCAATTTATCACCACCATCTAATTAAAAAAAAAAAAGGAGAGGCTTCTGTATTGGTGTTATGAGTAAATAAAAAATATTTAAATACTATATGTGGTGATGACTCCCATCTTTTCTTTATGTCATTGCTTTTTCTTCACTCCTAGGTAGAAGGCCATCACACTGAAGCACCGCGAAATAACCAGTAAGAATAAGCTATTGTTCACATATTTTGGACTTGAAATTTGCTGATCTGAGACCCCGTTTTTTTTTTTTTTTTTTTCCCTTCATCATGGAGATCATGCTAATTAAGGTGTATATCATAACTTTTTCTTATAAACAGAGCATACATTCAGCAGCCACCGACCTACTCTGTCCACCTCCAACCCCAAGCTCCTGTCCATTTCAAAAGGACTATCTCTTTCCTTGTCCCTACACTCTCAAGTCTGGTAATTATTTATTGAATTTTTTTATTTTTTTGTCAAAACAATTTCTCATGAAAGGTGTGTTTCTTATTCATCCTACTGTTTTATTTGGCTTAAGGAATCACATTTAGAAATGGCAGAAACTGAATCATAAATATAGTCTGTGTTGATGAATGTAACATAATATCTGTGACACTGAACACTGCAATTCCTAGTATATTACTTTCTAAATCTTGAATGATAGTCCAGCCCCAAATAGCGTCTTCTTCCTAGGGTGATTATGAAAATTAAATGAGTTGATTTGTGTAGAGGTTAGGACTCTATTGCAAGCACACTTAACCCTTAGCTACTGCTATAATTTGGATCTTAAATTTCCCCCAAAGGCCCATGTGTTAATGATTTGGTCTCTAGGGTTGTGTTATCAGGAAGTGGTAGAACCTTATAAAGGTAAGGCTTAGTGGGATGTATTTAGGAATTGGGGCATGCTGTTGAAGGGGATTGTGGGACCTTGGCTTCCTACTTGGACTTTTTTTTTCTTTTCCCCCTAGTGATGAGATAAGCAGTTTTTCTCTGCTACATATTCCCATCATGACAGGCTGCCTCAGCATAGACCTAGCACTAAAGCCAATAGATCATGAACTGGAATCTTTAAAACTGAGAGCCCAAATAAACCTTTTCTCTTTATAAGCCAATTATTGAAGGTATTTGTTATAGTAATGGAAACCTGCCTAAATAGCTAGTAATATTTTATTTCATTGTGTTTTTATTCTCCAGAGAATGCAAAGTAGTGAATAGTTCTCAGAAAAGATTCCTGACTAAAGAGACTGACAACTCTTTTTATCACTTTATCCCAGCAAATACCATAAAATTATAGGTAGAACTTTAAGAAAAGACTTTGGAGACTTTACATTTTAAGATGCCAGAATAAGGATATGTCTTCACTTTCCCTTCTTTTTATCTCTGAAAACAGAGAGAGAATGAGATACAGACACATTAAACTCTTCCATCAAACTAGGACACATGATAACCACAAGCCTGATATATGAAGAGCTTTGTCAGATCAAGTAAAAGTTAAACCAGGACTGTCTGCTACTGCAGAAACTACAGAAAGGACTTGAAGAATCCCGAGGTTCCAGGGCAGGTGCTTTACCCTTCAGGGCAGAACCAGCAAATTTTTTAAGAATAATGATATCAAGGGGTGTGGGCTGCTCAGAAAACTTCTCTAGACTCTGTTAGATAATAAAGATTATTGCTGCTGGAGAAAATAAAATAATTCACAGACTGCATCTGTGAAGGGCTTATCCAAAGGTGAAGCATGTTGGAGGAAAGGCTGGCTGTCGTAAGCAAGCCAGCATTCATCGGCTTGTGGAATGTCAAACTAAAACAGCCATGTGTGTTCTCGATCTCTTTCTCTTACTTTCTTTCACACACACACACACACACACACACACACACACACACACGCAGGCACACACTATTCCAGGTTAAATTGTTTTTCTAGATCAGAATATTGGTGCCGCTCCTACCTACACTAATGCAAAATAGTTTCTCAAAGATGCAAATCATTCACATGAAAGTAATGATCAATCAATATTCAAAAGGAGAGCTGAGATCAGGCTGCAGAGAAAACAGGGAAAATATCATGATGGGGAGGATGTGAAAAATAAACTGGTGTTGCTCAGGAAAGAGATTGTAGAGGAAAATAAAATGGCACAGAAATAAAGGTCACTTTGAGATGTGAAAGAGGAGACTAAACACAATAGAAAAAAACAATAAATGTTGAGTGGGCAAGACTAAGAAAAAGATAATGAGATACCTGAAAATGAATAAAAAGTTAGTAAAACAGAAATTAGAGATGTGACCTCCATGAAGAGATGAAGAACAAGAGATCCACATATATTTCAATGCGTAACTGAGAAGACCATTCAAAAAATATAAAGAAAACTTAAACTTTGAAAGTGGGAGTCTAACTAGTCTCCAGAATAACTGATACAAAATAATATCTTACAAGACATATTCTGGTAAACTTTTATAATTTTAAAGATTAGAGAGCAAAGAGGCAGAAACAGAGAGAAGGGGTGGGGGGAAGAGATCCTTGAATACCTAGGAAGAAGTCAGGGAAAAAAAGGATGTTCTCAGACATGAGTACCAAAACATTCTCCATGCTAGAAGACAGGGAGCTAGTAGTCTGAGACTAGTGACCACAAAAGGAGTTGAGAAAATCCTATAGTAATACTTCACAAAAAATGTGGGATTTGGGGGCTCCAAACAAAATGGTTGGTGACTGAAAATAATTAAACTTTCAAGGAAAACAAAACAAAAAAATCAATATTAAAATATAAAAAATAAAATATAATTTTACTAGTCAGTGTTTGTTTCTGTCCTGTGTGTGTGTGTGTGTGTGTGTGTGTGTGTGAACAAACCAAATACTGTGGCACCTCCATTTGGAATTTCATGACTTACCTCTCTACCTAACTGGATTTCATGAAAAAGAAAACTCTGAGATAAACAGAAAGATTTTAAAAACGCTTCAGATCATAGCTTTATGTGATAAAAAGCATTTCTCAGTGTGAGAGCCTAAGGGGTAAGCATAAGGAGCAGACACACAAAGGGACTTATTCCAGCTACAGGCTCAGGACACATTGCACTAGCATCAGGTTCCAAGGACAGGCTGAATGTGTCTACTGGTACCTCCATGGCCTGAGAGTCACATGATGCTGCATTATATGGGCTTCTTAGAAAGTCCTGAATCTGGAGTTTTTGTGAATTGTAGATGGCAACATGAAGAAAAGAATCTTAACTCATGTCCCCGTTTTCTCTGACCTTTCAAGTTTTTCAGGTAAGAATTTCCAAGGGCTACCCATGAGAAGGAAAAACATTTAAACCTAGTGCATTTTGTATTTGTTCTCTCTACCTGATGGGACTCAAGTTTTAGTGTACAGTATATAAACAATCAGAGCAGGTGGAGAAGCCCGTGTGCAGAAAACTAAAACAAGTAGAAGGAGAAAGACTGTGCAAGAAAGGAAGTGAAGGAGGGAAGGAAAGAAGGAGAAAAGCTCAGGATCCCAAACACATTTTCTACTGTGACATGATCTTACACACAGAGAATTAAATAAAAGATGCTGGAAATTTTCAATTGCTTTGGTAGGACTGCCTAAGGCTGACATCTATGAATCAATTTCAAAAAAAAAAACTAGTTCTTGCAGTATCATCTTCATCAATTAATATTTATTGAGCAGCTCCTAAGGTACATGACACATGAGCAGATGTGATTAACTTCCTGTTTTCCCCTTCTCTCAAGAAAATGAAGCCAGTACAACCTTCAAAATATCTGCCAGAGGGGTGGAAAATGGACGTGCTCTAACAACCTGAACAAACATTATTTCAAGAACTAATTTTCCACTTATCTGCCTCTTGCCATCCATAGTTTCACTATCCTGTGATGTCTCAGAGCAATTTAAAATTGCAAGTCACTAAGTGTGAACTGGCACTGTCAGTAGTACATTTTGTGTACGTTTCATTTGTCTAATGTTTTATATTTTAAAATTCCCTTTAATAGCCGTTACTTACATTAGGCAAAATGACTGCTGTTTTTCCCAGTTTACAGATAGAAATTATAACATTTGAATGATTAATGCTAGGTCTCCTCCTTTCTTTGGGCTTGAAACTTTCTGATATATGTGCTTAAGTAAGGCACTTATATGGGTAAGTAAGGACAGCTGCTCAGCCAAAATTATATAACAGACTTCTCAGTAAATGTATTTTTTGTGGTTGTTTATCGACAGCTTACCTTCCACGAGTTAAGAAAGAGTTACCAAAAGTATATCTAGCAACAAGCATTTTATAATATTTTCTGAGTGCAAAGTCCTCTGCTAGACATTTTGCATTTGTTGTTGTATTTATGTTCAGGAAAGAAAAAACTGATAGGGTGGTATTTAGATTTCTCTTATCTCAGATGAACTGGCAGATGCTTACAAAAATAAAATAGCTTGCCTGTTAAGTGGTAGAGCCACGATGAGAATGCAGGTCCTTGGACTCCAGTGCTCACATTTGAACTACTTTAATAGATCTGCCCTTTTTATTTTGTGGACTGAACTGTATTAGTATTGTACGTCTCAGAATTGTACACTGTTTTAGATAATACTTTCCTATTTTGATTATTGGATCATGTGGACCATATAAGTCGTATTTTCTAAATATGTTGGTGAATACATTTTTAAAAAATGTTCAACATCTCTAGTAATTAGAGAAATACAAATCAAAACTACTCTAAGATTTCAACTCATGCCAGTCAGAATGGCAGCTATCAAGAATACAAACAACAATGGGTTGGCAAGAATGTGGAGGAAAAGGCACACTCATACATTGCTGGTGGAACTGCAAATTGGTACAGCCAATTTGGAAAGCAGTATGGAGATTCCTTAGAAAATTTGGAATGGAACCCACCATTTGACCCAGCTATCCCACTCCTCAGTCTACACCCAATGGATTTAAAATCAGCATACTATATATAGCAACTCAGCCACATCAATGTTTATAGCAGCAAAATTCACAAGAGCTAAACTGTGGAACCAACCTAGATGCCCCACAATAAATGAATGGATAAAGAATCTGTGGTATATACGCACAATGTATATTACTCAGCATTAAAAGAAAATAAGTCAGGCGTGTGGCTCATGCCTGTGATCCCAGCACTTAGGAGGCTGAGGCAGGAGGATCGAGAGTTCAAAGCCAGCCTTGGCAATAGTGAGGCACTTAGCAACTCAGTGAGACCCTGTCTCTAAATAAAATACAAAAAAAGGGCTGGGGATGTGGCTCAGTGGTCGAGTGCCCCTGAGTTCAATCCCTGATACAAAAAAAAAAAAAAAAAAAAAAAAGAAGGAAAGAAAGAAAATAAAATTATGGCATTTACAGGTAAATGGATGGAGCTAGAGAATACCATGTTAAGCCAAGGAAGACAATCCCCCAAAACCAAAGGCTGAATGTGCTCTCTGATAAGTGGATACTGATCCATAATGGGGGGATGGGAAAAATGAAGGTACTTTAATTAGGCAAAGTGGAGGGAGGGGTGGGGATAAGGCATGGGAGCAGGAAAGATGGCGAAATGAGATGGACATCACTTCCCTAGGTACATGTATGATTGCACATGTGGTGCAGCGCTTCATCATGTATAACCAGAGAAATGAAAAGTTGTGCTGCAATTGTGTGCAATGAATCAAAATGCATTTTGCTGTCATATATTCCTAATTAAAAGAAATAAATTAACTCATAAAAAATGAATGAAACTCACTGAAGAACCTTTGTTGATTATTTTGTATACTGTATAAATGTTCTCATTTCATCCTAATTCAATGAACATATAATGTAACATGCCCTGCATAGAAAGAAGTTATACACAAAACTGTGAGATCTAAAGATAAACGTAGCAGATTTTTAAGTCTATAGAATGAATGACTTACTACTATATAATTCCAGTAAGCAAATCTAAGTAGAAATTGAATGTTTTTTTTTTCTTTTGCATTTGTTATATTTATAGGTATGTATGATACATGCCAAGTAGAATCACACAAACATCATAAAGCCTCTTTTCTACCTGCAGAACAGAGTCGATTTCAAAAGAAGCTCGAGGTACTCAGCAGTAAAAAGTTTTGAGAATTCCTTGTACCATTTTATAACACAGGACGCTCTAAAATATAGGGCTATAACATTTTATTACCTTTCTTATTGTAACACCATGTTATTTCTCCCATAATGTTGTTTTTGGCAACAAAATTGAAGAAGAAAATTTTACAGAAGTCTTCATGGCAAGTGTAGATTAACACTTTCATTATTAAGTTCCTCAGTGTTTGCTTACTTGTAGGCTTTATTAATTGATAAGAGTACTAATGGCTTACCATTTAGGCATATTATTATAAAAGTTAATGTCTATTTTTTCTCAAAATGTCTAAAGCATAAAACTAGAAAATGTGTTCATTGTGGTATAAATAAATTGAGGGTTGGTGTGGGGTGGGGAGTTATCACACATATTCTGTTGAAGATGTTGGCATATTTTGGGCTTGGCTCGAGAATCATAGATTAAGTATCTGACCCACTCTCCTACATTGGTAGGCTTCTCCTTTTTTTGAAAACTCTGCCTAAGAAAATAACACCATTTTCTTGTGGTTTCTCAAATTATCTCTGTAATTACAAGCATAACAGAAACAACACCTTCTTATTACTTCATTTATTTATGTGTGCAATTAACAATTAATTAATTAATTAATTCAATGTTGGGGTTTGGACACAGGGCTTCATGCAGACTAACCAAGCAATTTATCACTGAGTTTCACCTCCCGGCCCCATTTTTTTTTTTTTTTTTTTTTTGCATTAAATTCTTATTTATTTATTTATTTATTTATTAGTTCTAATCAGTTATACACGACAGTGGAAAGCTCTTCGATTCATTGTACACAAATGGAGCAGAATTTTTCACTTCTCTGGTTGTGCAGGAAGTACGGTCATACCGTTTGTGCGATCATATACGTACCTAGGGTAACGATGTTCATCTCATTCCACCATCTTTCCTACCCCTTTGCCTCCTTGCCCCACTTTGTCCCATCCAGCCCCTTTTTAGTATATCTTGAACACCATGCTGCAAACATTATGTGTAATAATGAATAGGGTCAAAATCCTCCCTGCCTCATTACATTGAACGCCAAGAGAGGGTTCGACCTCAGTAAATAGGAAATAATAATGTGAAGCAATAGGGTGGTAGAGAACATCAGGCGAGGTGGTGCAGGCAAGAGGCACTTCTCCATATTTGCCAGGGGCGCTGCAGTGTGTGTGAGGGTGAAGTGCTGGGTAGGCTGTTTTTATAAGCTGAGGTGTCAAGAATGCATCTGTGTAGGCAGGCATATGTTGGAGGAGGAGGAAGCAAATGATCCTTTACCAAAAGAATAACTCAAACAAAAGCTGAGGACTCAGGAGACTGAGTGTGTTCAGGACATCAGGAGTAACTGAATTGAGTGGTACAAGAAGTGGGATGAGGAGCAGGTGGTAGTTGCTCAGCATGGAAAGGTATTTGGAAGTCACGTAATGAAGTGCCTCATAGCCCTTGATGACAAAGGCGCACCTTAGCCTAAGAGTCACGGGGATCCATTAGTTTACATGGGTGTGCAATATGATATTTTTGAGAGAAGTTGTTTTGACTATACTGCAGGAAATGAGTAGAGGCAGAAGCAAGAGAGGAGGCAGGAAAGTCAGAAAGTCAGTGAAACTGTTAGAGCAATTACAAAGAAAGTAAAATTATTTGGACTAAAGTTGTGGCAATGAGATGGAGGGTTATTTACCCAGAAATCGTGTGTATGTGTGTGTGTGTGTGTGTGTGGTGGTTGGTGTGTGTGTGTGTGATTGTTATTATAGATAATTAGTTTTACATATGTATTTTTTGAATTCTATGTGTTTCTTTCTTTCTCATACTGTATGTTTCTAAGATAAAATAAGTTACAGTGACCACCAACCCACGTTAGTATTTCATGAACATTAATTATTGGTAGTTTCACTGCCCAGTTTGAAGATTGATGGATTAGAATAAGGAGACTATCAAGTAATGTTAGAGATCAGCAAAGTACCTCTGCTGAGAAGTTGGGTCCACCTTCAGCAGAGCGCAGGTCTGGGGTTCTGAGTGGACACAGCCTGGCACTATGCAGAGAAGGAGCAGTGTACAGTGGATCAGTAGTGACCATTGTAAATATATAGCTGGGTCAGAACACATCCTGTTCTATTTTTCCTCAAGGAATGCTTCTGGAGGAAAATCTTGCTTCCCTGTATGGAAAGAGGATCTCTTGTTGGATTACTCAGAACTCAAATAATGGGCTATAGATTATCCTTACATTTCAATACTTTACTGAATTCCTAAAACCCAGAAACTCAAAAGCAAAATGGGTAATTTAGTTCTATGGTTCTAGTCTGTACAATTCACAGAAGTGATTAGAATGTTGACAGCCTCCTGTGGTGTAACACATAAAATCTGTAGTCTGGTGAAATGTTATCAAAAATCTTGAAATATTTATCCCAATACCAAATGGATAGTGTTTCATATTGTTTACATGAAAAGGAGCAAATAGTTAACACTAGTTTGAATAGAAATAAAGATTCAAAACTTGAGCTATTCATGCTAAATCATCTCAATAACCCTAAGCCCACTGGTTATATTAAAACATAGCTCATTCATCTCAAAATTTACTGTGAAATTATTAAATACAAAATAAAATATCTAATCAAAATTGGATGCACAATGAAAAAATTCTCAAGTGGTAACCAAATACAAAATTACACTTATCTTCCCTGTTTCATTTCTCTAGCATAGATTAATTTATCCCATGGATAAGAAGATATAACACAGCTGTAAAGAAATGAAAAGCTAACAACAGAAGCTCAACATACTTAGTGAGTTGATTATACAAAAATAAAGTTCTCAGTGAGCAAAAGCATAGGCTCTTTGACTTTTTCATAAAAGGCATTTTGTTTAGATTTAGTTTTATCACTACTTTTGACCAACTGCATTGTGATTTGTCACAAGATGCCACAGTTTCAGTGAGCTTGTGCATATGACAACATAGAGGGAGAATATGAGACCCACCTGATGATACAGACCCAAACACAATGGATGGAGGGAAAGAGGAAGAATTAGAGGAAAAGCAAAAGAAAGTCATTGGAGGGAAGAAAGAAGGTGGAGGATATCTTATGTAGGAACTACAAAAAAAGTAGTCAGTTAGTAAATGAAAGAGTGAGAAAGGAAGGCTGACAGATTAAAAAGAGGAAGAGAACTCATGATACTCTAAATCTTGATGTGGAAAGAGCACTTTGCTCTGGCAGTTTATCCCCATTCTGCTCTCTCTTCTAAGGCAAGGGATTCCACCAGCCATCCAACTTATGCAAATTATCTTTAACAGTATTGTCTGCATTGATACCCACTTTATTATTTTTAAGTTCCTGCTTCTCTACAGTCAGTCCAAGTGACTTAGTGCTTTAGGAAGAGTTTACTTAATTTACTGTGGTGAAAAGCGTGCTTCTGCTCCTTTCCCTAGAAGATCTAGCTGATTAAGGCATTGACACCCTCAGTGGACTTGCTTTTCTCTCTGAAGGACATGGTCAAGTCTAACACCCAGTTAACTGCAGAGAGCAGAATTGTCCTGTAATGCAATAAGCAGTACAAAACTAACACAGAGACCAAAATTGAGAGTCTGTCAGAAAAGGAAAACTTACCAGAAATGGAGAGGAAGAAACTTTCATCCCTTCCATAAATCAAGAAGGCATAGGATGCCTGTTATTTATTTTGCAGGCACAGGTCAAAAGCCCATTATTTTTCAAGTGAAAAAAATAAACTATTTTTTCATTTCAATTAACCTTATAAAACAGTCAATAAATATTTTTTGAAAGATATTCCTGGCAGCTTTAAAGGTAGAAATTATTTTAAAGGAAGTTTTTATTAAGATAAATGGAGACCTGTGCTGAGTTTTGTGCTCAAATTTCCAAGTCAAGCATGTGAAAGATGAGGTTCTTGAAAAGTTCCTCAAAGCCTAATACGAAGACCCTGCTCATCTCCTCTGAGGCATAGGTAATGACCAGATGTGTTTCAAAGGGTAAGACCAGTGTCCATAAGCAAGGACCAAGTTCTGACTAACAATTGAGAAAAATGACATGATATTAAATTTTACTTCATCTAATTAGAAATCAAGTATTGTAACATACAGGGAAGGGTTTTGTTACAGGTGTTATGATGATAGGGTTATCATTAGTTAAAAATGTTTCAAAATTTTCCCAAGGGGGAAAACAACAATGAATTGAAGAGCTTGGTACATGAACAGGAACTAAATGAGTCTACAGAAACTTAAAAGATATGTTCTACTTTTTAAAAATATGCCTGTGGAAAAACAAAACAGAAATAACATCACTATTTAAGTAGTTAAAATCCTACACTTAATAAGAATTCTAAACGTCTTTAAGAGAACACATGGAGATCTTCTACACAAATGGATGTGCTGATTCCAATCTTCAATGAACATATGTTTCAAGACTGATCCCTATTTGTAGAATATTTAAAGAACAACATTATAATTAAGATAGTCCTCATTATAAATGAATCATTTGATTTTAATGAGTGTCAAGGATGTAATTAATTCAGAAAACAGAATGGAATCTGAAACAACTAAATCAATCTATGTTGTCACCATCATGTATGTGCTTTCTAAATAAGGCTAAGTTCTAGAGATTTAAGATATAAATTATAATATTGGAATTAATTTGTAGAAGGTTCTTTAAGGATTAGGACTAGAATTGACATGGGTCTTTGTAGAAAGTTCTTCAAGGATAAAGACTGGAATTGACATGGGTCTTTACACAAATATTGGCTTTTTCATAATAACAAAAGTATTGCCATTACTGGAGTAGAAGATGCTAGACAGAAGTATTTTGGAAGTTCATTTACAAATGGAAGTTTCAATAGAGATGGAACTTGGGAGATGTTGAAGGCCAGACTGTTAATTTCTGCTCAAAACCAATGTGACTTGGCTCTAGGTACCAATTTTGTTTGTTTTTGTTTCTGTTTGGGGTTGTGTTATATGAGTTATACTTGCTTCTTTTGACTGTAGTTCTCATAGAGGCAGAAAGAGAAAGAGAGACAGAGAGACAGAGGGAGAGAGGGGAAGTGAGAAGATGAGAGAGGAGGGAGGAAAGAAAGTTGAAAGGTTTCCCTGCAACCACTGCCACTTGATGTTCAGATAGATGTCCCATGGTTTGCAATGTCCCAGTTGCTGCCTGTGTTGAGGTTGGGGGTGTGTGTCACAGTGTAGCTATATGAAATGCAAGCACATACTCTAAATATACTACTTAACCAATCCCTGGAATGGGAACAATTCAGAAAGGGTTTAACAAGGATTCTTCTCAAAGTATAAAAAGGAACTGAAAATTTGTGGGAACATTTCCATTTTCAGTAACAAAAACATGATGTATAGAGAGGTAAGTATGTGCTTAGATTACAACATAAAAATTAGAATTCAGCTTAACCTGTATGGAATTGACAATATATAAGGCTACCCGCATTTCCTGGAATTTCTTAGGCATAAGATCTGACACAAAATGCTACATTATGAATCCATTCTTTTATTCACTTAATAGAAGAATTATGTTATGCAAGATACACAACTGCAAGACTTTGGGATTGAAATAGAAATGATGGCATGTGTTCTACCTTTAGAAAGTGTACAGACTAAAGAAGACAGATGAGGAGAAAAATGTGTACAAATGGCTATTGCATAATGAATTACATTGTTCATGTCATAGTATACATACAGGTACAGTGCTATACAGTTTTACCTGGGAAAAATTTACTTATAGTTAATGTACTTGCATCATAGGCATGCCTTCAATAGGAGCTGGTGTTTGAGCTGGGTTTAAAAAGTGGGTGGGAAGCACTGGTTGGGTGGGTGCTCTATCCAACTGCTACAAAGACAGAGAGGCAATAGGGACAAAAATCTTAAAGAACTGGAATGGACATGTATCCAAAGATGATTAGGAAGAAACCTTGGAACTAACTTATGCATGCCACTAACTTAGAAATTTTGTGTCTTGGTACCTACCCTGAAAAGCACTAGCCCATGTGAACAAAGAAACAAGTGCAAGGATTTTGCAGGCTTTTAAAATTATTCTGTTAAATGAGAAAAATATACAAAGCCCAGAAAACATATGGGATTGTTTGTGCAAAATAATTACACAGGGAAACTCTATTATGGATGTACATATATGATTATGCACACATACGTGTTTCCTGGGAGGAAACAAATCAAATTAATGGAATTGGTTTCCTCTGAGGATTGTAACAGGATTGGGGTAATACCATTATTATTTTTTTATGAGAATGGATTTGTACATTTCTTGTGTAATCAAAAACTAATTAAAGTGTAATGGATATTAGAGTACATTGAAGTAAATAATATACTTTTCTCCATATAGCCAAAGGTAGAAATTCTCAACATTTTCTTTTTCTTTTCTTTCTTTCCTTTTTTTTTTTTTTTTTTTTTTTTTTTTTTTTTTAGTCTTCTGGACTGACCTTGGTTTTCTTGGATTCTTATCGATTACATCTTTAACTTTGGGTAAGTATATTTATTTTCTATTATTTTTCTTAGTAAATTGTAGTCAATGGTACTCTCTTAGAACAACGTTTCTTACAGGAATTTAACACAAAGTATATTGTAAATACAAAGATGATCATATGGAGAATAAAACAACGCTCGATTACTATTAATTATCCCTATCTTAACTTAACATCTCTTCTTGGAATGTAGAGGCTAAATTTTTCTATGTTACTTTTGAGGTGTCAGGAGGATTCCAGTTAATAGTAAACACTACTGGGAGAGGACAGGTGAACGGAAATACAATCTTCATATGGGACCCTGGCCAAAATAGCCAGATCATTTCTATAAAAAAGTGGTAGAAATCCATTCGAGGTGTGCAAGGTGAGCCCTCCCTTTTGCAGCTCCTGGTTAGTTATGGCCTCTATCTTTGCAGGAGTCCTAGCTGACTGACAGGGCCTAAGCAGAATGATTTCACTCCTGACTTCCCTCTTTGTGCCTTAAATGGAGATGGAAGACACTACACTGGTGAGAATGGCAGGTTGATGCTGTGGATGACAGAGACACAAAGCGTCCCTTGTAAATGAAACAGGAACAGGAGGAGGAGGAGGGAGCCACAGAGAGAGATCCCTCTGTAGAGGTGGTGAGATTCATTTCAAACAGTAGAGTCCTGTTGCTCCATTAGTTTTTGGTAATATGTAGAAGACTTCAGCAACTATATTTGAGATGGAGAAAAGACTAGCATAGTCTTGAATTTTATTTCAAGTGTAAAATATTTAAGACTGCCTCATATGTCCTTCTAAATAATGTAAGCTGCCTTTATTAGACATCTTTGCTTAATTCAACCTTTGGTCTCTCAAATTCATTTTGTCTTTTACATTATTAAGTTGCATGGACAGAAAAAAAGAAAAGAATCCTGGTATCTTAGAAGTCTGTGTATAGTGATATATATATATATATATATATATATATATATATATATATATATATATATATCAGAAGTACTGCCCACTAGTCAAGAAGAATGCTGGGAAAGCACATTTGCATAACCAGAAACCTTGGCTTTCTGATTTCCCCAGAGTTGCACATAGAGATATCAGTACTAGCACAGCTCTGTGTGGTGCCCAGTTGCTACATTATACAATTTCTACCAGACCCTCGGAAAAATACCTTATACAGCACTTCAAGCTGGCACCGTTTCTGTGTGCTATTATAGGAAAAAGCTGAATGCCAGAACAGGGAGATGTTTTGTGGCATAACCGCCAAAGGAATATTTAGACACGAACATTTGCTGATCCGTATGTTTTTACTATGGCTGTTATTTTCATTTTTCACAAAGGTAGGGAATCTGCTTTGGATCCTGAAATTATTTCTGCCTCATTCAGGGGTTTACTTGTGAATATGAAACAAAACACAGAAAAATCTCCTTAATTAAAAGAACATTTTATTTGGTTTTATCATATATGAGCTTGTATTTACACTATCTGCTATTTAGAGCATACAGAGTGCCATAATGTGGAAATCTGTTTCTAACAGTGCCAGTGTGATGGGTGAGGCAGGATAGGGACAGTATTCTAGCTAGCTCTATAGTAGAAAGAGAGCCACACTAGAGGGGACCAGCTTATAACAACAGAGCTCTGATTGCAGGTAAAAGGTGGCACAAAAAAAAAAAAAAAAAAATCCACAGATGAAGGCAAAAAAAATGAGGCTCAAACTGTTCTCTCTATGAAGATAAATAGAGAAACTATGTCTCTTCTCAAGTTTTGCTCCTATGTTGATATATATGCCTGACTATAAGTTAAAATTACTTATGTTAGATGAAGAATAAAGGTTCTTTGGCCTTTTTCTGATGCAGAACCATAATTACAGGAACACCAACTGCCTATATTCTGTATATGAAAATACTCCAAACAAGACCTGGGTTGTTAAGCTGATGAAATAGAAATGTATCTGGACTATTTGTTCTAGATGCATGGGGATATGGAAATAATTGTTCTTGAAAACATTAATGAGAAAATACTCAACAACAATGTCTTGAAAACTTTACTTCTCACTAGCCTAATAATAGTCAGGACTAGACCAAAAAGTTCATTAGGTAATTTTAATGACCCTGTGATTTTCAAACCAATACTTAGAACCAGTGACTATTACCCACAGAGTCCACTAGTGGGTTTTCAAAGGATATGAGTATCAGTTGACATATTCTTGCCACACTCTATCCATAAAATAAAGTTAGTCATTTATAATTAAGTACTATAATTTATTATTTAAAATAATCATATGTCAATCCTTTGTGTAAGCTGCAAAAAAGTACTGGCTTTTCTGTCTTCTCTTGAGGTACCACATGTTGATCTCTTCAATCTTTGTTTACGCAGCCATGAAGAACACTAAATCTCTGTCTGCACTGGGACATTAGTTACTTACTTCCTTATTTAGTATGGGTATAAAAATGTTATGCTACTCTGATTAGAATAAAAAGCTTTGCTTAGTAGGACATGTGTATGTATATGCAAAAATAGACATGAATTAAAGCCTACTTTCATGAAAGAATCCAGAAAGCCTTGTTTATACTTATTGATTTTTAAAAAATAGTGAAAATAGAGTTTGGCCTCCAGGATAGACCTGTACATGATGAAACAGCTAATTATAGTCACAATGAAATCTGAGAATTGTAACTAAGTTAGTATTACGTTTCTACGACATATGTCTTAAGGGTATTTAAGGTTGTTATTTGCTATCATTCCTGCGTTCTAAAATAAGAAGTGAAAATATTGGCATTTCAATCTAGAAAAGACATGATCATATTCTCATTCATTGCTTTCCCCTTAAGACCACTGATAAATCCCTTTCTCATTTTCTGAGTAAAGATCCTGTGTTAATTTATTCATAGAGTTGGAAAAGTAACTAAAGACCTAAGCAAATATTTTTCCTTTTTTCTGATACTTTGGGGGCCTTGTGAAAAAACTCCTTCCTCATCTTCCTCAACCAAATGTACTAAAATATTTCCCCTTCTTTTCTTCCAGTAGTTTCAAGTTTGAAGTTTTACATAGAAGGCTTTAACTGGTTTGAGTTAATTTCTATAACTAGTAAGAGATTCTAGTAGTGGGAAGCAGGAGATGGGGGATGTTTATCAGTGGATTCTTGGTTACCATTGGATAAGAGTACGTTTTGGTGTTCATGCACAGCAGAGTAACTATAGATAACTGTTAATTACTACATATTTCTAAAAGCCAGAAGAAATTATTTTTAATATTTTTATCATCAAGAAATTATAAACGTTTGATGAGATAGATATGTTTAACCTGGCTTAAATATTACAAAATATATTGAAACATGTTATTCAATATGTATTGAAAGAAACATAATGTTACCTCATTAATGTATACAATTTTTATGTTCTTGTGTAGCAAGATAAATTTATTAATAATATTTTTTTAAAAAAAGAGATCGTGTGAAATGGAGAAAAGATACTATTTTCCAGGTTCCATATTCTTTAGTTTTAACTTCCCATTGCCAAGAATGTTCTTTCCATGTACTCCTCATGAAGGTGTTGACAAACATCTGTTGATATTGTTATAGTAACCATCAAAATAAGCTGCTCTAAGTAAAGTGGAGTTTTTGTGTTCAACTTAGCTATTGGGCTCATTAGATTCACTTAAAACTTGAAGTAATATAGCAGAGGTTAGACCAAATGTCTTCTGCCTGTAGCTGTGGATAACTATGTCAGAGTTTTCTCCCATCATGAGTAACTATGAAAGAAGAAACACTTCCAACGCAACAGGTTTTAGACACTGGAAAACAGGCAGTGCTGGTTTAGTAAATGTGGCTCGTGACAGAAGAGAAACATATGTGGTAACCCCAACAATAACCCCAACTTTCTACCTAGAGGCATTTTTCAGACAACAACATATTTAGATGGAGTCTGAGAAAAGCATGGTGATAAGGCTGAGTTGAGAAAGCCAAAATCTGAACTCGGGCCTACAGAAGTGGCTGGAACTTGCAGTATAGGATATTTGAAAGGAGATTACTGCACAAAGGAGGATGTCTGTGCATCTGTGGGTAGATCTAGTTAAGTCTCTAGACAAATACCCAGCCACATAGAGGATAAAATTCCATGAGTTCTAGAAAAAAAAAAAAAATGTACACACAAAGCAGTTACTAGGAATCTCAGCATTGACTAGAGACCGTACAAGCCACCAAGAAAAAGGAGACAACATAAGAATTTCAACCTGAAAGAGTGAAAAGAACATGCTGAACAATGGCAGGTTTTCAGCTGAGATTCCCAAAGGTCATATCTTAAAAGGAGAATTACTGGAGTCATTTATTAGGACCTACCTAACCTAGATTTACCCTCACAAAACTTAAAAATAAGCCTGATAATATCACATTAATCTGTTAGTAAATTAATAGCCTCTTAGACAAAAACTTCATAGTCTTTATAAGAAGACAAGAAAACCCAGGCTTGGAACACTGTAGCATTGATTTTTCTTTAAAAAATCGATAGACAAATACACATAAAACCACGGCCCACATTTAAGAAAAATAAAAAACAATTTGAACAGAACCACAAATGAAGTATATAAGCTATGATACAACATATATCTAATATCAATATTTAATAGATTTTAGAAAGAATAAATATCATTCATGGTTGAAATAAGGAGACTTTCAGTATGGTAATGTAAAATAAAATGAAATGCCTGAGAGATGAGACATATGTTGAAACTTTCAGGCATGGATTTAAAAATAATTATGATTAATAACTTGAATAATTAGTAGAATACATGATTAACATATATGAGAATTTCACCAGAGAGACCGAAATTTTAAAAAGTCTCAAGAAGAAATGATGGAATTAAGAAGAAATAGAAGAGATGAAAAATGCTTCAAAAGATTCACAAGCACACTGGAAATGACAACAATCAGCTCTAAGATAGGTCAATCAAATTTGTACAAGCAGAAACAAACATAAAAGAGAGTAAAATCAACAAAGCACATTGAATGTTAAAGGTTCTAATATTTTGTAAGTTAGAATTTTACATGTGAGGTATAGGGAGGAGAAGAGAAAATATTTTTTATAAAATAATGATAAAAAATGTTCCAAATATAATGAAACTTGTAATAGCAGAGATTGAAACATATAAAATGTGAAGAAAACTCTATTGAGTTGTATGACTACTGCTCAAAACAATTGATATGAAGAAAGTGTTCAGGGTAGGAAAGAGAGAGATAAAGAAAAATGGTAGACCTCTAATCAGAAACAATGCAATCAGGGCACAATGACACAACACCTTTAAGTACTGGCCAAAATTATAATTAATAAATAAAATCAGGTAAGTTATAATTCTATGCCCAGAAAGAAAAAAATTCAAAATAAAGGCCAAATGAGTTCTTTTGCAAGTATGAAAAAGCTAAAAGATTCATTACCAAGGAATCAATCAAGAAATACTAAAGGAAGTTGTTAAGGCAGAAGGAAAAGGATACCAGGTAAAAATTTGATTTGGAACCATATAAAAACAAAGAAACAGAACAAAACCAAAAAGTAAAGAAATGGAAAAAAAATATGTACACTGGAAATGGTTATATATAAATAAACATAAAGACTTTTTTTCTTATTTTTTTAAATACAATGTATAACATATGCAGAGGTAAAATAAGTAACAACAACAACAAAAGTAATGGGTAATCTAGGCTGTAAAACTTATAAATATATGTAGAACTATAAATGTAATGTATAGTTCTTACACCACATATTAAGACATACTTGAACATGGACTGTAGTAATTGAAAAGCATACTGTAAATTGTGTAACTTCCACTAAAGGAATAAAATTAAATTCTGTAAATAACAAACAAGTGTAAAGATAAGAAGCAATCATGAATAATATCAAATCAATTCCAGAAAAAGAGAGAAAATTTTACTAAATGCACAAGATTAAAGAAAACAACAAGCAAGATGATAGTTTACATGTCAGATCATGTGTACAAAACAGAAAATATAAATTCTCAATTTCAGAAATGAAAGAGATGGTATCACAATGTATTGTGCAAACATCAAAAAGATAATAAAAGCTAATCATGAATCAGAGATAACCTAATTATCATGAATCATGGTAATAAGTGTTTATTCCAGTAAGCATGCTAACTAACTATAGTCCTTAATGTCTGTGCATGTCACAGTGTGAGGTTTCATACCTCAACTTAAAAAAATATTCAAATTGGAAAAAGGAAAAGAGTATATAATTCATTGATATTTTCCATTAGTATATTTCCTTAGAGACTACAAAATCCATCATGCAAATCTATACACTTTTAGTTTTAAAAGAAGAAATGGCAACCATGAGTACAGTTAGCTATTTTATTAACTATGAACAGCACTGAGAAAAATTTGAATATGGAACTTGATGCAGAACAAGGTATTTGCAATCATGAGTAAGTGGAAATAGTATTGAATCCTTGTTTCCATCTATCATATGTGACATCTTGAACAAATGTTTTAATATAAAGATTGGGTAGGATATATTTCAATGTCTTTTCATATTAATTTAATTAAAAATGGGATTGAGTGCAATAAAATGCAAAATGTCCCTTTGCCTAAAAGTGATTGAGTAACCATCCACACTCTCTGGAGGTTTCATGACAAATAGTATTCAATCCAGGCTGTAGAACTTATAGGTCGAAATTAAATTAGATTATGGTCTTTGGGGCTTTCCAAAAAATCTATTCATCTCTTCTCTTTCATGTTTTCAAAATGGTTTCATTAAGCATTCTAATGCTTCAATTTTGAATGCTTTATTATCATAACATTTTCTTCATGGAACAGAAGTGTAACCTACTAATTTAAAAAACAATTTATGATTTTAAACTGTCTTTTTTCCTCCAAATAGCTCAGGGGCTCTACTATTTGGTTAAACATAATGGCTTTATATTCATAGTGGAAGATACATGTGGCAGAAGAAAGTAATAGACGGCTTGAGAGGATGTTATATTCTTTTATTCTCCAAATGATTAGCCTATTTTTGCTTTTCCTCAGACTCATGTCGTTATCTTTAAAGACCCATTGCTTTTGTTTATACATCTTTTAAGACTCATATCTGGCAACTCTCCATCTCCTAAACTGCAAAAAAAAAATTGTCTTTCCCATCCTGATCCACCAGTTCACATTGTAAGGATGTTATTACTTAAGATATTTCATTTAACTTTTCATTTACATGTTTTGTACAAGACTTTTGAGTTATCATAATGTAAGATCTGAACCTTATAATCAGATCCACAGAGTACCTGCAAGAGATCAGGTGTCAAATCAATGAAATAATATAAATGAATGAATATAAAACCAGAAAATTATAAGTATTTATTTCATATTCTAGCAACTGAGTTACATTTTTTAAAATTTTAATTTTAGGGCAATTTTAGTAAGATTTTTATATTCTAAAAATCACAATTTTAAAGTGATCAATTCACTCTGTGTGTGTGTGTGTGTGTATGTGTGTGTGTGTGTGTGTGTGTGTGTGTGTGTGTCTATGGAGAGAGGGAGAAAGAGAAAGTGTGCTATTATTACTACTATTTAGTTTTAAAACATTTGTGCCACTTAAAAAAAAAAAAAAACAACCATAACCATTAGCAGTTATTCTCCTCCCATCCTCTCTCCCTAATCCACTGACCTCCACTAATCTGTATTCTATCCTGCCTATTCTGAACATTAATAGAAATGGAATCATATAATGTGTGTCTATTTTAACTCACTTCCTTCATTTATTCATGATGTTTTCAAGGTTTATCTGTATTATAGCATGATACAGAACTTTTTTTTTTTTAATATTGTTACACAATATTTCATTTTATCAATATCCTATGTTATGTTTGTCCACTCATTTATAGATAGATAATTAGGTTGTGTCCATATTTTAACTACTGTGAATAATGTTGCTCTAAATATCTGTATACATTTTTATGTTTTTATTTCTCTTCTATGTATACTTAGGATTGGAATTGCCAAGTGATATGTTAACTCTATGTAAAACTGTCTGAGGAAATAGCAAACCCTTTTTCAAAGTGTTGTACCATTTTATATTCCCACCAGTAATATATAAGCATTCCAATTGATCCCTAGCCTCATTTATCATTTTTATTTTCCCACTGGGTATGCAATTGTATTTCTCAAGGTTTTGATTTTCATTTCTCTAAAAACTGATGATGCTCAGCATTATTTCATCTGCTTAATGGTGATTTGTGTGTCCTCCTTATAGAACTGTCTATTCTATGTCATTGATGCTACTTAATTGCTAAACACATTTATCTACTTAGTGTGTGTGTGTGTGTGTGTGTGTGTGTGTGTGTGTGTGTGTATTCTTTCCTATTTTCTACTTAACAGGTCATGCCATCTCCAAATATAAATAGTTCTTCTTCTTTTCCTGTTCCTCCTCCTTCTATTTTGTATTTACCTTTTGTGATTCAATTGATGAAGCTGATTGAGATTTTTTCTTTCTTCTGTCAGTTGATCTTCAAATCTGCATACTTTTTCAACATAAAATTAAACTTTTTTCTTAATGTTCAATTGTTTGAGACAATTAATGTTAAGAAAGACCTACTGTTTGCAACTATCATTTAATTGTCATTTATAACCAAGGAAAAACCCATTAAGCAGACAGACAATTCTTTTCTAATGAATTAACAGGTTGGGGGTATTTCTAATGCTAAGCCCCGTTCTTTGCTCTTAGTTATCCATTTTTTTTTTCACTGAATGGATTATGAGTTAGTTGTTTCTTAAGGTTTAGTATCAAAAACATTATTTGTTCTTTGCTTAGTTATTTTTTTTTTTTTAGTTAGTTGTTTTATTTACCCTCATTTCAAAGAGTGATCTCGGGAAGATAAACTATACTTGTACCAGAGAAAGCATTAGCACAAATACAAAACGACATCTTTTGTTAAGATTTAACACAGAAGCTGGGTGAGGTGGCATACACCTGTAATCCCAGTGACTCAGAGGCTGAGGCAAGAGGATTGTAAATTCCAAGCCAGCCTCAGCAAAAGTGAGTCACTAAACAACTCAGTGAGACCCTGTCTCTAAATAAAATACAAAATAGTGCTGGGGATATGGCTCAGTGGTCTAGTGCACCTGAGTTCAATCCCTGGTACCCCCATCCAACCACTCAAAGAAAAAGATTCCACACAGTCTATTATCATGGAGTATTTATGACAAGTAAATAAAGATTCTTCCACCATGTGACTGTTATGCAAAGGAAGTGTCCCATGAAGGAAATGCCACTTCTACCAACTCCTTAATGCATCCTTTTCAGACACATTTCAATATGAATGAAACTGAAAAAAAAAACCATACCAGAGGGCTGGGATTGTGGCTCAGAGGTAGAGTGCTCGCCTAGCACCCCCGGGTTCGATCCTCAGCACCACATACAAATAAATGAATTGTGTACAAATAAAGGAAATAAATAAATTAAAAAAAAAAAAAACATACCAGAGAATGGAAATTAAGTGAACTTTTGAAATCTGGGTTTGCTACAAAATCTAACAACTTTAACATAACTCCAATAGAGTGAACTTGTTCATGGATTACTTGTTCATATTTTTTAATTATTTATTTACTTATTCATAATGCACAAGTATAGCATCTTTTTACTTGTTCATATTTTTAAATACATCACATTGGCAGCAAGAAAAGCCAACATTGTTTTGTAAAATGACAGAAGTATTTGGCAAAATGTGACCTGTGATTTTATTTTCCTGTTATCCTTCAACAGATTGAGGATATTATACACTGGGCATAGATAAGTCCTTACTGACTTTTTCTTCCCAGCTGGCTCTGCATTCACCAAGCCCTTGAGCTATGGCAGAGGATTTAAACAAATAAAGCCAAGGATGACAAAAATAACAACAATGACAAAAAGGTAAATATTACTGTATTCTCATGTTGTCCTAAGACTGTCACTGAAGTGTCCAAACAGCTGTGCCCATGTTCAGTTACCATCTAACCAAAAGCAAATCTGCTCATAAAACTCAGTCTGTCAAAAATATAAATGTGGGCTTACTATGGGTAAAGTGATTTCCTGAATCCTTTATATAGCAGTTTGTCTCAGTTATCCACATGGGAGATTAATTTCCCACTATAATAGTGACATTAGTACTAGTAGTTTAGCAACAGTAGTAATAATGTATAAGAACTTATTAAACACTTGGGTACTGTTTTCAAATAGACAATATCACATTTAATTCTCATAGCAATCCTTTGATGCTGGTACTATTTTTTATCTCCAAAGGAGTTTACTCAGTGGCCTAAAGTCACACACTAATAAGCGCTGGAGCAGGGGTTCAAATCCAGCCAAGTCTGATGAGAATCATATTACCCACCACAACACTGAAGTACAGCAATAATTACATCTTCCAATACCCAAAATTCTCACTACGGGCTGGATAATTGTCTCCTTACTTTAGGTGTTGTAATTTAGCAAGGTATTGAATCCCACTTCCTTCCCAAAGGGAGAAAGCAGTCCTCCTTAGTGCCAGGGAGAACCCAATTCTCGTGTATTCTTGTGGGGCTTTTATGGCCGCGCAGACTTTCTATGACAAAGGTGGAGAAGCTGCAGGAGAACCACAGAACCAGTATTTACATGGCCACCATCAGTCTGAAGCAGATGTATTCATAATATTCCTGTTTGAATGATTCCCATCAAGTTCTCATCTAAGGAAAAAGATTTTTTTGTTTGTTTTTGTTTTTATATTTATTTATTTGTTTTAGTTGTACACAATGCCTTTATTCTTTACATGGTGCTAAGGATCAAACCTGGGCCGCACACGTGATTAGACGAGCGCTCTTCCGCTGAGCCACAATCCCAGCCCTCGAAAAAGATTTTTTTGATGTTGAGTCCAGGCAGGAGAATTGAAGGATTTCTCTGCAATTCATTGTTGATTGCAGATGAAATAAAGATGTGATAAAAAGTATGGAAGAGAAGAATTAAAATATAGACCCAAAAATGAGCATCAGTGCAGTAACACAGAACACATTCTCTGGATATCACAGCCAAAAAAAATCCTGGCAAGCAAATTAATTTCTGTATTATTCCAATCAAGTGGCACTAAATGGATAGCTAGCTGATTTTCTCCAAAAATGGCAGGCTTGCTCTGGCCCTGAGAGATAGTACACAATCTGAACTACATAGCCATTTCAGCTGCCTCACAACAAATGATGTCCGTTAAGTTATTATCATTGTGAAAGAAACAATTACAATTTTTTTTTCCCTGTGGCAAATCCAGAAATCCGCAGAAGAAACCATTGGCTTGCTTACATGAAAAAGCCATTACCTTTGTTGTCAGCATTTAAGACACAGACCAACTGGTTTTCAAAACAGGACATTTAGGATACATGCAGTGAGATTAGCTGTACTTGCTGGCAAGGTAATTACTCTATTTATTCACTTTAATAATCCCATAAAGGAGAACAAGATAGGATGTGAAGCTGGAAAGAAAAGGGGGTCGAAAAGCCAATGTGTCATTTTTAGAAGCAGAATGTGAAGCTGAGGAACACATGATAAGCTAGGATGGAGTGGAGGCATATCTCTGTCTTCTGTAGAGTCAGAAAAACCAAGCTGATCTGGAAGTGATCATTCCTAGACAGTATATTTTGTATCCCTGAGCTGGTCCATATAGTGATTCATCTTTGGGAAAGACTGGTGCTCACTGCTTTCTGGATGAGAATTAGCTTAACTCTCTATATTCCTGTTTTGTAAGTTGAATCACATAACAGAGACTGGGGCTATACAGACTTTTAGAAGCTATTTAATTCAAACTTTAACCCCAGGGCAGAAATACCCTACCAGAGCAATTCTGATTGATGTTTATTTAGTTTGGTCTAGTATTGTTGATAAATCAGTTTTAATTTTGGAAATATAGTATTTAATATTTTGACTTGTTTAATAGTTATAACATCTTCCCTTAAACTGAGCTAAAATTTAACTCACTGCAACATTCATTTGATCAGGTCTAATTCTTGCTTAGCATTTCATATTAATTTGAGTTCTTCTTGCTTTATCCATTTTTTTTTAAACTTTGGATGCAGCAAATTTATAATTTTTAAAATTTTGTATTTTTTCATCTACAAATAATCACCCATTGAAGAAGAAAACTACTGTAGAATTAATGTATATTATGCATTGCAGTGAATAAGACATGGTATATTATTGACAGCTTAGTGTACTTACAGAAAGTAATCACTTTAGTAAAGAATGATGAATGCCGGGCTGCGGTTGTGGCTCAGCGGTAGAGCGCTCGCCTAGCATGTGCGTGGCCTGGGTTTGATCCTCAGCACCACATACAAATAAACACATTGTGTACAACTAAATCAAATAAATAAAATATTAAAGAAATTTTTAAAAAAAGAATGATGAATGCCCTAATGCTATAATAGCATTTGAGAGAAGCATGTAATCAAGGCTCCTATTTCATACAGTCCTCCTGTGGAACACTTTGTGGCCTCCTACCACCCCAGATATGCTCTAAATTGTCAGTTGTTTCTTTTTAAAAGTAGTTTAGAAATAAATCTAATGCAGCAATTTGGAAGTCTATCTACTCTAAACGAACACTATAAAAAACTATCTTATTAATGTGTCTAAAAGTTACCTTTTTAGACACATTAAGCTTTATCCAACCAGATCTATATTGCCATGCACATGTTACATCTTGTTTTAAAATGCAAATCTCAGATAACAGCTCTTATCTATGTGTATCTTGTGGATGTAGGCCAAGAGATGCAACCAATTTAGTATCTTTCTTCTCTTACACTATCATATTAATTATATATTTATTTTTTAAATGGCCAATACCATCTCCCATGACATTTTCTACTATAAGATTAAATATCTGTACTCCTATAATTAGCATTGTTCTCTGTTCCTACATTATTTCTTCAACTTATGTTTCTACTCAGTGAAACATGGTAAAATGAGCATTTGAAGATCTAAATATGAAACTACCTTGTGCCTTGATATACATGCAAATATGCAGATAGAGATTACCTCTAACAGATCAAAGCAATAAAAACAATAAATCAATAACAAAGGTAAGTACAACAGAAAAACTATTATCTCTTCTGAGAGATTAATATTTAATGACTTGAATTAATGTAATTTTAATTTTCTGAAATGTTGTCACATATGCAATTTATATCCTTCCGTTGTCCATAAAATTGATGTCAAATATCATCAATTTTATTCTATAAATAAAAATTGAGTCATAAAATGCTAGAATAGCCAGTTACACAAAGCAGCAGAGGCCAGGACTAAGAACCATACTATTGATGTTTAAGGTTCTTTAAAATATATTACTGTATAATCAATATTTAAGTGTCTGTGTGTGGTATATACATGCCCCAAAACAAAATCTTTACCCTTGATTTTATTATTGACAAATTCATGCCATTGGCTAATAACAAAGTAATAGCTTAGTAGTAACCAGTAATCACTGGTAATAATAATATTATGTGACCAGTTAAGAGAGTATTTAGTACATTTGATATGATGAATTTTTAGAAAATCACAAAAATAGGCAGTGTATGCAAAAGTTAGTAAATGTAAATTCAGAAATTTCTAGCTGGCTTCTCTTGTATAAACAATATTGAACTTTACATTTCTTGACAAAATTTCCATGTTTAATAAAAATTAATCATTCTGTAAATAAAGCTATGTGAGCATTTCAACTTACTATAAAGGAGTCTAAAAAATTAAATCATTTTAATTTTCACTCTTTTCTTTGGTTCTATTCTAATAGGAGAACTATAAACTTAGACTTTCAATAAAATCAGAGTCTTTGATGTCGCCATTTATTTTTGAAAGGCATTCTGTAGCATACCAATTGCTGAATCTAGAAGTTCTCCATTGGTATTCCATTTAATAAACTAGCAAGCCAGACACATTTATTTTAAAGTTCAGGTTTAATTAAAAGATAAGACTAGAGTGACAGAATGGCAAGGGAAAGAGGGATGTTGAATTTTTTTGTTTATTATTGCAGAGCAGCTGCTTTTATTTTTAACTAATCTCCATTAATGTCAAATCAAAAGGCAGAACTTCTTATAGGCCTTTGCATTGGCCTTGTTACCTGCTTACCCTAGGAAATTACTATGCATTTACTCATTCTGAGTTGAAATTCAATATAAGCCCATTACTGCCTAGCTGAAAGTGCAAATAGTTGATATAAAGTTCATTTCCTACACTGAAATGCATTCATTTATTCATTCAGCAATATTTGCTGAGAACCTACTATGTATTTATCTCTGTTTCAGTTAGTGGACGTTAACTAGGCAATGCCCACATCAGAACTGAAAAAAAAAAAAAAAAAAAATGCCAGTGTTGCAGCTTCAAAGCTCACATGATTCCCATAGAATCATACAGCTTTTCAATTCACTGACCAAATGTCACTTTCCATAGATTTTTGAAAAATTCTGTTAGGTAAGTCAAATACTATAAAGATGGCTATTTCCCATCTATTACCTTCTTGATTTTTTTTAGATCTAATGCATTCTAATCTAAAATTTGACTCTAAGATTTTCAAAGACAAACTAAGATAAATAAATCAAGGTAGCATATAAACTTGGGAAGAACTGTATTATAATAGTCCTTAAAGAAAAGAATCACTATCATTGTTTACTAAGCTTTGTAGGACAGTTCATAACTGCAAGACTTCCTGGACCACTGCAATTCATTGTTCTGTAACCATAAGGCCAGCTATGTAACATGTGCAGGGTTGGGTATGCTCTACCTCTGCACTTCGATCTTTACCAAAACTTTGGTGGAAACCGAGGTAGTAAAAATAAGAATGCACAAATGATGAACTATCTTTCATAAGTTTAGAAGACAGTTGGTGAGAAGCTAAGAGCATAGAGTTTAATGTTTTGTAGACATGAATTCCTCTCCCATCCCCATTATACTATAAATGGGCAACGTCACAGTAGAAATTTTAATTCTTCTCTCTAAGCTGCAATTTTCAATAATAATAATAATAATGTTACAAAATTGTGATAATTAAAGAAGGTATAAACAAGTGCACAGAAAAGATTAGACTAGAAGAATCTGCTATTCAAAATATTATTAACATCATTACATCTACCTTCCTCCTCCTGTAGTCTCATTAATGCATACCTTTCTTTTTAGATTTATCAGGGAACATAGATAATCTATGTTTACATAACACAGAGAGTATTGTACATTTTTTAAAATATAGAACAAAAATTGCTTTCATATTCTATTTTAAGTATCTACACTTAGCCTATTCCTTAAATAGCTAAAGATAGCCAGATTTGTATGATAAGTTTTCATGGTATAGCTGAGGTTCAGAAGAGGATACCTAAGGAAAGCACATAGCACATACTTTATTTCCAGACACTTGAAATGAGTTAGAGTAAGGCTTGCTTTTCACAGGACGCTAACTGTTCTAGGACACAGAAAAAAGATCTGGAATAAAGAAAACCATGACTCATCAAATAAATTTTGTACTGTGGCAGAATCCTAGAAATTTGGCAAAAGAAAGAAAAACTTATTAAGTTAAATGATTTCCTTGAACTGCTGTTAAGGAGGAAATTATGGCAAGAGTTTCTGCTCAAGAGACACCAATTAACACAATGAATAATCTATGGCTTAATAAAAGACACAGATGCTGCTCAAATACATGAATCTAGTATTGAACCGTTTATAAAAGAGAAAGTCCATTATTAAATTGTAGTTCGGTGAGAGGCTGAGATAATTATGCCTTAGATTCTGCTGCATTCTGGTGATTTAAATTAATATAAGAATAGTGACTTAAGAGAGACTTAATGGGCATGAGATCTCCCTATCCAGCTATTCTTTCTCTCAAATATCATATGTCTTAAGCAAGCATTTGACAGGTGTTAAATTGCAGTATATTCATGATTGAATTCTCTAACAGGTACCTGTAGTGCTGATAATCTATTGTGCTGGTTAAAGTACACGCCATATACTTTAATCATTTCTGACATAGGCGCTATATACAAAAAATGAAAAAGCAAAGCAGGCAGGTTTTCTCTTAAGGCTGTGGTAGCAGAATGGGGGTGGGAAGGCACTGACCCAAGGTCAAGTGACTACAATTAGACCACCTCTCCCCCATTTCAGTCCTGCCCTCAGGAGAATTTCAAGGGAGGCCAGTAAACTCTCCACCTCTTGAAGTCTAAACCTCCCAGCAGACCCAAGGAAAGGCTACTATTAGAACTGATGGCCCATACTTCTTCTGATGCTATTAAAACTAATTCCTCTATATCTAATTCACCACTGGGATTTTAGATCATCTCATATCAGAAAGGCATTCATATCCTTTAGACTGCATATGATTAAGACTGACTCAAGGTCCTGTTCTTTCTATTGTGCTCTCTAGAACCCACTGTCTGTTGTCATCAAGACTGTATATCTCTGCCTCCCTGAATTTTCCCTTCTTCTTTTTCTTTAAATATAATGTAGATTTTCACTAAATATCTCACAACTGGTCCAAATAAGTTGCTATTATTGTTTGTTCAGTAACACACCTATAGCTGGATCGCTACATGGGGCACTTCCTCACTTCTCAATGCTTCTACCCTCAAGTACAACATGATAAGAAGACTTTGAATTATTTGCCATAAGATTCATCATCTGTGCTTCTTTGAAGTCCCCCATCTTTCCTGGGCACTCACTCTTCCACTGAAGATGTTTTACACTTTGCCACTGTTCTTTTCCAATTCTAATTTTTGACACTATTCTTGGAGTTTTTAAAGACATTCATTCATCTCACTGTGTCTTTCTTCCTTGTGCTCCTCACTATCAGTGATTTTTTCCTCCATCCCATGTCAACTGCTCATTCCCCTGATCATTTACCAGCGAATATCTTTCCCAATTTCTAGTGGACCTCATAATGCTCATTTCAAATGTTACATTTTATGGCACATCCTACCAGATTTCATATTCCTTGACCCTTGCTGCTATTCCTCACCTTCACATCCTCAGTTTTGCCTTCATCCACTTATCTTCCATGATTCATCTCTACTCCAGTGTATTTTCATACTTAATCAACTCTCTTGGTGCTTTCTTTCTTCCACCACCATGTTCTGCTGCTGGAAAAGTCTAATTCTGGTTATATCTTATTTTGGGTTATTCATAATGCAACCCAAATGTTTCACACAACTAGAGAAATACTAGTGACCTGACTGGATTTTTACAAAATCATTATCGTAAAGGTCAAGAGGGAGGGCAGTGCTACCAACAGCTTTCTATTGTATTGACTTTCTCTTGTCAATACATTCTCCTTCTCCTTATTTTATACTTCAGCTTATAGCCTTGATTTTTGTTAATGTGAAATAAAAAGCAAAATGAAGAAGAACAATGCAACATGATGCCATGGCTACATCTTTTCCCCAGGCTACAGCATTTGAATTTATTAACAGTATCTTCGTGGTTTTAGTGGATAGCATCTCCTTGGTGCTATGGAGGAACCCCTACCTTTTATGCTGGATACCATCTATGTTTGCCTATGGAAGGATGTGGAAAATAAAATGACATCTTCTTTCATAATCTAAAATTTTACTGTGATATGTCTTTCTTTTAACATACATGTATTTTGATTCCCTTGTGTCTTTTTCAATGCACAACTACTATTCCCTTCAAAAAAGATGTCTATATTCACTGTTTATTTATTCTCCTTCTATTGTCTCTTGAACTTCCTCCAATTGTGTCTCCATTCATGCTCTGGAATTGCTATTGCGCATGTTAGCAAAGTCCTCCACGTCTATGCAGCCTCACCCATCATTCTGCTAATCCTCTGGGTGACATCTGCTGTAGTTGAGTATATTATCCACTTTGAGTCACTTTCTTCACTTGGATTCTGAGACATTTCACTGTCCTGATTTCCCACGTACTCCCCTGACCACCCATTTCCAGTCATTTTTATTGAAACCTGTTCCTTATCCCAAGCTATAGAAACTAGATTCTGCTAGAGATCAGTCTCCAAACTTCATCCCTCATGGATCTGTTCTGTCTCTCTCCATGGTCTCATTTAATACTGTGACTTTAAAAGTACCACTTCTTGGGGCTGGGGTTGTGGCTCAGTGGTACAGTGCTCACCTAGTGAGGCACTGGGTTTGATCCTCAGCACCACATAAAAATAAAATAAAGGTATTGTGTTCACCTACAACTAAAACATACATATTTTTTAAAAAGTACCACTTCCATATACATTACTAAAATTTAGCCACAAAATGTCCCCTATATTTCACACCTTTATATGTAACTATTTAATTTACATAGCCACTTGCATTTCTACTAGGCGTCTCAGATATATTATGAGCTCTTCATTACTCTCCCAAATATAATCTTTTTTCATCCTCTCTGTAAACAGCATAACCTCATATCAAAAGCCTTGAGATAACTGATCCTTCATTTGTAAGTGTTGGTGCTACACATACAGAATGGGGTATAAATAATATTCCATAATTTAACCTCTTATCTCTGCAGCATGTTTTGCCCTTCTAGTTTAAACCACCATCATGCTTCACGCAGACAGCTGCAGTAGCCCTTTCACTCTGCTTTCTGTTACCACTTTGAACTCTTGGTCCACTCTACTTACAGCAGCCAGAGTAATCTTTTAAGGCATGATCAGTTCATGTCAGTCCAAGTACTTCAAACACCTCCACGGCTTCTCATAACACAGAAAGTAGAATCTGAAGATTTTTTTCCCACAGCTTACAAAGCTATGTAGTATAACCTCTGGGCCTCTCTATGGCTTCAGGTTTTCACAGTCCTACCTAACTGCCTTGTGTTCCCAGTGTTCAGTCATGGTGTCTTTGCTATTCCTCAGTTTCTCCACCAGCACCTGCCTTGGGTCAGTGCACATCTTGCTTCCTTTGCTTGGATCTCTCCCTCCAAGAATCTGTGAGGCTTTTCACTCACTCCATCCAGGTCTTTATTTCAGTATCTCATCCCTAGGAGAACCTTCCCTGGCCACCCTAGAAACTAGGAACCTTCACTACTTCATCTCCTTATACTCTTAAATTTTTTTTTTTTTAGCTTGAACTTCGACCTTACTTTATATATTCATATCATTATTTTTATCTCCTTATCCCAATTAAATACAAGCCAATCTACTTATCCCCCAAAACATGAAAATAGTAACTTTTTCCTTTCAGAATGTTGCATCCCCAGAGACTAAAACCCACATTGCAATCTTTAGTAAATATTTGTGATGAAAAATGAATGAATGGATGGAGGGATGAGTGAGTTCTAGGAAGGAAACAAGCAGGAGTGGTTCCAGAGGCACAGATAGGGTCTGGTGCTCAGCTGGGATTGAGGAAACTGGAAGTTTAATGAAAGGGTTGAAGGGCCAACTGGGAAACTGGAGAAAGTACTTCAGAATCAAGGAGTATAGCCACATTTATCCAATATTAAAACAAATATATGACTGTTCATCCAGGAAACGGGTGTCTACTACTGTTGCCTCTGGTTTTAAGTGGTTCCCTAAGATAGAAAGATATAGACAGACTGCTCTGTTGGAGGAGGGTTTTAAAGTAATTGCAATTGCAGCAAATACTTAGGAGATCCCTTAAGCTCTTACAGAACTAAATCTAATACCAAACCTGGAAAGAGGAAATGGGCAAACAATAAGAGAATATGCCATAGCATATCATACCACACCATAGCCATGCCTAGCTCATGGATCCAGTTGATATATACCTAATAAAATCTCTTAGATGACTACATCACATTTTTAACTAAAATATATTCAAATAAGACTTCATAATTTTTAAGTTCTAGAACCACCCCCCCCAAGAATCACATTTTCTTGACAGTCCTGTATTAATCTAGAAAAGATAAAAGGGTTTATTAATAACTCTGGGATTTTGCTACCCCCACAAAGTCAAGGGACTATATGAAAAAGAAAAGTGATATTCTAAGCTGGTCTCAAAAAGAATACACTGACTTAGATACATATAGATCATAGAAGCTTGTTCTTCCAAGTGTATAGTGTAAGAGGAAATTATCGGAATGCTTCCACAGTTATACATGCATTTTGATGCCCTTGGAACATCCCCATTTTTTTCTACCTCAAAATTTCTGGAGTTGATTCATCTCTTACTATTAGAGTTAAATTTTTGGCTAATGTCCTTATCAGATGTGCAAAAGTCTGTTGACAAAAAGGTTAACGCCACAGTTATGTAAGAGGGTTATTATTGTGTACCTATAGATTACCCATGAGACCACAGAATGTATAAATTTTTCCTCTCTTCACTGATTTATAAAGATAAAAGGTCATCAGCATCTAGCGCCTAACTCATTGATGATTCCATTGAAATGAACAATGCTCAGGCGAGAAGACATTGATCCACCTATAATTTCCTGGTGTGGGAACTGCCCTCACATTATTCCAGGGCACTCAGCTGCCCAAGAATGTTTTGTGGGGTGGTGCGAAGAAGCTGGATTCCTACTGAGATGTCAGAAGATCCCTTTCAAGGTAGAAACTCAAGATCTTCTCTTATGGGTTAAATTGTTTCCTTCCTCTTCTACAACTTTATGTATTGAAGTCACAACCCTTGGTACCTCAGAATGTGACTGCCTTTAGAGACAGGTCTTGAAAGCAATAATTAAATTAAAGTGAAATCCTTTGTTGGGCTCTAATCCAATAGGACTAGAGTCTTTATGAGAAAAATTTGCAAAGATAATCACAGAGAAAAGACACTATAAGGGCAGAGGAAGAAGGTGGCCATCTACACACCAAAATAAGAGTTTTCAGAAGAAATCAGCCATGCCAATACTTTGACCTGAGAATTCTAGCCTTCAAAATTGTGAGAATACAAATTGTCGAAGCTACCTATATGCAGTATATTGTTATAGCTGTCCTGAGAAATAAATATTCCTTCTAAGGTAGGTCGATGTATAATGCACTCTGTTAACAATAGCTATAAGATATTGAATAGTGAATGGTGAAAGTTGGGGAGAGGTTTCTGATATGTTCCAGCTTGTTTGCATAGATCACTGCTTTCTTTTCATTTATCCTTATGACTTCTACCTGCATTATTCAACTGATAGCTATACATTTTATTTAGTTGTTTTTAGTAATTAGTTATATACTTTAAACTTACATGGGACATTTTTTCAGTCTGTAGTCATTTACAACTAATTTCCCCACTGATTATTATGTGAAGAAAACAAAATCCAGTATTATGTACCATTTTGACTCTGAATAACCATACAAGTGAGAAAGGCAGCTATTGTCCTCAGCTTATATCTTTTAAAATTTTGCCTGTAAGTTCCTTTTTTCCCTCCAATGCTTGCCAGCTCTAACCACTCAATCGATCAGCCAAGGCAGAACTGGTGAAAGCAACTTCCAAAGGGTCTGTCTGTGACATCAACTTCAGGGTTTCTGTCACAGTCAGTATTTTTGACTTCAAAAAACACTAAGACCCAAAGCGTGATTGATTTTATTTCATATTATTTTATTTATTTATTTTCTCAGATGACACAATCACCAAGAAAAGACTGAAACCACTCATGTTGCTTTCTACACTCCCCAGCTGAATTATTAATCTTTCTGTCAAGTCTAATTCCTGACCCTCAATTTAATTCTATTTCAGCAGCTGATGCCTCTATTAGCCTCACTGAGCCTGGATTCTGTTGCTCCCTTGGCTATAGCCTGCTGAGAAACTGTTTTTTTGAGTACTTAGCAGAAAAGCTCTATGCTTTATTGACTCAAATTTTAATTTCAAATACTATTCTTACTGATCGTGTACTTGAAAATAAATGTCCTGAGAGGCTTTCTTCATGGCTGGAAAGGTGACTGCCAAATCTCACGCATACCCAAGGACATAAATTATATGAAAATCTTTCATTCCTCACACCATTTCATTCCTTGTATCACGAAGAGAATCTTAGAATAATCAATGGGTTTTCAAGGTGAAAAGAATCATAATTTCAAGAAAACTCAGAGAAGATATAAAACGGGCCTGGTAGGAAATACAGACTAGTGTCAGGTTTCACTAGTTCTGGATATTATCTATTATAACAGGATAAACATTAATAACCTAAAATATAAATTTAGTTTCCATGAAAATAAGAAGGAATACCATAGTTAACAAAACACAATCTTCTTGTGTGAAAGACAATATAACTGAATGAGATGACTTCATACTTTGGGGACTGCCTCACGTTAGCACACCCATTATTGATGACACTAAGATATATTGAAATAATCACCAAAAGTGCCTTAACTCTTATTACTGTGTTACCACAGACAGTTATATTCCGAGGTGTATTGAGCAGAAATGTTTCAGGAAAAAAAAAGTGTTCTTTGCCAATGCTGAAAATATGAATCAATAAAATGTATCACTTACATCCCCTGATGAAAATTAAGGCAAAATTACTAGTATCTCTTCTATTCCAATCTCTTGCTGAATGAAACATAAATATCATTAGAGTATTTTCTCCCAATTTCATTCCTCCAATGAGAGAATCTAGGATGATTTCATTTCAAAATCTTTAACAAATCACATCTGGAGAAGACTATTTACAAATAAGGTCACATTCCAATCTTCTGCACATACATGGATTTGGGGGAATGCTATTCAACTTACAAGTTAAACAACTGGGATTTTGTTATTATACAATAAAAATATTATTGATGGGGTTAGATAGGATGTATAAATTTGAATTAATGGTAATATGTAAGGGCAGGTATAAGCAAAAATGTAATATATTTAGTTTGAAAAAATTTGAAATATAGGGGGACAGTAATATGAAAAATTTAAAAGGCAATTGATATACAAGTCTGGACTTTAGTATACAGTTATATATTAGGTGATGAAGTACCAACACACAATTTCATGATTTTTTTTTCTCTCTTACTTACCTAGTATTTTGCTACATCCTGAGCTTACTAATTCACAAGATCCTGTTCTTAAATATTGAAAACTTTTGTGAGGACTTGATAATCTTTTGGTAGCTTGAAATCATCTAGTACAGAGATATTATATCACGGGAATTGACAAATGTTACCAGTCAAGTGTCTTGTTTTGTTTTGCTTTATTTTATCTGCTGGAGAGCTATCTGTTACCCACAAACCACCAAATTTTACTCAAGTTAGTTAACACTCTGGACACTCCCCAGAGAAATAGCACACAAAGTTTTGTACCAGACACAAATTAAGGAACTCTGATTTTAGCAGTGCTTTAAGATTCAAAATGAGCCGGGCATGGTGGTGTGTGGCTGTAATCCCAGAAGTTCAGGGAGGCTGAGGCAAGAGGACACAAGTTCAAATCTAACCTCAGCAATTTAGTGAGCCCCTAAGCAACTTAGCCAGACCCTGTCTCAAAATAAAATATAAAAACGGGTGGGATGTGGCTTCATGGTTAAGCACCCCTATACAATCACTGGTACCAAAAACAAAGGAAAAAAAGAAGACTCAAGATGATTCGGGAGAATGTAGTTGAAGGCAGAACGGCAGCAAAAAATGCTCGTTAATATAAAATATAAGAAGGGAGACCCTTGGAAAAAAGAAAAATCCGCATGCAGAGAGAACTGAGCACAACATGAACAGCACTTCTAGAAAACTGTGGTGAGTGGTGTAAAGTACAGGACAGAGGTAAAACAGAATAAGGGAATGAGATGAGATTTTCTGCTCTATATATCAATTAACCCTACAATTACATTGATATGGTAGTGATAGAAATCTGGTTGGAAATGGGGCAAGGTCCATTTTAAGAATGAATGAAGGAAGATTAGAAAGCATGAAGTTAAGTGAAGATTACTCCACAATCTTAGCTGGGACACAGGTTCTTTCCTGCCTACAGATTCAAGTGGAAGCATCAATTCTTCCTTCTAAGTTTTGAGCCCGCTGACTTGAATTCAAACTTACACCATCAACTTGTTTGATTCTCAGACCTTCAGGGGAAGACTGAAACTACTCTATTTACTATACTGGGTCTCTAACTTGCCCACCTCATATCATGGGACTAGTTAGTCTCTATATTCATGTAAACTAAATCTTTATAATAAATCTGCTCCCTATGTACATAACTGTTGTGAATGTGTATGCAGAAATCCAAAATATTACTCATTAGGCTAAAAAAAGTGTTTGTAGTGCTTCATCACTTTCAGGAGTTCTAGGAAATAATTCATTTCCATAACTTTTATAGCTTCTAGAATGATTAGCTTATTTAACATGTAGCTTCTAGTGAATGATTAGCTTATTTAACATGGTCAAACTTATAAATGGTTATGTAGAAGAAATATACACAGAGAGGTATAAAAACAATATATACAGAAAATAGAAAAATATTTACAAAGCAAACATTTTATAATAAACGCTTTGGTGAGAATACCATCTTGCTATCAACCACTGCTAAAATATCAAGAAGTGTCTATTAAGTAAATGCACCATATATGCTTAATAATGCTCCAATTACTGGGCTTCAAATTGTTCCTAGTTTTTAAAGGCAATAAAATTTAAGGAGATAAAAATAAAATAAATAAACAGGCCCTTTCTTCATTCCTCATTCCATTTCTCCCCTTAATATCCCATTTCTTTCTTTTAAACTTTTCATCTAAATCCTCTAAACTTTTAAAAATTGGACCAAGTTCTAAATCTTCTATGAAACTTTCACCCTGTAGTGTTGATACTTCCTTCCTTCTCTGATCTCAAAGCATTCCTTGACTTGCTGATTTTTGACACTATCTTACTACCCATGCTTTTCTCTTCATATGTAGCTGAGGTTTAACATGGATGGATACCTCTCAGGAAGGGGCTAAGGACAGAGTTTGCATGATGTCTGAATTTGCATTTTCTTCTTCTATTTGCTGTAATGCATGCAAATAATAACATATAAACACTTGTTTGGTTTTGTGGTACAGCCTTTCAGCCCCAAAATGAAAATTAGCTGGCATTTAAGACATTTATTTTTGTTAAACATGTATATTCTCAGATATATGTGAGAAGGACTCTGCCATCTGTTTGTTTACAGTAAAATACTCTCAGCTAAAATAGTCAGATATCACATCTGAGTTTTGCTAGACAATTCCCTGATCAATCCTGTTTGAATAAAGAACACAGAAGGCAGAGGTTTGCTTTCTTCAACATTTAATCTCCACATCCTAGAAAAGCATTTGTGTGTGTGTGTGTGTGTGTGTGTGTGTGTGTGTGTGTTTTGCTGGAGATTTAACCCAGGGCCTTAGTGAATGTGAGGCGAGCACTCTATCAACTGAACCATATCCCCAGCCCTAAAGCATCTTTCTTACAGCTTGTTCTCATTGTGTATTTGTAGAATGAATGCATGATTGTTTGGGAAATAGTCAAACTATTAACAAAATTTAAAATATGACAGAATATGTTTATTTATTTGAGTAGGTTAGCAAACATATGTTTGTCTAAATTTAATAATACTTTGATTTAACAAGTTGTTCTTTGTAATGCATATGAAATTTAGCTTTAATGTGATGTTCATTCTCTGCTCGTAGAAGGTCTTAGTACTGGGAAGAAAAAAAAAACTTTTTTTTTAAATGTTAGGGAGGGGCAGGAAGCAGAAAAGAAGGAAGGAAAAAAATCAAAACATTTTAAAATGTTCCCTATTTCATACATAATATGTACCCAGTTTTAATTTATTTCATGTGAAAATAGTTAGGGACAATTGAATTAAAAACAATAGTATGCAGAGACCAAACCTCAGGAACTACCATTCTCATTAGAATTTGCAAAGATACTTGCAAGGTGATATGGGAAACTATAATTAAGAATCATGAGATATCTTCATCAAAATGTTAGAAATTATTTTGGGTTAACATTCTTAAAAATTTAGTTTAAATAAGTTGTTATTTATTATAATTGGAACAGGTATAAAGGAAATAAAAATGCTTAGTGTTCAGATTAGGCCCTTTTCCCCAAATGAACTAAATAGGTAAAAGGAGGTTTTAATTACTAAGCTTCTTTGGAGGACGTATTTTTTTAAAGAAAGACACTTAGCAATGGTATCAATTTTAAAAGTGTCTGATGCAATCAAATGATTAAAAGGTGAATCATTAATTCAACACAATGTCAGGATTAGGGTGAGAACAATGGGATACTAGCATTGGGCTGAAAATTTGAGAGAGAGAGGAAAAAAAAAAACCTCACACACTTAACATTTTAATACAGTATTTTTAAAAAGAAAAATTCACAATGTACAAAACATCAAAAATAAAAATAGGATGTGACAATGTTAAGCCAAGTTGTATCTAGGGACAAAAGAAGTGTGCCCCTATATAAATGTTTTAATATATTTTTAATGGTTTTCTTCAGAACATTAGAGTAGTTAAAAATACTGAAGAATTGAAAATTAGGTTTATTAAGACACAATGTCACTTTAAGCTTACATATATTATTTATTCTATAAAAGATGTTTATAGAATTTTATGTGTTTCTAGTGATTATTTTTTCCAAAAGTAGATTTTTAAAGTTTTATTGAGAAGCAGGCTTTCATTAAAATCACGAAACTACAAATATAGTCTTACATACTCACTTTTTAGTTTATAGTTTTAAGATGTTTTCTTGTGTGTGTGTGTGTGTGTGTGTGTGTGTATTAGAAACATCATTTTTTCCTCAAGATCTCATATGTCTTGTCATATGACTGAATTTTTAATTTAATATTTATATTTTGATATTTTAAAATACTGCAGTAAAGTGGGATTCATCTGAGTCAATGAGGGAGTGTAGGCACACCTGTACATTTTGCTATGAGATGAGTCAGGGCCTCATTTGCTTCTACCTCTATCCCGAAGAGAGAGAGAACTATAACAACACTGAGCAAACATGCCAAGAACCACTGATTATTTACAGTTAGTGTTTAAATCAACGTTATCACTTTTGTAAAGAGTATTTTTGATTAGGGACCATTTAAAGGATATGTCTCTTGAGGTAAAGCATCTAGTTCATTATCAAGAAATTCACCTTGTTTGTCTATTACTCTCCATACTCACGAGAGGCCACAAATGGACATGATAGACATTGAATTGGACAAAACCTGGGAGACATATCCTCTATTAATATTGCAACAATGGACAGCTTATTACTGGCGTCAAAACTTCAGAGAGTCAATTCACTACCTTTCAGGTCCAATACCTTTCCCTAGATATTCCACTAGAATTTGCCAAGATGCTTCATGGCCAAACCAGACACATCTGCTGAGTGCCTAATTTGCATTCTTGGCTTTGAGTCTGAACACCTGGTTGTGGGTGATTCTGGCACCCTGTGCTCATCTTCCTGGCATCTCTGAGAGACTGACAACCCACAACACTGAAGAGAATCAGGTGAGCAGGAAAAAAAGAAGCAAAACTGAATTTCAATCATTTTGGTTTGAAATCATGGTTCTGTGACGACTGATTTTAGTTAATGGACTTCATTTTTTCACATCAACTTTAGATGTGAAATTTATTTTCTGCATTGGGCAGAAAATTTGAGAGAGAGAGAAAAAACACCTCACACACTTAACATTTTTACTGAGAATAGATAGTACTATCTATATTAGAGAATAACTGAGAATAACTGAGCAGATAGTACAAAAGCTCCCAAATATACCACCCTTGTTCAGAGTTACCTATTGTGCAGGTTTGGTGCATTTGTTATAATTAATGAACCTCCATCAATACGTTATTATTAATTCAAGTCCATGGGTTATTCATGCCTCCTTAGTTTTTATCTAATGTCCTCTTTTCTGTTCTGAGATTCCATCAAGCATACCACATTGTATTTGGTTCACGAGTCTCTGTGGGCTTCTACTGGCTGTGACAGTTCCTCAGACTTTCTTGTTTTGGATGGCTTGACAGTTTTGAAGAGTACTGGTCAGTTATTGTGTAAGATGCTCCTCTCTGGAATTAGTCTGATATGTTTTCCTCATGATTTCTCATGGGCTTTGAGGAGTGCAATCATAGAAGCAAAGAAGAATTTTCATCAAATCGTGTCAAGAAGATTTACTATTAAGATGATTCATAACTGATAGTGTTGATTCTGATCACCTAACTGAAGTAGTGTTAGATTTCTTCACTATAAAGTTACCCTTCTTTTCTCCTTTCATAACTGGTCTTTAGAAATAAGTCACTATACCTACCCTACACTTAAGGAGTCAAGAGCGAGGCTCACCTTCATTTAGGGTAGAATATCTGCATTATTTAGTTTTAAATCTTCTGTTTGGCAATTGTGTGCTTTTTTTTCCATTTATTAATTTATTCAATATTTGATTATTTATTTATGTCAGAATAATAAATGTCATTGATATTTTATAAAAATGTAAATTTTTAATGTTGTAAAAATGCCATAAAATTATGAGTTGTAAATTATAAATTGATTGTAGGTTTTGAGCTATAATTAATTGGTACTAATACATTTATGTGGTTGGTTAAGTTGTTTCTTCTTTGGCCATTGAGAGCTCTTTTATTTGGTTCCTGTTCCCCTTCCCTATATCACCATATATTTTTTTTTTCTGAGCACTTTCTTCTGACACTGTAAGATACTCCAGGAATCTTATATATTCCCTTTCCTACTCCTGTAATCAGTCATTACTCCAAAGATTCTTGGATGGTTTTATTGGAAAATGACATTAAAATGCAATGTCTAGGCACAAGGAATGGTCATTATTATTTGGATGTTATTGTTTTAGGCATTCAGCTCATACAACAAATAACTGTATGTGTGTGTTTCAATTTCCATATATCTGTATCTATACTATGTAAAACATGATGTCTCCACCTCTTATTCATTACAAAATTGATCATTCTTGCCTTTTGCCACTACTTGATCTCTAAATTTCTTACAACAATGAGCAATCTGTCTCCTACTACTCACCCTTCATTAACTCAGTTTTTTCATTCCAAGCATGTAGGCATAGCAACATCAGGATTGTTAACCCTTAGTTTCAAGGGAAACAACTTCAACTCTACACATATGCAGGTCCTTTGTTCTTTATTTTTAAAAAGACTATTCTTTTCCAAAGCTACTTGGGCCCCACCTTTTCTCCTACTGACTGCAGAGAATTTTTATTTGTAACAGTTAGATATTCCTTTGATGGTCTGCATGCTTTCTTGGGCTCCTCAATCTCCCACAGTTTTTATTAATGTGTATATTAAGGGTCATTCATAGTACTGTAAATTTCTACAGGTTTTTACCAATGAGTAGGATAGTCATTGCAATACTGAAACAGAACAGTTTTGTCCTCTGAAAAGTACATTGCACTCCAATTATATACCCCTCCCAAAGGGAGGTCTCCCACTTCACACCTCTGAAACAAGTGACCTTTTTTTTTTTTTTTTTAACTATCTATAATTTTGCCTTTCTAAATGTTATTTAGTTGAAATCATACAGTGTATAGCTTTCAGAAATGCTTCTTTCTTTTATTAATGTGCATTTTAGGTTTCTTCATATATGTATGTATAGCTTAATTTCTTTTTTTGCTGAATAATATTTTATTGTATATATGTACCACAGTGTGTTTATCAACTTACCTACTGAAGGACATCTTGGTTGCTTGCAATGTTTGACAATTATGAATCAGCTGTTGTAAGCATTAGTATGCACGTTTTGTGTGTTTTTCAATTCAGTCAGGTAAATACCTAGGAGTGTGATTATCGGATAATATGGCAAAGCACATTTAGCTTTGTAAGGTACTATCAACAGCCTTTCAAAATGGTAGTAATACTCTGTGTTTTCACAAGCAATGAAGCTCCTCTCACTTTGCATCCCCATCAGCATTTGGTAATATCAGCTTTTTGGATTTTAGTTATTCTAATAGTTATGTAGTAATAATCCTCATTGTTTTAATTTGTAATTCCCTAATGAAAAGTTGAGAGTATTTCACAAGTTGATTTTCAGTCTGTATATTTTTATTTGTAAGGTATCTGTTTAGATCTTTTGTTCATTTATGAACTGGGTTCTTTTCTTTCTCACTGTCTGAAATTAAGTATTCTTTGAATATCTTGGATATACATTTTCATCATGTATGGGTATTACAAAAAGATTCTTCTAGCCCAGGACTTGTATCTTTGTTATCTTTAGGATGTATTTTGTAAAATAGAAATTTTCCGTGGTTATAAGGTGTAACTGATCAGGATTTTTTTTAAACATGGACTGTGCTTATGGCATTGTACATAAAAATTTACCGTCAAACTCAATGTCCCTAAGTTTCTCCAATGTTATCTCTGCAAATATTAGAGTGTGTGTTTTACATGTAACTCTATGATCTATTTTGAGTTAAGTTCTTATGAAAGGTGTAAGAGCTATGTGTATAAATTCATGTTTATAACATATTGATGTTCAATTTTTGCAGCAGCATGTTTTGAAAGACAGTCCTTTCTCCACTGAATCCCCTATCCTCCTTTGTAAAGACCAATTGACACTACTTGTACGAGTCTTTTCTGGATTCTTTCTTCTGTTCCATTGATCTATGTGTCTGTTTCTTTGACCATACCATACTGTCTTTATTACTGTAGATTTATAGTAATTCATCAAGTCTGATAATGTTGGACCTCCAACTTTGTTCTTCAGTATTATATTGGCAATTCTGGGACTTTTTAAAATAATTTTTCTTGGCTTGTCTGACCAGGAATTTATCAGTTTTATCTTTTTTAAAGACCCAGCATTTGGTTTAATTTTCTATTAATCTTTGTTTTAAATTTCATTTACTTCTGCCCTTTAATTATCATTATTATTAGTTTTTGTCTGCTTGTTTTAGGCTTAATTTCCATTTTCCCAGGTAAAATCTTATATTATTGATTTTATGTTTTTCCTCTTTTCTAATTTATTTCTTCAATGCTAATTTCTTCTGTACTTGCTTTTACTTCAACTAACAAATTTTGGTAAACTATATTTTGATTTTCATTTAATATAAAATAGCTTACATTTGCTCTTAAAACTTCTTTCTTGGCTCATGTTTTGTTTAGATTTTCTTAAAGTATGCACAAAAAATGTAAATAGTTTTGCCTTATTATGAATGCCCCAACAGTAACTGAAGTTTAGCGAATATATTATCAAAATTAGTTTTTCAAGTAAAAATGAATATGTAAAATTCCTCTTTTACTTTAGATCATAAAAACTACAACACTAGGCCATAATATGAGCCCATTACATAGTACTTTGAAATCAAGAATGTGAAGAATTAAACTATTAGACTATTGCACCACTTTTTGCAGTTTAACCTATATAATGCACAAAATTTTATTTCTTATTAAAACATTTTTATTATCATGGACCTCATTTGCATTAATGAATATCATAGAAATTTTTAAAGTTAAGAAGTTTGCTTTTCTTTTCACTATCTTCTCTAATATCTGTACGCATTATATATGTATGGGTGTGTGTATGTCTGTGCAATTTTACTTGATCTGATGATTGAGTTTAATTACCTTTAATATAGGGATAGCTCTTGGTTTCTTTATTAGACTTTTTTCCTAACATCCTCAAAACCCTAAAACATCAGTGACAAATCGATTTTTATTGCCTTAATGATCAAATTGATCAACTGTCAAGCTGATATCTTGGAGCTTTATCTGAATTCGGGTTCCCGAAACTGAAAGAGGGTCCAGATGAACAGCTGGGCTTTCAGGGGCTACAGAATATGCAGCAAAAAGAAAATGATGAGGGTGCCCAGGAGCAAAACAGCCACAAGAGTCATGAAATTGGAAAGAAGAAAGGATTCAGATAAGAAAAAGTATACACCCATGTTATGTGCGCGCACACTTGCAAGCATGCGTGTGACCAAAGAGGCTTGTTCAGAAGGAAGATCTGCAGAGATTTTCTTAGACTTCATTGCATTGTGTTTTAGTCAGTTTTATGCTGCTGTGACTAAAGGATCTGACCAGAACAAGTGTAAGGAGGAAAAGTTTATTCGAGGACTCAGGGTTTCAGAGATCTTAGTCCATAGAAGGCCAGTTCCATTCCTGGGGGCTAGAGGTAAGGCTGAAAATCATGGGGGGAGAGTGTGGCAGAGGGAAGCAGCTCACATCAGGAAGCAAAGAGAGAGACTCCAGCTCCAGATACAAACTATATATCCCATAGCCATGCCCCCAATTAACCACTCCCTCCAGCCACACCCTACCTGCCCCTAGTTACCACTCAGTTAATGCCATCAGGGATTAATTCACTGATTGAGTTAAGATTTTCACAATCTAATGATTTCTTCTCTGAACCTTCTTGCATTGTCTCACCTGTGAGCTTTGGTGGGACACCTCACATCCAAATCATAACACCTTGCATTGCATCAGTCTTTCTTTATATATTGTTGCAATTCTTAAGGATTACCTTTTTTTTTTTAAAGAGGAGAAAGTTTATTGATTTTTAAACTAATAGGTCCTATAATTCTGAGATTTCCAATTTGGGTAAACTATAACTCTACCCCCAAATCACATTCTATTGTAATTTCACATAATTCATTTCACATCTACTTTCCCAAAGACTTTGAGCTCTTTAGGACAAATGAGATTATTTTCTATATTTCTTTTCCTAGTATACCATAGGGAATGTCAAAGACATAATAGGAATGTGGTCAATGTTAAATAAATGAATCTTTATATTTCTGCTTCTCAATCTTTGAAATCTGTGTTCCATTAATATAGACATAAAGGTGACCTCATATACATGTACCTCCATGAATTGAAATTTTATTGAAAACTCCTTATGTCCCTCACCAATATAATCTGGACTTATAATATTTCATATCTATTTTATATCTGCTATACTGTCACCAAAGTAATATATACAAAGAGTAAATTTTATTATGTTATCTCCTGCTTTAGACTGTATCATGAACTCACAATGTCCTCAAGAAAACTTCCTCTTAACCCTCCAGTGGTCCTGGGCTTATTGGGTTGTGCCATGTGGCTCATTCTCCCCCAAGCTCAGCATTATACGACAGACAGACAGATACACACACACACACACACACACACACACACACACACACGCACGCACGCACTTGAAGTAACAAATACTTGTCAAATGAATATTATTGGACATTTTTCTGTCATATGTTTAAGTTATCAACTTAGAGATGAATAAATAAAAAAGTAGAATAAGGAAGGTGAATTTCTAAACAAAATAATAAACATTAAAAGTGCTATGAGCTGACCTGATAGAGGTCAGAATAGGTCACAACACAAAGTATAAAAATACAGAGGGTGTTCAGGACAGTTCTGCCAGGGACTCATCAAAATGTCTTTATAAAGCTATTGCCTTATTGAATGTATCTTGACAGAATGGGAAAGAGTGGTTGGAAGTCACCATGTTTTTTTGCAGATAGAAGAGGGTGGAAATATTAGAGTACTCTACAGCTCAATCACAAATTTGAACTTGATCTCACAGACACTAGAAATTGTTGCCACATTATAAATGAGGTACCCAGTGATCACATTTTTGACTTTCGGAAATCCTCTGGTCCTGTAGTGGAAAGTATGTTGAAAGATGCAGAACAAAAGGCAAGAAGAGCATTTGATTTTTTTCAGAAGCAACTGCAATAGCAAAATGAGAAAAGAAGACCTTTGAATGAAGCCTGGAAATTGGAGGAGATAAAATAAGTCGGGAAGATGGGATCTGAGGATTGGGCACTGTCACTTCTATTCCAGCAGTATTATTCTTCTAGAGCTGCCATAATAGAATACTACAGACTAGGTAAATTATCCAACAGAAATATATTTTCAAACAGTTCTCAAGGCTGCAACCAAAAGATCAGTGTGTCCATGGAGTTAGTTTTTCTGGAAACCTCTCCTTGGTTTACAGGCCTTTTCTGTGTGTACACTCCTAGTGTCTCTTTCTTTTCTTATAAAGGCACCAATCTTTCTGGATTAGGACCCCCAACTAATGACTTCATTTAATTATGTTTACTTCTTTAAAGATCAAATACAGTAATATCAGAGGTTATGACTCCCGACTATGAATTTTGGAGGCCACAATCTTGTATATAACACTCTTCCTCAAGTGCTTTCTTTGTGAAACAGGGTCCCATGTGCCCCCTTTTTTCTCTTCAACTATCTTTGGTTGGACCCTTTTGCCATATCCTTTACTATATTTTGTAATCTTTTCTGTGCCTATAGATGGTCTATGTAAACTTTTGTTATCTCATTAGCCATATACTCTTTTTTCCTTATTTAGTCTATCCTCATTTTCTCTAGCTGTCTAGACCTACACTTTGCTACAAACTTTACCACAAGGAAATGAGTGTGAGCAATCTCTGAATTTGGAGAAAGAGAGAGAGAGAGAGAATTTGAGGGAGTTCAAATTGTTAACTTTTCTTAGTACCAACTTTCTAGGACTATACAACAATATAAATTATCTTTGCAGGTTTTTTTTTTTTTTTCATATGGTCTGAGTATAATTGACTAGATTCTCCAGGAATTAGAAAGAGTGATTTCACCTGAAGAATGAAGTATTCTGATGGAAACATGTAGCTAAGGTTTATTTATTTGTGCATGGATCATTGGAAACAATTATCCCCTTGCCTCAGCAGTGACTTAGTTCATGGCTATGGCTTATTCAGGAATTTTTCATGCTTTGTTAACAAGTCATTAGCACTTCCACCAGTTCATTAGTCCTGACTTTGAAAAATACATCCTCAGACCTCACTATTGTTTAAAGAGCTAGTAATCACAACAGGGTGCTTGAGAATATACAGATTGGGACATAATATCACCGTAATCAGGTATTGTGGAGATGTGCTTACAAAGATATTCTTATATTTGAGTAACATTAACACTTTCTAAAAATAATCTAAGATAAGGTTGCACATACAAATATAAAGTTATAATGGCTTAATGGTTATTATTTTCTTTCCTGAGCTGTTCTAGCTCAATTTTTTATATTCAAGATTGTTGTTGTTGCCATCATCGTTATAAGATCCTTAATCTTCCCTAATTTACTTGAAAGTAAAGATGAACCCTTTTGAAATGAGAATTTGTTATCTTCCATTGGCCTTTCCAGTTGTGGCACCTGTCTCCAGTGCTACCATTGCTGGCCTCATTTTCTCCTCCTCTGACTCCTCATTCTTCTCTACCTCCCCCTCTTCTTTCTTTTTCCTCTTTTCCCATTCTCCATCCTCTTCCTCCTAATTCTTAGTGGTCCTCTTGGTATACATGACATCCATGTTAGTTACTTTAGGTAGTTTGCTTTTCTTGAATAAAATCAGTAGTGTCGGACCCAAGATAGCCAAGAAAGTTTGAAGAAGGCAAGGATACATAAGGGGGTGATAAACACAGGCTTTCCACTTTCTAATCATTATTTAAGTTTCTCATCATCTTATCCCTGCCTCCTTGCATTTACATGGTTCCCGTGAGGCCACTGTGGATGACTGTGATGACTGTGATGCTTGGTGATGTGGCATTTATTAATTTCCAGTAAGCACAAAAGTTGACAATTCCTTCCTTCTTTCTTCTAGCCTTCCTCATCTTGATGCCATTTCTCATGGTTAGAACTATAGGTTAGAAAACATAACGATGGCATATTTTATAGCCACTGTGGGCTCAACTTCCCATTCTGTTTAGTAGAGTATAATGAATCAGTATCAGGATGTTCCTGACTCTGCTTAATTCTTATGCACCCCTTCATACTCTACTGATTCAAGTGAATGAGAATTAGTGAGTCCTTTTGAGCGATATGGTTTTCCACCTTCAGTTCCAGGATAATAATTCTAATTGTGTCTTTCTTCATTGGGGCCAATTTATGCCCTTATTAGCCCCATATTTTATGTTTTGCTCTTGGGTTAGAACAGCTTATCACTTCATAGTTCTATGCAATTTTTTTTTTTCCTATGTGGTTTGTCATATCTTTAAGTTTTTGTGTGGTGTCTTTGCCAATTTGTACTAATTCTACCAAATTAGGCAGTCATGAGGTTAAACATTAAAACTGAAGACATAGCAAGGGGGCCTGGGCACAGTCAATCTCCAATAAGTGCATTTTAATTATTAAATCAGCTGCATGGTAAACCTTTGAAGGCCACAGGGTCCTTGTGATTGACCTACACTAGTAACACTAGTACTATCTCTTTTTGTTCTTTTATTTTCACCTGAATGAGTTCTATACATTATCAATGACTATAAGAACTTTGGAATTCACATGAGTTCAAGATACATTCATCCAGTAGAAGACAAGTTCTGTTACATATCAAAGTATGTAAACAATTAAAATATTTTGCTATTATAATTATTGGTAGGTCATTGATTATGTGTATCTTATTTACATATTCAGTTATTTTATTATTTATTCATTTGTTTGAGCTTTTTTTTTTTTTTTTTTTTTGTACCAGAGATTGAGTTCAGTGGCACTTAACCAATGAACCACATTCCCAACCAATTTTTATATTCTTTATTTTTAGACAGAGTATCTCTAAGTTGCTTGCAGCCTGGCTAAATTGCTGAAGCTGACTTTAAACTTGCAATACTCCTGCCTCAGTCTCCCCGGCCACTGGAATTACAGGTCAAAGTACTTTTGTTAATTTGATATTTGATTTAATATTCCTCTGTGGAGGCAAGAGAAGTGCAATTGCTGACATTTAAAAGTCATGAAAGAGAGTCAAGTCATGTTTAAGTGATTTACATAAGGTTGCAGAGTTATATTCCATTTGGGGAAGCAAGTTAGTTAGCACTCCATAAATAGAAAGTCGAGTTTTCGCTCCTGTGTTAAGGGAACCATTCATCAAGAGGATATTAACAATCATAAATCTATATGCCCCAAATTATGGAGCACCTACATTCATCAAACACAACACTTCTCAAGTTCAAGAGTAAAAATTGACCACAACCAGTTATTCTAGGGGATTTCAAACACACCTCTCTCACCAATGGATAGATCATCCAAACAAAACCAAAACAAAGAAATCATAGCCGTCCTTCAAACATTTATTAACTACGATCTCTAACGGACCATATATATAAACAAAGAATATTTCATCCCTCATAAATGAAAACACTTTTTTCCTCAGGCAGCACATGCTCCTTCTCCAAAATAGATCATATACTTATGTCCCAAGGCAAATCTCAGCAAAATAAAACAATAGAATAACTACTCCTGCATGCTATCAGACCATAAAGGGAGAAATTGGAAATCAAACGACAAAACAAGGAATAAGAAAAACTAAACACTCCAACAAACTGGGAAGCTAAGCAACCATGCTACTGAATGAACAATGGGTTGAAGAAGACATCAAATAGGAGATAAAAAAATTCCTAAGGGTAAATGCAGAACACAGATACATCGTTTTTTTTATAGAAATCTCTGGGACACTAAGAAGGCATAGTAAAGGAAAATTCATTGCGCTGTGTTCATTCATTAAAAGGAAAAAAACCACCAACAAATAAACGACTTAACATCACAAGTATTCTCCAACACTAGAAAAAGAAAGACAGATCAACACCAGAGCAGCAGAAGACAGGAATACTAAAATCAGAGCAGAAATTAATGAAAATTGAGACTAAGAAACAATTCAAAGATTGACAAAACATAAAAGATGGTTCTTTGAAAAAATAAACAAAATTGACAGAACCCTTAGTCAATGCTAACGAAAAAAGAAGAGAAAAAACTCAAATCACTACATTTGTGAGAAAACGGAGATAACACAACAACCGACTCAGATATAACAAGAAAATAATTAGAAATTACTGGTGAAAACTTGTACTTAATAAACAGAAAATGCTGAATGCATTGACCATATTTTGATATTGATTTATATTTCCTCTGTGGAGGGCAAGAGACAAGTGCAATTTCAACAGCTCGAGAACAACACAGATTTAGAAGATGTCATCAAAAGCTACCAACACGGTAAGAGTCCAGAGACCTCATGGTTTACAGCAGTGTTTTACATAAGACTATTTTGCAAAGAAGAACTTGTGCCAATGAGCATCTTCAAACTATATTCAAGAAAAAGAAAATGAGGGAGCTCTCATACTCTTTCTAATGAGGCCAATATTAACATTAATTCAAAAGCCAGGCACAGAACGTCAAACCTCCAAAAAAGAAAACTTTAGGCCATATCTTAAATGAACAATAGATGCCAAAATCCTCACCAAAATTCCGGCAAATCGGATACAAAAACATATCAAAAAGATAGTGCACCGACGATCAATTGGGTATATCCCAGGGATGCATGCTGGTTCAACATTCGAAATCAATAACATAAACAACAACATCAATATTACTAAAGATAAAATCATATTAATATCATCAATATTGCAGAAAAAGCATTTGACAAAAATACAGCACCCCTTTATGTTCAAAACACCTGGAAAAACTAGGAATATCAGGACATATCTCAACATTATAAAAGCTATATATGCAAGCCCCAGAGCTAAACATTATCTTAAATGGAGAACAAAATGAAAGCATTCCTCTAATAAACTGAACAAGACATTGATGCCCCCTCTCACCACTGCTATTTACACATAGTGACTACGAGGAAACTCAGGCAAGAGCAATTAGACAGACTAAAGAAATTTAAAGGGGGATCAAGAATAGGAACAGAAGAGCTCAAATTAAGCACTTATTGCTGATGACATGATAGATATTACCTATGAAACCCAGGACAACTCTAGCCAGACAAACTTTTACAACTATAAATGAATTTGCAAAGTAGCAGGATACAAAATTCAATACCCATAAGTCAACAGGCAATTTTGTACATCAGTGACCAAAGCAACTGAAATGGGAAATGATGAAAACTACCCCATTACAATAGCATTACATAAGGTTGCAGAACTTGTAAGCCAAAAATGAGCATTTTATTATATTCATTTGGGGAACAATTATTAGCACTCCATAAATAGAAATGAGTTTTCTGTGTTTTTTTTTCTAAAATAAAGTGCATGTATGAAGACATGAATAGTATGAATATACTTTGTATACAGTGATATGTAAAAATGTACTCTATGTGTATTATCAATTGTAATGCATTCTACTATCATATATACAACAACTTCAAATAAAAAAATAGGTACTAGAAGACATGGAAAAGAAATTATCAAAATAACATGAATATATTCAGTGTTTAAAATTGCATCAATATCTTCTTTACAAAAAAAAAAATCGTCTGAGCTGGGCATGGTGGTGCACACCTGTAATCCTAGCTACTCAGGAGGCTGAGGCAGAGAATCTTAAGTTCAAAGTAGCCTAGGCACCTTAGTAAGACCCTGTTTCAAAATTTAAAAAAATTAAAAGTTGGGAATGTAGCTCAGTGGTAGAGCACCCTTGGGTTCAATACCCAGCATCACAGCAATAAAAATAATTAATAACTAATCATTTGCGAAATCTGTGCAATAAATCTGTACATAGACAGCTTTATTATAAATGTTTAAGCAATAACATTTTGCTAGTCAAAATTCAATAGTGATTTATATAACAGATAAATAATGCACAGCTAAATAGTATACATAAATAGTTCATTTTACATGAACTAGTTTATTTTTATGAATTACTAAAAAATTTACCTATATTGTTTCTCTTAGAAACATTATTATGCATTCCTACTTTTAAACTTTCTTCTGTGTGCTATGGTCTTTATAGATAGTACAAGTAGAATGGTTATCTTCTAAAATTTCCAACAGTAGCTTGACTGCTCTTGTCTGTGACTCTAATTACAAAACACACTTTTAATCTTACCTTTGATACTATCCAGTTCCTCATCAGTAGGAAGAAATTTGCATGAAAAGATATTACCCATGTAAATGCTTCCAAATTATTGCAAGGGAAAAAAAAAGACCACTGAATCATTATTGAGCTCATTAGAAGAAAGATGCTATGTAAGTGAAAAATATTATCATATTGTCTGACAAATGCCATTAGTTCATTATGAAGTATAGCATTCAATTATCTACAACATGCAGCAGAAATGAGAGGCTTTGTTAGATCCTGCTAAAATGTTCTATTAAAATTACTTTTTAAATCTATCTGGCACTACACTTTTGTCATTAAAGAAACAATGGGCTTCACTTAATTTAAAAAAAAACTGTTTCCTTTCAGGATAAGCTGATTGGGAGGCATGAATAGCACAATGAATAATACCTGCCTCAGAATATAACTTCTGTTCCTCTGTAAAGATTACAATCATGACAAAAGTCAGGAACAATGGCATGGTTTACATGAAAAGACACATTATTAGCAGTAAGTGGTTCATACATGGTGGATGTATATTGTAACTGCTATGCATACCATTACTTTAAAACCTGGAAAAAATAGCTAAAAAGCAAATAAAATTTAATATGTGTTCCTAAAAGAAAATGTCTCTACCAAGTGGGATTTATCCTGGGTATGCAAGGCTGGTTCAACATTCAAAAATATAACATCAAAGGGCTAAAGGGGAAAAATCATGTGATATTAATAGACATATTAAAAGCATTTACAAAATCCAATACACATTCTTGTTTAAAAAATGCTTTGAGAACTATAAATAAAACTTTTTCAATGTTACAAAGAATATTGTTAAGGTTTGTATGTGAGGTGTCCCTGAAAAGCTCATGCGTGAGACAACGCAAGAGGGTTCAGAGGGAAATTATTAGCTTGTGAGAGCCTTAAACCAATGAGCAAAAAAATCTGCCTAAAACAAGTATCTACAAAATACCTATAATTAACCTTATACATAATGGTGAGAAACTTTTCCACAAAAATCAAGACAAAGACATTGGAATGCCACCACTGCTTTTCAACAGCATAGTGGTAATCCTGGATAACACAATAAGACAGCAAATGAAGCAAAACTTATGCAGATTGAGGAAGAAGATATAATTTGTCATTGAAGAAAACATGTTTGTCTACATATAAAATCTAGAAGAATCTGTTAAAAATGATTAAAGTTGTATGATACAGTGTTAATATACAAAGTCTATTCCTGTCCTATGTATCTGAAGGGCAAAAGTCACACCGGAGACAACTGTGCAGCCAAGAGATTTATTCACCAGCCTCTATGGCTGGTCAGAGGCAGAAGAAGTACCGGGGAGGGAGGAGCCAGGGAGAGGGAAGCATGCAAGCTCTGGAGGAAGGGTTGGTGCCTCGTCTTCCAGCCGTGGTCTCCGGAGCTGTTGGCTGGGGCAGCTGCCAACGGGCTGGAGGCTGGAGCTGTTGGCTGGAGCAGCGCCATCGGGCTGGAGACGGTGAGTCTGGACCCTCTGCAGCCACTGCTTTGTCTCCGCAGGGATGAGATGCATGAGATATTGCTTCAGCTGCTTCCTCAGCTGCTTCCTCTTCACAGGGAGGAGCTGTTGTGTTGTGAGCTCCAGGCAGGCAGGGACTTAAGTAGGGATTTCCGGGGTGCCTGAGCGACCTTTAACGCCATTGGCTCTTTTCCCAGTAAACAAGGTGACCTTTAAGCCGATTGGCTCCTGCCCAGGGAACAGAGTGACCTTTAAGCTGATTGGCTCCTGCCTGGGGAAATTGAAACCAGGTTGCTCCTAGTGGAATTTTCCATGGGGGAGGTGGCCTGTCAGCTCAAGCCTATCTATCAATATCAGCAATGAAAAAGTAGAATTTTAAATTAAAAATATAAAGCCATTTACCTGAGCATTCAATATATAAAGTACTTCTGGAAAATATTTTAAAAATATCTAACAAAATATGTACAAGACCTCTATGAAGAAAACTGCAAAACTATGATGAAGTAAATCAAAGAAGGATTGTATATTAAAAATATTCTGCATTTATGGATGGGAAGATTAAATATTGTCAAGATGTCTCTTTTCCCCAATTTGATGTATAGATTTGATGTAATCCCAATAAAAATTCAGGTTTTTTGGTGGCTATAAGCAACCTAATTCCAAGATTTACATAAAGCAGCAAAAGACCCAGAATAACAAATGTAATATTGAAAGACAAGAACAAATATGGAGTACTGACATTACTTGACTTCAAGACTTACCATAAAGCTCATAAATAGACTCTACATAAAAGTATTCAACTTATCTTAAGCAAAGATTCAAAGGCAATGTAATGGGGTAAAGGTAGTTTTTTTTTTTATTATTATTTTTTAAAATTTTTATTTATTTATTTATTTTGGTACCGGGGATTGAACTCAGGGGCACTTGACCATTGGGCCACATCCCCAGCCCTTATTTGTATTTTATTAGAGACAGGGTCTCACTGAGTTGCTAAGTGCCTCACTATTGCTGAGTCTGGCTTTGAACTTGCGATCCTCCTGCCTCAGCCTCCCAAGTGCTGGGATTACAGGTGTGTGCCACTGCGCCTGGCTCCTAATTTTTTTTTAATACTTATTTTTTATTTGTAGTTGGACAGAATATTTTTATTTTGTTTTTATGTGGTGCTGAGGATCGAACCCAGGCCTCACAAGTGCTAGGCAAGCACTCTACCACTGAACCACAACCCCAGCCCTAAAGGTAGTTTTTTATTTTTAAATAAATGATGCTTTACAATTGGACATCCACATGGAAAATAACTATCTAGACAGAGAGTACACACACACACACACACACACACACACACATACATACACACTTTGAGAAATTAACCCAAAGTTGATCATAAACATAAAGTAAAACACAAAACTCCAGAAGATGCTGCCTTTTTCTGTTTAAATAGCTATAAAAAAAAACACACCATAAATTGGGTAACATATAAAGAACACAAATTTAATTCTCATAGTTCTAGAGATTGGGAAGTCTATGATCAAGTTATCAGCAGGTTTGTTGTCAGGCGAGGGCCTGCTTTCTGGTTCAGAGATAGAACATTCTCACTGTGTCCTCAAGTACTGGAGGGACAACTGAGCTCCCTGAGGCCTATTATAAGAGCACTAATGGCATTTATGAACTTTCACCCTCATGATCTAATCACCTCCTAAGGTCTCCACCTCCTAACATTAGCACACTTGTAGTTAGGTTTCAATATATGAATTTTGGAGGACACTCAAATACTCAGATTATAGCAATAACATAAGAGCAAATCTAGATGACCTAGGATTTGGTGAAGTATTTTTAATATAACACCAAATGCATAATCCATAAGAGAAAGAATTGACAAAACTGGACTTCATTAAAATTAAACATTTATGCTCTGTTGAAGACACCATCAAGATAATCAAAAGACAAGCCAAAAACTGTGAGAAAAATTTGTGCAAAGACTTATCTGATGAAGGACTGTGATCTAATATATACAAAAAACTCTTGAAACTCAACAATAAAGAAAAAAAAACCCTGATTCAAACTGAGCAAAAAAGCTTAATAGAACTCTACAAAAGAGATATAGAAATATCAACTAAGCATATGAAAAGATGATTCATATCTTATGTCATCAGTAAAAATAAAATAAAGGTAAATAATAGTAACCTAGTAGAATGACAAAAATCTAGAACATTGACAACACCGAATGTTGGTGAGATGTGAACAAACAGAATTCTACATTGCTGGAGCCATTTGGGTAGTTTTTGTATAAAATTAAATATGCTCTTATTACACAACCCAGAAATGATGTTCCTCAGCATTTAGAACAAGGAATTGATCGCTCATGTTCACATATGATCAATACCAGAAGTTAAAAGCACAGAATGGATTTCTTAGCAATGAAGTCTACATTTGTTTTTCTCAGAAGAAAGTCAGTTTAATGAAGATGATGAAGAACTCATCTGTCTTGTTTCTTACTTATCCTCTACATCTAAACCAGAGCTTAGCCTACAGCAAGCTTTCAGTAAACACCTGTTGAAGTAAAGCCTTAAATGTGCCCTCAGTATTACCCATTCTTGTTTGTTTCCAGATATAAAGGAAAATGAGAAAAGAAAAAAAAAAAAAAAAAAAAAAAAAAAACTAACCAAGAGTTGGGGTTTGTTTTAAAGCCATGTGTCATTTTGATAGTTAATGATATTGTGAGTGACAAAAAAAGTGTATATATTTTTGTACTGACTTTCTCTAAAGTCAAAACTACAGTCATGTGGTAGGTTGGTGATTTGAACTGGATGGATAAACCATTATTTTGATTAGATGCTTTCTGAAAATGTTTTGAAGAATTTCATCTTAGTTTTAGAAACATTGATGAATGCAAAATCTTTTTAATATCAATAGTGCTAAATATTTTTTTCTGTGACTACCCTATTAAAAAAGTGTACCTGGATCATGGTCATGTAAATAAGTTTACTGGATTGAATAGTGTCTCCAAAATATTCATGTCCAATAGAACCTTATTTGGAAATAGGGCATTTGTAGATGTAATTAAATTAAGACAAAGACATTCTGAATTGGGGTGTTCCTTAATCCAATGACTGATGTCCTTATAAAAAGAGAGATATTTGGATCCGGATACAGAGAGAATGTCATGTGATAGTAGAGGAAAAAATTTGAGTAATTCATCAGAATTTTGAACAAATAAGTTTGCGTCATTGCAAGCTATTTAGTTTGTATACTCTGCTGCAGCTTCTCTAAATATATATATATATATAATAAGTGAAGTTAAATTGTCTCTATGGAGAGTCTTCCTGTGACTTCTCATAATGCTCTAGACAAATGAACTAAACAAAGTTTTGCTACTGTGTTTGAAGTTGGCATAGAGGAGGCAGTCTACTAGCTGCAGCATAGACTACAGAAAGCTAAAACCTCATTCTGATCCTAGACATGAGTAACTTTTCTCTTTTCTTTTCTCCAAAATATGAGCAGAGACTTTTGTCCTTAATATCAAAGAGCACGTGTCTTGCTTAAGCAATGAGTTTTTAATTTGTGCACTAAGCAAAATATATTCCACAAGTAGAAGTTCAGGTGATTAAGGAATTCAGGTTAAATCTGACTTTTCTTGACTGATATGAAGGAATCAATATATGGAGGACCAATGGGCCCATATGATGATATTGCCTTGTCCAGGCTCAGGAACTTACTGGATTCTTCTATTCTGTTATTGTGGTGGACAGACATTTGCAATTTCTTAGAAAACCCATGAAGCCTACACAGGTATAATAGCAGCTCAGTTATAATTTTTTCCTAAATGATTTCATTGAATTATGTGACCCAGAATAAACCTTAACTCAAATGACTCCAAATTTTTGTCTGCTTGAACTCATGCATTAATAACCAATTCTTGGTTTCTGAAATTTTCACCTCAAAGTAAAACATACAGAAAAGAAGGAAATAAGCTCCCTATAGAGAAAGAATGAATAACAGTTCACATTCATTTTCCCAAATGCCATATGTGCTGTGGATTTGGCCTGCAATCTGGAGCTAAGGCTATAATGGCCCCTGCTGGGTAAAACATCCGTAAGAACAGACATTTGTTGGTGCACAACTGAGGAATGCAGACATTTGGCACTCACAGATCATAGCCTGAAATAACAGTGAGCGTGTTTTAGAAATATCTTGGCAAGTCTTCAGCATTATGCAAAAAGCAGTTACAGCCTTTGGAATTATGTTATCACTCAGGAGTGGACACATGATTTCTTTTTCTTTTCTTTTTTCTCTTTGCTGTGCTGGGATCAAACTTTGCACATGCTAGGAGAGCACTCTACCACTGAGCTATACCCCAGCCCGGATTTTTTTTAAGTACCCCTCTATGCCCTTCACTTGTGGTTTTTATTATGAAAGTCTTTCAAAATTGTGGTAATAGGTAAGGAGAAAGAGATTAGGATGTTAATTGATGCTATATAATGAAAAATAAACTGGTGTGTAATAATTCACCCTCAAAATTTCCTGTTTCCTGAATTTCATCCACCATGGATATTTCCCACTCACCCACACGTATTCATATTCACTCATACATATATGTGTGTGTGTGTGTATATATATATACATACATATATATATTCTATGCACATACATAATTATGTACAATACATATGTGTACACGCTACATACACGTATATAACTTTAGATGTTATATTTAAAGAGTTTTCTATGACACATTTTATTTTTGTATCTGGTAGACTTGACTAGTTGTGTAGATAAAGTACTGTGAGTTTGGGGAGGGGTTGTGTTGGATAAGAATTCCTTGCTACCATATAGTGAATACTCACAAAATATCAAAAGGCATGCAAATCTTATGTGTGCAAGCTTTACTCTTTTTCATTATGGCTATTAAGTCCATATGAAAACATAACTGCACTACTGAGAGTTGTTTATCACATGTTAAATGCGTCATACTTCAACCACCTGAGCTACAGAGGGATATCACAGACAAGTGGTTTTCATGGTGTGGCCGTTTTCAAGGATCCAAAAAGTCAGAACTAATTTCACAATAATATTAATACATTATTTTAACCAATGAGTTTTCTAGAAACTACATAGTATGTGATATTTTAACAAACTAGACTGAAGACAGAAGTTTGAGTTTCCACTCTGTGTCTTTCCTCTCTCCTCTTCTTTCTCCCTCTCATCTCATGCAAGGCAAGAGATGCTCACTTGGGACTCATGTTTGATTCTGGAGTGCTAAAGGGACATAGTGGAGCCCACTAAAATGCAGAATTCCTCTAGATTGGTTCTTCAGCTCTGTGCCCAACACAACAATGGATTCAGGGACTCAGGAAAGAAACACTTTCTAGGGATCATGTAACCTACAGTCCAAAGGCTTCATTCTGACTGCATGGTACAATGTTTCATTTATAATCTGTATAGTTTCATAACAAGTTTCTTACCAAAATGGTTAAGCAAGCATGGCTTCTAACACAAATACAATTGTCAGATTTTGCTAGGGACCAGGAGAGTCAGTAAGGTGAGAAATCTGGATGTTATGCTGATATTATTGCAAGCTAAGGGAAACTTCCAGCATAGAATTCAGGGTAGCACTGGGACAACAGGGAAAGGGGCAGGGAAATAAAATAATGTTAAGCAAATACTATTCTACTTGGATTTTAGTAATACTCACTCGTGAGTTTATACATGTTTAAATGTGTTTGTAAATGGTTCTAAAATTGTATGTCTAATCTAATAGATGGGTAACCTGCAGAGATACATTTATAAATTTTCTCTCTGAGGCTACCACTAACATGTTATAGGGCTCCGTGACAATCATGTGTCCTCTCTCTAAATTTCAGCATTTTCTTTGAAATAAAACAAAACTGTTCATCTTAACTAGCTCCTAAAATGATCATAAGCACAAGATTAGAAATATAGAACTGCTGCCTATGCTTTAAGGCATTGCATAACTGCAAGATGCCATCATAACCTTCCCATCACTCTTTACCAGGAGCACATTCCAAGTTTAATGTCACTACTTTATTGAATATTTTCTTGCTGAAGTTACTACCTGCAGTTACATTTAGGCTTTTGAATTTTTATTTTAGATCTTTATTTAGTGATTATAGGGTGCTTCAAAAGCCACAGAAATGACAATTCTCACTTAAATGATGAAATAATTTACGGAATGACATTCTTTCTACAACATCGCCTTCTCTACCACAAATTTGTTTTTCCCTTAATGGATATTGAAGTGATTCACTCATAGTTGCTTTAAGAGTCGTTAAAAGTATTTATTGAGGTGTATCTCATATTGTAAAGTACTTATACTTTAAGTAAATGTAATTTTTTCATACATATTCAGCTGTATACCACCACTCAGATCAAGGTTTAATACTTTTAGAGAGTCACATTTTTTTTTTTTTTCCTGTTCTCTCCTAGTTGCTAGCTTCAAATGTGAAGACTAATTAAAGGGAATTTATTTAAAAAAACAAATTCACTTATGATTAAAAATATTCTTATTTACACGCATTAGATAACTTTGATTAGAAATCCTGTGTGAAACATATGCCAATCAGCAAAACTACTCAACAATCTTCAGTAATCAGTACTGTTCTAGATGTAATCTTGTCTCTCTCCTATCTCTATGTCTATACCTATTGATCTATCCCGTTAAAAAGAAAATAGCATTTAGCAAACTTAGAATGTGGAAATAGTAACAAGACTGACACACAGGAAAACAGGAGAGTGATACATTTTTACAACCTCTATCCAATGGGTAAGCAAATACCTTTGGGTATATTCAGTTGCCAGTATTTAAATGCCAAAATTGTTTTTAGTAACAGTAGGTATTGTTTCAAAGAGGATAGCTATAAATAAAACTTTGAGTAAAAGGAAACCACCTGACACTCATAAAAGAGTGAATGTTACATTCAGATTGGAAAGTTTGGTCAAATTTGGGATTCAGAGAACAGAATATTTAAGAGTAATGGAAAATAAAAATAAATAAAGAAGTCATTTGATTTAATTAAACAGCATAAAATGATATATTAAATATAAATAACTTGGCTGAAGCAAAACAGATGTTCTGAGAACTCTTGAAAATTAATGCTGTTAAGGTTGAAACACCTTCAATAAGACCTTGTAAGTAAGACAGGGGTATTGAGTGATGGAGAATTGAGAATTATTGAAGGGTTTTGAGATGAGAAGTGGTATTATCAGCTCAGTGTTTGAGAAGGCTGGATGTGCAGGATAGGAACTAGAGCAGAGGTCTTTGCAGGGATTCTGCTTTGATATGGGTATGCAGGCAAAATGATAATGAAATTTGATCTATAAAGGAAAATATTCTTTAATATTAGACACTTCCCAACTGAGTGACCACATGTATCAATAAGGAAGCTTCTCTATAGATTTAGATGAAAGCTAACACCACAGAAAGAAGGACATGAAAGAAAAATCAGCAGTGTGACATGGTCATAGACACTATATCATCAAGGAGACAAGAGAATTAAGGGTAATGTTTAGCTATTGCCTCAGTTGACTGGAATCAAGGGTTCTGTCAGAAAACGAGAATATGGGAAAGGTGAGCTAGTCTTAAAGAAAAAAGGGGCTGAGTTGTATGAACACAAACTTGCTCATCGAGAACCTCCATAATTTTGAAGTCATGTAACTGGAGTTCCTCTGTGAGAAAAAGTCTATAGGTATGATTTGCCAATTATCAGAAGATGAGCTGCTACTCTTGAGTCTTGGATGACACTCGGACATAGTTTACCAGTAAGTCAGCTGGGTAAAAGGTTCTCAATGCATAACAGACAAGTTCAGAGACCAGACTTTCAAAGTGAACAAGGTAGGTGCTCTCAAGCCAAGGTGCTCCCAAAGCCGACATCTGTTCTGATCTGTGAACAATTTGTTCCTTGTTCTTCTTCATTTTCCTTGTTATGGGGAAGTGTCAAAGATTAAAGCACATAGTACACCAAAGGGGAGAAAAAGTACCCATTTAGGTCAGTTTGCCTCTGGTTAAATCAGGATGAAAAAGAAGAGCAAACACAGAAAGGATATTGGACTAAGGAATTCCCTAGCCAAGGAGCGCCTGACTTGAGTAACAACATCAATTGAGTATGTTAAGCAATAATAATAATAGTAAAGGTTGAAAATGCAAAACAAAAAAAAAACAAAAAAAAAAACAAAAAAACTCCTTGGAGTATAATGGTATAGAATAGAAACAACAATAGTAGTTAATATATTGCACACTCACATATATGTATTAATATATGCACAAGAAGATACTTCTCTAGAATTGCACAGGAAGTCAGTTATCCCAACAATGCTGTGATAAGGTATTGTTATTCTAATTTTATAGATCAAAAATCTTTAGGTACAAGAAGGTTAAGTGATGAAACACAGTTACATAATTAAGGAGTGGCAGAACCAGATTATGAACCAGGCAACTTGTCTTTACACTTAGTGGAAATTTAAAGTGAAAGAGGTTAATAATATCATACAAAGCTCAAATAGTAGGCAAAATATATGGGGGAGGGGAAGGAAACCAAGAAATTCTGGAAGTATTTTCTTGATCTATAAAGGAAAATATTCTTTAAAATTGGACACTTCCCAACTGAGTGACCACATGTATCCTAAGGAAGCTTCTCTGTAGATCAAGATGAAAGCTAACACCACAGACAAACAGACAAACATGACCACTACCCCTACAGCACCGACAGTGGAATGACTGAACTGAACTGTGAGTGGAATCAGCTTCTCAAACTTAAACCCTTAGGAAGAAATACACAAAATTACTCCACCTGGCAAACTGCTCCTAATTCACTAGTCTCCTACTCTTTACCAAAGGGACCCATTTTTTTCAGGATTGTGGAGCCCAAGAGAAAAAAATTAAAAATTTTTAATTTGAGATCTCGGGTGTTCGTTATCTCTGGGAAAATGGCAGAAATATGGTAATGTTCTTGATCATACATTCAGCAGAATTAATTATCATTTTATGTAGCCTATATGTACTTTAAAATTTATTTATATGATTCATATGTTTGCACATTACATATGTGAAATATTACAATTTTTAAGAAGTTTTTACAAAGGGAAAGTGGGGGAGGAGAAAGAGAACCGAGAGAACCCATGGAAAGTCTATAAGGTAAAATGAGTAAGATGTTGCTTGGGTCTTGGAATTCTAATTCCAATTCCTAAGAGCTCTGTGTACATTTGTCTCTATTCAGGAATATATCCGAGGTTACCTGTTGTTTTGGTTTGGATTTCAGGTATCCCCAAAAAGCTCATGTGTGAGACAATGCAAGAAGTTTCCAAGGAGAAATGATTGAGTTGTGAGATTCTTAACCCAATTAATCCCTAATAGGATTAATTGAGTGTTAACTCAAGTAGTAAGGTGTGGCTGGAGGAGGTGGGAATTAGGGCGTGGCTTTGCGATTCATATATTTGTGTCTAGCAAGTGGAGACCTCTCTTTGTTTCTTGATTACCATAATGTGAGCTGCTTCCCTTTGCCACACATTACACCATAATGTTCAGTCAACCTCATCTTGAGCTCCAAGAAATGCAGCTGACCTTCTATGAACTAAGATCTCTGAAACCAACCATGAGTCTTCAAATAAACTTTTCCTCCTCTATAGTTGTTCTGGTCAGACCCTTTAGTCACAACAGCGAAAAAGCTGAGTAAAACACCTATTATGCTTAAAAATTGAACAAACAAAAACTTTCTATTTCTTAATTTGGTTTGAAACTCTCTGTTATTTTCTACCTTTTGTTAATTTATTTATTTTTAATTTGTTGGCTGTATCACTAGATTAATCTCCACTGCTTTTTTGCATTTATGTTCAGAGGGAAATTGATCTGTAACTTTCCCCCCTAGAATTATCCTGGGTAGATTTGCTACTGAGATTATCCTGGTCTCCTGGAATAAATTAGGGCATATTTTCTTCTTTGTTAGTCCTTGGAAGAGCGTGGGAATATGTGTTGTTAGTTCTTCCTTAAAAATTTGGAAAAATTTGTCACTAAAGCTGTTTGGACTTCATAGGAATTTTTTTGAGATTTTAATTATACACTTAACTTATTTAAAAGATATTAGACTATTCAGAGTTTCTATTTATTTTGACACTTTTGATGTTACTTTTTGAAAAGCAATTTGACCATTATATATAATTTTTCAATTTTTTGGCATAAAGTTGTTCATAATGTGTGTCATTATCTTTTCAATGTCTAGAAAATGTTTAGCAATGGTCAGGTTTTTTAAAAAAATATTTAATACTGACAATGTTTTCATGTTTTTTTGACTATGGTTATTTTTGCTGAGGATTTATCAGTTTCCTTGTTTTCTTATGCTTTTTTTAGGTTAATATTTGCATGGAATATTCTTTTCCTTTCTTTTATTTTCAAACATTTAGCCAAATTACATTTAATATATATTTTTTTTTTCTGAGAAGCATATAGATGGTTTTTGCATTTGTATCTAAACATTACCTATAATTTTATTTGTATTAATAGTTAAAGTTTAATGTAGTAACTATATTCATGGTTTATGCAAGTGTGATATAATTTATTATCTCACTATTTGAAGCATCTACTGCATTTCCTATTTTTCTCTACTCTTTTAAAATTTTTGGATTACTAAAAGATTTTCCTCCAATTTTCACTCTATTGCCTTTTAATAAATACATTCTTTACTATTTGTTTAGTGACATTTCATGAAATTATAACACATGTCATTGATGTATTAGAATCTGCCCTAAACTAGGAGCATAGTCATTTCTCATAAAACTGTTTGCCATCTTTTTCTTCCTGTACTACTGCAGCCAGAACATTTTTACATTTAAATAATTTTTATTGGAGTTTTAAATATTAATTAACTAATTATAGTTATCCATATATGTGTGTGCATATATATATATACATACATATCTCCATATACATTTACATATGTATAGATATGCTTTATTCTTCTTAGAAAATTATTCTAGAATTTATAGATTTTTTTGTGGGAAGATTAGTCTAATTCTAACCGTTCTTTCTGGAACTGGCAATGGGGTTGTTGTTGTTACTGTTGTTGTGGTTATATCCTATATTAGATCAAAATCTAGGCTCATAACTTTCCCATGATTAGACCACCCTAATATTTTTAGATTGTAACGGTTATGATTTACTCTAAAACTTAGACCCTTTCCACTACCCAACATGGTTTCTATGAAATAAGAAGATAACATTATGTCACAGAGTTATTTAGATATTTTAAGATAAAGCACAGGAAATTTCAGTCTTATAGTCATAAGTCCTAAAATTTTCAAAACAACTCTCATAAGTAAATATTCTGATTAGATATATGTGGAAATAAGACCAAATGAGGTTAGTAATATTCCCTAAAAGGTTCAGAGCATGTAACAGGAAGACCTGGGATTTTTAAATGTACCTGTTTGACTCAAAAGGGAAGCTCTTAAGCACAGTGTTCTTGATGTTCACGTGGCTTACAAAGGCTTGGTCCAACTTTAGTCCCCCAGAAGATAGCCTAAAAGACCTAGTTGTCTACAGTTGAGGACCATGGCATAATGGAAGAAAATCAGGTGAAAGTTCTCAAAACATCTGCATTTAAAATATTTTGAAACATCTTACTAATTGTAGGATTTTTAACAATTAAATTAATCTCAGTCTCATCACATGAAAAGTTTGTCTATTAAGTTCTTATATTCTCTGGACTTCTGTAAATTTTTCATCTTCTGTACCCTTTGCTACAAAATTGAATTAATATTTAGTGCATGTGGTAAGGACCATGACTGAAAAGGGTTATGTGGAGGAAAATGTTTGGCACAGCTTCTGGACCATAGAAGCTTTCTTATTGAATGTTCCTGTTAAAGACTCAAAGGAGAGCTTATTCTTGAAGTGCCTTACCTAACATGAGCCTGGGATTAGGGAGAGGTACGTTCTGTTCTGCACCAACTGGATTATCAACTCCACAATCTTCTGCTCCTATTCTCCATCATTCAACTAATATATTTATGAAACTATATAAATATATTTATATTTACATATGCTTAAATTTCTTAAAAACAAACAAATTTCATCCCAATAAAATCCTAAAATATTGTTAGAGCAATATCCCTTTGCTATCTGCACTGTGCATTACACAGCCACTTCCCCCTTGCAAACACTGTTCCCTTTGTTTGATCTCATAAAGAAGTGTATACAAGCTAGAATGCAGACAACTTTAGTCCCAATACAAGCAATGGCAGCACTTGCTGCATATATCACTCTTTCTGATTTTTTTCATCTACAAGAGTCCACATTCTCCTGGAAAATCTGTAGCAGCGGTAGGACAGTAATGTCTTCTCGAACATCAACTGTCCTCTACTTTCACCTCTACCTCTTGACGGAAATGATCTTGCAAACAAGAGTTCAAGACAATCTTTGAAAACAATGGCATTATGTCTATGCTTGGAACCCAAAAGCTTGTGTGAAATTACAAATGAACTGATTACACATTTTATCTCTTCTTGATATAGGCCTGTTCTCCTGCCATCCCCTCATAAATTGCTAACTCCAAGATAAATGTTTAAAGTTTTTCACAGATACTGCTGTGAGTTTCTATTTTTCCTTGCTAGGGAATCCATTCTCTGTTGAGAATCCACTCCAGAATATTTCCTTAGCTATCATTAGCCCTCATCCTGCTTTGTTTTTCTGCATAAAACTTATAATTGTCTTATAACGCATTAATGCTTGCTTGTGTTTATTATCTTTTTCCCTTGCTAGAATGCAAGCTACATAAAAGTAGTGATTGTTTTGTTTTGCTTTGTTTTTCCTTTAGTTGTTATTCTTTGTTATTCTTTGATATGTAGCATCTGGAAAAGTGCCAGATACATAATAGATACTTAAAAGTTGTTGAATAAATTAATAGATAAATATATGTATGAGGAACTTTCCCTGCTTACTCAGTGTGGCAAAACTAGTTCCTTATATCACAATGCTTCTCTTCACTCATTTTAGTTTGCTGTATGTATTTGTTTAATTTGACTGTAGAGAAGTACACATAGTTCTCAGTTCATGAATGCATTCAGCCATTAATTTGGTAAACACTGAACACCACTGGGCAATCATCATTCTTTCTCAAATGATTCTTTTGCTGTCTTCATAAAAGGTTGAATAAAGACTTCAGAATATTATTAGAGAAAAATATAGTCCCCTCTAGTTAAGATTCTGATGCTTATCATGGGAAATCCAGCTAAGTACCATCCTTAGATAATTTTGCTTTGACAAAGGTTGTTTCTTAAGAGGCAACATGAGATATAAGTCTGCACAATAAGAATCTACTCAGTCAGTAGTGTAGCCATCTGGACAATTACAGCCACTGGGTTATAAGCATAAATATCATTAGGCAGCTGCCTGGCACTTTCCTTAAAAGATATCTGTAATACACTTTTGTCCCATCTTAGTCCGTCCTCTGCAGGACAGTCCTCTGAAACATGATGCCACCTGAACATGAGTATGTGGATCACACCCAGAGATAATAGGCATGTAATAACTAGAGGAGTTGCATCTCTGAGGACACTATAATCACAGTCTTCATCCTAATTCTGCATTACATAATACTAGACTTTTATAATAAAATGGAAATAAACCTACATCTTGTTTAAAACTTTTTTTAATTTTAACTTAGAGATTGTATAACACTCATGAACAAAATTGTTACTAACAAAAAGATTCAAATCTGAGTTCTGTCATTTATTATCTTTATGAACATAAACATATATATATAACACATAGTTACCACTTTTCTCATCTTTAAAATAAGGATATCCAGTGAACAATTTTATTGCAAGGATTAAATTAGATAATTGATAAAATGCATTTAGCATTGTATCTGCTGCAAAATAAATGTTCAATAAACTATAGCAGCCCTTTTTATTATAGACAAAAATTCCTATGTTCCATGGCTTGAAAGAAAACTAAGGGGATTTTCTGAAGGTGTCTTGTAAAGAAATATGTACTTTTACTTTTAAAGAGAAAAGACAACATGTGCTGTCCGGGAAGGTTAGAGGATATATCATGCTGAAGGATCAATTAAAGATTCTGTACCTCACAGCAACATTGACTCTAGCTAGTTACAAGTCTTGTTCAGATTAAAGTCACCAGATCAAGAATAGAATCAAACCATAACAAACCAATATGACTTTTTCAGTTGTGGTATGTTTAAGCATAAATACTTGTCTTAAGATCTAGTAAGTTTAGGATAGTGAAGTGGGAGACATAAGGTTGATGGTCCATTATAAGTAAAACACTCTAAAATCTAGGGTGATTTAATGATAATGATCAGAGCATAACAAACATGATTAGAATAAAATCTAAGACCAAATACTGAACATTAACATGTAGGCCATAAAAATCTATCCAGTAAATGATTTGGGTCAGTGGATAAGTTTCTTAGTTTCTAAGCAGACAAATTATCCTGGGAAATAAGAGTAGGAAAAACCTAAGGAGAAGAATATCAAGGTCCCAGGAGAAAGAAATACAAAAAAAATAAATAAAAACTATATGAAAGAAAAAAAAAATTTACAATTAAGAATCAATGAAAAAACTCTTGCATCCAGAGAGTGAGGGTGTGTGTTAGAACCAATCTCAGATACAATAAACATTTCCAAAGTGCTGAGAATAAATTTCAAATGTTCTCACCACAAAAATGCTAAATATTTGAGGTAATATATATGTTAATTAGCTTGATTTAATTATTCCACCTGTATTCATAGATCATAGCATGACTTGTACCCCATAAATTTATACAGTTTTAATTTGCCAATTTACAATTCAATTAAAAAGTAAAAAAATAAAAAAAAGAAAAGAACTGGGACCCAACTTGGGTATATCTTTCATCCTTTTATATTACTAATTAATTTCTTTTAGCTCTGGAAAAAAAAAGTTTCCCTTATAACTAAGCAAAGTTATAAATGTATGTGAAGGAATATCCATGTGGGGATGCTACGTGTCTGTGTGGGCAGGTGTGTGTTGTATGAGAAGAAGATATACAATCAATCAACAAATACATGAAAAAATGTTCAACATCTCTGGCAATTAGAGAAATGCAAATCAAAACTACTCTAAGATTTCATTTCACTTCAGTCAGAATGGCAGCTATTAAGAACACAAACAACAATAAATGTTGGAGAGGATGTGGGGAAAAGGCACACTCATACATTGTTGGTGGGACTGCAAAATGGTGCAGACAGTATGGAAAGCAGTATGGAGACTCCTTGGAAATCTGGGAATGGAACCATCTTATGACCCAGCTATTCCACTCCTTGGAGTATTCCCAAAGGTCTTAAAAACAGCATACTTCAGGGACACAGCCACATCAATGTTTATAGCAGCACAATTCACAATAGCTAGGTTGTGGAACTAAATTAGATACCCCGCCGTAGATGGATGGATAAAGAAAATGTGGTATATATACACAAGGGAATATTACTCAGCAATAAAAGAGAATAAAATAATGGCATTTGCAGGTAAATGGATGAAATTGGAGAATATAATGCTAAGTGAAGTTAGCCAATCCCAAAAATCCAAATGCCAAATGTTTTCTTTGATATAAGGAGGCTGATTAACAGTGGGGTTGGGACAGGGAGCATAGGAGGATTAGAGGAACACTAGAAAGGTCAGTGGGGAGGGAAGTGAAGGGAGAGGACAAAGGGGTAAAAGGAAAAACAAAGATGGTAGAATGAGAAGGATATCATTACCCTAAGTGCATGTGAAGACAAGAATTGTATGAATATACTTTGTATACAACCAGAGATATGTAAAAATGTGCTCTATATGTGCATTATGAATTGTAATGCATTCTACTGTAATATACAACAATTTCAAATTAAAAAAAGACAAATCAAAGGAAAAAAATCCTACTATATTTTTGAATCAACATAACAATAATAAAAGAATAAATTAAAAAAAAGTATAGTAGGAAAATAAAAGTATCACAGTTATATCCAGGGATATATGCACTGAGATTCTCCTGCTCATACTGCTTCTGAAAACACCCACATGCACTTAACTGTAACAAGAAAACACTGAAACAAAACCTCTGCTTTAAAGATCAGAATTACTGAAGTCAATATTATCACATAGTTTTTCATTTTAATCACAAAATATGAAGACATCTTCTTCCCTTTGACATAGGCAATAGAGTCAATATAAGTACAGGTAGATAGCCAAACTAATCCAAGCTTCCAGATTTTGACTAAATTCATCTAGTAAGCAAACTACTAGAAATCAAAAGTTGGAAGTTGTGTTAAAAGATAGTTCCTTATGTATTGGAAAATAATTAATATTCATCCATGTTACAAGAAAATAGCATATGTATCATTACAATTCAATTCTAAAATACACTTTTTTTTTTTTTTTTTTTTTGTGGTACCGGGGATTGAACTCACGGGCACTCGACCACTGGGTCACATCCCCAGCCCTTTTTTTTTTTTTTTTTGTATTTTATTTAGAGACAGGGTCTCACTGAGCTGCTAAGTGCCTCGCCATTGCTGAGGCTGGCTTTGAACTCGCGATCCTCCTGCCTCAGCCTCCCAAAGTGCTGGGATTACAGGCGTGCGCCACCGCGCCCGGCTTAAAATACACTTTTAAAGCACTAGTTAATAATCCTAAAGAAAACTAAACTTGGTTATTTTTATTTGAATCACAATGATATAGTTATTTGGGCTTCTGTTTATCTACTGAGACTTATTAAAATGCTCAGGATAAAATATATCAATTCCTGTATTCCTGTTCACATTTAAATCTGGAAGCTCTATTGGTTGGGAATGTGCTTTGATTACTTTCAAAAGAGAGAGACATTCCACAAAAGAGCATAAAAAATACATTTGCTATAAATATTTTCTACTTACTTATATTAGAAAGTTTGGGAAAGCTTTCCACTCTTCACTATTTTATTTTAACATAAAAAGCAAAACCAAACAAACAAACAAAACCTGCTGTTCAGGGAGAAATCATGGCAATAATAAATAAATAAACAAACAAACAGACAAACCACCACCACCACCACCACCACAGCAACAAAATATCCAAGGAACTTCTAATAGGCTCTTAAGGAAAAGAAACAGACACACATTAAACAAGAGAAGGGGGCCTCTTCCTCTAGAGACAGTCACAGTTGTTCCTGTCAAGGAAACCTAGAAATTCATCAATGCACATCCCTTCATAATGAGTCCCAGGGACAAAGGAAGCCATCTTTCCAAATTGCAAATTGAAGGTCACCATTTGATATCCTATTTAAATTTTAGAATTTCTCAAGACATGCTAAAGTTACTGAAACTTTCAGACATTCTTATGTTTTAAAAGTAGTATGTTGTCTAATCTTTATCATGTTGTACAACTTCCCAAAGTCCACTGGTAGCTACAGGGCTCAAAGAATCTTCCCAGCCACCCAAGGATCATGGAGACAGCTAAGTACCAGCAGTCAGAATAATGCCTGCAGGTTGTCCTGGAGCTTTGACAAAAACACACCTTGCCATTTTATTTTGAAAAAATGAAACCAAATTTATTTGTTTATTATTCCTCAGAGTTCTGCTTCTGTCACAATGGAATGGCCAGCAAATGGTTTCTATCCATGAGGGCATGTTCGGGTCTCCAAGGTATCCTTCCATCCTTTCCAGTCTATGTGTTTAGCACAACAAAGGACTTACATGTTGCTGGAAGGAAGGAAGGAAGGAAGGAAGGAAGGAAGGAAGGAGGAGAAGGAGGAGGGGAAGGATATGAATAGAGAAAAGGAGGAAATAAAAAGAAGACAATGACTTAAGGTACCCTGAGCATCATCCCTTGAAAGGATGATGGTTTTCCTTTTCATATTTAGTTGATTGCATGAAAATGTTGTTAATCAAGAGTTTAATAACCTTAGTAAGTCCACTAAACACCAAAAATGTATTTCACATATAAATGGAGGAAGAAATGTACAGCCATCTCATATAAATACTTAGTTCCAAACTCAAATACAGGTAGTTATTAGATGTATGATCTTAAACAAAGCATGACTTCTCTAAATTCAATTTCCTTACATTCAAAAGAAAGAAAATAATATTTCCTTTATTGGTGTAATTGAGCTGGGGTATAAATATCCCTTAAAATTGGGTAGCACATAGCCCCACACTTTAGATATTATCAGAATGGTATAGCCTCTTTTTTTAGAAAAATTAAGTTCTCAGCATACAGTTACTAATTTGTTTAGCAAATACTTACTCATTTAAACACCTGAATTTAATGTCCACAATTATGTCATGTGGTTTCTTAATGTATGGGTGAAGCCAGATTTAGACCATGTTCCAGTAGCCTTAGGTAAAGTTTTCCCTCCTATTTGTCTCTGTGAATAAGGTCTCTAGCTAAATGACATTCCTTATATGGGGACCAGGCAAAATACATGTCAACACCTAGGTCAGAGATTTCGGTTCCTTGCCAGCCTGCAGAATCATTTGAGAAAGCTAATCACATTTTCTCACCTCATCCTCAGGATACAACAAAGCCTGCTTTTCACAGCCCCGATGGGCTCACTGATTTCCAGTGCAGCCCCCATGTGATCCTGCCTTGCACAGTCTTCCTCCCCCAGACAGTGAGTGTGTATGATTAATAAATTGCTATTGATCTCATCCAGGCTCTTGTGTACTTCTGTGGTCATCCGCAGAGTCACAAGGTGGGAATCCCTCTTTCACCTAGTCTTCATCCTAAGTAGGATATGACAAAACAATGGGTTAAAAAAAAGAAAGGAGGCAATTGAGAAGAAAAAGTAATAAAATTAGGCAAATGTAAGGAAAGGGAATGAAGGCTTAGATTTGCAGGTGGAGAGATATAATATAGTCAGTCATAACCACTTCAAAAGTTACCTCTTGATATACTCATATGAAAAAAGACACCCCAAAATATTTTTCAACATAAATCTACATATGGATTGATGAGGACAGTTTTTAAATGCTCAGTTGGAAATTGGCAGTTTTGTGTATTTCTAGGCGAGAAGAAAAGAAATAGAAGCAAGATCTTATATTTATTTTAAAACATATTGCATAAGAGCAGCAATATCACTAGTGTCCTTTGCTGTATCAGTGTGGGCTGGGAATGTGGGCAGAGAGCCTGGTTCTTATGAAGAAATCTCACTTCCCTGAAGGCTGACATTTAGAGATTCATATTAGTTATGTCTTCCTTGTATTTCTCAAGGGACATGAGGGCTTCATAAATACAAACTTAATTAAATGTGAAGACTTAGTGGTGGGTTTGGGATGAAGAAGTGGGAAGAACTTACATTGCCATGTTCTTCTGAAAATCAGTTTGATTAAATAAATGGGAAAGTCATGATAAATCCCCTGCTAAAGTTCATCCTCTATTTCGGGAAAGTACTGCATACAATTAAAAGAGTTATGAAATCATCTTCTGCTTTTCTACAGAAAATAATCAGGATGGAACCATCAGAATTTTCCTTACACTGGTTTCCTTAGAACTTAAGTTAAATAAAGTAAATAACATTTTGCATTTAGAAAAAAAATCACCTTGATAAAGGTAACTGTCCTGCCCAACTCAGAAAGTTTTGCATTTCTATCCCTAATAAGCCAAAGTGTCAGGGATCTGACCCAGGCAGGTAACTGAAAGGAAAGGAAACTTGTAGGAAGTCATACAATCTTTCTTCACTCATATATACAATCACATCTCCACAGTTAATTGTTTTGCTGTATTAGTTCATATGCATATGTATGTTTTTATTCATTGTCATCATTCATCACATCTGGGTCTCAGTATTACTTCTTTTCCCTTTCCATTATTAATTCCATCTTTAAAGGACTTAAAATATGTGTGTGTGTGTGTGTGTGTGTGTGTGTGTGTGTGTGTGTGTGTGTTGAGGTATGCTAATTCTGTGCTCCCACACGATCCCTTTTTTATATTCCAAGTTGCTCCAGGATATAGGATTTTCCCTCTGATTTCATGAGGTCGGAGATACTGTTTCTGTAAAGAGCAAATTTCAATAAAATTGATCTAGCTATAGAGTGAGAGTGCTGCATGAGGGTCTGATCTTTTAACTGCTTACATACTGTGAGTTAGGTTTCAAAGAAAACATTACCCAATTTCATTCCACCACTCTTGGATTGTTGATACATTACAATTTTTTCAGTCGAAATAGATTTTATTGAGTCAGCTCAATAGAAAGCAAGACCATGTGAAGAAACGGGACGTGAGCCAAGTGAGATTTTATTGTAATCATCAATCCTCTGTGTGTGTTTATTGGGGAAGGACTCTGTATGGTTTTGAAATTTAAGAAGAAATAAAGAAAGAAGGATGGAAAGAAATAAAATAAAGCAACACCAATTACAATGTTGTTTTGCAGAGGAGAAGCTTGATTTGGAATCTTGCTTCTGTAGTTTCTCTGTACATTCTTCAGTAATTTTATCAACACTCTCAGCACTCTCTATTTTTCTCTTTGGCTTTTTTTTTTTTTTTTGGGGGGGGGGGCTATCATTACCTTGTCCCTACCAAAAACAATGTTCTTCATAAACATGGTTGAAGTCAAAGCCAGTTTTAAAAAAAAAAAAAAATGCAACAAGAACAAAACTTTTTGCTCCCCAACCTAAAATCAGCTAGCATTTAGTTTAAAGCTTCTTTTTTGTCTGTGTTTAAACCTGGTCACATGTGTCAAAGGCCAAAATCCAGTATCTCTTTTCTTTTTCAGATTACTGACTTTACATAAACCAGAAATTAGTGAAATGGTCCTAGGCTGAATTTATGATACAGATTGGAAAGAATGTAAAGAAAAAACCACAGTTTTTTTGGTAAACTCAGAAATTTTTTTTTTTTTTTTTTTTTGTGTGTGTGTGTGTGTGTGTGTGTGTGTGTGTGGTACCGGGGATTGAACTCAGGGGCACTCGACCCCTGGGCCACATCCCCAGCCCTTTTTTATATTTTATTAGAGACAGGGTCTCACTGAGTTGCTAAGTGCCTCGCCATTGCTGAGGCTGGCTTTGAACTCGCGATCCTCCTGCCTCAGCCTCCCAAAGTGCTGGGATTACAGGCGTGCGCCACCGTGCCCGGCTGGAAACAATATTTTTTATTTACTGTTTTGCTATTGAACAAAAAGAAAAAAATAATTAGAATAGGATTATTTAATTGACCAAATGTCTTAAAAATAACTACCATGGAGCATGGCATCATGTTCTTGGGAGTGTCTTGCTATCTGAGGTGAGAATAAAGGCCATGATTATCTGGAACCAGATTTAGCGTTTAGCGAGTGCATTTTGTTGAATTCAGTGGCCTATGTGACATTGTTTCTATTTTTTAAAAGACAACTGATACTCCTACCACATAAACTATGTCTCTAAATTTCCATGAAGCCAAGGAATTAACACAGATCTTGGGATTCCAGAGCCTATGTTCTTCTTGCTACCCTTGCTTCCTTCTGAGACTCTAAAAGCCTTGGTCTTCAACTCTGTTCAGCCCCTGGTGATCCATTCACACTGACCTAATGATTCAAAAGTAGATGTTCCTGAGGATGTGGAAATAGATTAAGCACCTCTTTTTCTATTGCAGTATGACTCTGAGCAGGCCAAGAGGCTAGCCTATTTTTCTCCTTGAATTGGATTTTTTCCCAACTGAACGTTCATTATTTGAAGACTTGAGGATTGATGACAGGGTGTGCTCTTGAAGGAAACTAAAGTAATTACAGTCAATTATGTGATCAATGATCTTATTTTTCCCTACCTGTTTGCATCTCCATTTCTAAGTTCCTTTAATACAGTCTTTTGGGAAAAAAAAAAAAAAAATTTTTCATCCCTGCTATCACAGCCGTCAATTGAAAGCTCTTCTTAAATCCTATATTGAAATGGATGTCTTGCACTCTGCTAAGCAAAGTGGAAAATATAAAAACAAATAAGACTAGAGCTTTGCCTTCAAAGAGTTTATAATCTTGTGGACATTTCTTGTACACAGACACTAAGCATAATATACTGAGAATTACGTTTCCTATTATTCACATCCAGTGCCTTCTCCCTGCAGTTAAACAAACCAATACCATTTATTATAATGCATCAACACTGTTTTGAAGGTTGACAATCACTTTTTAATAAAAACTCTAGTCTAAAGACAACAGTGATTCAAATGAATCATTCCAAGAAGAATTTCAGGAACTCCAGTTGCATTTTTCATGAAGGTTTGGTGTAGATGGCTAACAGCACAACATTCCTTAGGTGCCATCTACCTATTTTTGTCTAGATACTTAAACCGTCCTGATATGCAATATGTCATTCTCACATGGCAATTAAGTAAATTGATCCAGAGCACTTGACCCACTTTCTGGACAAGACAGTGGCATTATATTAATATTTTCCTTTTACATATAACTTACTCTGTTCTATATCTTTACAAGATGGTATTTGAGGAGAAAAGCAGTCCTTGTGTGGCTTGAATAATGTCAGCGTTTTCACATTATTAGTATTCAGGCTTTGGTTGAAGGAACAAAGTTACCAGCAGACCTGAAGATGTGTTTAGAATACACTCCATGTTAAGAGCCCTTTCAGTGATTCAGAGCAGTTACAGTTTTTGCTTTTATTAAGCTAAGGCAATTGAAAAGGAAAGATGCCCACTTTTTCTTCAGGGGTACTGGGAAGTCTTAATATCTTAACTCGAAACCAAAATGTTCAGTGTATGCAAATTTGCCCTTTTATGATATGAACCAAATTGTCCATCTCCTCACAAAGAGAGGAAAAAGGCAATTCCCAAGGTCATGTTTCCTGGAAAGCTTTATTGTACAATGACAATTCAGTGACCTTTCTGAAATAAAGATATATTAAGATCAACCTGATTTGTTTAGTGGCTGGTAATGTTATCACGGTCATACATACAAATCAATGAGATGAAAAGAAAAGGAAAAAGAAACACATTAGAGGCCAATTCAACTATTTAAAATAAATTGTTGTCATCTCCGTTATAGTAGGGTTGATGCAAGTACCTGAATAATCTGTTTTTTCTCCTCAGTCTTCACTTGGATGTTAATGATTGAATATTATAATCTTTTGAAGAAAAACTAGGAGGCAAATGCTTTCATAGCACTTTTGGTAAGCTAATAATTGTGAAAAACCTTCGAAAATACTGAGTAGGAAATATGTTGCATAAAGAGAAATCATTTGGATATTATTTTTGAGAAAATTGGAAATGCATATTATATGATAGATTAAGACTACTTCTTAAATGTTGTATTTGGATATGGGTTAATTACAATTATGAGCAATTATCAAGGTAAAGTTGTTAAAATCACCCAAATAAGGTATTCAGAAACAAGAGCATTTGTACCACAAACACATCCTTTAGATAATAAAATTAAGCTTTGTCTTCTAGGAAGGTTTTGGTATTATTTACTTTCTAGGAGGATTTCTAGGAATCTGTTTAGTTCAGAAATTACTCAAAAGTCCTTGCAGCAAAGAGGAAATATCTAGTGAAAAAATATCATGTCAGAATAACGTTTTTCCTGATTATAAGAGCAATGGGGGTTTGAGTTAGCTTTCCATTCCTGTGATAAAATAACTGAGATAATCAGTTTCATAGGAGGAAAGGTTTATATGCTTACAGTTTTGACTCATGGATGGCCTTCTCCATTGTTTTGGGGTCTGTGGCAAGGCAGTACATTATGGCTGGGAACACCTGCTGGAGCAAAGTTGCTCACCTCATGGTGTCCAGGAAGGAGAGAGAGAGAGAGAGGGTGATGGTGGGAGGGAAGGATAGGGTCCCAACAGACCCTTCAAGGACATACCAACAATGTCCTAAATTCTTTCCACTAGGCTCCTTATCCTAAAGGTTCCACCTCCTCCCAATAGCACCACCATCTGGGGACAAGCCAGCAACACAGGGGCAGAACATTGAGGACATTCAAGATCCCAACTAGAGAGGATCCATTTTGAAACATTTGTGTATGGCTATTTAAATATGTTTCTTTCAACTGAAGATTGAGGTTTTTCATATTTTCATATTATCTTTTAAGATTTGCAGGCATATTTGAAATCATATAATCCTGGAAGCCATCCATGACCTATATGTGATCTGTGAGAGAACTAAAACAATGTTGAAGTCATTAGGCAGGAAAGTCTGGTACCAGGAACCCCCAGCAGCAACCCTGCTGGTTTGAGAGCGCCTGGTTCATGTGGCTTCCTCCCCAGCTCTATCACAAGTTCAGCACAACATCAGAGGTGTGATACTGATGTCTGAGAGCCACACAGCCTCTCAGACCTGGGTGTGGCTTGCCAAAATGCCCATCAACCTGTCTCCTCCAAGACCCCTGCCACACCAAGAAGCAAGACTCCTCCCGCTGAAACCTTATCCCTGCCTTTGATTTACTCCCCTTTAAATAAAGAATTCAAATTCGGGCCATTTTTCTGTTCTTTAGTTCTTTAATTCCAGCTCATATCAGGACGGGAAGACCCATGTGGTCCTACACATGTCCATGCAAAAGTAAGTGCATTTAGATAGACCAACCAAGCAAAATGGAGGTCCCCACGCAACATTTAGCTAGGCAAAATCATCCAGAACATAAAATAAATAACAAATGATTATTTATTTTGACTTGAGATTTTGCCAAGAAGCATTTGCTTGAGTCTCATTTGCTGGCTAATCATTCAGTCACGTCCTTTCTCCTTTGCTCGGATAAGCACAGTCTGAAGCACAGGGCCTGATGAGGCAGTCCAGAAACAGAGCTGGTAATAAGAAACCCCTGCATGAGATTTCTTTATGGTTGTTCATGCTACAAAGGCACCAGCAGCGGTTGATTTTTCTCCCCCTTATTTTGAGTTAACATCTTTCTTTACTTGCAGTCACAGTTTTGTCAGTCTTGCCTCACATTTCCTTGCATCTGCCAACACTGGGCTGCATCAGATAAATCCATTGTTCTCCCTGCTATTCATTATCATCTACACTTTCTTGATATTTCCGGACAAAAAATGTTATTTTATGATTTTGTAAAAAAAAAAAAATGGTACTAATGGGTTTTACCTCTGTCGATTCTCAAGATAAGTGCTGTACATTTACCCTGGACACCATGAGGTGAGCATGTAGAGCAGAACTAGATACATCAGTGATTTAAAATCACCACGTTCATTTGAAAAGCTTTTATACGTTTGTCTTTCCTCTAGTAGTGTCGGTAGATTGTATGTAGATCAGAAAATCTACCTTTCTACATAGCTTTACATTTGTGTAAATATAAATAGCATTTAACATATACAGATATATGTGTTAGTAGCATATATACATATATATACATATATATGTGTGTGTATACATATATGTATGTATATATGTATATATATATGATACATAATAACTATTTTAACCCATTAAGTCTCAAATAAAATATTTGGATATTTTAATTAAATTGATGCAAGGCTGGCTGCAGTGGTGCATGCCTATAATCCCAGTGACTCTAGAGGCTGAGGCAAGTTCAAAGGCAGTCTCAGCAATTTAGTAAGGCCCCAATCAAGACCTCGTCTCAAAATATAAACTAAAAAGAGCTGGGGATGTGGCTCAGTGGTTAAGCATTCCCTGGTTTCGATCCTTGGTACCAAAATATTTTTTTTTTTATACAGACACATTAAAATAAATAATCGTAATCTAGATCTTATTAATCACACACTTAATATTGTTTGTTACAATTATTATTATGATGGTATTGTGTAAATATATGATTATATTATAGGTTATGCATTACATATTTCTTGTTATGGATGTTTCACATCTGGGACAATGGACAAAATAAGTTAACACTGAAAATAAACGTTCAATGAGATTTCATACACAAAACTCCACATAAGGTGTTAGGCAGTTATTTTCTATTGAAACACACATTAAATCCATAATGCTTCAATTTTTTTCAAAGATGTTTATGCAGCTTTAAATAAACAAACAATATCAAAAACAGAAACATAATTTGTAGCAGGATTTGTTACTGCTATTTCTATTTTGTTTTAAACTCAGTTTCCATTAAAATGGCTTAATGGGTATATAAGTCAGAGTTTTCCAAAGTGCACTATAGATATGCACATAGAGATATAGATACAGATATTTATTTATAAAGAAAAGGGGCCTTTTGGTGGGGCGTAAGAAATTGGCTCGTGTGGTTTTAGACGCCAAGAAGCACCAAGGTACCAAGATCTGCAGTTGGCAAGCTGGAGAAACAGGAAGCTTGATGGTGGTGTTTTTGTCTACATAGAAAGGCCTGAAAACCAGTGGAGCTGATGGCATAAGTTCCAGTCCAAGTAAAGGAAATATTGATTTCCTAGATCATTCAGCTCATTACTTAACCTTTTTTTATTCTATTCAGGTCTAAATCTGATTGGATGAGGGACATACATATGAGCAGGGACAATCTGCTTTACCAATTCTATTGTCAGCCTCATTCAGCAAAACCAAAAAGACATACCGAAATAATCATGGACAAAGTGCCTGTGTACCTGATGTTACATGTAAGTTAATACATTTAAGTAGCCATTACAGAGGGCAAAAAATATTCTAGAGGAAATAAGTTTATGAAGAAAGAAAAAGAAAAATTAAAGGAATTGCATTATCTTGAAATATTTTTCACGATTAGTAAAACATATTCATTTTACAATTAATAGGGTTCACTGTGATATTTGCATACATGCATATATCATGCATCCACTTTTATGCTCTCTCCAAGATCCTTCTTCCCAGACAAACCCCATTGCCAGTCTCTAATCTAATAGTACCATTTATTTTTTTCAGGTCTTCTTTTTAAATTTTTTTTTTAGTTTCCACCTTTGGAACATGCTATCTTTGACACTTGTCTTCTGTTTTTGGTGTATTTCAACTAACATAATATCCTCTGGTTCCATATACTTTTTGTCAAATAACAGGTTTTTAATCTTCTTTAAGACTGACTAATACACCATTGTGTATACATGCTATATTTCCTTTATTCATCTGTTGACCAACACCTAGACTGATCCAGTAACTTGGCTTTTGTGACTAGTGCTACAATAAACATGAGTATGCAGGTAATCACTTTTGTGCTCTGTCTTCATTTCTTTTGGTGTATGCCTAGGAATGGGATAGCTGGATTATAGGGTAGTTTTGTTTAAGTTTCTTGAGTCACCTCCATGCTGTTTGTTATAAAGATTCAATTAATATACATTTTTATTATTGTTTTTATTTATTTTTAATGTTTATTTATTTATGTTCTATGTAGTTGCACATGACAGCAGAATGCATGGCAATTCATTGCACATAAATGGAACACAACATTTCAATTCTCTGGTTGTACACCATGTAAAGATGCACCACTCATGCAATCACACATGTAACTAGGGTAATGATGTCCATCTCATTCCACCATCTTTCCTACCCTCATAACCCTCCCCTTTACCTAATCCAAAGATTCTCCATTCTTCCCATGCCCCTCCCAATCATAGATCAGCATCCATCAATCAGAGAGAACATTCAGCCTTTAGTTTGTTGGGAGTGGCATACTTTGCTTAGCATAATATTCTCCAACTCCATTCATTTACCTGTAAATGCTACAATTTTATTCTCTTTTAATGCTGAGTAATATCCCATTGTGTATATATACCACAGTTTCTTTACCCATTCATCTACTGATAGACGTCTAGGTTGGTTCTACAGTTTTAGCAATTGTGAATTCAGCTGCTATAAACATTGGTGTGGCTAAGCCACTACAGTATACTGATTTTAAGTCCTTTGGGTATAAACAGTTATCTCATACTAGACAAAGGCACCAAAAACATACATTGGAGAAAGGATAGTCTCTTCAACAAATGGTGCTGGGAGAACTGGAAATCCATATGCAGAAAATTAAATTAATCCTTTATCTCTCACCATGCACAAAATTCAACTCAAAGTGGATCAAGGACTTAGGAATTAGACCAGAGACCCTGCATCTAATAGAAGAAAAAGTAGGCACAAATCAAATATTCATCATGTCAGATTAAGCCCTGATTCCTTAAGAAGACTCATAAAGCACAAGAAATAAAATCAAGAATCAATAAATGGGATGGTTTCAAACTGAAAAGCTTCTTTTTGGCAAAATAAGTAAGTATTGAGATGAAAAGAGAGCCTACAGTATGGGAGCAAATTTTCACCACATGCACATGAGATAGAGCACTAATTTCCAGGACATATATAGAACTCAAAAAACTTAATACAAAAAAAAAAAAAAAAAAAAAAAAAAACAATCAACTAATGGGCTAAGAACAGACACTTCTCAGAAGAATATATACATGAGATCAACAAATATATGAAAAAAGTGTTCGACATAATTTTTAATTAGAGAAATACAAATCAAAACTAAAATTTTATCTCACCCCAGTCAGAATGGCAGTTATCAACAATACAAGCAATAATAAGTGTTGGAGAGGACGTGGGGAAAAACGTACACTCATACATTGCTGGTGGGACTGCAAATTGGTATACCCATTTTGGAAAGCAATGTGGAGATTCCTCAAAAAATGGAATGGAACCACCATTTGACCCAGCTATTCCACTCCTTGGTTTATTAGTTTACTTTTTACCAACAGTGTACAATGATTCCTTTTGTCCCATATCCTCTCCAGCATTTGTTTTTGTTTGCTTTGCTTTATTCTTTAATAACAGCCTTTCTAACTAAAGTGAGGTAGAACTTGAATTTTTAGTTTTAGTTTACAAACCTTGCTTTGTAGCCTAATATAGTCTATTATAGAAAAATTTCAATGTGCTAATGGAATGTGCTAATGTGTGCTATGTAGCTGTTACATGGAATATTCTGTAAATGCCTTTTAAATCCTTTTGATCTATGGTATGACTTAACTCTGATGTTTCTTGATTTTTTAATGATCTATCTATTGATAAAAATGGAATATTAGGGCTCAGCGGTAGAGCGCTCACCTAGCATGTGAGCGGCCCGGGTTCCATCCTCAGTACCATGTACAAATAAACGCATTAAACGCATTGTGTACAACTAAAGCAAATAAATAAATACAAAAAAAAAAGGAATATTGTAGTCTTCCCTTATTATTGTATGGGAACCTCTCTCTCCATTTTTGTCTAATAATGTTTGTTTTATAAAATTAGTTGCTCCAGTGCATACAAATTTATAACCATTATATTCTCTTGATGAATTTTACTTTGATCAATATATAGTCCTCTTCTTTGTTATTATTCTTTTTATCTTAAAGCCTATTGTGTAAGTATAAATATATCTACTCCTGATTGCTTTTAGATTCCATTTGCTTGAAATATCATTTTTAATCCTTTTCCTTAGGATTTGTGTATTCTTTACAGGTAAGGTGAAGATGGGCTTTTTTTTTTTCTTCTGTTTACTTTTTATGGGTATATTGTTGGATCTTGTTTTGTTTTTACTATTCAATTATTCTGTCTTTTATCTCTAACTTGAGACCATTTACATTAATAATTATTATTAAAAGATTGGCTTTTGGTTGGGTGTGTTGGTGCACACCTGTAATCCCTGCAGCTTGAGAGGATGAGGCAGGAGGATTGCGAATTCAAAGCCAGCCTCAGAAACTTAGTGAGGCCCTAAGCAGCTCAGCAAGACCCTGTCTCTAAATAAAATATGCAAAGGGCTGTTGTTGTGGCTCAGTACTTAAGCGACCCTGGGTTCAATCCCTAGCACAAAAAAAAAAAAAAAAAAAAAAAAAAAAGAATGCTTTTCCCTGTCATTTATGATTTTCTTCCTGTTGTTTTGAATATTCTTTGTTCAATTCTTCCTCTTTTATTCATCTATGAAGTTTGATGATTCATTGTACTGATAATGTGTCATTCTCTCCTATTTCTCATTTGTGTATTTAGTCTTCTAGTGGGATTAATTGTTTTACTTGCTCTCAGGATGGTGATTATCTTTCTCTTCTAGGTATAGAATTAGCTTAAATATCTTCTGTAATGATGGTCTAGTGGTCATGAATTCACTTAGTTTATACCTGTCTTGGAGGGTCTTTATTTCTTCTTTAATTCTGGAGGATAGCCTTGCTGGTGTTTTAACTTAGCTTTTCATCGATGTGACCAACAGACGTGAAAAGAACAACATGGAGGAGACAAAGGTTGTTTCGGCTCAGAGTTTCAAAGATTCATTCCACAGTTTACCTATTCCATACCTCTGGGTCTGAGGTGAGGCAGAACATCAGGGATGAAGGGCATGGAGGAAGAGAGCAGCTCAGGACATGGCAACAGGAAGCAGAGAGTGAGTTCCACTCACCAGGGATACAATATAAACACCAAAGTCACAGTCCCAGTGAACTTTTCCTCCAGCCACAGCCAACCTGCCTACAGTTACTGCCCAGTAAATCAATATCAGTGGGTGAATCCACTGATTATATTACACATCTCATGATCTAATCATTTCACCTCTGAAAATTCTTGCATTGTTTCACAAATGAGTTTTTGGGAGATACCTCATCTCCAAATCATAATGCTGGGTATATTAATCTTTGTTGGTGCTTATTATCTTTCAGGACTTAAAATACACCACTTATGCCCTCCTGGCCTTTAGACTTTCTGTTAAGAAATCCACTGTTAGTTTAATGGACTTTGTATTAAAAGTGACTTGGTACTTCTTTCAGCCAGATTTCAATATTTGTTCTTTATACTGCACTTTTGACAACTATAGAGGTCTTTTCTGGTCATGTGTATTTCAGGTTATGAATGCATCCTGCATCTAGATGTCCATGTCTTTCTGGAAGATTTAGAAATATTTCTTCTATTATTTCATTGAATAGGTTGTCTATGCCTTCAATATTTAGTTCTTCCTCCCTCAGTTATGCCAATGAGCCTGACTTTGATTTTTTATTGGTGTAACAGATTATGATTATTCTTTTCTATTCTTTAGTACAAGTGTTTGCCAGGGGTGAAGATGGAGCTGGGCAGAATTTCTCTCAACTGGGCATGGAGCAAAGCTCAGTGGCAGACCAACAACCCAATGTGCATGAGACCCTAGGCTTGCTCTCCAGCACCATGAAATGAAAACAAGAAAAGTAAAATAAGAAGACGAAAAGCAAGCCAGATACAGTGGTGCATGCCTGTAATCCCAGTGGCTCAGGAGGCTGAGGCAGGAGGATCATGAGTTCAAAGCCAGCCTCAGCAACTTAGCAATGCCCCAATCAACTCAGTGAGACCCTATTTCTAAATAAAACATAAAAAGGGGATGGGGATGTGACTCAATGGGTAAGCATCTCCGGATTCAATCCCCAGTATCAAAACAAAAGATGAAAAATACTTTTTAAATTAAAAATATGAAGAGGGAATATTAAAAATTCTAAAAATAAATACAAATAAAAATTTTAAAAAAAAGAAAAGAAAAATATAGAAGAAAAAAAAAGTATTTTAAAAAATATTCTCCCTAGTGAAGATGTCAGAAGTGTGAGTCAGGGAGGATGAAGTCAGCTATGCCTATCAAGGCATTTGTCTGGCTCTTCATAAGCTGTAAACAAGAAGCAAGAAATTTGCCAGGTGTTTTTTACCCCTGGTTTTTTTTCAGTTGTGGCTCCAGCTAGATGTTGGGCCTACTGGCTGTGGATTATTATAATTCCTCTCTGCTCGATTGCATACCAGAACAAATTAGGGTGGGATGCAAACTGCACCAGGCATATATTTTCTCCAGAGCTTCTTTTGTTTTGCTCCTTGGGGGTGGGGCAAACTGGGGTGAGAGCTGGGTGATCTGCCACCCTGGATCCTGTCCTTCATAAACCCTATGTGACTACTCACGGTCCCATCTCAGAAGGCAGATTCCCCTGTCTCCTGATTCTAGAGGGTAGTGTCCTCTGTTCTCCTCCATGTTGCAGCCTTCAGTCTCTTCAGCTTAGAGCTCTCAGCATATTTGTATCTGAGTCATTCCCCTGAGCCAAGAAGGTCATTTGAGGCTGCTACCTACCCTAAGCAATGCAGCAGAGGATTGGTGAGGATAGGAATTTGCTGGAGAGTCTAACTCCCAGAGCAGTAGAAACTCATTCAGTAGAATCATTTTCAAGATGGCTCCAGGCTATATTGCTCTGGGGAATCACTAGGAAATGCAACACACTCTTTTGCTAAAGCAAGTTATACAGACTCCATGTCTTTTATTTATTTAGGCTGAATGACTGCTAGAGATAGTAGGTTTCTGTACCTAACAGGTGCACCTAGCTGGGACCCTTTCTTTCACCTTATACCCTCATGAGGGAAAATTTCCTTCCAACAGCCTTGGTGCTGGGCAGAAGTTGTTGGGACTTTCTGTCACTTGCTATGCTACTATTCCTATTGTCTGGATTTCATCAGGTCTTCTATTGATTTAGTGTAACCTCAGGCCCACTCATCTCCACTTGCAGTTACACACCTGTTATTTTTGTTCTATCCAGTGGAAGGGCAGGGGAGTGCTGAGTGTCTCTATAATGCCATCCAACCCCTTCCAAATGCAATGTTTATCTTGCAACCTTGTAGGTAATGAGATCCCTATGAAAGATATTTTTATTTTGTTATTGTCAAATAAACTACTGATCAATAGTTAATTTACTTATTATATTCTTGGCTTTTAAGGGTTTGTTGGAAAGATAGTTACAATACAAAGCTTAAAATAGAGCTTAAAGCCTAATGATAAAATACGGTTTAGGGTCCATTTTTGTTAAAGTTCCTGAGTCCTAGTCAAAATGCAGGTTTCTGATTGTTGGCATAGACCTATAATAAAACAGAAAATGGAAAGGAGTGTTCTACTAATCTGTTTTTAATTACTATAATAAAATGCCTGAGGTGGGTTTATTTTTGGCTTATGGTTCTGGAAGAGCAAGGTCTAAGGGCTTCATCTGATGATGAATGGCTTTGTTGCTGGGAGAATTCCAAGGCAGCACAGAGTGTCATGTGGCAAGAGATAGGGATGATTCATGTATATGGTGTGGTCTCACTTCCTCTTAAAGCCACCAGAATCCAATTACAGGAGCTTAACCCAAAAGACATTATATAATCTTAATCATTTCCCAAAGGCCCCACCTCTAGTCACTACAGTTAGATTAAATGTCCACCCTTCAAAACCACTAGTAAATGACTTTGAGATTAAACTCCTGCATGAGTTTGAGAGGAAAAACCATTTTCAAAGTTCCTCAGGTGTGCACCTAAAAGATGAACACTTCAATTTCATATTCACTGATTTATAAGGGCTAGCATATAGACAGGTAACTACCACAGCACATGATGACACATGTGCTTTGGTGATGCAGAATGCCAGGGGACTGCCTACTTCAACTGACTAGAAGATACTCCAAACCACTATAGTGCATTAATAATAAGAAGAGTCATCTAATATCTAACTTTAACAATCTATGATTAAATCTCTCTCAAAGCCCGAATGTCCCCTAAGTTACATGCTCACAAGAATCATAAAGTTCTGCTCAACAGCCAGGTTAAAGACAAATATGCTACACCATGTAGTGGTATATGCCTTTAATCACAGTGGCTAGGAGACTGAGGCAGGAGAATGGAAAGTTTGAGGCCAATCTAGGCAAATTAGTGAGACCTTATCTCAAAAAAAAAAAAAAAAATCCACTGCTATTATATCCTAATATCTATATAGTTTTCATTTTTACATTAAAAATTCTAATCCTTTGGATTTGATGTGTACTTTGAATAAAAAGTGGAAAATATTTTATTAGAATATTATTTATAATTGCAAAATCATAACTTTTTATGTGTTCAAAACAGGAGATTCATTGTAAAATACTATGCAGCTATGAAAAATAATGAAATGTATAAGATGAGACATGCTGAGACAATGAAAATGTCCAGGCATGTCTAAAGATACAAAAGTAAATTTCAAGTAAATGTATGTATATACACATTTATGTCCTGAATGAAATTCAGAGTTGTGTTATATTTCACTACGAGGTAAAATACAATAGGCATTTCATTATCAAAGTTACTGAGGGCCAGGAAGTAGACTGGCTCAACTTCAAGGCTATAGATCAAGTCAGAAGCCATGTCTCCCACACCAAACCCTAACAGGCTTGGAATGAACCTAAAGAACTAGCATGTGTCTTATTGGCATCAGTATTAACCAGAGTGTCTTAATTGCGCCAAGGTTCCTTTGGAAGTGGTGTGCCCTACAGTCCCTTCCAGTGGCTGCCTTAGCAAGAGAGTGGCCTAACTACAAGTGATCTCATCATACAGTACTCCCCAAGAATATAGATCAGGTAAGTGATTCTAACAGGACAGGTGGGGGTGATTACCACGGCTGTTTCTCCTGAACACTATGGGAAACAGAATCATTATCACAAACAGTGCTCTCTAGCAAGTGTTCATTATTCTACACAGAGTGTCCTGCTATAAGATTTTGCTTCTTACTTGCATTCAGAGATAAAATTGAAAATCATAGAACTGTGGGAGTTGCTGAAAACAGTTCTCAATTTTAAAGGAAATTGTATTGATTACTCCCTTGGATGCACATAGAAAATTATTCAGAGTGCACCATAAATTAGTTTTTAAAAAACCCTCAACAACACTCAACATGATGCAATTTACAAAACAAAGGTAGAACTTGTCTCATTTTTTCATGTGTAGTAAAATCAGGGAAAATAGATGAATCCACATAAAGATTAAGATATGATATTAATTCATTCACCCTGGGGTGATGACAGTGAGTTTTTGTTACTTCATCCCAATATGTTCCAAATGTCTTTCTTATGCACTGTATTTCCAATTCCATGACTAATATTCTATTAAATAGATAAGAATGTGAAATGGATGCATTAATTTGAAGAGTTTTAGCTGAAAACACATCCAGCATATAGAATATGAGGTTAGAGTGATGAGTTAAGCAATAAATATTGCAATTGTGTGTGTGTGTGTGTGTGTGTGTGAGAGAGAGAGAGAGAGAGAGAGAGAGAGAGAGAGAGAGAGAAATATATTACATATTACCCATGTTCTTTTCTCTTTTTTCTCAGATAATTTTTAACATGGGAGAATAATGGATAATTACAGGAGTATTTTGAGGTCCTTCACCATACAAACTTCCATAAACATACAGTTTTGTTATTGGAATTAAAGTTCATTTAGCTCATTTCCTATCCAACCAAGTTTATAGAGACTAGTACTCTAGTCTCTAGGGTGGAGACGTTTTCACAATTGTCTCATAATTCGTGGTAGGTTACACAGTTTCTGCCCTCCTGCCCTGCATCTGCACTTCAGAACACAGTGTCTCAAAGTTTATTTATTATTCAGTGCATATAGAGGTCTCTCACCATCACCTCAGATATGACCAGCCTTTATGTATACCTGCATAATTGATCTGATCTCCAAGTGAGTCCATGTATTATAGCACAGATAGAAGCAGTAGTTGATTTCACCATGGTAGCATAGGCTCCTTAAAGTGACATGAATGCAAAAACTATGCAAAGGAATCTCAATAATCAATGAGAAAAAATAAATGTCCCATGACCTTTACAAATTCTTTCTCAAAAATTAAAAACTTTCTTACTGCTGATAATAAAAGTATAGGAAGACAGAAAAAGCAAAGCCAGTATTTATTTATTACATTTTAATTTGGAAACATTAGAAACTTTGAGAATTTCAGTGTGTTATTTCTTTTTTAAGACACATCATCATTGATCAAGGATAAGTGGAAGTTTGAAGAGCATTCCCCTTCTTACCATTATATGTTAAAATAGGGAATGAATCTCTTCTCCATGACAATAAGTTGTCATGCTTCTTTCTAAGTGGGGATCCACTTCTAAGTTCTGCCTTTTGGGTATCCAATGCTGTGAAATGCCTCTGAGAGTTCTTTGGCTGTATTGGTTTTTGTTGGTGTTACTTTCTGTGGGATCTCTACATCCTTCTCTTCACAAGTGTGTTTCTCATTGGTGTTGATAAGCCAATTTTTTAAGTTATTTCTTCTGGCCATCTCTACAACAGTGGCAGTATCAACATTCCCACAGTTAACATTTCTTCTCTAAGTCTATTTATGTTCTACTTGAGTGTCATTTTCAGCATTTCTTTTTATTTCTTTATGGCACCTTCATCTTTATTGATCAATGCCATTTTTTGATTACCCATTTTTGTAAAATACCATGTGGATTTATCACTGGGAGACAAGGTGGCAACACAAGTACACATTTTGCAGGAAAAAAAAAACAATGTGCAATAAATAATAACTGACAGACTTTGAAATAACTGATACGATTAGTCACTGGTCATGATGTTTGTCTATTATTTACATGATGATTGATGGAATGAAGAGCTAACAAAGTTTGCATTTTATATAATTACCAATATTTAATACATGATGGTAACTGAAATTTGGACCCTATTATTGAGAGACTGGTGTTATTTCACTAAACTCTGATAACGGAAACTCATACATATCTAAACATGCAAAGCAAGAAGTGTCTCTATATGTTTTATGACAATATGCAAGTATTTATGCATTGAAAGTATCTTAAATATGACAGAACTTTTTCAAAAATATTTTAAGGCAGATGGTTCTAAAATTTCATTTTGGTTTTAAGAATTCTTATTCATTCCTCTGAAAATTGTCAAGCAGCTGTGGTTGGACAGCAACCTGGAACTTCAAAGCATATGACAGCAGCCACCTTTCCTGACCAACTGCTTCTTGGCCACCATCAACATCAAATAAATATGTTCTCTGTAAGCCAGATTTAAGTGAATAGATGTCAGTTGCCTGAAATCTGCAAAATACTATTTAACCTATTAAATTTACCATGAGAAAAGGAAGTTAAGGACCATCAATGCACACATCAATGACATTTTATTTATTGTTAAAATAATAAAATTATCCTACATAGCACTGAACTTTATGTTCTTGAGACAGCCAAATGCAACATAATAATGATTGATTGCTTTCCAGCTCTCTCTTCCCTGCTCTCTCTAATTAATAAGTGAAACTAGCACAAAATATTGGGAAAAAAAAAAAAACTCAGAGATAAGCAGACAGAGTAATAAGAGGGCCCTCAGCTTTTAGATGTGTGATTTTCTACAGCACCAGATTCTGCTGTTTGCTTATCTTCATGCCGTTCTTGTCTTCTTTTTGATATCTCTGAAGCGTCTGGATCATGGACCAATTATATGTGATCTGAGTGTCAAAAATAAGAACTGATGAGATCATCCATGTCAGATGGTAACATGGGGCAACCTGGAAAGAGCATGTCTGGGCCCAGGAGTGTGAAGGAACTTATGAGGTTGTAAGTAGCTCTAATACCTTCCATGTTTTCCTAGGGAATCAGTATAAGATACCATGAAAGATAGAAGAGTATTTCTACCATAAGCACAATTCCTAAAAACACTGAAGATATAGATCTTAAGTGAACAGAGCTTTTAATCCCAATAATGGTTGTCTAATGGAGAAGGAAAATGGCAGTTTTAAAGCAGGTTATTAATAGTGAGCTTTTGCCAGGAGTGAATTAAAAATGGAAGATGATATTTATATTAGTAATGTCCAGAAACAGGATCCTCAAATAGGGCCATTCAAAAATTACCTGAGATCTTTAGTTCTCAGACCCTCCTAGAGGTTTAGAGTAATACCTTTATTCTCCATTTCCTCTGGAGGTTAGATATGGCATATCCTTAAACAAAACCAAAACAAAAATTGGAAAATGGACCAACACAAAATAGAGTTTTCATGTGAATAATGGATATATAGTTCTCCATTTTCTAAAGTTGTGGTTAGTGTTAGATTTGAAGGTAGAGAGAAACCCAGCGAAGAAATAGGTTACATCTGGGGGTGGACAGCATGGGCAAGTAGTAATAGCTGTCTAGTTGGCTATAATGAAAATTGTGAGGCTGAACTCCATTTTAGTAGAAAATTGAACTGCAATAGATTCAGAATGAAATTGCACTCTGATTGATTTGGAATATCCATCATAGGCATGACAAGTGTGAGAGTAGCACATGTGGAATGCATTTCCCAATCCTGGGCTAACCCTGTCTTTGAGCTCAGTGGGAAGACATAACTCTCAAGGTCAGGAAAGTAGAGGATTAGGGTCCAGGCAGGCTTTTATAATTAATCTTACTTTCTGCTATTCTTTCTTATGCCTTTTTATCTTCCAGTGGGGCATTACCAGTACCTTGCCATAGTGGAGAACTTCAGAACCACTTATGTCTACAGTGAGTTAGAAGGTATTCCTAGGGTATGCCCCTACTTTAGAAAAACCATCATTTGTATATGATAAAATTCTATTTGCCTTTCTTTGTAGATTTAGAATAACAAGGTTCCAGTGCCCTAGGTATATTTAATTATTCATGTAAGGGTTATTAGTGTGTGGTTAGTGAGTCCTTATTGAAAGTTATACATGCCAGCAACCTGCAGTGCAGCTATGTGAGACAGTGTTCTTGCTAAATTATTAAGCTACAAAATGAATAATGAAGGGCATTTTAGTGGAAAGTTACCTGAAAAAATAGCTGCTGTAGTTAGGAAAAGAAAAGTAAGAAAGCAGGGGTAATGAGTCATTGTATTCCTAGTGGGAAGGTAAAGCAATCTTTCTCATAATTTAGTGTATGATGGATATAGCCATAGCTGGTGACACAAAAGCAGTGATATTTGGACACTATGCTTCCTGAATTTATTTTACTTTATTTTTATTTATTTATTTTTTTTGGTACTAGGGATTGAACCCAGGGGCACTGGACCACTGAGCCATATCCTATTTTGTATTTTATTTAGATACAGGGTCTCACTGAGTTGCTTAGCATCTCACTTTTGCTGAGGCTGGCTTTGAACTCGTGATCCTCCTGCCTCAGCCTCCGGAGCCTCTGGATTATAGGTGTGCACCACTGTGCCAGACAGATCTTTATTTTATTTATTTATTTATTTTTATGTGAGGCTGGGAATCAAACCCAGTGCCTCACATGTGTTGGGCAAGCACTCTTACCAGTGAGCCACAACCCCACTTTGCTCCCTGAATTTTTCAGGATGGCATTGTGGAGGGCACTCATATTCTTCCTCAGTGTTCCTCAGTGTGTCATGGAACATGTTGTTCTGGACTTCTCTTCTATACCATAAACCTGATCTCCAGGTGTATCTGATGATAGTCTTGTTCTATCATGTATCCCTGCCTTACAGTATCACATTTTTGTTGTACTTTTTTCCTATTGCTGCTGTAAATTATCACAAATGGGGTGCATTAAGTTTAAGATGTTAGTGTTACAGTGGTTGGAAATGGAAAATTTCCAAGGGCCATTTCCTTCTGGAGGTGCTAGGGAAAATCTACTTATGTATACACCCTTTCCTGCCTTTAGAGGCTGCCCATATTCCTCAGCTCCTGGCCCTGCATCATTCTGACACCCGCTTCTGTCATTCTTTGTCCATCTTTGCTCTTCTGCCACAGTCATGTCACTTTCTCTGGCTCTGATCATCTGCTTCCTTCTGATAATAATCTTTGTGGTTACACTGAACCCATCTAGACAGTCCTGGATAATCTCATCATTTCATGGTCCTTGACATAGTCATATCTTCAATAAGGTAACAGCTTGCCAGGATGTGGAGGAAAGGACATGGATGACTTCAGGGGTCATTTTTCAGCCTGTCATACCCTAGAACCTGTTAGAACCTGCCATTCAGTAATCCTCATCTACATGATGAATTTACTTCAGGTGTCTACTATGCCTGAATTTATTCACTCCATTCTGATTTACACTTGGATTTCCATTTCAAATATTTGTACTGTGTTTTCACAAGAAGATTTCTGCACTGCAATCCAGAGACCTACAAGATGGAAATGGAATTCTTTGTTCAATTGTTTGAACAATTTGATGAAGAGCTGCTCTGGGCCTGGGGGTTGGGGAATGGGAAGACCAGCTTAATTCTTTGAATGACTCATCAAATGGAGGAAAAGATTGAAGAAAGGACTTGGGTAGTTAGAAAAATCATATTCAACATAACATTTAGTTTCATAGTATGATTTGTTTTAGTTAAATCACATGAAATGTATCCTGAAATTTTAAATAACTCTAAAGAAAGTCTTATGCTTTTTATGTATATTTAAAGGGCACATGAATTAAAGAGGCTGACACATACCATTCTAGCTAAAATTTTGTCTTTTTTGCATAAACTCAAATGCAGTTTTTCTCTCCATTTTAAGATGGATTTCTTAAAGACTTTTTTTTTTTTCTATTTAGTCTCAGTATTTTGTAGTTTCCATTTTAGGAAATACAGGCAGAGACAGAAAATAATGAAAAGGAGATAGTGAACATAAATTACAGAAAAGGTATAGAAACAAAGGAGAAACTTGAGATAGAGAAGGGATTTGAGAAATGTGTAACAGTCATTAGAAGGATGAAGGGGATTTAGGCAATCTCAAAATGGAAGTTAGTACACACTGAGGAGAATTTTTTTTTTTTTTTAATTTTACACATAGAAAAATTTCTCTGTTTTAAAAGCAAATTGTTTCCTGGGTGCTGAGTCTCACAGACCTCATACTCCCATGTTTCTGTTGACCGCTGCTGCCGGACTTCCTGGACTTTGTATAATTCTAAATTCTTAGATGCCAATTAGATGGTGGAGCCCTGGAAAATTTTGTTTATCTAGAAACTTCAAAGGTGAAAACTCAATAATTTAATTTTGTGATCTACTTTTTAAATTGCTACTTTCAAAGTATTTTGGATTCACGGTAATGACAATGTTGGGAGAGACATTGATTTCCTAATGTTTTATTTTGTGGTTTTCCTCCTGAGGCAGATAAACAACAAATCATATTCCTGGAACTGGTTCACTTTTCAAGAGACCAGGTGTTGAGGATCATTGAGACAGGTAATGTTTGGGTAATCCTCATGATTTTTATTTTGGAAAAATCTTTCTATGAGTAATATTCATTGCCCATCTGACATTCTTATAAATTATTTTAATGGGAAAAAATCATGAAGAAAGTTTTCTCAGAATTTTCATCAAACATGCTGGAGATGAAATTGTCATGGTTTGCTCTGTCTCAGCAATGGGGTTCCTCTGTCATTCTCTAGGACTGGCAGTCATATGGAGTCCAATCATTTTCTCCATGGGAGCCAACACTTTCCCACTCACCCAGAGCTCTTTTCAACTCTTTTCTGAAGGTTACACATCTTGACAAGAGATTACAGAGCTGTGACTTTACAGAGGAGTCATCTGAAATAATTAGCCTTTTCCTTAGATGAACCCTCCTGGAAATTTTCCACATTTGTTATGGAAGGTACAGGCATTTTAGATTACTCTCCCACTGGCATTTGCCTCTTTTCTTGCTATAATTTTATTCTTTCTCCAAATGTTGCTGAAGTGTGATCTCTCATCAATCAGTATGTTTGACTCCATAGTCTGTGTCTAAATATTTGCCTTTGAATATATATATATATTCAAAATGTTTGGTCATAACACAGAACACACGGGGCTGGGGTTATGGCTCAGCGGTAGAGCACTTGCCTAGCACATGTGTGGCCTGGGTTCAATCCTCAGCACCATGTAAAAATAAATAAAGACATTGTATACAACTAAAATAAATAAATAAATATTAAAACAAAACAAAACAACAGAATACACATTGAAGGATATTCCAAGGATGGATTTGGCTTATACACATATGATTGAGAAAGTATAAGAATCCAATGAAGAAAACTTAATTTATTTCACTGAGCCTAGGTATCAACCAATAAGTATTTAGACCACCTGCTTTTAGTGCTAGCAGCTGATGTTTATCAGAATTCTGTGTTCACTGTACACTGCCTACGTTTTTCTCCTTTAAAACTATATAATGCTTCATCCAAACTTAGATATTATCTCTTTGTGCACAATCCCCAATCTAGTGAATACCATGAAAATGACCAATTATAATGATCCCAGTGCCTATGGTATTTATAATGATTGAGCTATTGCAGTGTCAAAAGCAGTGCTATAAAACCGGGTCAAAACCATTATTCCATAAAATAATGAGCCTTAGATAATGACATCTCCCTGCTTAAGCTGATTTGGATATTCATAATATATTCTTTAATTTAGTAATTCAGAAACCATATAACAAGGGCCAAATATTTGCCAGACATATTAGGCTTTGGAACGTGTCTGTGTGGGAAATTGGGATGAATTTGGGGAGCTCTTTTCAACTCAATGAATGATTAATTTGAGATACGGAATCTCATCAGTATCAAGTACAGTTAGCTAAGCTAAGCAGTTTGGAAGAAAAAGATTTCTTCTTAATTAATAAAATGAGGGTCTGTGCAATGTAGTGATTCAGAATTTGAGCTCAAAATTTCTATGGCTGAGATTTAAATACCATCTCTACACCCTGTTGAGTGGCCTTGGGCAAGTTGTTTATCATTTCTGTGCCTCCATTCTATCATTGATAATATATTTTAAAATTGTGTTGCTATTAAAAATAACATTTCTAAAATACTGAGCACAGTTCCTGGCATGCAACATAAACATTATCTATGTAAAAGAGATTATAATAAAAGGAAATAAATAAAATTTTGGTCTACTTGTTGAAATAACTGTTTAATAGTTTTCTTAAGCAGGTGACAAAGGAATTTAGAGCTATTTTTATCATTTTCTTGGTTCTTTTTAGTTATACATGACCATAAGATTCATTTTGACATCATTGTAAAAACATGGAATATAATTTGTTCTAATTCAGTCCCCAGTACTTCCCTTTCCCTCCCCTCCTCTGTCCCCGTGTTCCCTTCCCTCTACTGTATTCATCTTTCTGCTATTTACTTATAGTTTTTTTTTTTAATTATTGTCTTGAGGAGGTACCTAATAGTGAGATTCGTGATGGTATATTCATATATGTACATAGGAGAATTTGGTCAGATTCCTTCCATTGTATTTCCCTATCCCATCCCTTCCCTTCCCTTAATTCCCCTTAATTTACTCCACTGAACTTTCTTCTATTCTTTCTTCTTAAGTGCCTCAAACTTATTTTGGATTAGCTTTCACATAGCACAGAAAATATTCAACTTTTGACTTTTGAGGAGTAGCTTATTTCACTTAGCACGATAATCTCCAGTTTCATCCATTTGCTGGCAAATGTTATAAAGTCATTCTTCTTTATGGCTGAGTAATACTCTACTGTGTATATATACCATTTTCTTTATCTATTTATCTGTTGAAGGGCACCTACTTTGGCTCCATAGCTATTGCGAATTGTGCTTCTATAAACATTAATGTGGCTACATCACTGTAGTATCCTGATTGTAAATCTTTTAGATATATACTGAGTAATGGAATACCTGGGCCATATGGTGGTTCCATTCCTAATTTCTTGAGGAATCTTCATACTAATTTCCAAAGTGGTTGCACTAATTTGCAGTCCCACCAACAATGTATGAGTGTAACTTCCCCCCCATATCTTCACTAATATTATTATTTGTATTCTTGATAATTGCATTATGACAGGAATGAGATGGAATTTCAATATAGTTTTAGTTTGCATTTTTCTAATTGCTAGGGATGTTGAACATTTTTTATATATTTGTTGACGATTTCTATTTCCTTTTCTTTTTCTTTTCTTTTTTTTCTTTTTTTTTTTTTTTTTTTTTTTTTTTTGAGAAGTGTCTTTTTAGTTCTTTTGTCCATTTATTGATTGGGTTATTGGAAATTTTGGTGTTCAGTTTTTTGAGTTCTTTGTATATTCTGGCTATTAATGCCCTAACTGATGAGCAGATGGGAAATATTTTTCTCTCATTCTGTTGGCTCCCTTTTCATTCTCTTAATTGTTTCCCTTTCTTTATATAAGTTTTTTTTTTATTTGAAGCCATCCCACTTTTCAATTTTTTTATTTTACTTCTTCCACTTTAGGAGTCTTGTTAAGGAAGTCAGTTCCTGAGCCAACATGTTGAAGTGCTGGGCCTACATTTTCTTCTAGCTGTTGCAGTGTTTCTGGGCTAATTCTGAGATCTTTGATTCACTTTGAGTTGGCTTTTGTGCAAGGTGAGAGATAGGAATTAAATTTCATTAGATTACATTAGGATTTCCTGTTTTTCTGGCACCATTTGTTTAAAAAGTTATCTTTTTTTCCAACATATGCTTTTGGCACCTTTGTCTGTTATCAGATAACTATTTTGGTGGATTTGTCTCTGTGTCTTCTGTTCTATTCCTTTGGTCTTCTTGCCTTTTTTGGTGCTAGTACCATGCTAGCTCTCCCATATAATTTGACCTGCATTATTATGATATCTCCTGCTTGTTTTGTTCATCTCACTAAAGATTGCTATGGCTATTCTGGGTCTCTTATATTTCCAAAGAATTTCATAACTGCCTTTTCTAGTTCTGTGAAGAACATCATTGGAAATTTGATGGAAATTGCATTGAACCTGTATAGCGTTTTTGGTAGTATAACCATTTTGACTATATTAATTCTTCTTGTTGAAGAACAGTGTGGGGGGGTCTTTACATCTTCTAAGTCTTCTTCAGTTTCTTTGTTTAGTGTTCTATAGTTTTTATTGTAAAGGTTTTTCAGCTGTTGTGTTAGATTGACTCTAAATTAATTTCTTTTTGAGGCTATTGTGAATGGGATAGTTTTCCTGATTTATTTTTCAGCAGATTCATCATTGGAAGATAGTTATAAAATAGAACTGTTAATATACATTGCAAGTATTTGGCTTGTAGCATATGGATACATGGGTGTGTTTTTGTGTGTAATATCACTTTAACTTTATATATTGTTGTGTGGTTATTTCCTATAATGCATGGATGAGTTTAGCAGTGACATTGTCTCGGTATTTATGATTCACCTAGTTTTTACATTTAAAGACTATACATTTAAAGACTATAACCAACTGGCCATTCACATACTAAATATCTTTGATGGAAAAATTAGTTATTTTATATTGAATTGTGAATTTATTTTTCCCATTAACTTTGATATAAATAAATCACTTCATATGTGTTCCATTTTAAAATTACAATGTATTTTAGTGATATGTTAGTTTGTCTGTCCACACGCATGTGATAGGACTATTTGGATCAGAGATGCTTAGTATAGCATAGGTTTTTGGATTCTCATATGTTAAATGTGTTACTGTATTATATCCCATTAGTGACTTCACCCTTGTTTTTTCAGGTGATATATTATTGAGCAAATAAGCCAGGAAGATGGCAAAATTATTTATGGCCATTTTGTCTGAGTGAGAATGAATAGGGCTAGAAGCCATTTTCCTCTGGCTTAAAATGAGTCTCTGTCTTCTGACTTCAGGAGAAACAAATTTGTATTGCTTCTACAATTTGATTTTTCTTCGCTTCATGTTATTGAACCCCAGTATCAATATAGTCCATCAAAATGGCAAAAATGCCAACATATAAATCACCATTTTCTACCCAACTATCATTTTCTTGTGCCAGTTTGTGTTACCTAATTTGAGTTATCTATTTTTCAGCTTGACATTTTAACCTACAACTAAGAACATCAGAATAAAATTTGTGGGTAGCCACATTGTGAATGCCAAATTGAATAGCCTAGAATTTCACAGCAAAGAAATGTTGAGATTTGCTAAAGTCCACTGTGAATACATTGCCAAACTTTTCTTCTTTATGTGACTTTCATTTTACATTGTTTTATGTATAGTAGATAGACAGAGATCTCTTTTCTAACTTCATTTCCATAAGAGAAATTTGTCCATTTTCATTTCACCTTCTTGGCTTTCTTTGCCTTATACTGATAGGGCAGTATATTTCCATTACCTTTGTATGTTTTTTCCACTCACCCTAAAATAGAATTAAATGTATTCTGCTTCCCCAGACATGGACTGTTGGGCCAACTGTTATTTATACTAAATAAAAAAGAAAGAGTACACGATTTTTGTTACTCCAATTCAAGCTTATATGTGACAAATTTTTCAAAGATGGAAGCCCAAGATTATTTTTTTTAAAGGAAATGATCTTGTCCTTGTGACTTTGCTTAAGACATGTAGTAGGACTGATAGACACTCAGACCCCTGGCCCCTATGATCTCACAGATGATCTTGCAGTTGTTAATTAATCCTGATAAGAACTCTATAAGAAATTGAGCACACACATTTCCTTTTGTTTTTTTTTTTTTTTTTTTTTGGTACCGGGGATTGAACTCAGGGGCACTTGACCACTGGGCCACATCCCCAGCCCTTTTTTTGTATTTTTATTAGAAGCAGGGTCTCACTGAGCTACTAAGTGCCTCGCCATTGCTGAGGCTGGCTTTGAACTCGCGATCCTCCTGCCTCAGCCTCCCAAAGTGCTGGGATTACAGGCGTGCGTCACCGCGCCCGGCTACATTTCCTTTTATCTCAATGTCATAGTAAATATTTTCTGCAATTGTAGACATTGGAAACATTCAAAAACAAATAGTCTATTGAAATTTAGGTGGTATATAGTTTATTTGAGCAAAAATAGAATAGTTTTTATCTCCTTTGTTAATAACAGGATTGACTACTTCAACCTTGGCAATGAAACATTATGTCGTTCATGCTTTAGGTGCATATTAGCTTCAAAATTCTTCTCAGATTTAGCTTTGCTATCTAGAAAATTCAGTACTGGGTCAGTGATGTCTGAAAATTTAATTTGCATTTTCTATAAATCTACTAATGTTGGGATATATGGAGGTGGTGCACATTTGCCAAAAAAGGGGAAAGTGGTGGATATTAATATGTGATAACCATTAAATCATAATTTTATGTAGTATTTAATTTAGAACTTTTAGGGTTTTTAAAAATAAATTGTAATCAGCTAGTATTGGTAAATGAAATCCTATGAGGTCAAATTTCTGACCTTTGAATTACTCACTGAAGCATAGAAGACCCAGAGAAAATGAGAAATTTTCATTGCTGAAGTCAGAAAAGAGGAATTGTTGATAGACTTTATACAATTTAATGAAATATCATGTATTTCTACATGATTGTTAAAATAAAATTTATTTTATCAGTACAACTTTAATGTCTATACTTTTTAAAAATATAATATCTAAAAGTAGAATAAAGGAGTGTAGAAACTAGGACAGTCTTCAGATAAAGCCATCTAAATGTTTAATATATTTCAATGCATGTTTTGCTTAATTTAACATACTGATAGCATAAATGTAATTCTGACTCCTGAATGTCTTTTTTATTATAACAAAGCACTTTTGATAGCATAAATTTAGAGAAAAGTTTATTCTATTGGCTGCGTTAATGCCTAGTCTTTGCCTAACTATCCTATTGTTTGCTTCTGTGATTATATATTGTGTTTACCATCATAAAATTAATGAAAACATCATTTGCATAAACTATTTCTTTTAATATACTCCAGGTATTTTCCTTAGGCAAGTATCTAGAAGTGCAATTATCCTCTCAATGGATAGGCCCAGGCTATTTGGCACACAATTATTCTGAGTTCAAATGATATTTACTTGCAGGGAATATATCAGAAAATATTCCATCACACTTATTTATTCATTGTCATGAGAAACCTCAAGTTCATGTTGTTTTAAAAATATGATATTTTGCATGATAAACTAGGTATTATTAGGCACATTTCTTAATCTAAAGGAATCCTCGAGGATTGCAATTCAGAATACTAGAATATTTATAACATCCCAGTTACCATGGCAGTCAGAAAATAGAGTTGGGGATAGACTCCTTTAGTGAACAATATATTAAACGACCAAATACTTGGACACTTAACCTATTTCATGCTGGGTATGCATATATTTCCTCTCTCTACCCCACATCTGCCAAAATATAAAGTATCATTAATACAGATTCATGCTTTATACCCTTAGTAATTTACCTAATTCTCAATTTATAATCCATACCTGGTAAATATCAGTAAGTTGAATCAAATAAAGACAAAGTGGTATTCATATACATATTTGGACATTGGTGCTTATTTGAAGGAATTTAAAACTGAATTTTTAAGTAACCAAAATAAGGCTAGCAATTAATATAATGTGCACAGATGTACTTTACAGGTTACAGAGGGATTTTGTAAAACTAAAAATGATCATAACTCCACAAAGGACTATTGCCCCGCACTCAAAACAAATTCTACATGGTGTTACAGCTGTTTCTATGAGCTATACAATGTAAAAGGGAAAAAAAAAATGTTAAAAGTTGCTAAGGGTGCCTCTTAGAAAAGTGACAGTTGGCTTTCTCCTTCCCTAATGACTCCATAAGCAGCTCATTCTCTAGCTTCTTCGCTGGAAAAACAGGCTTTGTATTATCTCCTGGAGAATGCAGTCCCCACTCAGGTCCTTAACTTCATTCCCTTGGGAGCTCAGTTAGGTCTTGAGGTAGCTGAGCGAATAGCTCTTGAGGATGCATAACACAGCCTACATTTTCCAAGAAATCATGATAATTTTAAATATCTAGATATTCAGAAAATCCATAAACACCTATTTTAATATTATTATTATTATTAATTATTATTATGAGGATTAATCCTTGCTTTAATAAGATTAATTGAAAAGGCAACAATAGAAATGAACGAGTAATAAAAAGTAACTACTTTTTTCAAGAAAGATGAAATGTAAGGGTTTTTTTTTTTTGTTTGTTTGTTTGTTTTCTGTGAAACTGTTAGTAATTCTACCTTGTCTCGGATATTTACTATCTAACATTTACTGAATGCAGTAATAGGTACTGAGAATTCAAAATGAAATAAACCGGCACTTCTGCCCTCCCTGAGCTACAGGCATAAAGGGGACAGGCCAGTGTATAACAGGCATATTGAAGTGTGTTAACCATCATGTAAGAAAGCACGCAGGCTTCTCTAAGTGCACATGGAAAGAGCCCATGATGTTTGATGGGGGCTTGTGGAAGATTATTTATTGAAGTCTATGTTCAGCTAATTTTTAGTAGAAGTTGAAAGATGAAAAGGATTGAAGAGAGAAGCACATTTCAGGCAAAAAGAAAATGGTATGAGTAGTTTGCAATCATAAAATATGAAAGGAAGCTGGTGTGGGCAAGTTCCAGGTCTTAAAGGGACTGTGCATCATGATTCTGTTGTGAAGGAAATCCTGACTGAGCTTTGGAAAGATCTTAATGAAAATGACATAATCAGATTTGCAGCACAGTGGAGGATTGTGGGGGAAAAAGGACACCTCAGCACAATGGCTCACTTGCTGTTGAGGGAACTTGGCCAGGCCAAGAGTGTAACACCTTGATTGGCTCACACCAGTCCTGAGAGCATGATCGGCTTGTGTCCCCTCCCATGGCTTGTTGATCTTAAAGCTGATTGGCTGAATCACCCTATATATGCTGTGTGACTTCCTCAATAAATGAGTTCCTGTTTGACTGGTCTCCCTGGTGTCTCTGATTGTCCTCCGCCGTGAGGGCTGAGTGTGGGGCCACCAGCCGACTCCTGCCTCTTCCCCACTCAGCCTCACTGCTGGGGAGTGCTCCCCCAGCCTTCTCTGCTGGCTGGCGAGGGCTGATCCCGGGAACCCCAGCAGAGGATGGGCCATTTTCATGTGTATTTGGCAGAGGTGTGAGGCTACAGTTACACCCAGGCAATGCAGGAGGGTTCTTTCTTATTTCAAAAGAAAAATTACAAGTGTGTTAACATGGGATATGCCAAAGGAAATATAGAAACAGACATGAAAGATACCAATGCTGTAGAATCAGCCAGGATTTGATGACCTAAAGGATCAGGAAAGGTAGAGAACAGTACCATTAAGGACACAAAGACATTTTAAAAGTGAAACAGATCAGTTAGGGCAAGGAGTAGTTCAGTGGTAGAGTGCTTGCCTAGAATGTACAAGGACCCAGTTTGATCCTAATACCATAAAAATAAAATACTACTGCTAATACTACTAATAATAAACATACAATCAGAAAAAAAATTTGTTTTACATAAAGTTCTTGGTTATGTAAAAGGTTTTATATAACCTTTTCAATCCTTAGAAATGGTGATCAGAATAACGTATTGAAAACAAAGTGTTTAAGAATACACACACACACACACACACACACACATTGACATTGGAAGAAAGTCTGGACCTTCCATGTAGGAGAAACCAATTAGGTTGCAGTCCTGGAAGGCTAAAGAACATTTTTAGAGGCTGCATTTCTACAGACCTTGGTTTTTACTTGGAGGACGTGTTTTAATTGGGTTGGCTGTGTGTAGTGGTAGCTAGTGAATATTTGTGAAGGTGATCTGTGCTATCTGCTTGCACAATCTTGGCCACATTAGACAGGGTGGACTCATAGGTAGTTTACATTTCAGGTTGCCTGCTGGTAAACCTACATTGACTTTACTGAAGATGGAAACAAAGACATCTAAAAAATGAAACATGTCAGCTAGGGCTTATCTTTTCTGGGCATGTCTATATGTTCCAGGAATGACTACAATTTGAGGGAGGTGTTCCCTAGAAGGTGAATATGATAATCTTTTGAAATGTCTTACAATTCTATTAATTGTAATTTCTGTAATCAAAGCTTTAGAGGAATTAAAATTAAAAAATAGAAAACAGCTGGAAAAGAATTTTGTCACAAAAATAGTGTGGGTTGGATCTCTGAATATGCTGAAAGAAAAATGTTGCTCACACTTAGAAAGAAGTTAGGATTGAAGTCAAGGGTAGGATATGTACTTAAAAAGCTTATTCTAGTTCTACTTCAGGTTTCTTTTGATAAAAATATTTTTTCTTGTACTCAATCCTCATATCCTAACATGGTTGATAATGTTGGTAGTATTTCAAAGGTGATATTATTGGTATAATTTCTGTTACAATTTCAATGCCTCATAGAAACATGAGGATCTTTAGAAAGAAAAGAGACATTCTTCTTTACCTTTAGAAATAAAAGTATTTATATCTGCAAATGGACTCTCAATGAAAACCTTCCCCAACATTATCTTTTGTATAGGTAAAGATAAATGAAACCACTTCATCCAAGTATAAGTAGCAAGAATAACAAAATTTTCATTGTGAAAATTGGTTAGGGCCCTTTTACTCAGCTCAGTAGCACTCAAATAGCTGTAGTGAAAAACTTCAAAGTTGGCAATAGTGGAATAGTCATCCGTGTAGCATTCAGCCAATACTGAAAAAATTGCTGCCATATTTTATAAATTATTAATCTTTTTTTTTTATAATTTTTTTAATATTTACTTATTTACTTTAGTTGTACACAATGCAAAGCATTTATGTTTACATGGTGCTGAGGATCGAACCCGGGCCGCGCACGTGCGAGGCGAGCGCTCTGCCGCCAAGCCACAACCCCAGCCCCTAAATTATTAATCTTAAAATAAAATGCAGTTTATGCATAAAAGTGTTCCACTTTATTTTACTGTGAACATAAGTTTAAGCAACTAATCAAAGAAATTGAAATTAAGCCACATTTGTCAAATCTACTTCGTTTTATCCATTCTACTTGCCTTTAGGTAACATATTAGAAAAATAATTGTAGGAAATGTTTTAATCTTTTGCACTGATCATAGTAAGGACATTTTGTTATATTAATAAAGGTATGAGTTAAAATATATGCCTTTTTATAAAAGCATGTTATAGATTCCTAGTGTCCTTTAAGCCTTTCAAAAATTTTTAATCTTTGTCTGAACTCCTTTATTCAAACTTCCTATTTCTCCCCTTTGGATCTAAACAACTTTCTTATGGAAGTAATTTCAATTTCCTTTATTAATTCATTTCCCTTCTACCTTACAGCATTTTCCATAAAATTACGTACCTAAGTTGACCAAATTCCCTATGAAGAGTGACCTCCCATAAATAATTCCAAAATTTAGCCCTCCCCAAAACCTTTCTATATTTATCAACTTGAACTCAAGTACTTATTTCTTACCCAATCTAGACTTAAGTAATACTCTTTCAGCTAAACTCAGAAAACTCTCTCAATGCCCTGCTTAAAACTTACCCATGGGAACTATGTATCCTGTTTTTATATCAGCAAATTTGTCTCATTCACATTTATTCCTTTGATTAAAAATATGAGTTTGAAATAAGCCAATTAGAAGATAACATTTTATCTCAACAATGGGACATGATCTTTGCCTCTGTATTATAAGAGCAATATTACTAGCATGTTGTGATGAGTATTAAATAATGCAAAACACCCAGCTAAATATATAACACATAGGAAAAATTTAATGTGTTATATATTTACATTCTCAATAATTTTATTCTTCTGTTTTTGTACTTCTGTATGAGATCTACAGTGAAATGAGATACACTGAAAAAATATGTGGTTACAAGTTAAACAGACCCATGCTAATAACCTCACTCTTATTTTAACTATGTGACTTCGGGTAGGAGTCCTACCCACTCCAAGACTCATAATCATGATTCAATGGAGTGATTTATATATAACAACTGACACAAAATTTTTCCTTATCAAACATCTATTAAATAAATGTGAGTGATATCAATTAGTGTGTTTACATTGCAGTGTTGACCTTAACACTTTCAAAGAGATATTCATTAAATCATTCAGCAAAAGTTGATTTCCTACATATGGACAGTATAATGCGATAGGAAATAGGAATAATTTTCTACAAGCCTGGGTAAGAACCATTATTTATACATTGTATAATATAACACTACATGCTATTAAAATTGTTAACAGTTCTCTGGAAATAGTAGCAGGTGGCTTCTAGACCTTAAATATAATACATATACATTAGGGCATACCTGGAAAACTGCTGAGACAGTCCTTCCCAAAATCAATTTCCATAAATCCTATTTTCTCCTATAATCCTATCAGGACACCTGTGACAGTGGTGGGTGTGGCCAAAAGAGCAACAGTGTCTAGGATGAGATATTAGAAGATGCTCAGGATCAGCAATGAGAATACATTCAGGATGAATTCCAAAATGAGCCTCAGGGAACAGTGGCTGTGGACAGAGCTGGCAGAATTGGAAAGTGGATACTTTCTCAACTCCAGGTTGAGAACTAGGGAACAATCATGAGGCAAAGCTATATAGCATCAGCTGGGAAGTGGCATATCTGAATTACATAAAAAGATGATAATTGAGGCAAATTGTCATGCAATCTGGAGATATTTTCCCCAATTGCAGAGCTAAATGTTGATAACAAGGAAATCTTACATATGATTTACATAGTAGTCACTCATCACAGTGGTCAAAACAAATAGTTGATGTTTATCAGATCAAATATGCATTTCTATAATCAAATTCTCATTATTTATTGACTTCTTAAGAAGTGATCTTAAAGTTAACTTTATAAAGTCAATAAAATACGCATTATGATCAAATAAATACTGTATGCATTAATAGATTACCTATGTGTCGTCAGATATATGATTTCACTAGTAAACCATGTAGTGATAAAATGGCCCATATATAAAAAGGGAGGCAGTGGTTTTGATTGTATGAGGTGTTATCTTGAAGCCAGATTATAAAAGTTAATGGTTAATAAAACATTTTTCAGTTCATGAAATGTGTTTATTTAACTTGCTTTTGGAATCTCTGGCAATTAGAAGCATGTATCTTCAGATTGGACTAAAATTCAATTAAACTACAAAGTTATACCTGTTCTTCCAGAATCCCTTAGAGAAGCAAGAAACAGCTCTTGAATAGAAGTCAAATCCAGATTTTATTTTAAAGAACACATTTGCTGTAGAATTATGTTGAGAAAATAATAATGGAGGAGGATTAATTGAAAAAGCAAACTGAAACACAGTAGCGTTATTTCCAAAGACAGATAAGGTGACTGGCACATGCCCATGAACTTTTTGAAGGAAAATAGATAGAAATCTTTTTTTTTTTTTTTTTTTTTTTTTTTTTTTTGGTACCGGGGATTGAAGTCAGGGGCACTTGACCACTGGGCCACATCCCCAGCCCCTTTTTGTATTTTATTAGAAGCAGGGTCTCACTGAGTTACTAAGTGCCTCGCCATTGCTGAGGCTGGCTTTGAACTCGTGATCCTCCTGCCTCAGCCTCCCAAAGTGCTGGGATTACAGGCGTGCGCCACCGCGCCCGGCTGATGGAAATCTTTTGCCACTTGACATTTAAATTCCAATAGCAAATGACTCTGGCTGTATTCCAAACTGAGTAATTATATTTGGTCCATAGCATAGGCATTTGATAATTTTATGCTTCTCAGTATGTCTGGCTTTTGCAATTTCACCCAGGAATACATTTGAAAAAAAAAAAAACTAATGCTAAAATGGTGAAATCAGTGCAAATCAGTAAAAAAGGTAACCAAATAAAATTGAAACAAGGCTACGTATATCTGGGAAATACAGAGACAGACAACATACTGAATTGCATAAACTCATAAGCCTTGACCTAGAATGAACTTCATAGTTTATAAGGAAGGGCTATACATCCTTAAGAAGAAGAAGAAGAAAAAAAATCAACCTTTGGTATGTGCTGCAGGCTCAGTAACTACTACATACTGTATGTTCAAATGTAGTGAAAAGGGGAGTGGAAAATCTGCAATGAAAAATAATAGCAGGCTTGTGGCCAGAAAGTATCTTCTGTATTTTCATAAAATACTTCAGTCTAACTTTATGGATAAAAATAAACCTTGGTCCCAGGAATCCTGCTACCTCTTTGGTACCATAAATTGAATCCCGCTTACCAGGCATGAGGCTTAACAAATCCAAAAGTTCTGTTACATATCTTGCTAATTCAGCATCAAAAGAAACCATAGCTGGATTAGTTTTAATCATTCAATCAATTTTAGAATGCCAGCATGTTTTAATGTACATTGCTGAAATTAACAGAATTAGGAGCTGAGATTAACAAACGTGATTAAGAAAAATAAATTTTGAAGGTGTATAGTGGAAAAAATGGAGAAGTAAACCAAGCCCCTTAAGCCTTGGCCACATATTCTACTGAGAGAAAATGACCAACATTTTCTTTTGTATTCTAGTGATACAGCTCACTCTTCCTCATGACATTGGGTTAGGTGGTAGTAAGAGGCATCAACTGGATATTACAATCTGCAAACTGGACACAAGCTTGCTAAGGAGCACATGCTGCCAGAGATTCTCCACACATTGGTGGCAGACCCTTAACACCTTTTGGAAGCCTCAGAAAATGGACCACTGCATCTGAGATTATTTTATATGAATCACACATTGTGGAATAACTAGGATGAGATAACGATGCAATTTATAAAGTAACTCTTATTTGCCCTTATTCCTATGGATTCTTGCAATAACCCCCCCACCCTTGGAGAAGGTAATCTATAGAGCCCTAGAAACAATATTGTATCAGAAGATTCAAAAAATATTATGAGACAAGCATAGCAGTATAAGCATTCAGATTCCAAACTGTTTTAGTATGAAAGACCATTGCAAAAGAAGGCTGGATTTAAAACAAAGCTTTAAAAAATAAAGAGTAAGATTCATAGCCAGGCGCGGTGGCACACGCCTGTAATCCCAGCACTTTGGGAGGCTGAGGCAGGAGGATCGCGAGTTCAAAGCCAGCCTCAGCAATAGTGAGGCACTTAGCAACTCAGTGAGACCCTGTCTCTAAATAAAATACAAAAAAAAAAAAAAAAAGATCTGGGGATGTGACCCAGTGGTGGAGTGCCCCTAAGTTCAATCCCTGGTACCACAAAAAAAAAAAAAAAAAAAAAAAAAAAAAAAAGAGTAAGATTCAATGACAGTAGTAGTTTGATTTTAAAGAAAATTTTGCATCTTACAGAACACTCTATAAAGACATTATCACATATGATTTTCAAAACAGCCCCATTAAATATTAGATTTAATTTACAGAAAAAGATATGTAACCACACAGAAATTAAGACATTTTGTCTATTTATTAGGATATGCAGAGTTAGGATTTGTGCACAGGCATTCTGAATCTAACTCCAGTCTTGTATCTGTTTGTGCACCTACCTGGGCATACTACAACCCATGGGGTGCTTTGCAATTGAATGCCTACTTCTCATAAATGATTCACCATGACAATGTTCATTGTCCTGTAATTGATAGGAAGTAAAAGCCCCACTAAAGTCATTTATAGTATAAAGAGATTTTCCATTTTAATTTTTTAAATCAAATCTGCAAGGCTATTATGGAAAGAGTGAAATTTCATTTGACTTTCAGAGTTCCAATTTAAAATAAGAGCTGGACTGCTTTGTTGTGCCAAGTGAACAGAAGTAAGCAGAGAAGTGTTTGATGCAATCAAACTACATTTATAGATGTGATTTTAATCCCATGGCTCCCTCTTTGAAAGAAGAATAAAGATAACAAGAGCAGCGAGTAACTCTGAAGGAATGTTTATGGTACCAGTCATTGTCCTAAGCACTTCATGTCTGCTCATTTTTTTGAAAGCTCACAACAACTATATAAAGGAAGAACAATTATTATCCCCTTTTATGGACCATGAAACTGAGGTATAGGGACTAAAATTGCCTTTTTAAAGGTCACATTGCAAATCAGGGTCAGAACTTGGGATTTCCTCTCAGCAGCCTGGCTTCAGAACACAAGCTTTTGAAGAAGCCTCACTGCCTCTTATGAAGTAGGATGACATGGTGAAGATTGAAGCACAGAGAATCAACTGGGTTTCTGGCTGCATTCACTGCCTAGCTGTCTTTCCCTGAAGGAGATGTTAACCTCATTTCTGCCTGAGTTCATTCATTTGTATAGTGCAGGTGCCATGACTTTACTGTCATTTATAACTAACATGAACAAATAAAATAATAGCTCCCCCCCCCCAAAAAAAGGAAAAACATGAAAGAAAAAAAAATAAAAAAGGTCTTTGTCCCAGGGTCATTAGAAGGCTCAAATGAGACAAAGCAGATAAAGTCTACTTTCTTGCTCATTCAGTCATGAATAAATGGTAAATGTGGAAGAAGAGTAGGGATTATATTTTTAAAATACTCTATTCTAGGCCTTTAACTTAAAACAAAGGGTTAAGTGACTTGTTTTACACCATGTTATCAATGCTAGAATTAAGAATAGAAGCCAAGTCTCTCAACCTTATGTCTAAGGTAGATAAAGAATTTCATCTCCTGTGTTTTGTTTTTCAAATGTAAAAACGTTCACTCACTATTGGCATATCTCTTTAAATATGAGCGTACTGACAGCTATTGTTATTGGACTCTCCTTTGAGTCTTTTCTATATGTCATGGCAATTTGCAAGTAAAGAATAAAAATGTTTCTTCTCTCACATGTAGATAATAAATAAATTGTCTTGATAAATATAAATAAGAGCAAGCTAATCTCAAATTCTGTGTTATCAAACCAATGAAATCACAGAGGAATAATTTATCTTGGTTCTCAGAGTTAGGATGTCTTCTTATTTATATATTTGACAACAGTAGAGACTTAAAGTAAATTCAGGAACCAAGAGGTCAGAAGATCCACAAAATACTATAAAAAATAAAGTCAAAACCAAGAAACAAAGCAAACTCTGAAAGCAGTACTACCTTCGACCTCAGCTCACTTGTCTATCAACAAAATCCCTGAACCGATCACATAGTACATTTCACCTAGACAATGACCAAGCTGTCAAACCAATCATGCTGTCTTAACCTATGGTTTTGAAAGAAAACAGTGCCTGATAACCTGAAGTGGTACTGGTAGGACAAGGATTGAAATAAACTTTGTCATATTTTATAGTTTTTCTCTGTGTACCATAGGTAACCAAAGATAATTCAAGTTATTTAAAGGCAAAAGACTTAAAAATATTAAAAATGTTTTCAGGGCACCTAGCATAGATCTAAGCCCAGAGATTTAAAAAGAAGAAAAATCCAATAGGACTAGGTTTAATTGATTTGAAATGTGGTTCCTAAGACTACTAAAAGCAAACAGCTGTACATGTATTGGTTCATTTCATATTATAGGCTCACCACCTTAGAGTAGTAAATAAGGACATAGACAAAGGAAATGCACAGAAGCCTGAATGAAGATTGAACATCGTGAGATCTAGTCTTATGTTAAATCACAGGCTACTTCTCTCTACATGCAGCAGCATGTGATGGAGGTACACTAAGCTACCATGCCTTCATTTTTAATTTGAATAATAGATGTCACCTGAAAATGAGGCTCGACTGTGTGCTTAATCTTTTTCAAGCTGACACAGCTCTGAAGTCACAGCAGCAAAAACTCTTAACTTACAGTCTGAAAAGAAAAGAATCACAATTGGCTTTAAGATACAATACTGTTTTGATTTATTTAATAGCATATTATTTGACATTCATGAGAGTATTAAAAATTGGCAAGTGGAGAAAAACAGCCAGAGGAGTTCTTTTGAATTTTACTTGGACAAAAAGAATATGGATTAAATTCTAACAGAGTAAGGACGCCTTCTCTATTTCTCTGATTATTAAGTACACTTGAGTTGAGTAAAGGGTAGAGATAGTTAACAAAGCATGAAAAACAGATAAAAAGTTGAAAGAAGATATTCAAATCAGTTATAAATGCAGGTAGTAACAGTTATCAAAATGGCTCCATTTTCTGTTACCATTTTTCTTTCTCCTTATCCACCTGTGTCTTGGTTTACTTTTGTTTATCCATTTAAACACACCATACTTCCTTTCTAGAATACAACATAAGTTTAAAATAAGAAAACAAATGCACATGTAATCAAAATACCACCATACTGAAAATCACACATGTATGTTTTGGTGTATCTTAAGCTTAATTTGTCATAAAACCCTTATACAAAGTATCTGTTAGCATCCATTTGTAATCCTTTTATCAATGTAGGTAAATATGCACATACCTATACATATGTATGTATTATAAGTATACAATTAAATGAAATTTTATAAGATGAACATCTCTATGAAAGCACCAAAGTAAATTAATAATAACACTATTAACATCATGAGAAACATTCCTGAGCTGCCTTTTAGTTTTGGCCCTACCAAACATACCATCTGTAATGACATTTGATATATGCATGCATCTGGCTTATTGTTGTGCATCACATAAATGGAATCATACCATGTGTATTTTTCTGTGGCTTATTCTGTTCAAATTTATATTTACATGCTTTATATTTACATTTTACATTGTATAAATTCCCTGAAAAAAATTAGTATTTAGTTCTTATTTTTAAATTGAGTTGACTTTTCTATTAAGTTTTTATTTTTTTCAATGTTAGGGATCAAACACAGGGTCCTAGCAAGTACTCTGCCACTGAATGACATCCCCAGCTCCTTCTTGCTAAGTTTCTAAGAGTTTTTTGTACATTCTAGATACAATTGCCTTGTCAGACCTATAATTTTCAAATACTTTTCTTCCATTATGTCAATTGTCTTTTACCTTTCTTAAAGCACCTTGTGGAAAGTGTCCCAAAGTCTCCTTTGCTAACAACTTGATCCATGATGCAGCAATGTTCAGGGGTAGGGCTTTGGGAAAGTGATTGGATCATGAAGGCTCTGACCTCATCCATTCATTGATGGGTTAACAATTTGATGACAGTAGTGTGAAACGGTGGAAACTTCAGGAAGTAAGCCCAGTTGAAGGAAGTTAGTCACCAGGAACGTGCCCTAAGAGAGTGTATCTTGCCTCTGCCACTTCCACCTCCTCTCTCTTTGCTTCCTGTCTTCCATGATTTAAGCAGATTTGCTCCACCACCACCTTTGACCATGATGTTCTGCCTCACCTCAGGGACAAAGCAATGGAGCCAGACTGCCTTGGACTGAAACCTCTGAAATCAAGAGCCAAGCCAAATATTTCCTCCTAGAAGTTCTTGTTCTCAGTGTTTTGTCAGTGAAAGAAATCTGACTTTCATATACATTTTTTAAAATTTTTGACTACATTCAATTTATATGTTTAGCCAGGCGTGGTGGCTCACGCCTATAATCCCAGCACTTTGGGAGGCTGAGGCAGGAGGATCGCGGGTTCAAAGCCAGCCTCAGCAATGGCGAGGCACTTAGCAACTCAGTGAGACCCTGTCTCTAATAAAATACAAAAAAGGGCTGGGGATGTGGCCCAGTGGTTGAGTGCCCCTGAGTTTCAATTCCCGGTACCACAAAAAAAAAAAAAAAAAAAAAAAAAAAAAAAAAGAACTGTCTCAATTTATATGTTTTTTTTTTTTTTCTTTTGTTGCATGTTTTTGATATCACATCTGAGAACCCTTTGCTAAATCCATGGTCACAAAAACTTACCTTCATTTTCTTCTTAGAGTTTTGTAGTTTTAGTGTTTACATGTATTGTTTTTGATGCATCTGGAGTTCATTTTTGTATGTGGTAAGAGGTCAATAAGTATTCAACTTAATTCCTCTACCTGTAGCTACCCAGTTCTCTCAGTTTCATTTATTGAAGATACTATTCTTTTCTTGTTGAATGGTCTTGGTACCACTGTCAAAAATGAGTTAAGCATAAAGGTTTATGCAGGTTTATTTCTGGACTCTCAATTATATTGATTTATCCATATGTTCTTGAATAAGTATTATACTATCTTAATCATACTTGTTTATAATAATTTTTTAAATCAGTAAGTTGAAGTTATCCTAATTTGTTCTTTTTCTTTTCTTTTTTGTTGCTATTCTAGGTCTCCTGTAATTGCATATGGATTTTAGAATCATCTTATCAATTTCCACAAAGAAGTTATGTGAGATTTTATTGAGTTGAATCTGTAGGTCAATTTAGAGAGTATAACCACCTTAAGAATGTTGTCTTCTACAATTTGGACATTGGCTATTTTCCATTTATTTATATTGTAGTTTTCAGAGGATAAGCTTTGCACTTTTTAATATCAATTTATTTTAATGTTATAGCAAATAGAATTATTTTATTACTTTCATGTCTAGATAGCTTATTGCAAGTATATAAAAACCAAAATAATTTTTGTTCAATTTTTTTGTTTGTTTGCTGCAGGCTTTCTCAATTCAATTATTAGTTTTAATGGCTATTTACTGGATCCTTAGAATTTTTATATAAACAAAATTGGGTTTTGTGCAAATAGAGATAGTTTATGTCTTTCTTTCCAATCTGAATGTCTTTTGTTTATTTTTCTTGCTTATTTGTACTGGCTAGGACATCCATACAAATGTATAAGTACTACACATTTTTGTTTTGCTTTAAATTTTAAAGAAAAAACATCAATCTTTCACCATTAATATGAGATTAACTGTATAATTTTAATAGGTGCTTTTATGAAATTGAGCAAATTTTCCTTTTTTTCTTGTTTATAAAATGTGTTCTATGATAAAAGGTTAATGGATTTTATCATGTTATTTCTGTCCATTGAGATGACTGTGTGAGGTTTTGGTTTTGTTTTTGATTTTCTTCTGTAGACATACTGCATTACATGAATTGGTTTCAAGATGTTAAACCAACCTTACATTCCTGGGGCAAATGCCATGTGGTCATAATGGATATTTCTTTTTATGCTGCTGAATCAGTTTGCAGTATTTTGTTGAGGATTTTTGCATTCCTGTTTACAGGACATATTGATCTACTGTTTTCTTATCTTATAATAACTTTGTTTTTGCTTTATATCCTATAAAATAAGTTGGAAAATATCTCTCCCCTTACATATTTTGGAAGACTTGGTGAAGAATCAGTATTGATTAATTGATAATTAATCCAGAATCATTAAATTTTTATGAAATAGAATTTGGGAAATATTATTTTGACAAGCTTTTCTCTAGCAAGGATACAATAGATAAAAATTTATGTAGATAAAATTTTCATAGATAAAATTTAGTTTTATTTTGATTCTCTTTAAATATTTTACAAGTAGCTTTGTAGACTAACCAGGATATTTTTATTTTCTGGTGCCTAGAGAGAAAGAATGCTTAAGTACACTAGAAGCAATTCACTCAGCACCAGTGGGAACTCAAGATAGTAACTATGTCTAAGTTAATTATACATCTTGGTAGGTTTTATATGGTTGTGGTTTTCAGTGTGTTTTTTCTTTAAGGATATAAAACACCATTATAATGAATAGCTCATAATGTCCTTCAGAAAACTAAAACCAGGAACACACTGGTGGAACAAGTTGCCAGTGGTTTATTGTCCATGGCAGGGAAAGAGAATGCACAGATGAGGAAACATTGTCAGTAAGAGTGTGTTGGAAAGGACTTTTTACAGTATTGATTTTTGGTTAAGTCATTTTGGGAAGGGTTTAAACAAGTGTTTGGTCTGGATTGGATGTTATAAGGAAATATGATAATTCTGATTGATTAATATTAAATCTTATCCTGAAAAGGAGAACATAGAGCAAGGCTAAATATGCAATTTTTTAAGAAGGAGCAGTCACTCATATTAGCTGGGACAGGGGATGTTTGATATATCACAGTGTGCATAGTGATGTCATTTTTGTCTCTTAGTCAACATCGTGAATTAGTGTTTCTGTTCCACTTCATCATGGTCACAGAGTGGCCTTGTCTGAAATTGAAATCCTGTGAAATTATTTATGTCCAACGAGAGAGCACCAGGGACCAGCAGTAGATAAGGGTCAAGTGAGCCCTAGATTTGTAGGGGCTGATTTTCCCTTTCTCATGGATTAACTATAATACAGATCAACATTTCCTCTAAATCTGTAGATATGCAGTTATTAAATATAATTAAAGAACCATGGTGATACATACTTACAGTCTTATATTTTGCACATTAAAACAAAAACTTTCTGTGACTGTTTTGTTTTGTTTTGCTTTTTCTCTTCATTTTTGTCCAAGATGAAAGATATTTAAAGAACTGTATGATCTAATAGGAGAGGTTTGGGGGAAAATATATAATGAGATTGTGAATAGATCTCATGATTGAGAAATCAATAGAATCCAAAATGTAGCCTAATGATTATAACACCACAAGACAAATAATTTTTTCTCTGAAAAAACAATAGCTTTCTAATAATGTGACAAATATTATTTCCAAATCTCAAAGTCAGCAGTAAAGTTTGAGGGCCTCTATTTATATTCTAATCCATCACTAGGTTCTACACTATCAATTTACCAAGTTTCATGTTAACCTCAGAGATTTAAAGGACACTCTTTGGAGTACATCAGCTGTTTATCCTTCAGAACAGTAAATTCAACTCAAATGCACACTCATGGGAAGATCTGCTTTTAAAACAGAACCATTGTTGTATAATTTGCATATTCCTTTACTCAAAGTACTTTAAAAAATATGTTTTGTTATTTGTATTCATAGTGTATTATTAAAATAACCTGACAATGGCATCACTGATAAATATAATATATCCACTGAGGTCTTTGTACTTTTTGAAAATAATTTATTATGCTTAAAAATTGTTAATGACTTCTTAAAATTTGTTTTATGAGTAGTTTTGGCTTACTAAGAAGAAGCAGTACTTATTAAGTAGCCTTTTAGAATTATTTAGCTTGCAATACTATACATATATAAAATTTCATGCAACTTCTACCAGGATGAAAATTCCCAGGCTATCCTGACATTACTTCAAAGACAAGAATCTGCCTCATGAAACACATTCATCACATTACCTTCATTTAGAATTTCTCTAAAGTGAACCTGAAATAAGGATAATTAAAAAGGAAGGTGCCATGAAGTTACTGGTGAGCTGGACTCACGAGAAAAGAATGAAGTTCAGAGTGGAGCCAATTATTCCTCCTCTTCTATGGGCTAAATTTGATCTCTGAAATGACAATAGTCAAGCAAAGACATAAGACCCTTCCAGAAAGTAAAATCCAGAGATATTATAAATACTGAATCTGAATAAAGGACTCTTCATCAACTATCACTCCCAGAGTTTCAGATTTAGACCTGAGGTTAAAATTTGATTCATACTCATGGGCCTAAATGGATAAGATAAATATCCCTTTACATAAGATGATATGAAGTGGTAGGTCTGTTGAGACTGATATATACATAATTGTTACGTGTTGTAACATTTCTTAATTTCATTAGAACAAGAGCTTCACTCTTATTGATTAAAACTTCACTAGCTTCAAACAAATTGTACTGCCATATAATTTGTGAATAAAGTTAAGTTTATCTGAATATCAAATTGGAAATGTCTTTGAATTGAAATCAAAGCTATAGATTAATTTGAAAACAATTGACTTATTTATATATAGCAAGTTATTCCTTCTAAAAGTAGGAAATATCTCTTGAAAAATCAAGATAATCTTCCATAACCTCAATTCTTTCTGTAGTTTTTCCTCCCAGAGTGTACACATGATAAATTGCTACATGAGTTCAAGTTTCTGTTGCTAGTGTGATGGTGTACTACTTTGTATTACATTTTCTAGGTGGTGTCAAGAACTCTAACAGATCTGAGACTTTTACTTGACTTGCAAGCTGCTAACAAGTTAGCCCATCCTTGTTTTACAGATGCTGGTAGGAGAAACATGACTCCTGGTTTAGTAACAAAGGATGACTTATTACTCACAATAATGACGTTGTCCAGAATATCATTATTTTTTTTGCACTGGTTTACTGAGCTTCATTTCCCATAGGGAAATGTGAAAAGGCCAGATGATGCCTACACACATATATATTTGGGGGCAAGGTGTAAAAGAAGAACCCTGATCTTAGAGAACTCAGCCTTTTTAATTGATAAACTTGTTCTTACTCAAAACATATGTATCTTTGTAAAGGTAGTCTGAAACAATGACAGGCAACAGGCTGCACACACGATGTATGAGAGAACCATAGAGAACCATCCCTCTTCAGCTGATTGCAGTTTGTACGGAGAAATGCTACTGACTTTTTGGTTCATCTTATGTTCAGGCAACTCAAAGAACTCTTTTCTTTTCTTCTAATTGTTTGTACGTTGATTCTCTTGCTTTATTTTCCTTAGGTATATGATTAAATATCTGTGTAAAATGGCATTCGTGCATTTTCTTTTCTACTCCTTGCACCTCTTATTTTTTACCATTATATATAGTACTATGTTAAATATACCTTTGTTCTGGATATCAAAAGAAACAAACCTGAGGTCTTTCTATCAAGTATAATGTTTGTTGTTGGTTTGATTGTACAAGTTTTACCAAGCGAGGAAAGTTTCCTTTTTGACTTTTTAAAGTATATGTTGACTTAGTTTTTTTTAGATATAAAAATTGCATAAATATGAACATTGTATATAATAATGAGTAAATCCTAACTAAAATAATATAGTATAATCCTAAGTAAAAGGAGCCTATACTTTTATTGTATTTTCATCTTTATGGTAATTGAAAGTGCACTAGCTTCATAAAAACTGCACTAGCTTTATAGAACTAGGCAACTTTGTCTTGCTCTATTTTGTTGAACAATTTGTAATAGATAGGAAATTAATATTATTTGAAAATTTGTATCAAGTAACTTCAAAACCTATTGCTCATGGCTTTTGTTTTGTTTCTGATGGAAAACATTACCTACTATCTTAATTTTGTTTAAAGCATAGGTACTGAGAACATTTTTGCTTATAATTTTTAAGAATTTAAAATTTTTCTCTAGATTTGCAAAGTTGTGAGTTCATGTGGTAACTTACATATGATGATGGGGTTATCAGAGGTAGTGGGAAAAGGAAAAATTACTTGGGAGAAGTAGTTATATAAACAAACCACTTAAAGAAGGGAATAAACTGGATGTCTACTTAATATCACATTCAAAAGTGTCTTGATGGATTAACGATCTAACTGTGAAAAATAAACTTTAAGATAGAAGAAAATAAAATCAAATGTATTTATGATCTATAGGCAAAAACACGCTTTAAAAACAAAATTTTAAAACATGAATGGTAATTATCAAGAATACAAGTAATGATGTTTGCAAGATGTGGGGAAAAAGGTACACTAATGCATTGTTGGTGGGTCTTCAAATTGGTGCAATCACTGTGGAAAGCAGTATGGAGGTTCCTCAAGAAACTAGGAGTGGAATCACCATTTGATCCAGTTATTCCACTCCTAAATATATACCCAAAGCACTTAAAATCAGCATACTACAGTGACACAGCCACATCAATGTTTACAGCAGCACAAATCACAATAGCTAAGCTATGAAGCCAAACTAGGTGCCCTTCAACAGATAAATGGATAAAGACAATGTGGTATATATACACAATGGATAGAAAAGAAGAATGACTTTTAGGGCATTTGCTGGTAAATGGATGGAACTCATGACTATCATGTGAAATTAGCCAGTCCCCAAAAGTCAAAGGTTGAATGGTTTTTGTGACATGGGAAGTTAATCCAACCTAAAGATGGGGGATAAGAAAAAAATAGAAGAAATATTAGTGGAGTAGACAAAGGGGAATTAAGGGAAGGGAAAAAGGATGGGGGGGAAGAAGGACAGTGGAATGAATCTTACTGAACTTTCCTATGTACATATATGAATATATCACAGTGAATCTCAGCATCACATACTTCTACAAGATACTAACTGAAAAATAAATAAATAAATACTTGAAAGTTGAGTAGAGTAGAGGGAACAAAAGAGGGAGTGGGAGGAAGGAAGAGGAAGGAAGTACTGGGAACTGAATTAGAACAGATTATATTCCATGTTTTTATGACTATGTCAAAGTCTATTGTCAAAGACTATTGTCATGTACAACTAAAAAGAACCAATTTAAAAGAATAAATTTTTAAAAAAGGAAATTTGCTATCGAGCCATAAAAATACATGGGGGAATTTTAAATGCATATGGCTAGGTGAAAGAAGAATCCAAACAGACAAGTCTATGTACTGTCTTATTCCAACTATATTATGACATTATGGATAAGGCAAAATTATAAAAAATGATGAAAAGATGAGTGTTTACCATAGGTTTGAGGAGAAGGAGGAATGAATGGGTGAAGCATGGAGGATTTTTAAAACATTGAAACTATTCTGTGTGATACTTTAACAGTAATATATGTCATAACGTATTTGTCAAACCCATTATCTATACAGTACTAACAGCAAATCTTAATATAAGCAATCAGTGTTAGTTCATAAAAAATATATATAATCAATGATAAAATAAATATATAAAAATTAAAAAATGTTTAAAATTAAAAAATCAAGATAAACAAATAGCAAATGCAATTATATCAAAAATAACAATTAGCCTTCAATAAAAACACAGAGGATAAAATAAAAGAAATGGATGACCGCATAGAAAAAGGTAAGTAAAGGAAAGAATTAACATTTAAAAATAAGGCAGGCTTTCTGGCATAATATAGATAATCAAATGGAAGGAAGTCCATTAAACAAACACAACACATGTAGGCTTACTGTTAAAACTTGAGAAGCTTTGTCTTTTAAAAATAAAAGTGGGGCAAGGATATTCTCTTCAGACTTGTGTCACGATGGATCTTTTGGCAAAATGAATCCTACCTCCTGGGCCTACAAGTAATATATTTTTAAAATGTTTCTTTAAATACTTCCAAAAACCCTAAAATATTCTTCTTTATTTCTATAACAAGCTTTAGGGATTTCTTTCCAAAAATTAACCACGATTCTAAGGAACTGCTATACACCTGTTAAACACACACACACTTGATGGAACAAAGGGTGAAGAATCTACTTAATGTAGATTAACTACCAACTTAAAAAAGGCAGTATTACAGAATCTATTATCACTATTTTCTTAAGCATACTCTACCTTTTCTGACCATAAATATGATTTAGTGTCACCATATCAATATGAGTAAGAAAATTATTTTCAAAAGAGCTATAAATCAAGAAGTCAGTTTTTCTATAGATTAGCTCATTTAAGTTCCATATGGTTCAGAAATTCAGAAAACATTAATGGATCTTTTTGTGAATATAGCTTTACTCTACAGAGTGAATGGATAATAAGAGGAGTATTAAGGTGTTTTGTTGTTGTTGTTTGTTTTGTTTTGTTTTGTATTTTTAATGAATCAAAAGCATCCAGATTCTTTCTGTGTAAAACTGCATCTCATTGTCCAAAGAGAGGGTTTACAGTTTGTTTTTCTAAATAAACTTTAAATAATACAGTTTGTTTTTCTAACTAAACTTTAAATTCCTGGGTGATTATTGAACAAAAGAAAAAAAAAAAAAAACATTTTTTACCATTAAATTAACCTTAACTTGCTGATTTTGAAATTTAGACTTGGAAGAGTAGTAATGAGGCCTAGCAGGGGTCAGGGTAGAAATGATCTTAAAAGTTGTGATTGCGCCGGGCGCCGGTGGTGCACGCCTGTAATCCCAGCACTTTGGGAGGCTGAGTCAGGAGGATCGCGAGTTCAAAGCCAGCCTCAGCAATAGCGAGGCACTTAGCAACTCAGTGAGACCCTGTCTCCAAATAAAATACAAAAAAAAGGGCTGGGGATGTGGCCCAGTGGTCGAGTGCCCCTGAGTTCAATCCTCGGTACCAAAAAAAAAAAAAAAAAAAAGTTGTGATTGCGCCGGGCGCGGTGGCGCACGCCTGTAATCCCAGCACTTTGGGAGGCTTCAGGCAGGAGGATCGTGAGTTCAAAGCCAGCCTCAGCAATAGTGAGGCACTTAGTAACTCAGTGAGACCCTGTCTCAAAATAAAATACAAAAAAGGGCTAGTGATGTGACCCAGTGGTCGAGTGCCCCTGAGTTCAATCCCCTGTACCAAAAAAAAAAAAAAAAAAAAAAAAAAAAAAAAAAAAAATTGTGATTGCATAAACTAATGTGTTGTGTTTATTTGGTAGGTTTGTAGCAAGCTAACTAAAAAGTGATCTGTTTTGTAACAAAATGTGGTTTTTCTTTTTTCTTTTTTTTTTTTAAGCTTTGTCTGGTTTTTGTTTAGTTTTGAACTTCAAAAATGCAAAACTACCTACTGAATTAATTAAATAATTGTTAACAGGTGCTGTTCATGTTTTCTATTTATTGAAAGACTAGAAAGCACTTTATTAATTAATTAATTTATTTATTTTAGTACTGGGGATTGAAACTCAGCAGCACTTAAGCTGTTGAGCCATATCCCCAGCCCTTTTTAAATTTTATTTAGAGACATGGACTTGCTAAATTGATTAAAGTTTCTTAGGGCCTTGCTAAATTGCTTGAGGCTGGTTTTGAACACATGATCCTCCTGATTCAATCTCTAGAGCCGCTGGGATTACAGGCATGCACCACTGTACCTGGCAAAAATGTACTTTACTTTAAACAAAATAATCCATTAGGTTTGTATTTTAATTTCTTAGATTTTTTGGCAAGTTTTCTTGAAGATATACTTTGAAATCTGTACTGAATTGTGTAGGAATCTGAAGTCAACTTAGTGATAAATGCCAATAACTTAAAATAAGTGAACAGCTTTAATTTAAGGTTCTTAACATTAAGTTTATTTTTACTGGAATCTTGGTACAAAGCTCTTCTACTATTTTAGTGGAATAACAGGTATATTTTCTATTTAGCTTTTTCTGTACATATACTTTGTATTTCATTGGAATGATTGACAATGACTCCTACCACAGCTACAAAAGAAGGAAAATAGATGAACAGAGATCATATGAATACTGATAATGAACTATTATATGTATCACATGTCAGTTAAAGATTAATGATAAAACGAGATCCAGAGAAATAGTGTGCAACTGTATGTCTAGAATCAATACCAGGAAGCTATTTTATCAGAGTATGAAAACTGATCAGGATGTCTTTAGACCCAGCAATTTAATACACAGCAGAGAAATTTGAATGATTAAGGACTCAGATACTACTTTCCTAATCAATAAGGAAGTTTAAAAATCAGGGTCAAGGGCTGGGGTTGTGGCTCATTGGTAGAGCACTCGCCTAGCACGGGCGCAGCCTGGGTAAAAGCATTGTGTATAACTGAAACAAATAAATAAATATTTTTAAAAAATCAGGGTCAAGTTGAGGTCTGGTTGGAAAGCATCGCACTTTCCTCCAATATGCTATTTTACCATTTTACATGGGTATGGGGACAATTCTAAGTGGAAGGAAAGGGTATGGCAGTGAGATACCATATGATATATGATGCACAGCAAAAAGGCCATTCGCTTCATTTTTCTAGGAAATTCTCCTTCTTCCCTTACTTCTACATAGTTCCTCTCAATCATGCTTACATGCAACTAAGTTACCTTATCTAAAATTGATCAGCTAAAGAGAAGGCACCAGACCCAAATTTTCCCATAGAATAACATTTTATTTCTTTAAAATTGTGGACTCAGAATTTAAAAACATTTCACTTTCAGTGAACAGGTCTCTTGATGAAGGGAATATAGATCAACTAGTGTTGTCAGAGACTAGAAGCCTCACCCATTCTTAAATTGGTATTCAAAATTACCTATGAAAAGAATAATTAATGTATCATTGTTTTCATTTAAGCCAGCATGTGTACATTTGGATGTATCTTTAGTTTATTAAAAATAAAAGACTATCTCTGGCTTTATCCTCCACTAAAGACTTGTGAACATGCTCATGATGATCATGTACAAGAATCAGAGTGGAAGGGCTTAGGTGATCCCTTTTTTTCTCTGAAGCAATATTGCTATTATCAGAATTGGAGTCAGTAGAGAGCTAGTGCTGATATTAGGTTAAAATCATCATCCCATACTGGGTAATCAAAGGGTTTTAGGTCAAGATATTGTCTTGAAATTTTGGCTGACTGAAAGAAAGTGCTGTAGGTGAAAGAGGCACAGGACAGCTTAGTTACAAATTGCACTTTATATAATAAGCAGATAAAGAAAATCCTTATGGAGACTTCAGAGGTGCCTGGCTCTTCTTAATATAGTACTCAAGGGCACTTAGAGACTATACTGACAATTGGAATGATGGGATAGAAAATAACACAGTGCTTGATTGGGGATTCAATTTGGTTTCCATTAAATCTAGTATTTCAAATTAAAACACTATGACAGTGTTATAAACAATTGACAGGTGGAATAGCTTCATGGATGGAAACATGGGAGAAAATAAACCAATTTATTGATAGGAATAAAAAGAACTTATCAGACAATATCATATCCATATATAGAATTGCATTTAGTACTACTTTATAAAATCCTACTGTTCAAAGAAGAAAAGGGACAAAAGTGCTTACTGGAACTAAATTTCTTTCTCACTGACTTTGGATTTTCAATTTATATGCATCAAAACTACTTCAAATTTAATTATTTAACCTTTAAAATTGCTAGTCCAACATTGTCATAGTTATTTATTAATAGATTATATTTTCAACAGATATCAAAATACTTGAATTATTTTTATGTGATTAAAGTAATAGTAAAACAAATATCATCCTTGATAGTCTTGATGTTTAAAGTAGTCATAAATTTTTGGCTGTTAAAAATAAATTTTGTTATGCATTTGAGCATTTTTAAAACAAATAATCAGGTACCACTTCGTATCAGATGTTGTCTTTATTCAGCATTGTGTGTACATTGTTTAATTTATTGTTGCAAGCTTAGAAAGTATTATTGCCATTTCACAGAATAGAAAAGAAATATGAAGTTTAAAAAACTGCCTTATGGGCTGGGATTGTGGCTCAGCGGTAGAGCGCTCACCTAGCACGTGCATGGCCCGAGTTTGATCCTCAGCACCACGTAAAAATAAACAAATTGTGTACAACTAAAGCAAATTAAAAAACAAACAAACAAACAAAAAAAAAAAAAAACTTCTTACAAGTCACTTTTCTTCAATGACCAAATTTTTTCTTTTTTTTTGGGTACTGGGGATTGAACCAGGGGCATTTTACCACTGAGCCACATACATTCCCAGACCTGTTCTGTATTTTTTAATTTCGATACAGGGTCTTGCTAAGTGGCCCAGGCCGGCCTCAAATTTGCAATCCCCCTGCCTCAGCCTCCAGAGTCACTGGGATTATAGGTGTGTGCCACCATAGCTGGCCTCCAACAAGCAATTCTTGAGTGTTTGATATATACATATTTTATGATGGCAGCCAGTGAATTGAGTAACAGTTTAAAAACAGCCCTTTTCATTAAGAAATGTATGCCCAAAGTCACATCAACCTAGTTGTATATGACTTGACAGCCTTGATCTTTGTACAGTGTTCTGGAATCTCTTCCCAGTTCTTCCTCCACCAAAAAACAAACAAACAGAAGACAAAAAGAAACACATAAAACATAGAGTTGTATGGAATGATGAGGTTAGTCCTATGAAAGGAGATTTTCCACTTTGCTACACCAATATATGGAATTCTTTGCTTTTAAGAGAATAAAATTTCAGCAGTAAAGACAATGAAGTGATGATCATTCTGACTAGACAAAGGAACATAAGATCTTTGATAATATATTAACAAATAGAACACATTAAATTATTAAATCATTTACTTTCTTCATACACATTTCAAAACTCTCTTAAGAGGCTCTTAAACTCTTTTTGCAATTCTAAAAGCATAATGATCTTATGGGCTTTCTTCTTTTCTTTTTTTTTTTTTTTAGAGGGGCTGTACTAGGAATGGAACTCAGAAGCACTCAACCACTGAGCCATACCGCCAGCTCTATTTTGTATTTTATTTAGAAACAGGGTCTCATTGAGTTGCTTAGCCCCTCACCATTTGCTGAGGCTGGCCTTGAACTCACAATCCTCCTGCCTCAGGCTTCTGAGCTGCTGGGATTACGGCCACCTCTCCTGGTTTAGACTTTTATTTTTTTATTGGTACTAGGGGTTTAACCCAGGGGCACTTAACCACTGAGTCATATCCCAACCCTTTTTATTTTGTATTTTTGAGACAGGCTGTTTCTATGTTGCTTAGGGCCTTGCTAAATTGCTGAGGCTGGCTTTAAACTTGTGATCTTCTTTCCTAAGCCTCCCCAGCTGCTTGGAATTACACCACACCAAGACTTAGATCTTTTTAAATACAGATCTCATGGTTAATTTTTGAATCATTTTTTTTAAGGAAGGAAGGAAGGAAGGAAGGAAGGAAGGAAGGAAGGAAGGAAGGAAGGAAGGAAGGAAAGGAAGGAAGGAAGTTAGTTCTGTTTTCTAATTTGCTAGCCAATTCTTATCTTCAAGCTCCCTATCAGGTTCTATGTCCTCTATTAGTATATATTCTTTCTGAAGTCAATTTTCTTTGGGACTTCTTTTTAATTTTTTCCCTTAACCCAAATCTCATTCGTGCAAAGTGTTTCAACAATAGAAAAGCTTCTCAAAAGATACTGAAGAGGATATTCTTCTATAGATAAATGGTTAAAAAAATAAAATAAAACTAGAATTTTGGCAGGCTCTTTGATTAAATTAGCATTGTGTACTTAGTTGTCATCTATTTAACTGCTTGCAAAGCTGTTTTAAACCCAAACAATATAAAATAAAACCAAATTGTACAATATTCTGTGATCTCAACTTTGCTCAGCATATAAAAATGCCTTCATTGTAGGCTACATCCTGTCACAACAAAGGTAATATTTTAAAGTGTACTGACTTTCTTTACTGAAACTTAGTTATATATAATGTTCTAGTTTATATTTCACATAATTTGATCTTTGAAATAACCAGGAGGTGGGTATGATTATAATCTCTATTTTATAAATGGGATAAGTAACATGGAGGAGGTAGATATCTTCCAAATTCTCAAAAAGTTATGCATTTACAATTTAGTCTTTACAAATATTCATCATGTGATTAAAAACCTTTCAAAAAGAGACAATGTGAGTTCTATGACTCAGTATCAGACCTCAACCCAATTTGTCCCATAGTTCTAGATGTGAAACACCTATAAAATCTTAAGTAATATATAGCATAATTACATAATATTAAAAAGAATATAAATACATTTTAGTATCAATTAATGTAAATTTATTATATATGTATATATATATGTGTGTGTGTGTGTGTACATATATATATATATATATAAACCACTGAATTATTATTTCCAAAGTATTTTAATACACCTGTGTCAATTATGTTGAAATATTCACAAAATTTGAGACCTAATAGGTTAAAAATAAAGTCTGTTGGGGTCATGTCTGGTTGCCCATCTCCTTTGAATATTTTGGCTGAACTAACCGCCAACCTCTCATATATTAGTCTTTCAAGTTATTTGCTTTCTCAGTTCACAAAATGCACTAAGTTTAATTAACCTACTCTTTCAGCCACTTATTTCTTAATTTGTTCACACTATAAATGTGATTTATTCTGCAAGTTTTTATTTTAGAAAGCATTACATTGCATTATCAAATTAAATTTAATGCTATTTAATCTGTCTATTGCATGTTACAACTTCTAATTGAGTGTACATTACTTTTCAAGTTTTATTTAATCAAAAACAACTATTCTTTTTGAACATATAAAATTATTCCACTATTTGTTAACCCTGCCTGCAAGTGCTTTTGATTTATCACATTAGTCACCTAAGTGGATCTGGATCACTTGATAAATTCTATTTTTAAAATTTAATCATGCTTTTAGACAATATTCTGATATATAGAAATTTCTAGCAAATCTTATTTCTCAGATTTAGAAAATGCTGTGACAGTTCCCTCTAAAATGCTACTCTTATAAAAAAGAGATAAGATTCTTATCCCTGGCTTTTCTCTTTTACAGACCATAGGTTTTAAAATAATGTGATCATTTACACTGGTGATTGCCTGAGTCAAAAGTACATTGTTGGCATGATATATTTTCAGGGGAGCCATTGAAATCATTGTTGGATTAAAAAGATATTGATGGAAATAATAAATGACCACATCAATCCATTCTATTTTCAAATTGCTCTATTATGATCTAGGATAGTTCTTTGGGCTGATTGTTTCCATTCCCTTCCTACTAGCTGTACCCACATACCATACACACACGTATGTAAACAAATACAATTATATATGTATTCAGACATTGTGCTTCACCACACTGCATGAGCATGTGTGTAAGCATACATACATATGTGTAAACAAATAAAGCTAATTCTAACAGAAGCATGAATACACATTAAATGGTATTCAACAGGTTAAAGAATCTATCATTGTAAGAATCATATTCCACATCCAATTTGTATTTGGATAGTATTTATTGGCTTCTCCTCCCTTTCTCCTGTTCAGCAGAGCCTTCAGTCATATTTCTACATTTATGCTTCTTCTGAAGACATGGGCTGGAAAGCTACATTCCAACTCTGTAGGAACACAGAGTGAGAGAAGTAGAGCCTGCACAACTGCAAGAATTGTAATTTTATCATTTTGGCTGCTGTGATCCTGTCTCTGGGAACCATAATTAATGCAATACGTTGGTTAGCTCCTCTCAGGGGTAAAAAGATAGATCTAATTGAAACCTTGTAAAGTAGTTACACAAGTGAAATGGAAAGGATATTGGCTTTTATCTCCCGGCCCCACCTTTACATAGTCATAGATTATTAATGTTTCATAAAATGTTGTAAGCCTTTATGCTAATATCATTACAACTGGTGAATTTAGGCCAACGATGACAATTGAATCTTTAATTGGTAATGCTTAATGGAATTTCTTTTCTAGAATCAAAAACAAGGTATTCTGAAAATAATTCTGCAATTAGTAATAGCTGTTTTATAATTTTCAAGAACTTTTGCACCAGCATATAAAAGTATAAGACAAAAGAAATATTTCATAATCTAATAAAATAACAAGTTGGTTCATAAAAAGACAGCAGTGACATCCTAGCCTAATTAATAAACCCTTCCACATTTTCTCCCACACTTATTGTATATGTAGTTACTCTTTGAATGCTGTGAACAATGAAGGTTGGAGCCTCAGTTTTAGTAAAGATAGTGTGCATTTTTTCTCCTGATCCTCTTTCTCTTTCTTCCTTTTGTCTTCTCCTCCTTCTACTGTTGCTGCAAAATAGGACAATCTGAATTCTGAGCTTGTTTATGTTGTCTAGTTGAGAATTATTACTTGTTATTGATTGACATATGGCTCAAATACAAACATCTCATGCCCAGTGATGCTATCAAAGGAAGTACATGTAGCTACTCTCAAGATTCATATGTTCAACAAGTACTCACTGAACATCTACTGTGTACCGAATTTTTTTTTTCCATTTATGGAAAAAAATTTTTTTTTTAATTTTGATATGCTTGCTGATCACTGATCAGTCTTCATTGTCTGAGGTAGACTTAACCTTTCTCTTCAAGGATCTTATCTTCATAATCATAGTTAAAATTATTTTTGACTGTTAAGAATTTGGCTATTAATCCATAGATTTCAACTAGTCTGATGATAGAAATATCCAGTAATATCCTATTTTAGTCTGAACTTGATAATATATTTCTTTATTTTCCCTAAATTATTATCTTAGTATAGTATTATTTGTGGTATTATTATTTCCACAAATACTAATATATTAAGATAACAATTTCTGACATAGTATAGGATAGCAAATGCTGCTATTTCTCAGTCTGCATTTTTTCTGCCTCAGATATTGGTGTATTTATGTGGACTTTGAATGGCTAGCATCTGAATCTCTTTGTTCTATGATCGTTGAAGCTTGAACTGCTTTTGTCCATGGCAGACCGGATGTCACAGAGAATTAATTACTCACCAAAATAACCCTCTACCCATAACCAATATGATATGAGTTGGTATATAAGTACTCTAACCCCCTCAATCGTTAAGGAGGATGACTGAGATAGCTTCAGGTAGCATAGACTCCAGTTACCTACAAAGGAAATATACTTGATAATGTAACCTTCAATGTCTTTTTATCTCCCTATCTAAATATCCTACCCCATTAGCTATATTTCCTGAAGTTCCTCATAATAAACTATTGATATGTGAAATATTTTCTGAGACAGTTTCTACAGAAACACAAATTAGGATAGTTTTTTTTTAAAATTTTTTTTAGTTGTAGGTTGTAGATAGACACAATACCTTTATTTATTTTGATGTGGTGCTGAGGATTGAACCCAGTACTTCACATGTACTAGGCAAGCACTCTGCCACTAAGCCATAACCCCAGCCAAGTTGTTGTTGTTGTTTTATCATTGTGTTTTTGTTTTGTTTTCTAGGGTTTTTGTTATTGTTCATTTGTTTTTGCTAGAAGAGTCTTTAGAAAGCATATCTTCAGGATAATATTCAAAAAAATTAGATAACTCAGTGGCCATATACTTCTAAAACCCCATTATGGTAGTAAGTGGAATAATGATACCCATTAAATGCAGTAGCATCACAATAACCAAGATTCTTATGTATGGTGAATTGGGATGTAAATGGAATAGAAGGCACTAGCTCATGAAATATCTCTAAAGATATGAGTACTATTATCATAGAATTATTTAGTCATTAAGCAATAAATAATGAAGGTAAAAATTAACTGATTACATTCTCAGAGTATGACTATGCAGGCCAGAAGCCTCTGTGACAATATCAAAGATATGCTTATTTGTGCAGCCAGAAGACAAAGTAAAAAATGGGACTTTAAGAACTTATGTAAGTATAGATATTATTAGAAAGTTTAAACCCTCAAATTTCTCAGAATCTGCTGGTATAAAACAGATTGGGTGTGCCCTTCCTATTGAAAAATAACAGTATCCCTTTTCTGAAGACCATTGAGGCAGATGACTTGCACGAATATGTTTTTTTTTTTTTTTTTTTTTTTTTTTTTTTTTTTTGTGGTACCGGGGATTGAACTCAGGGGCACTCGTCCACTGGGTCACATCCCCAGCCCTTATTTTTTTTTTTTTTTTTTTTTTTGTATTTTATTTTAGAGACAGGGTCTCACTGAGTTGCTAAGTGCCTCGCCACTGCTGAGGCTGGCTTTGAACTCACGATCCTCCTGCCTCAGCCTCCCAAAGTGCTGGAATTACAGGCGTGAGCCACCGCGCCCGGCTTCGAATATGTTTTTTCTCCTCTAGAACTATTCCAAATTTTCCTCATGTTGTAAAGCAATAACTATGATTGTGACTCAGCATGGCCCAACTAGGAAAGTACTATCTCTGTCACTTTCATTATCTATTGCTGCATAATGAATTATTAGAAATGTAGCACTCATATATCACAGTTGCTTTGGATTAATTTGGAGATGACTTAGTTAGATTTTCTGCTTTAGGGTTTTACAAATATGCTATCAAAGTGTCAGCCAGAGCCTTGGGCTCATCTGAGGCTTGCCTAGGGAAGAAACATATCCCAAGCTTGCGTAGTTAGTGGCAGTAATCATTCCATGTGGGCTGTTGGACCACAACTTCCTAAGAATTTTTCTTGACTCACACAATAAAAAACAACAACAGAGATGATAAAACACACACACACACACACACACACACACACACACACTCCAAAACCCTGAAAGTAAGTAAGCAAAAAACTGCTATCAGCTGCCACAGTGCAAAATCATAATCATATATTAACTTCTAGGGAGTCTATTGCAAGAAAAACAACAGCCTTTTGAGGAATGCTTTGTAAAACATAAAAAGTACAATACACACAATAGAAAATCCCACAGTGATTCCTCAAAAGGACCTAAAAAAATGTACCAGTAATTGTAATTGAAGTTGTTGAATACAGAGTTCAATTGACACTGTGCTAGAGAACCCAAAATGCCATTGAAGACATTCAGACATGTGGACATTATAGACAGAGTGCCAACTTATGGAGGCCAGGTGATACATGGCATACCAGCTTTCAGCCATCTCATGTATGGGTCCACTGATTCCTAACCTATAACCTAGCCTCGGTCCTATGGTCACTTGCAATTCAGATTTATAATTAGAATGTATATTTAATTATTAGTGCTCTCATATTTGGAAACTGACTGGAAGAAAGTGCAATTATGTTAAGACAGTTCAATGAAAAGCCCTGAGACTTCCTCCTTCCAGGCAATCTAGTTAATTAAAAGCAACATTGCATAGTGTTTTAGAATGGTAGAGGAGAGTACAATGGCAGAGATCTAAAGGAGACAGAGGTAGTGATTTTTATTTTAATCCTATTTAGTTGACCAGTTTCCATGCTTCCCCCTCTCATAAAGACAAAGAAAAGAAATAAAATTAAATTAAAATGGAGCATGACAAATGATAGCAAGTATTATAAACTTAACCAGGTGTTATTTCCAATTGCAACTGCTGTGCCAGATGTGTAACTTTACTAGAACAGATCAATACAGACTTGGGCATTTGATATACAGTTATTGATCTGGCAAATGTGCTTTTTTCCTCTCTCCAGTGATAATCAGGTAAGAGGATTAGAAGCAGTTTACATTCAGAAATAGATAACACTATGCACTCATAGTCTTGCCCCAAAACAGTTTTTACCCAAGTAATCTTGGCCAAGTACATTCAGAAAAAAACCAAGATTACTTGACAATTGCACAAAATATGTAGCTTATTCTGTATATAAATATCATCATATTAATTGGATCTAGTTAATTAGAAAGAGCCAAATAATATTGGATGTCAAATGTTCTGGAAAGTAGAAGAAAACCCATACTATAAAACTTAGGTTTATGCAACTTGGAAATGAGAAAAATTTTAGGGATCAAACTGAAGTGTATCAAAATATTTCCTCTGAATTAAAAGACATGATTAACAAAGTCAGTCCACTTGGTAGGGCCATTTGGATTATAAAGACAGCACATACATACTTGGTAACACTGCTCTCACATGTTTATTGAGTAACTCAGAATTATGTTAGTTTTGAGTGGGTCCTGAAAAAAGATAGGACTCTCTCTCCATTTCAGGACATGATACAAGTAGCCCTGGAACTTTGACTATAGGGCCAAATGGATTCCATGATACTAGAGGTGTATGCCCCAGGAAGGTTGTCAAATGAAGCCTCTAGCATAGAAGAGTGTTTGCAGCAGAGAATTACTGAACATTATAAAAGCAGCTTCTGGTATCTACTGAGCCCTAATAAAGACTGAGAGCTTAGCATCATCATGATATCAAATGACTATACTGGTCCTACTAATCGTGATCTGGAAATCACCAACACACCAAGTAATTAAGTTGTATGGGCATGAGAAGAATCCATAATTTGATGGAAATTACATTCAAAATTAGATCTGAAGCAATTCAGAGAACACATGTAAGTTATAAAGAGAGATGATCCAGACTCCAAGTTACTTAATCCTGCTGTTCCAACATACGTCCCTCTACTCAGTACTATAACCTTCTATGGGATGCTGTTACCCAGGTGACCCAGATTTATGGAGAGATTAGTTACTGTAACCCATTATAGTGATGTTAGCCAAAAAATAGGAGTGATCTCAAAGGACAGTAAGAGGGAAAATTTTCCTGTGGTCAGAGCTTTGACCAATGCTTCAGGCCATTAATTTAATGCAGAAGATGCTTGAATTAAGGAAATCAATAAATTCTATACAGAGCAATGCTATGAGAAGAGATTCAAGGAAAAGTATGTAGATTGCTCTGTGAGAAAGTGAATGAAATGTGACAATCTTTATATGTCACAGCATATCCACCAAGAACATTCATAGCAGAGAAAGCATTTTCAACTAGGACAGAAAGTCTCATACAATAGTGGTGAGCCACCTTCAGAATTCTGTCACTCAGTTTTTACATAATAATTCCATGAATGGATTTGCCAGGATGAGAGAAAATAGAGCTCTGCATTAATTAATCTGCCAGATTAATAGAATGCTAAAATACTTTGTAAAGGCATAGTTGATATATATCTGCTTGAAAATCTTTAATTTTCAATAAGAGACTTCCCACTAAGAACAATGCTGCCAACACTGCTACTGAATTTGTGACCAGTTTAAAAATAGATGTCCCCTCCTTGACATCATACTGATTATTGATTTATCATCTGTAAGCTCTAGTTTACCTTTCTTTTCCATACTCTGTAATACTAACATCTAATCCTATGAACATTTCTTTTGTTATTTAATGCAATGTTAAACTTTGGGGGGATTGAAAGGCCACTGCAAGGTTATACGAAGGGTAAGGGGCTTCTTTTATAAGTGCTAGTTTACTTTTATGTCCTATGGTGCAGCTACCTGTAAATCAGTGTGCTGGAGATGTAGTGGGAAATATTGTCCAGGAATTTTTTGAACACCCTACAGAACTTTCTTACCCAACAAGCCAAGCCCTCACTTTCTGGCAAATTTCTTCTCCACTGATCTTCTGTAAATCTGTGTGGTAGCCACACTTAATCCAATAAGGTCAGAGTCTCATCATGTTGGGGGGGAAAGTGTGTCTCTTCTAAGTTCTTAGTTGCTTCCTGTTCACTCTCAGTCCTACATGGAGTGACAAGTTTTCTTTTATATCTTTTGGTTGTTAATAGTATTTTATACTAAAATTTTCCTGTTTGAATTGCTGGTATGACTTTTCTGTCCTGGACTGGATCCTGATTAATAAACATAAAACAAAATCCCTAGTAGAACAAATCAAGTACTTTTTGACTAACTGACTACATTAATTCCCTTCTGTGGTAAAAGAATAAGTCATTCTTACTGAGATTCACATTTTTCTGGTATATGTGTATCTCTTTCTCAGTGCCTTAGACAATATCACTTTTATATAGGCTATCAAAGAAAGGTTTCATAGGACAAGTTGAAGATTCAGGGAGACTCTCTTCAAGACTAGTTCAACAGATAAAAGAGACTGAACCCAACTCCAATAAAGCCAGAGCTTTTAAGCACTCAGTAGGCTAGTGGACATGTACTGGAAAATCTTGGAGGGGAGGTTTGTCAGGTTGATCAAGTCATCTGTCTTTGCTGAATGTTGCTTAGCTTATTAAAGTTAGGCTTCTACATTCCCACAGAGAGTGGAAGATAGGGCACTATCTCTCTTGATGATTAATCTTCAAAGGGATGATCCCAGGACCCTAAGCAAGACATTTCTAGATTATAAAACTGGAAAGAAACTGGAGAAGATTTAGATCCCAAAGAGGGAGAAAAAGAATTTATAAGTTTCCTTATTAAATGCTCTAAGAAAACAGGGGATGATAGTAAGGAACAAACTTAACTGTGAGAGATATAAGTATGCAGAGGAGAATGCTAAAACAGTCTTGTTTCAAAGCAGTTTTGTTCAGGTCTCACAGAATGACCAATTCATTATCATTGGATCCCATATCACCTTGCCTAGGGTCAAGGAACCCATTATACAGGAAAAATATGGGCATGGGATCCTTCAGTCACACATAGACTACATCACTCAGAAGCTTCCAGATTAATAGAATGCTAAAATAGCTTCATAAAAGCATAGCTGGTACACCTGCTTGGACATGATAAACATTCATTGAGTACTGTCATTCACGATGTGGAATATATTTGAAATAATGAAAATTATATATTATTACAGGCCCAATACTATAAGTAAATCTTTGAAACAGTGGTTCTCACTGAAATTCCAGAGGTATGTATAGGGAACTTGTAAATCCTGTGCCTACAACTTTAATTTCTATTAGGCCAGAGGCCCTGGATTCCATTGGAAACTAGTAATACGTGGTACAGTAAAAGTTCCACAAAACTCAATTGTTAGACTGCTATCTGATCACTTGCTTCTCTTGCCAGAAGACCAGCAAGCAAAACAAACAAGTGTTACTTTACGGGCATTAATAATAGAACCTGGGGGTTGGGGCTGTAGCTCAGCAGTAGCGTACTTGCCTGGCATATGTGAGGCACTGGGTTTGATTCTCAGCACCACATATAAATAAATAAAATAAAGGTCGATCAACAACTAAAAACAATAATAGAACATGGCTATCACAAGGTTTTAGAATTTCTGTCACCTGATGAAGGTCGGAAAAATCTTGTGTAGACTTCAATATATTCTTTGTTTGGTCTCCTGATGCTACTACACTGAGTGATATACATCAATAGGTAAATATAACAAGTATGGGCTTGCAAGGATATGCTATCTAGGGACACAAACCCTTGAAGGATTAAGGTCTATGTTTATTCATTTTGCAAGCAATGAATAGTAGCAAAAAAGCTGGTTGAGAGAAAAGGGAACACTGAATTGGAGTTAGAAGCGGTGAGATGCAAATTACCAAGTGTGGCTTCAGAATTAATGGTACCAGTGCTGGCTTCTCCTTTTATTATATATTTTTGTAATAAGATGGTGACTGGTGACCACAAGAAGAAATAGTGATGGTACTGAGTGAACTTAGACTGTAGAATAAGTTCTTGGTGCCCGACTCATATCTTTTCTGTCTTTATTTTTTTGAATGCATACCTATTGATTTCAAGCTTCTATCATTTTATCTTTGTGCAAGGGCTTATCTAGAACTTTTTCTGCCCATAGACATACCAGGCAGGAAATGACAGAAAAATAGCACTCTCAGGATCTGTCCTAAATGATTGATTCTAAGAGTCAATTTAACAATACCTCAGTTCCTGTGATCCTAAAAGGAAATATATCTGAGCCCCATAATCTAAAATGTTTCCCACACTACTAGTTGTCTGCAGTGCCTATCCCTTTCTTAAACTTCTTATGCCCCTCCCTTCATTTTGTCAACCAATTCATGAGTTAGAATTATTTTTACCATGGGGGAGTGATAAACTCTTTATAACATATTAGCTTGTTGCCGCCTGAAGCACTTGGAGCAACGGAGCCGCGGGAAGAAGTTCAGAGGCAAACTGGAGACGAACAGCTTTTTATTCTGATAACTTTTCTCTCTGGTTCTAACAACGAGTAACACACGCCACACACACACCCAAAATGGCGCTGACCCGATCAGCAATTTCGGCCAAGTCACTCGAGATCCTGGGACAAGTCCCGTGAGACTACGGAAGGCGACAATGCCCAAATCTCCACGGCTCATAGTCAACCGCAATTCAAGTCATCTCCCCAAACAGGGCTCCTGCATTTCCCCCTTTTTGTTTTAAAAGAGGTAATGCTCTAGGACGTCTATGTGCAACCAACATTCTTACCCGTCATCAGATAATCAAGGCTGTGCCCTTGATTCCTGTCTTAGGTTGATATGTCGGCCACATGAGACTGTCCCGTGCGACTGTGCCTGTCTTAGGTTGTCCCCCTCTGGGGATCTTACCCGTCATTGGCTAACCAGCCATCCAATGGAGCCCTTTAGGTTTGACTGTGTATGATGACTAACAGCCGTCCAATTGTGAGGAGATGCTGCGGCTTTAAGGCGACAAGCCTTTTGGTGATGAGCCAAATTGCATAGCATATCAAATTGTTTAAACAAATCAGCTGCCCTAAGTTCCATCAAGTAACACACTGAATTCTCTAGACAAATACCCGCAAGGCATTGTCCCGTAAAGTCCCAAACAATGAAAGATCAAAATGTCCATTTGTTATAACATGTTGATGTAGGAGGCCCCATGCATGTAGAGCAGAGGCCACACTGTTGGTGAGGTTGTTTGATGTTTGAGCAGCAGGGATGCTTGCGGCAGCCGTGATCCCTGCAGCTGTAGCAGCAGACGTCTTTTTTATGTTTAGACAATGCCACCGGCAAATCTTCAGGGCCCGCTACCTAGAAACTCAAGCATCAATTATTAAAGGAAAGGCAGTGCTATTGCAGCACTGAGTCAAGAGGCGAGTTGTCAAACTACAAAATAGAATAATTAGATTAGAAAATTAAAGTTGATTTTTGTTCACACACATTGCTGGTTGAGCTTCTACAAACATATGTTGGAAAAATATCATATTTAGAACAAAACAAAGAAAGACTGAGGGTAATTACTGCATTAAAGATAGATTAAAGAAAAGGTAAAGGCACTTTAGAGAAATAATTTGTTAGCTGGAACCCTTGAATCTCTGTATACAGAGCAATCTTTTACCTGTTGAGATAATTGAAAATAATGAGCTATTAAACAAATGAAGTTAATAACAAATAAACAATCTTATGTCAAAACACCAAAATATCAGGTTATATAGCACTAGTCATATTGTTTGCTAAAGAGAAGTCCCAGGGACACCTATAAATCAAAATTGAAAATACCTTCATTTATAAAATTATTTACTCTTAATTGAATACTCTTAACCTAGAATGAATTAAAGTTATTTGGATCCATATGTGTATATATATATATATTTTTTTTTTTTTTTCATAAGCGCTTGTTATTTGTGACGTCACACTGGACAGATGCACAAACATACAAACATATATTTGTGATGTCACATTAACATGAAATGTAGACAAATATACAGACATAAAGACATGTATAAAAAGAAAAAAAATATGCAATTGTTTGCACACTAAAGAGAGATCTCCTCGTCCCGGCCGGGAGGAATGACATTTAAGTTGTGAAATATTTTGAAGGACTCTTTTGAGGGAATCATTCTATACTTTCATCTTGGTCCTCTTGATTTTGTACCTTTTTTATTAATCTTGATTCTTCAATAACTTCATCTTGATCATTTTGATTTGGTACCTGTTTTATTAATCTAGATGGTATCCATATTGGAGAGGATTCATCTTTTGGAAAAACACAAACAGATCCTCTTCCCCAAATTAATACTGGATCTGGACCCTTCCATGTACCTGAAAGAACATCCTTCCAGTAAACCACAGGTTTATGTTGTTGGTGTGGATTCCAATGTCTGTCTCCAGCAGAATAACCATTAGAGTCTAAAGTTAAAAAATTTAAGGTAAACAGGGCAACTGCCAATCTGTCCTTAGGACTTTTCCAATTTCCTTCTTTTTGTTTTAATGACATGATTTTCAGTGTGCAGTTTGCTCTTTCAATAATGCCCTGACCCTGAGGATTGTATGGGATGCCTGTTTTATGGGATATATTGAATTTTGCGCAAAACTGTTTGAAAGATAAGGACGTATATGTGGGGCCATTATCTGTTTTAAGCATTTTGGGGATGCCCAATGCAGCAAAAGCTTGCAAACAATGAGATGTAACATCTTTAACTTTTTCTCCAGAATGTAAGGAAGCAAAAATCATGCCTGAGCATGTATCTATGGTCACATGAATAAATCGCAATTTTCCAAAACTTGGCTCATGAGTAACATCCATGTGCCACAAATGATTGGGCATTAATCCTCTAGGGTTAACGCCGAAATGAGGATTGGGCAAATGTGTCATACAAGATTTACAATCTTTTACAATTGTTCTGGCTTGCTCCTTTGTGATTTTAAACCTACGTTGCAAGGTGGTGCTGTTGACATGAAACTGGGAGTGAAATAAAGTAGCTTGTTGGAGCACTGAAAGTATAAATATTGTTTTTGTAAGTTCATCAGTCTTTTGATTACCTTCATGGAGGGACCAGGCAAATTAGTATGTGCGCTAATATGGCCTACGAATGGAGGTTCTTTTCTTGCCCACAAAAGTTTTTGTATTTGATAAAACAATTTAAAGGCTGGAGTATGAGGTGCTATTGGTCCTGCTAACTCTAATTTTGGGACGGCTTGTACAATATAGTGGCTATCTGAAAAAATGTTTACGGGCTGGTCCCTAAAATTTTCCAGAGCTCTTACCACAGCTTCCAATTCCACTAGTTGAGCTGATTTTTGTGCAGTTATGTAAGTCATATTTTCTTTTTTAGTGACTATGTAGCAGTACCATTTGAGGACCCATCTGTAAATACATTAAATGCCTTAGGAATAGGTTGATTTTTTATTACCTGTGGAAATATAATAAGATGATTAATACAAAAAGATAATATAGGGGACTTAGGAAGATGATTATCAAAATTTGCAGAATTAGAGCATTTAGCTATAGCCCAATCATTATCATTGAAGCATAAATATTCAATCTGTGATGATGAATAGGGAGTAATAATAGTAGCAGGGTGAATGCCAAATATTTTAGTAGAAGTCTTAAGTCCTTGAAGAATAAGTTTAGCCACCATGGAGGTATAAGATTCAATTATACTTTTAGGAGAGACGGGCAAATGTATCCATAATAAAGGCCCTTGTTGCCAAAATACTCCTGTGGGTGTATATTGTGAAGAAATAATAATCAACATCAGCGGTTGAGTTAAATCAAATCTATCACAATGAGCTCCTTTGATGGCTTTTTCTACTAACTTTAAAGCTTTCCTAGCATCAGGAGTCAATGTTCGTGGTGAAGATGGATCAGGGTCTCCACGAAGGATGTCAAATAAAGGTTTTAGTTGGCCAGTAGTGAGATTTAGTGTAGAACGAAGCCAATTAATGTCTCCCAGTAGTTTTTGGAAATCATTGAGGGTGGTCAAATGTTCTTTATTTATTAGAATTTTTTGGGGTCTAACAAAAGTATCCATGATTTTAAATCCTAAATATAATATGGGAGATCTGGTTTGAACTTTTTCTTTTGCTATATATAATCCATATTTTTTTAAATTTTCTACCACGTCACTGAATATATTAAATAAGATTTTTTGATTAGGGTGGGCCAATAAAATATCATCCATGTAATGTAGACACATGAGGTTTGGATATTTATTTTTAATGGGTTGGATAGCCTTGTCCACATATATTTGGCATATGGTGGGGCTATTAGCCATTCCCTGTGGTAAAACCTTCCATTGATATCTCTGATCAGGGCCATTATTGTTAATAGAAGAAAGTGATAAAGCAAACCTGGGGGCATCCAGAGGATGTAGGGGAATAGAAAAGAAGCAATCCTTTATATCAAGAGTAATAAGATGGAAATTTTTTGGAATAGCTACGGGACTAGGAAGTCCAGGTTGAGTAGGGCCCATAACTTGCATGGTTTTATTAATTTGTCTAAGATCAGGTAACAATCGCCATTTTCCTGACTTTTTCTTGATCACAAATATGGGGGAATTCCAGGGAGAGGTGGAAGGTTCTATATGACCTGCTTCTAATTGTTCCTGAACTAGTAGGTGGGCCGCTTGTAATTTCTCTTTAGATAGGGGCCACTGAGGGACCCACACTGGCTTATCAGAAAGCCATGGTATTTTCAAAATTATTTTCTCAGTGGGCCCCCCGAAAAAAAAATATCATTTTCCTTTATGATAATGATTACTTTTAGGGTTAAGATTACTCTGTACTTTTTGATAATGAGTTCTTTTATGGTTAAGATTACCCTGTAGGTTTTCACATTTAACATCTGCAGGCTTGGTTGCAAGGTGTACTCCCATTTGTTGCAAAATATCTCTTCCCCATAAAGTAATTGGTAGATTAGGTAAAACATAAGGCTGAAATGTTTCTTTATGGCCTTCATCATCCTCCCATTTTAAAATTACGGCACTTTTATCTGGGAGGTTATTATATCCCAAGCCTCTTAAACTGGTTGAAGCTTTTTGCAGAGGCCAGTGCTTGGGCCATTGGCGTAAATTAATAATGGAAGAGTCAGCTCCAGTATCTATTAATCCCTCCATTTCTATTCCTTGGATTTTTATTTTACACATAGGCCTCCTTGAACAGTCTCAAACCCAGCAAGCCATGGGTCTTGAGTCAGTGGAACAAAATCCTCTATTGTTCCCTTCTTGAGGCATACCCATTTTAAATGAATTATGTAAATTGGGAAGGAGAAGCAACTGAGCAATTCTATCTCCTTGATTAACAGAACTTATACTTTGGGGTGAGCTAAGCATTATTTTTATTTCCCCTTTGTAGTCTGAGTTTATTACACCTGGGGTCACTTGCAAACCTAATAAGCTTTTAGGACTATGCCCGATAATAAGTCCTACAGTCCCTGAGGGAAGAGGTCCCCTGACTCTTGTGGGAATCAGTTGAACCCCCATTTCAGGTGTTAACACTATTCGGGCGGTGGAACAGAGGTCTAATCCTGCATTTCCTCTTATTCCTCTGGCGAGGGAGTGGATGGGTAGTAGGGATTGTGTCGGGGAAGCATCTGAGTGGATGCTTGAGGATACTCCTCCTGCAATGCCCCGTACATTTGTGGGCCCCAGGGTATTGGGCCCCGTGCCCCGTTTTTTGAATTCCTGAATAAAGGATTTCCATGGATGTCAAATTTTGAATGGCATTTATTGGCCCAATGTTTTCCCTTTTTACACCTGGGGCAGCGGCCTGGGGCACGGTATGAGCTTGGTCTTATTTCTCTTTTGGGGATTTTGCCTAGAATAGCCTGATTGATTATGATAATTTTGCCTGGAATATCCTGATTGAGTATAATGTCTACGTTTAGCCTTTGTGAAATTTCGAGGGGAAGCACCTCTCATTGAGGCTGCAATCACATTTCCTGTGACAAAGGCGTCATTTATATCTTTACATAGTTGTATATATACGGAAAGATCCTTTTTAGTTCTCCATGGCCTGATGGCTGCTTGGCACCATTTATTAGCATTTTCATAAGCTAATTGAACAACTAATGGCATAGCTTGGTCAACATCTGCAAACACACTACCTGCAGTTCTCGAAAGTCTATCAGCAAAGTCAGCATACGGCTCATTAGGTCCTTGAATCACTTTTGACAAGCTACCTTGTAGATCCCCAGGTCCTTGTACAGTTTTCCATGCCTCTAAGGCAGCTGTGTTTATCTGAGCATATACATCTAGGTCATAATCTGTTTGAGCCTGTAAGTCTGCGAATTGCCCTTCTCCTGTGAGCATGTCTATATCATAGTTTTCAAACCCTGCAGCCACGTTTCTTTTAGCCATTTCTATACAAAGTTCTTGGAATTGCGATCGCCAAACCAAGAATTGCCCTCCACTTAATGTTGCTTTACATAGACTTTTCCAGTCTGAGGGGGTTAAGCTAAAGGTGTTAAGGGACTCCAGCATACTCAACGTGAAAGGAGCTTGGGGCCCATAAGTCATTACTGCCTCTTTGAGATTTTTTATTGTTTTGAAATCTACTGACTGATGGACCCTCTGTCCATTTTTCTTTTCAAATGCTGGCGGTTCCCAATGTATCTGTGAGTTGTCCTCGAGAGTGCATAAGCGATCAGAAAGACTTTTTATTTCTGTTTCTAGGGTATGCAAATGCCTAGTAATACCCTTCATATTTTCTGTAATGGATTCCACCCATGGGGGAGTAGAGGACACAAGTGGTTCCTCTACCTGATGGTCCTTTTTCTCAGTCTTTTTTAGTTTCTTTTTCCTCATTTTCTCAGGATCACTTTTACTAGATTCCTCACCACTGCTAATTTCACTGATAGCAATATCCTGAGGCCCAGGTTCCATTAAGAGCAAGTATCCTTCAGCTATCACCAATAATTCCCGAATAGCTTTAATAGCTTGGATTTTTGTCATTTTGGGGACTCTTCTAATACTCTCTTTACTGGTCTTAGTTGGCCCAGTGGAAGCTACGCTTTTTTGATCACTTTCACTTTTTTCTATATACTCCTCACTGAGAACAGAGTCAGGTATATCAAGGAGTCTTTGCATAGCCTCTATCACTTGGGATTCAGTTATATTCGAACCCATCTTTAGAGACCTTTCAGTTCTTACCTGTCCGCTCCAAAGTTCCCTGTACGGGCCGCCACCTGTTGCCGCCTGAAGCGCTTGGAGCAACGGAGCCGCGGGAAGAAGTTCAGAGGCAAACTGGAGACGAACAGCTTTTTATTCTGATAACTTTTCTCTCTGGTTCTAACAACGACTAACACACGCCACACACACACCCAAAATGGCGCTGACCCGATCAGCAATTTCGGCCAAGTCACTCGAGATCCTGGGACAAGTCCCGTGAGACTACGGAAGGCAACAATGCCCAAATCTCCACGGCTCATAGTCAACTGCAATTCAAGTCATCTCCCCAAACAGGGCTCCTGCATTAGCTAAAGAATTTTAAGTTTGTTACTCTGCCTAATATCTTTAGTTTCCTCATATGTAAAATGGAAATATAAATAGACATTTCAAAAAATATCTATCAGTAATAAGCAGATAAAAGATTTAAAGCATCAAGTTCCATACCTGACTTTTATGGGACTCTCTCTATACAGGTATCTTGCTTTAATAAATAGAAGTCTCAAGAAAGGCATTTTTACACTTAATTCCTGAAAGACTAATAAAATTAACATTGATTTTATAATTTTGCATGGTGATTTATACTGTGTATGCAAAAAAGTACTTGATGTTAGAATATAATTTCCAAAGATATGTGTTTGAATCCTCACAAAAGCATTACTTTTAACAACACCAAATCAAAACTACTCAAATGATCATTAATAATGGGATAGATAAATAATTGTGAACTAGTTATTTGATACAATACTATGCCCAATAAAAAGTATCAATATCAATCCAAAAAGCTATTTGGAAAATATGACTCTTTGTTAAAGAAGTTAGTTACAAAAATCAAAATGTACCAAAAACAAAACTGTTTTTATGGTCCCATTAGCACAATGGGCAAAAATAGGCCAAATAACATACGCTTTTATCTGTCCAGATAGTTGTTAGTTTGGGTGCAGGAAAAGATAGAAAGAAGGTATAATGAGTTATGTGTTGACAGTATTCTCTTTTATGAACTAGGTATTCTTTTTATCAAGGTGTTCAGTTTGTGAAAATTTACTGAACTTTAAATTCAAGGTATGTAAACTTGTATGTGTGTATTAATAGAAAGTTAAGAAAACAAAATGGAATTAAAATCAGAAAAAATGTTCTAGAGCTTATCTGGCATTACCATATTTTTCAAACAATAGACTTAATTATTTAAATACATCAAAACATTTCCTTTGGTGTTCATCATGATTTTGACTGAAATACTTTATTATTGCCAGGTAATTGATTTCTATTGTATCATCATTTCTTGGGTAGTTCTGTGATATTTAAAATTCCAACATCCATACAATATGCATCAGAATGCTTTTTTTTTTTTTTTAACTCAGTTAAAATTCATGACAGGCTTGACAGGTTCTGATTCAAAACATTAAATGTATCCTTCAAATTAATTTCCATGATATTGCTTTGAAATGCTTTCAAATTGGCTTTCAACTTTTTAATTTCATTACATAAATCATAATAGACAGTCAATATTTCTTGGGTACTTACATTCTCATTATATTCACTTTCTCTTTCTTTGTCCTCTTGACTTTTTTCTTGTAATTTATGAAAAACTTTATCTTTGTATCTTAACATTAGGTGACAAACTATTTTATTTAATATTCTGCCTTGTTAAAGATTTGGATGACCGAAATGGTTAAGAAAAGAGCAAAAGATCGGCTTTTTCTGTATGTTTCAAGGTCATGTTGGTATTATCAAACAGTTTCATAAAGCAATTGTTTATGTTTATAAAATATATTTTGATAAATCAATCTGTAAATTTAGTATTTTTACAAAAACTGCCTTTTTATGAACAAACAATTTACTAGTGTTCTCACAGAGCTTGTTTTAGTCTGTTTTGTTTAGCTATTAAATTATACTTAAAAAATGATTTATTTAGCTCACAGTTTTAGAAGCTAAAAGCCCAAGATTGGCTATCCTCATTGGTTCAGTCTCGGCTGAAGGTTTTCTGACAGAATCACAACTTGGAAGATGGTATCATGGTGGGAGCACATGCAGAGGAAGAGATCACATAGTAAAACAGGAGGCTAATGACCAAGAGGGGAATAGTCTCTGTGTGTTTCACTATAACTCACTCTTACAGGAACTGATTCACTCCATGAGACCATTACTAACCCCTTCTGAGGACAGTGTCCACATGACTTAATGGCCTTCCATTTGCCTCCATTTCTTGTGCATCCCACTGCCTGAACACTGCCACACTATGGACACAGCCTCCAGCACATGAAACTCTGAAGAACACAATCAACAAGCATGGTAGAGCTAATTGTCTATGGCAGTGATATACAGTAAACATTAAACAATGTCTTAAATTGTCTAACAGAGGGTATGAATAGTTTATAGCCAAGAATTTTTAACCCTTTCTGAGTTAGTAAGTGGAAAGTCCTTTTATAGATTTTATTGAATATTTTAGCCAACTTTATGGTTGAGGATCATTGTTCATTCATTCATTCATTTATGTCTTGGGACCTATGGTTTCTTCTCCACCAAAGTTCAACTCCTAGAATATGTCATTTCCATCAGCAGAAGTCAGCACGTATGTTTATGCAGTTTACTTCACCTGATAAAGCAGGCAATGCAAAAATCCAAAATTTACTTCTTCCATTAGTTCAACAAAGACTTGATGGTCTCTTTGATGCTTTAAGTGAAATACCAGGCACTGGGAAAAGATCAAGGAGAAAGAAATGAGAAAATATTTTCCAAACAAAATGACAAGAAACAAAACTGAACTATTATAGAGAAGCTCTTAAATAAATGAATGCTGGGTTGCAGAGTAGAGATAATAGTGACTTCGGAGAAAGGGATTTAAGACATTTTCATTAAAGTGATAAGCTTGTTAGAACAGGGCTACCTCCCATACAGTAATAACCTCCCCAGGAATTGCCAATGTAACATAGAAGTGCATATGGTGAGTATGGTGAGCTTTATATACTATCTATGGACCGTGCTTTGCATCAGAGGTTGCTTACAATTTTTTTGCAATTCACTAAATCAATGTGTCACCCTGAAGACCCACTCACTATGTTCTAGAAAGCACAGACCACTTGGAAAAGTCAGTACTAAATTTTCTGGCCAAATGTATCAACTAAGGTCTCAGACAACAGCCAGTATCACATACCACTTATATAAGTGAGCAAGACTTCAGATGATTTTAGAACACATATTTGGCTGGCCCTGCTGACACTGAAGGAGAATAAAAATGAGCTATCCCCACTGAGGCCTGCCCACACTGCAGATTGGTTAGTATAAAAATTCTTACTGTTGCATTAAACACCAAGTTCTGGGATCACATTTTCATCTCATCATAGTAAATGGAATAATATGTAAGGTAAAGTAACTCTGAGATGTCTCTTGAAAGAGCTTGTAGTTTAGTAAAAAAGAATTAGAACGCATATGAATCTGTACAGGATAAGGCAAATAATTTTTAAAAATCTATGATTATAAAGGCACGATGGTCATAAAAGCTTTTAGGTTGAAAATGAAATATCACTTTGGGGGTCGGGAAATATACATGGAAAAGGTTCCATTTGAGATGTGCTTTGTGCCATTTATTTCTAGGAAAACTAGGTGTTTTTGTTCTTATGCCAAATTTGTACTTTGTAATAATTTAATTTCTTTAGGGGAAAAATATACTTTTCTTTTTACTCTTCTAAATTCTCAGCTGGGACCTCTACTTAAAAAGGCAGACTAACAAAAGAAAGCATCCACATTTACTTAATATAAATTTTATATGATGTGAGAGATTTCAGAAGAAGTGAAGACCCAAAGAAGTAGTTAAACTTGAGTGGTGTTGTTCTGTGTTTGATGAAAATTGGAGAGAAGTGGGCAACTGTAATCAGAAAAGGGGCAACTCAGTGTAATAAACCTGGGGAAGCCTGTGAGGCCTGTTTCTTCAGACTTCTCTCAGTGCCCCTCTGTCTCCATGGACATGGATTGTTTTAATTAGCTTTTCACTGCTGTGACCAAAATACCTGAAAAGAACAAATTAGAGGAGGAAAATTTCCTTTGGGGTACTCAGTTTCCGGTGCTGTCCATAGATGACTCATTCCACTGCTCTGGACCAAGGTGAGGCACCACATCATGGGGGAAGTACATGGCAAAGGAAAGCTCCTAAACTCATCTCAGGGTCAGAAGGCAGTGAGAAAGAGAGTGTGGAAGGGAGCATAGAGAAGACACACCCTTCCAGGGTACAGCACCACTGACCCACCTCCTCCAGGCATGCCACACCCGCCTACAGTTACCACCCAGTCAGTCTATTCAAATTAGGAAGGACTGATTAGGTTACAGCTCTCAGATTCTAATCATATTACCTCTGAATACACCTACATTAACAGGAGTTTTGGGGGGACACTTCATATCCATATCATAATATAGGCCCTGGCCTCCAAAATTCATTACATCTCACAATGCAAATTACATTTAGTTATCTCCAAGAGTCCCATAGTCAGCATTTTCAGTATTGCCCAAATTTCCAAGTTCAAACTCATCTGATACTCAAGGCAAACTTCTGGCTGTGAGCCCCTGTAAAACTCAAAAGCAAGTTACACCTATCCAGTATACAGTTGTGCAGAGTAAACATTACCGTTTAAAAAGGAAGGGATGAAGGCATAGAAAGAATAGATGGGGGCCAAAGGAAGACTAAAACTCAGCTGGCAAATAAGTCTGGCAAATCTGTGTTAAGGACACCCATAGGACACATCTTGGTCACAGGATATGCTCTCCAAAGAACTTGGGAAACCTCAACCCTTTGGCTTTGCCCGTTGAAGTGCATGTGGGCTCTTCTTTAGCCTGGCTCTCTCTGTGGCCAGCAGTTTTTCTTGGCAGATAGTCTATATTACTCTCATCTCTTTATTCATGGGGTTTTCATTCCAGCTTGGGTTTACTTTCATGGCTTCACACATTGCCCTTTCAGGAGCAGCCTGCAGAGAGTCTGACCCTGCTTTATTTTGCATGGTCTACCAGGTCTTTCTTTGAAAGTTTAGTGGAACCCCTCCACTATCCTATAACTCAAGTATCCTGTATTCCTGCAGAATGAGCACCACATGAACAATGCCAAAGTCTGCTGCCATTTTTTTTAATACCTGGTCCCCATGTAACCATGTCTGCTGTGTATTCTGAATGCCTGAGTGGTTCAGCATGGTGAAACAACTTCCTAGATTCCCTAGTGGAAGCAGAAATCACCCATGGTTTCTTTTCAAAGGAATTTTTCCTATCCATATCCTTGAGCCAATAATGCGTATGGTCTTGCAAATTCCTTAGCAATCTTTCCTATTGCCTGTACATAAAATACTTACTATCTCTTTAGAGGCTGTAATCTCTTCAACAAGTACACTTTTCTTAACTCTGATTTTTATATGAACTTTTCTGGCCAAACTGCAAGTTTTTGAAATTGGTTAGCTCTATTTTCTGCTTCCAACTATCACTGTGAATCAGGCTAAAAGCTGTAAGCAATATCCATACCCTTTATTGAATGCTGTGCTGCCTTGAAATTTCCTCTGACAAATTAATTAGTCCATTGCTTTTAAATTTAGCCCCACACAAAGTCTCAGGACATGGGTGAAATGTAACCAAGTTAATTGCCAGAACATGAGTAGCCTCCAGTTCAGTTCCTAGAGAAGTATTCATTTTCTTCTGAAACTTCATAAGTCCAGTCATTATTGTCCACAGTTCTCAGCATTCTGGTCTTCTGTTTTCCCTCCAGATTCACCCAATAAGCTCCATTTACAACATTCTAAAGCTATTCCAGTTTGCAACTTTAAACTTCTTAAAATTTCTCCTACAATCCATTCCCAAAGGCTTTAGAACCACATGGTCAAGTTAGTCACAACAATGACCACATTTCTCAATGCCAATTTCTGTTTTAATCAACTTTGTACCATTGTGAAAAAATTACCTGACAAGAACAAATTAGAGAAGTAAACGTTTATTTGGAGCAGTTTCTGTGGTCTGAGTCCACAAATATCCAGTGCATTATTCTGAGCCTAAGGTAGCACATCACCCAGCAGAGTGAAGCTGCTCCCCTACAAGGCAGCCTAGAAGCAGAGAGAGAGAGAGAGAGAGAGAGAGAGAGAGAGAGAGAGAGGGAGAGCAAGGGAGAGGCAGGGGAAGAACACAGCAAATATTCACCCCGTCAGGGCACACCAGCACACCACCACTGACCTACCTCCTCTAACCACACCCTACCTTCCTATAGTTACCACCCAGTCAGCCCATTCAAACTAGGAAGGACTGATTAGGTTACAGCTCTCATATTCTAATCATTTTACCTCTGAATGTACCTAAATAAAGAGAAGTTTTGGGAGACACCTCATATCCAAACCTTAACATGGCTGTTCATTTCCTCTGGGAACAGGAAGAATCTCTCTTACAGAATAGTTTTATGTCCTTCTTTGAGGGAAGGTAAGAAAGTTGTTCCTTCACAAGATGTTTTTCAAATTTTGCTTAAAATATTCAGTATTAAGAGTATCTATGTTTGGGGAGTAGTTTGTACTGAACCTTATAAAGTTGTAGCTTAAATCTGAAAAATGCCACCTAACAAAATTTATTTTCTGTCTTTAGTGAATACTAGGTCCATACACACAGAATAAGGATAAGTATGAAAAAAGAGTCTCTAGAGATGGGTCTTAAGGTAAAATCTGTAAAGTATGCAAAGAGATAAATAAAAGCATTTGCTTTACAACATTCACAGAGCTTAGAAGACTCCTGGAGCACCTAAAAGTGCATGTGCAATTGAATTAGAGTCATGCTACAACAATTAGCTACCCAATTGTGTTTATGAAAAACACTAAGAACCTTAAATAACAGTGCAGATGTAAGTCAAACATTTAACCTACATACGTGGAATAATCCTTCTCAGAACAATTTTTGAACTGAGTTGTTAAGGAAGGGTTAAAGTTGAAGATGCTAACAATTAAAAACATAGATTTTATTTTTCTTTTTACAATCTTCCAGTTAGGTGCTTCTCAAATGCTGGTGAATGTTTCTGTGTGAAGGCTTTAGGAGAACTACCTTCTGACTACCAAGACTGCATTATTATTTTGAAGAACCTTACATATTCTAAGATGTATTTATTCACATCTAGAATTTTCTATTTTGTGAAGTGGTCCCAAGGCTAGTCAGAACACAGAATATGAGAGCTTCAGAATTTAAGTATTTACTTAAAAGATCAAAAACCCAAACCTGAGAATTATAGATAATGTGGAATGCCTTTTGTAGGTGAAGTTTATCCCAAATAATTTCTGCAGGACAAAAATTCATTAGATAATTGTTTATTTTTCAACAATGTATAAAAAAAATTGAAATATCTAGAAAATAAACAAACACTATAAAATTGAAAAATAAGTCATGTGACTCTTGTTTCATATTTGTTCTCTACCCTACATTCTAAAATCAAAACATGAAGAAATCCATCTTAGGATTATTGATTCAATTTGTCCTATTACAATAATTTGTTGACACTTTAAGAACTAAACTGGCTCAACCACATGAAAAATATATTAGTTCTCTTGCCATTATGAAAGCCAAAACCGATGAATTAGCCTACAGAGTCTAATTCAGCATAGACTTGCCTAAAATTCCACGTTGATTAACAGCTCTATAACACATAAACAATTTTTACCCTCTGGGTGGTGAATTACTACAACTAGAACTGTGATATTTTAGCAAAAGTTAAAAATTAATATTCTTAATAATTGTGATGAAAGTTATAAAATGTAGCTGTAGGCCCAGTGATTCTCAACTGAAATAATTTTGACCTCCTCCCCCAGGAGATATTGGAAATATCTGGAGACAATTTAGTTATTTGAACTGGTGCCATATATAAGCCAGGAATTTTGCTAAAATACCCTGTGATAGAAAGACAGCCCCCCCACCATACAGAATTATCTTGTTCATAATTCAGTAGTGCCAAAGTTGAAAAACTCTACTGTATGCCTCTTGTTAAAAATATCTTACATTGGATTTTACATATATAAATATCAGTTCATAGATGTGATCCTCATGGTTTTAACTTTTAGATAACATTTTAAGAAAACACAGAATAATGAGTTTTAGTAAAGTAGTTCCTTAAAGAATACTCATTGAACCACTGAAGATCAAAATGGCAGCATGAAACCAAATGGTAGTTTAGGCCAATAGAAATGATTGATATTTATGGCTGAAGTTTTCTAGATGAATGTCCAAGCATAAAACTAACTGGAGGGATATTGAAAAGATTAATTTGACATGCTTTATAAAGTGGTTTTTGTTTTAACTCATCTTGGGTATGCAGGAGAAACCACCTCAAATGTGAAGTAGCCCAGATAAAGATCTTAGCATTAAGAAAGCATCATGGTTCCCTAGAAGCAAAGGTTCTCCCTTGAGTGAATGTAAGCACCTGGCTTCCGCTCCTATCATTACAGTGAGAAAATTAAGAATCCACTGGGAAAAAATCTAAGAACTTGATAGAATCGCGAAACAAAGAAAGAAAGTAAAGGAAAGAAAGAAGGAAATAAAGGAGAGTAAGTGAGAAGAAGGCAAAGAGGGAAGGTTGAAGGATAGAAAGAAGGAAGGAAGGAAGAGAAACAGAAAAGAAGAAGAGGCAATGGTAGAATGAGTTATACATCATCATCCTAAGTACATGTATAAAGACATAATTGTTGTGAAAATACTTTATGTAAAACCAGTGGCTTGAAAAATTGTGCTCTTTATATGTAATATGAAGTGAAGTGTACTCTGCAAGCATGTATAACAAATCAGAATAAAAATAAATTAAAAAAAAAAAGAAGACGACGAAAGGAGAGGAGAGTAAAGAAGAAGGAGAGAGAAATAGAATGTAACTTAATGGCTGAAATACTCAATTCCTCTTTTTCAAGGAGATATTTGAGAGATCTGCATTATGGCTTTGTTTGGTTTTGTATTCTGCACGTGCTTCTCTCTCCTCTATGACTTAAATGAACTAACTTTGAAGACAGATGAGTCTTTTATATAAAAGACTAGAGAATAGATTGGAAGAGAATGTTGTAAATAAGTTTTAATTGTGAAAAGACACTGGGTTACCATTTTACAATAATCCAGGAAAAATGGCTCTTTTTGAATTCCAAGCATTTTGAATTCCAACAAAGCTCATTTTACAATTTAAGCTCTATATTTTAAATGTGATTGTAATAGTATTGATAAATCCCATATAATTATTCTATTAACCTCTGCAAACACTTTCACTTTGTCTAGCAATTCAATAACTGCATGAAAACAAACCCCCAGGACCTCATTTACTTGCTATACCTGTCTCCATTACAAGCCAATTAATTTACATTTTCAGCCTTTCAATTACATGGCTCCATTAATGCCCCAAATAATCTATAGAGAATAGCTTCCTGAATTCTAATTATTCAACACTTTTTGTCATTTGATATTCTTTTGTTATAACTAAAAATACATGGTAGTTAGATATGACATGAGCCCAAATATATACTTTAGTATGATATAAAAATTTATATGTCATTTTTATAATCCAAATGAAACAGTTTATTATTATCAAAAGTCAAGTCATTAAGCTAGATGTGGTTGTGCCCACCTGTAATTCCAGTGACTTGAGAGGCTGAGGCAGGAGGATCACAGGTTCAAAGCCAGCTTTGGCAAATTATTGAGATCCTGTCTCAAAATTCACAATAAAAAAGGGGACTGGGGTTGTAACTTAGTGGTAAAGTGCCCCTAGGTTCAATCAATTCCCAGTACAAAAACCAAAAAAAGTATGCAATTAATATTTTGTCTGAAATACTTTGGATCCTCATAAAGCACAATGATAAAATGTACATGTTCTACTATCTGCGTTGACAGCCCTGCCCATGATAAATATTCAACATACACGTTCTATTCTGATATAGAGAGCACTGCTGCCTGCACTAAAATCATACTCCTCCTCTTTCTGGGCACACAGCTGGGCAGGAAAGGATTGCCAGATAATAGAAATGGAGTGAAAGAGGGATGTGCACTTCCTGGCCTGGCCCATGCACACCTCCCCAGCAGGAGCTTCCCTGTTTGTTTTCCTTTTCAGTTGGGTAGAACATCGATAATCCCAGGTTGGCCTCAGTTCTTTAATTTCTGTCTGAAGGACAGCTGGCTGGCTAAGAGCACCTACTTTGATCTAGTACATGAGTGAGAAGTGAACTTGCTGAGTGCAAGTTATGAAGTTTGAGGACTTTTCTGTTTTCATGTCAGAAGAGCCAGTGTTACCCTAGCAACTTTGGAGGTGAAAACTACCAAGGACATCTCTCTGACATCTAAAGAAATTTTGTAAATAAGCTGTTTGAGAATTGTGTGTGGATGTAGTGTGGTGTGTGTGTGTGTGTGTGTGTGTGTGTGTGTGTGATGTGTGATGGTGTAGAGTTACACATGTACATTTAAATACACTTATCAAAATACACATGTGTTCGGAAAACTTTCTTCAACAAACATTCCTTTTATAGCACTTATTATTGTTCTTAGAAATTTAACAAACCTAAAAACAAATTTAATTCAAGGACAGAAGCAAAAAGCTTTTTCATTTTGTTCTCCTTTCCACTGACTTCTCAAGTACTCTTGTTCACATAAATCTTGGACTGACAGAAAGCAAAGATTCCTGTTTAATAATCACACTGTTTTGTTCTCTCTGCTCTAATTTTCTTTCATTCCTAACAACTCAACGTCTAGCAATTCCACTTGGTTTCACTTTTTACTCCAACTTTCTCTTTGCTGTCCTTGACTTTTCTGACATTGGTATTCAGGAATCATAAAACTTTTACCTCAGAAGCACTAAGCATTTGACTTATTCTAAATATTGCATACACCGGGACTATACTCATTTTGAATGTTCTCTTTTGATTAAATCAATAGGTGATATTTCAGAGACCACTCACCTGAAATTCACTTTTGTAGACAGCCTTTTTCCCTTCCATTTCGAGCAGTTGAACTGAACAAAATGACTGCATCTTTCTTTTATTGTCTGAGAACTGTTAACCCAAGTAGGATGTATAAAAATATAGGTAAGAATTTCAAAATTATATGCATCTGGTGACATTTCTCTTCATGACGCAGGCACTGCTGCATGTTCCCTTCCAGTACGATAGCTTTTACAAGGCACACCATGTCATTGGGCTTTTATTTCACTGAGAGCTTTGCTGTGTTCACAAAAGGCTGACAGCTCCCCTCCAACTGCTGAGATGGTGACAGTGTGGCTAAGTCAGGCCTCACAATGGGTCGTCTTTGCAGTGTTAACATGAAAAGTCAGAGAGCCAAAGAAGATCTGAATAGAGTCCCAGATAAAAGTGAAATAAAGACCTAAGGACCTGTCACATAACACTTATTTTTCTGAGTAAAAGTAACTGAGATATAATAAAGAATAATGGTTTTGAAGTGAGAAAGACCTAGATTCATATATTTTAACTTCTTTCAATTTCAGGGCCTTCGCCTTTAAAAAAGAGAACAAAAATGTCTGCCTTAATAGTCAGTAAAAAGATAAAGTAAAAAATATGTGTAAATAGTGTCATCATGCGCTAAACACTATTCTAGGCACATGAACAAAAATTCCTGCCATGCAAGGCATACTTTCTAGTGGGAGAGAGTGAGAAGAAATAAAGAAGAAAAATAAATGATATGTGGAATGCATGAAATAATGAAAGTGGGAAGGAGAAAAAGAATGCAGGGAGGAGGGATTGAAAGGATTGCCTTTGGAGTAACAGATAGGATGGCCTGAAGAGTCAAGACCACCTCCTGGAAAGGTAACAGTCCAGCAATGTGAGTGAGCCATGTAGACTCTTGAGGACCAGCCTCCTCAGGAGAAAGGTAAGAAAGAAAAGGCAGAGATGCAAGACACTCAAGCAGAAGCAGGCTGGCCTATTACTGGGACAACAAGCCTGCCCTGTCTCAAGCAGGGTGAGCAAAGGTTAAAGTCCTGGGAAATGAGTGTCAGAAGCAGGTGTGGCAGTGCAGGTCCTTGTCAGGACTTTGACATGAACCCTGATGAGGGTGACACACCTGAAGTGTACTGAGCAGAGAAGTGGCAAGATCTGATTTACCTTTTAATGGGTTCACTTTGGTTGCTATTTGAGAATAGATGGAGGAGAAACAAGTGGTGAAGCAAAGACATTGGTTTAAGAGCTTCTATTAATCCAGGTGTCTTGGCCCCAAATGGTGCAGTAGAGGTGATAAGAAGTGGCTTGATGCATATAATTTGGAGACTGTGAGCAAGGCCATCTGAGCGACTAGACTGGAAATGTTAGGGGGTCAAGGGTGAGGCCAAGGTTTTATATGAGCGATGGGAGGAACATGAGCTCTTTTCTCTATGTTTTCTAGCATATTTGGGGGCTTATTGGTTGACAACATATGATCGAATTACCTCCTGGAAACTAGGTTTTCAAGGAGTTATGAACTACACTGTGTGGGAACTGGAGGGAAGAAGACCTCAATTGTATGTTATAGCCAGTATTTAAGAAGTATTCATAGATACCTTTTTTAAAGTCTTACAGAAGTCAAATGATGCGATGTGAGTAAAAGGAATTTATTTTTTGCCAGCCCAAAAATTTATTTGACAATAATTCTATCTCTTTGCTGCTAGGTTCCACTTTTGTATGTTAAATTGCTAAATTTTTAGATCATTTACTGGCATATTTGTTCTTCAATACCATTCTTATGTGCTTTGTTAGTCACATTTGGTTAGAATAGGCTCCTATAGAATATTACTAAAGTATTCTAATGCAACAAAAGTTGACTATTAGCTCATGAAAAGATCCGTGAGAGGCCATTCCCTTACCAAGCAGTGTCTCCAAAATTCAGGCTATAATGTCTTCAAAATAATGTCCAGAGTCACTAAGAAGGAGGAGGAGATGGCTGCAAGGAATGTTTACATCCCTTAACAAAAGGGCAAACACAGAGCAACCGAAAAACACCATTTTCTCTGCCTGAATACTGAAATTCTCATGGCCAGAATTTTTACCATACTATCCTCTAAACTGCCCCACTCCTACCCAAGATAAGAGTACTTGGCCTCATAGAGTTTATACAGACTCCTCTGATCTTAGAGCAGTGTGAATTGTATGAAGTCTGATGATACAGAATGAAGGGGTTGAAGGAAGTCATTCACAGGGGATGGCAAGAACCCTGGGTCAATGGCAAGGTCAGAGGAATATTCAAGACAAGGAAATGAGCTGGGGCCTTGCTCCTCCCAGGGAACCCCTTCCAGTGGACACAGGAAACAATTATGGCTTTTAAATTTTCGACCTGAGTATTTTCTCTATTATTTTTTTGCTCCCCGTGTCATTTATTTTCATTCTAGTATTTATTATTTCCTTCCTTATGATTGCTTTAGGTTTAGTATGGTCTTTTTTCTTTCTTTCTTTAATCTTCATAAGACTGTGTCATTAATGATTAGGATTCTTTCCTTTTAAAATAGGTGGTTGCTGCCATAAATCTCCCTATAAGTTCCACTTCAGGTGCAATTCCATACGTTTTTGGTGTGTTTTCCATGCATTTTCTTTTATCTTTAAGTATTTTCTAATTTTCCTTGTGTTTTCTTCCTGCTCAATAGTTACTTAGGAGACTGATTTCTATCTACCACATTTGAATTTTTTTAAAAAAAAATTCTTTCATGATTGATTTTTAATTGTACTCTATTCTGATAAGACAAAGTACTTTGAATGATTTCTGTTCTAAGTTCATTGAGACTTCCTTTGTGACTTCCTTTGTGACCTGATATGTGATCAATATTGCATGGTCCATGTGTACTTGAGAAGAGTGTGGATTCTGCTCCTATTGGGTAAGGTGTTCTATAGATATATTGTATTTATTTTGCTTATAGTGTTGTTCAAGTCCTATGTTGCCTTATTGATCTTCTAATTGCACATATTTTTGATAGCAGAGTAGTGAAGTTTCCAACTGTTATTGTTGAATTATCTCTTTCTCTCTTCACTTCTCTCACTTACTGTTTTATATATTCTGGAATTCCTTTGTTAAGCACTTATAAGTTTATAATTATGTTTTTTTAGATAAATTAACCCATTTATATTTATAAAACATCCTTCCTTGTTTTTTGTCTTAAATTCTGTTTTGTGATGTTAGTATAAAAGTTCAAGCTCTCTTTTGATCTCTTTATGAATGACACGATGACACTGGAAATGCGATAGAATTCAGAACCACGCAGTACCCAGGGCTGAACATCTCTATCTGACATACTAAAATTTTGGTCGTGTTTTCTTCCTTACAAACCAAAAAATGCCAACACAAATAAATAGCAATGAGGTTGTAACTGAAGAAGTGAATATTTTGAAGTTATATAAGCTCAGTAAGCATGGTCTTTTACTTGTTTGTGAATATACTCCATAATTTTGTTCTAGAGTATTGCATTTTCCTTTTGTACACATGTAAGCAAACAAGTAAAAGAAAACTCCAGTAGGCATTAATGGAGTTTATGTAAATTAGTAATCAAATCTCAGTGAAATATAGAAAGTCAATACTCAGGGGAGTAATCTGATATCTAGGAAAGCTGTACTGAAGCTATTATGTGTGAATCTGTGAGAGACAATATCAGATGGAGAATCTCACTTCATAGTTCTTCTATCATTCCAGAGGATCACATCTCATATTGTGCACAGATGAGTCTTCTAATAGCACTCTGCAATCCCTGAGTCCAGTAGGTGCACAGCAATGCATAAATAATTGAACTCCACTCAGTTCTTGCTACTTGTAAATGCATTTGCAGCTGTTTGCATTTTAGAAATGAACAAATATGCCTCCTGGTGGCAAATTGCAGGTGCATTTCAATTGTAGCTTCTGCTTCACAGACCTCACAATGACAATGTCAATTTCAAAAATTACTCCTGAAGCATCAACTCTTTAATGACTTTCCCATAATTCTGTGAAAAGAAAGTCAAACTCAGGGAAGATACTAAACTATACCTGAGGTAAATCCAATGCTATGACCATGAAACTGTTATATTTGCAAGCCAACCACAGAAACATTATAAAACATCTACCAATAAATAATCTGGAAATTTGATGGGATTCTTAAGAGAGTTGTATAGTATCTAGTGGTCACAAATCTGGGGGTAGAATACCTTTGGTTAAATTTAACTTTTTTTTTTTCCTTTTAAGAGATGAAAATTTCATAATAAAATAGATTCTTCTGAATTTTCACAATAATTTGATAGAATAACACAATATTGGTATAATTGAGAAGTTACAGAGTGAAGAAAGCAGTCTCGTTCAGTGGTAAAACTGGGATATAAAGACAAGCCCTTTTAATGACTTCATAATTTGTTTTCAAATCACAATTTTTTATACCTACTGCCTATTTCTGTGTTTATTTCTTGTATTAGGTAGGGTCCATGACACTCAAAATCATACTATAAACACAAAGTGAATATCACATGAAAGGACATCTCTGCATATGGTCACACAAATGGTTGAAGGATTTTGAAATTTATTCCTTTAGCAAAAAGTTAGATATGTCTATTGTAAGATAATAGTATTCCCCCAAATAAAACTTCAGTGATTGTCAGAAAGTACTTTGAAAGTATTTTCAATGCCTCTACTTTAGATAATATTTAGAACAAGTTAATTGGTCCTGCACCTCTAATCCAACTCCTGCCATAGCTCTGGAAAAATCTAAATATGATGACAAATACCTTTCAACTAATATGGTTAATTCTCCTTATTAGTCTTTAAATGAATATGTGCTGTCAGCTGGATTCAGTAGCTGTTTGCTGCTTGTGAAAGCCAGAGATTAATAATAGAGTGCTTGAAAGAATAGATTTATTCTCTTGGCCTCAGTAGCCAAATAAAAATGTTAAAGGCTGATTGTTGAATTCATTGCTAACAATTAATTCTCTGGATAATGCATGTGTTGTGGACACCTTGTGAGTGCAAATGGTCAACATTCATATTAGTCTGAACCCTCAGCTGTGGAAGCGATGTTACAGCTTCACTCAAATTTCCACAAGGTGTGCAGCTGGTGGAGCAGAAGACAGGTAGATAATGGAGATGAGCGGAATGTTTTAACTGTAGCCACCCCAGCTGTGATTTATAGAGAAAGTAAACAGTTTTGAATGGACTCTATTTGATTCCCTACTGGTCAAAAATTATTTCCTATCAGTCTTGTACACTCTACCTAACAGTTGGAATAGGCAATGACAAATGATCTTTATGAGAAAGCAATGAAAAGCACAGGATTTAATATGAAAAGCAACATGACAAAAAAAAATCAAACAAGAAAATTTATTAAAGCTGGTTTGCAGGAACATGTGTTAAATTATTTAGAAGATATGTAACTCTCTGAAATACATAATTATGGTACCGTGAATGAAGGAGGCCCCAGACACTGACCTAACCAACACCATTCATCCCTCTCTAACTCCATTTGCCTTACTTCCCCCCCCCCCCCACCGACGCCCCCAGCCACTCTCTTTGGCAGTTACCTTGGATTCCAGGAACAACAGGTCTGGTTACAAGCATCTTTATACACAGGGACTGAAACTCCTCTCAAATATTGGAGAGCCTTACAGAATGGATCAGCCCTTGATGAGACTAAACCCTAAGCAGGAGCAATTGCTCCATAATGGAACAGAGGCTAACCCACAAGCCGGATAATGGGATTATCTCATTATGAGAACCAATTCACCCCAAGTAATGATGACCTTCTGAGCACCTCACAGAATCAGTCCTGAGAGAACAGTGAACCAGACCAAGTCCTGACCAAAATGACCTATTCTGGAAGCAATACAAAATCGCAACTCTCGCACCTTGCCTTTATTCCCTTTGTCCCCCTCCGTTTTTAAAAATTTTAATCAAACCTCAAAATTTCTGTCAAACCCTATAAGACAGATATTTGATCACTGAACCTCTATATCTGTCCTTCCCAACATGGTCATGCTGATCAAAGCTCCTTTCTGCCCTTCACCACTGCTTATCTCTTTGACTAGCATATTGGGACAGGTGGCTAAGCATGGTTAATGGGGACCCCTAGGGCACCAGCCTTCCCCCAAGGGCTCCAAGAAATGCCTATGTTGGTAGGAGTATCTTCATAGTTCTCCTACACAAACGTCTGTACTCTTTGTTAGCAATGTAATTATGAGATGTTGCTATGCTAGAGAGTAAGAATAGATCAGAAAATGTATAACTGTGCATAATCTCTGTCAGACTTTTAAGTATTTAGAGAAAAGTAAAAAGATAAAATACTCTCCAGAACAGGATTTGGCAAACAATAGCTCACATATCAAATCTGTCTCTACTGCCTGCTTTTATAAATTGGAATATAGCCCTACTTATTCATTTTATATTTTGTCCATGGTTGCTTTTACATTGCAAAGGTAATATTAAGGAGTTGCAACAGAGACTGAAAGTTCTGAAAAGTCTAATATATTTACTATCAGACCCTCTTCAGAAAAAGTTTTTTGGCCCTAGTCTAGAGTATGTAGATATTGTGATAAACTCACCTGCCTTCAATATATCCACTGCCATAATCAATATCCAAATAATTTCAGAGCATAAATCACACTGAAACAACTTCAGAGATCTTCATGAAATCTTTATGTGATAAAATCATGCCATTATGAGGTATGATAGAAGAAGAAACAGAAATAGTAGAAAGGGTACTTTGAGAAAGAAAAAAGAAATAAAATTTTAATTTGGAAGTTCCACACACTTTTCAGGCCTGTCACTTCCAAAGTTAGTTTCTCTACAGTCCTGTCTTTTCCCAATGTAGAGGGAAACTGTAAGCATGAAATCTAGCTATAAATTCACTCATTTATGATAATTACCTTGCACATGATTTACTAGCCCACCAATGAATAAAGAGAGGCACAACATTTTTAAAAACCTATAATTTAGGGAATTTTCCAGCATTAACTATTCATGAGATAATGGTGACTCTATCAGCCTAAGTATCCTGAGAATCAGTCCAGACCACCATAACTGGTCTTGTGATCACCTGGCTGATATCATCCCTATGTCATAGAGTAGGTCCGTCATAGAGTAGGTCCGTCTGCAAAGCCAAAGCCAAAGCCAAAGTGCCTGTTCTCTCTCACAGGTTCTTGGGATCACACCCAAAAAATTTCAGGCATAGTAGCACACATAGGTTTATTAGAAGGGATAGGAAAATGAGCAATATCAAGAGAGAGTGGGCTGTCTCAGGGAAGAGAGGGACAGCATGCCCACTCCTGTGTTTATTGGAGGTTCCAGGGACTTTTACAGAGAGTTCTGCCCAGATTTGCCTCTTGACTTTTGACTGAGAGTAGGATTGCTTCAAACTTACAAGTCCCCAAGGGTATGATCTTATCTCAGAGAAGGGAGATTTTACTTTTATAATTATGTGCTAACTATTCAAGGCAACTCTGGGTCACCTTGGTCCATGCTGACCAATTCTAATTGGCCCTGTTCCATTACAGATTTATGGTTAAGAAATGTTGCTTCTTATTATCATATCTCTCTGAATTCTGAAATTTGGTATATGTAAAGGTCACAAAATTCTCCCTTTCAGAGTGACTTGCATCCTTCTTATAGGTAGGGAGAAGCCTTTTGGGCTTGCATTTCTCCTGCAGATAACACATAGTTTGCTGAGGAATGTAGTGTATCCAATTGACTTAAGTGAGGTAGGGCAGCAGGTAAGCTGCTTTTTGCCAAAGAAAGCATGTAATGGTCAGCACAGTAGGCCCAGAATTTATAGAATAATCCATTAAACCTCAAGTTCCCACTGCTCATGTCTGTTACCTCTCTCCTATATCACCAAATGCTTTCCTATGCCCACTCTTCACCATGTTTCCTTTAAAAGAAGAACTAGAACCACAAAAACATGTTTTTGTCTTCAGATACCCCACATTCTCCCTTCAGTGTGCATCTTCTTTTCTAAATAAATCTCTATTCAGGCTTCTGACTGGATTATGCTCATTTTCTTTTAAATCAAGTAAACTAAGGACACTGCTGGTCCCAAGTTGATCCCCTCCCCCAACCCCTGCCCCAGAAACTCCTCAGACCCTCTTTCAGAGACATCTTGTCTCCCATGACAATTACAGGGGTGAAAAAAATTTCTCCTTTCCCTCTGAACACTTGAGTTTGATTAATAAATTGACAATAGGTTGATAAGATAAAAAGGCATGCAGATACAAAACATGCATAAGCTTAGGAGGAAGGAGGATAGGATTCACAGGAGAATAATCACCAACAATCCAAGAAGACCCATAAATTTATATACCTTTCTCTATAGGGGGAGAGGAAAATGAGGGGTATTAAACTGTTTAGAGAGGAAGAAATAAATTTAGGGGAAATCAGTAAGTCCAAAACACAGACAATAATTTATGACAAAGTTCCTCAGGATTCTGGGAAAGGTGATGATTAGAACTGTATTTACAACAAAGGTTGTCTACTATGATGCAGATATAGTTTCACAGTGATCTCGAACAAGTTTGTGTGGGTGGCCTCTCCTCACCTCTGATGATTAAAATTTCTTGATGAGATTAGTAGGGAGGGATTTAAGACCATTGCAACTCTTTTCCAAGATAATTCCTCAGTCCATTAAGGGAAGTTCCAAGAAGGCATCTCCCTTAGCTTTGCCTTGAAAGAGACAAAGAATCAAAGATGGTTGGGAGACAGGGGTCAAAGGGAGGGTTCTGAGATTGTTTCTTCAGCTCAGCATGTCAGAGTGCCACATTTTGGAATGTGGTTTTCTGAACTCCAACACTATCCCTAGCATTATTAATTGCCTACTTTTGTTCTTGTTACTGAAAGTTTGGTCCTTGTCCCCAATGCCAATCCAGTAATGAGGACACAATTTTGAGAAAAAAGAAAACGAAGTTTTATTGCTTTACTAGCAAAGGAGAAACACAGGGGACTCCTAGTCCCAGAGTCTGTGATTCTGCCCATCAGCAGGAACTGAGGGCTTTTAAAGAGGTAATTCAAAGACTACATTCTCTGTTGTAGTTGTAATTCACTTGTTAATTTGGGAGATAGTAATTTCTGAGAGCTTCTGGTGCCATCCCCAAAGTCTGAATTACTTCCTTCCTATGATAGGTATGTATGCAAGGACAGAAAATCTACCTAAAATGGGGGGAAAAGGTAATCTTGTTTCCCCTGAGATTAGGAAGGGGGAGAGATTAGGGAGGAGCAGAGAGAGAGGAAGAGAAAGAAACATGTCCATTTAAAAAATAAGTTACAGTGGCAGAGCAGCAAGAGCTATATTCAAAGCATAAAGTGGTCCACTGTTAAATTCTGGCATGGTTGGAAGTATCCATTATAATTAGAAGAGACATATTTCCTTGTGTCCTGGAGCAGTTATCTCATGTGAACTGGGTTGCCCCTCTAAGCAATAAGAGTCACCCAGGAGAACAAGAATGTTGGTAATGACCAAGACAATAATGCATACCACTTGGCTTCCTGACCCAATTCTTTCTCTATTTAAACATAAAGCTCATTTCAGTACCTCTGAAGACAAGCCTGAGACATTTAATTTCACTTATTTTCCCAATTAGGTCACTGGTTTTTATCATTACTTTATTTATGTATTTATTTAGTTGCACGTGGCCATGTAAGAGCCTTTTAATAAGGAAGTGACTAAGATGGTGGCTGGCTAAGAGCCAAGGGGAGGTGTTTACTTGTTTACACCTGAGGCAGCAGCCTGGGGCACGAAATGAGCTTGGTTTTATTTCTATTGTCTCTTGCCTTCTTTGGGGACATTGTTTTTTAAAATAACCTGGTTGACTATACTGATAATAACTTTTAGGTCGAGCCCCTCTTTTAAAATTAAGAGAGAAGCACCTCTCATGGCTGCTGCAATTACACTACCTGTAATAAATGCATTCATTTATGTCCCTGCAAAGCTTTATATAAACAGAAAGGTTCTTTTTAGATTTCCAAGGTCTGATAGCGTCTTGACAATATTTGTTGGCATTTTCATATGCCAGCTGAACAACTAATGGCATGGCTTGATCAACATCTCCAAAAACTCTACTTGCTGTCTGTAAAAGACGATCAACAAATTCTGCATATGGCTCATTGGGTCCCTGAATTACTTTAGACAAGCTACCCTGCAAGTCACCAGTTCCTTGCAATGTTTTCCAAGCCTTAACAGCTGTGGCGTATATTTGAGCGTAAACTCCAGGATCGTACTGAATCTGAACCTGTAAATCAGCATATTGCCATATTGCCCTTCTCCAGTTAACATGTCTACATTATGATATGGAAATCCTGCAGCCGCATTTCTTCGAGCTGTTTCAACACGGAACTCTTGGAATTGAGACCTCCAAACCAAGTATTGTCCCCCGCTCAATACTGCCTTACATAAGCCTTTCCAATCTGTAGGAGTTAAATTGAGAGTATTAAGAGATTCTAACATGCTTATGGTGAAAGGATCTTGGGGCCCATATGTCACTGTTGCTTCTTTAAAATTTCTTATGGTTTTAAAATCTAAATATTGATGGTATCTTTGTTGATTTTGATCTTCAAACACTGGCAGATTCCATAATTCCTGTGAACTTTGACACTCAAGTGCACGCAAGTGCCTAGAAAGACCCCTAATAGTCTCTGCAATTGATTCATACCATGGGGGAGCAGAGGGCACAGTGGTTTCTCCACTTGACCATCCTCTATCCTGGTCCTTTTTAGTTCCCTTTTGCTCATTTTATCGGAGACTGTACTTTCAAGATCACTTTCACTTAATTCCTCCTCACTAATACTACCCTCACTGGTCCTAACTGACTCAGTAGCACTTTCCTGAACCCTAGGTCTAGTTGAGAGCAGGCATTCTCTAACCATGTATAACAAATCTTCAATAGCCTTGACAATTCGGATCCTTGAAATTTTCAAACTCATTTTCCCTCGCCCTTAACCGCTCTGGCTAGAGACTCCTGAAAAGTTCCTCAGTACTTATCTGCCTTGCCGATTCCCCATACAGGCCACCACTTGTTGCCGCCTTAGGCAACGATACCGCGGGAAAGAAATCGGAGGCAGACTGGGAATGAGTGGTTTCTTTATTATTGCTTCTTCTCTCCTTTCTCTATCTCCTCTCTCTGACGCCCCCAGCCTGGTTAAATACTCTTCACCCATCAAGCATACACGTGTCACAAGCTCAACTTACAGGTGCGGCACGCAGTGCCCACGGGCACAGAAAGATTCTTAGTCAATTACATTAAGGTCAGTGTAAACAAGTAAACGCCTCCTCTTGGCTCTTAGCCAGGTGCCATCTTAGCTACTTCCTCATTAAAAGGCTCTTACATGGCCAGACTGATTTGTTGGGACCCCAGAATCCAGCCTCTTGTCTAAGACACCAGTAACATGATATTAAACTCACCCATGCCTTCAAGAGAATTCTTATGGTGGTAAAAGGAACAGACTTTGAATATCTGCAGGTCATTTTGACCCACATTTCTTGTTACTGATGACTGGCAGAGGTTTTATTACTGATTTATGAACAGGAGCTCTGTGAAGACTGTGGAAAAGAGGGTGGAACTAAAATCCCTCTGTAGTCTTTTGGATAAATCTGGAGACCCTTGTACAAAGACTTTCTGCCTAGTCTATTTCTAATCTCTAAATGATTTCAGATATAAAGATATTAGCCATTGTTCCTTGAATCAAATGTCATTTTGAAACAGAGATTTTGGATAAAGAGAAAGAAATACTGAATCTTAAAGGAAACATCCACAAACCATTGAGATGCAGAAAGCAGTTATAAATCTTGAGTGAAATATACCCTTGGCCCATCCCCTTGTAAAATGAGGGAAATACACAAGCACAGGAAAAACTGGCACAAAATTATGCAGCTCCACCCTAGATCCACCTCCAGTCTGGCCCTTCATACAGCCCTTCTGCAAATATTGGATGCCCATCCAAAGCCAGGGCTGCTGCTTCTCAATCTCAATACATCCCACATTCTCCCTTGAACGTGTATCTACATTTCTGAATAAACCTCTGCCTATACCTTTGCCTGGCTTCTGTTGAAAAAATATATATATATTTTTCTTCAAGTATGCCAAAAACCCTGCTGGTCCTGATTTGAGTTCCCCTTCTCCTCTGTTAACTCCTTGGACCATTCTCTGTGAAGACCTCTTTTCTCCCATGACAATTTTGATTCCCAACAGTTTTTTCTCTTATTCACCTCTACAGGTTTGTTGCCTAAAACAATTACTTGCAAGAGTTAATGGATGAGTTTCTAAAGGCAATCCTAGAAATTTGTGAGGAACAAGGAAATAATAATCTCAAGTAGTAATTGTTTTTAATCTTATTTTCAGGTTAAGTGATCTTATCTGTTGTACTTGGAGAATAAGCTTCCAAAAGTGATTATATCCTTCAGGCCAACATGTTTTTAACTATAAAGCCTATAGTCCCTTGTCTTTCTTCTCACACTAGATGCCTCCTTGCCTAGAACAAGGAGTTTTCCCTGATCATCTCCTTCAAATGGACAAGATAGGTCAGCATGGAACTGGGGCTTGATAGGAGAATAGTATCTCTCGATATAAAGCATGAATTGATTTTGGAATATAAGTAAAATAATTAAATAAAGTAAAATCATCCATTCATCTTTATGACTGTACACAGAATCAGATCAGAGATAATGCATCCTCTGTTGGACTATCTGTTCTACCCAGACATGTTTATTTATTCATAAACATGCTGGAGTTCTCTCAGCAAACCCTCCTTCAATCTTATTCCCAAGCAACTGCTTCCTCATATATATCTTCTCCTTTCTCAAGCTCTGCATCTCTCTCTTCTTTGTTCTCCTCAGTTCTCAAGCCATCCCTTCCTCCTATTTATTAAAAAAAAAAACCCCACAGATCCTATTATAATAACAGGGACTTAGAAGCAACTTTTGCTAAAAGCACTGACTTTGCCTGAAAATGCCTGATGGGTAACTAAAAACAGGATAAAAGCTAGATTTTGTATCTGTCTCCTTTTACTACCTTACACTTTGGGTCAGACTCTCTCATTTCCGTATTTGGAAATGTTAATCATCTAAGAAGTGGCAATGCAAGGTGGATTCACTCTAAATTTACCTAACCTCTTTCATTCCCTTTCAAGGATGAAATTAGGTATTTTTGATATTTCCAGGGCCATCATATACACAGGTTATCAACTTCTATCTTTACAGCATCCTGTTCCAGACCCCTGAAGTGGCACCTAGACATCTACAGTCATTGCCTTAAACCGGACAGGAATAATGAATCTTACAGGCAGATCATCATCTGATGAGACTGCCCCACTAAGCAGGACTAATCATCACAAGATGGCAATTGGGTTGCCCCTTCAACTGACAAATTGCCCAGGCTGGCCTCAAATTTGCAATTTTCCTGACTCAGCCTCCTGAGTAGCTAGGATTACAGGCAGACACTATTGTAGCAAGCAAGTATAATATTTTAGCAGAGAATAAAGCAATTTTTATAAGCTCAGTTTTGAGATTGCTTCTAGATGATAGGTATGCACAAATTTTCTAAATATAAACTTTGTGTAATGATTTCCTTTGGCTGCCATAACAAATTGCCACAAATCAAATGTCTCAGAACAACAGAAATGTACTCTTTCAAAGTTCTGGAAGCCAAAATCCAAAACCAAGTCACTTGCATTGCTAATGCTTCGAAAATCTAGGGCAGGATTTTTCTTGTCTTTACTACCTTTTTATGGATGCTAGCAATGGTTGACATTCCTTGATAATAAATGTGTCATTCCAATCTCTACCTTCTTTGTCACATGACCTCCTCCTTGTATGTACTTTGTTTATAACATTTTGTTTATATTTATTATCTATGGATATATCTTTTCCTTCGCATGGCTTTCTCCTCTATGTGTGTGTATATTCAAATTTCCTGTGCTTAATAAGTCACCAGTCACTAAATTAGGGAATACCATAATCCATGATGATCTCAATTCACTTCCATTACATCTGCAAAAATCCAGTTTCCAAATACGACTACCTGTAGAAGTGCCAGTTATTATGACCCCAGCATATCTTTTTAGGGGACACAATTCAAACCATAACATTATAGAACATTACTTTTTCTAAATAGTTCTAATATCACCAAGGGTTCAAGTACCCAGCATGCATAGAAGCTAATGCTAGGACAATGCTATTCTTTTTCTTTTTTTGCAAAAAGACAGTGCTTTATTGTGTGTTCAACTTGTATGGAGGTTAAGGGCTGTCTATAAGTTCAGATCTGTTCCCAAATCCATTGGTAGAAAGTGAATTTATAGGAAAGAAGGGAGGACTTGTTGCCTTTTGATTGGATGGCAAGAAGAAGGAAGTTTAGGATTCTGTTTTTCAGGGATGGATGATCATCATGCTTCTTCACAGTCACATGTTTCTTTCTTTCTTTCTTTCTTTTTTTTTTTTTTCTTTCTTCCTTTTTTTTTCTTTTGGTACCAGGGATTGAATTCAGGGTCACTCGACCACTGGGCCACATCCCCAGCCTTTTTTTTTTTTTTTTTTTTTTTTTTTTTGTATTTTATTAGAGACAGGGTCTCACTGAGTTGCGAAGTGCCTCGCCATTGCTGAGGCTGGCTTTGAACTCGCGATCCTCCTGCCTCGGCCTCCCAAGTGCTGGGATTACAGGCATGCGCCACCGCGCCCGGCCCGCACGTCTATTCTTGAAGAGCCATTTTCAAACTGTCCTTAAGTGAACTCTGAAGGCTTTTCCTAGAAAACAACTTACACTTTGTTATCTAACCTTCTCCAAATATAAGTTTCTTAGAAACTTCAAATTTGTTTTCTAGTTCTTGTGTCTTGGTAGATAGTAACTAAGTCCTGAGTGTAATTTTTGTAAATAAATCATTTTTTATCTTATTCTCTCTTAATATTTACTTAAAAGATCATGTTAAATAAACCAGGTATAGCAAGACAAGTACTGCATGGTGTCACTCATACATGAAATCTAAATAATTTAGTCTTATCTTAAGTAGCATGAAATGGTGGTTACCTGAGGCTGGGGAGCAAAGTAGGGAGGGAGTTGGGAAGCTATTATTCAACAATTACAAAGTTTCAATTACATTAGAGGAGTAAGTTTAGAAGATCTCTTGTATGACATGGTGACTATAGTTAATAACAATATATTTTATTTATTTATTTATTTATTTATTTATTTATTTATTTATTTATTTTAGTACCTGGGATTGAACTCAGGGGCACTCAACCACTGGGCCACATCCTCAGCCCTTTTTCATATTTTATTAGAGACAGGGTCTCACTGAGTTGCTAAGTGCCTTGCCATTGCTGAGGCTGGCTTTGAACTCGTGATCCTCTTGCTTCAGCCTCCCAAGTGCTGGGATTACAGACGTGTGCCACCGTGCCCGGCTATTTTGTTTTTTAAAACTGCTAAGAAATTAATAAGTTTTCTGAGCACAAAAATTACCATGTGGAGTGATATATGTATTGGTTGGATTGGTTTGGCCCTATGTAATTTGCATATGTTTAACATTGCATGCTTGCACATGATAAGCATATACATATATATGTATATATACAGACAAAAACTATATATTTATATATATACACATATAGAATTTTATCTGTCAATTTAAAAACATTGAAATAAATGTTCTAATCAAAGTAGATTTTATCCTTGCATTAATATCTACTAGTTTCAGACTCTTCTTAGAGCTATTTTCAAAGAACTTGTCTATGTCATCTGATTTTATTTGACTACCATTCATTCATGATTTCTCTCATTTTTTACATGCTTTGTTCTTCTTTTTTTCTCTTTGTTTCCTTTTCCCTACATAAACCTGGAACTATTGTAGGAATATTTTGAAAAGAATGTGTATCATTTTTTTTTTTTTTTTTTTTTTTTTGGTTTATTCTGCGAGAAAAGACACTAAACTCTGTTGGGTTCTCATTGTTTGTAAGTTCTAAAAGACTATGGTTAGCAAAGGCTAATTCTTGGAATGCTGTTTTAGGTCCGCGAACAGGCAATGCTAGGAAAGTACAAATTCATGACTTCCAGGAGCCTCTAGAACCAGCAGCAGCATGTTCTATGCCAATGTTAAAGAAAAATAATATTTGTGACATTTGTTAAAGAGACAAAAAAAGTTATTCAAGGAAGTTATATCAGTCCATTTTTCATTAGTACAATGAAAAAGCTGAGTGTTATGGTTTAAATCTTGAATGTGCTCCAAAGATTCATGTGTCAAAGTGTTGGTCCCCAATGCAGCAATGTTCAGAAGTGAAGCTTTTAGGAAATAATGGGATCATTAATCCACCTCATCATTGAACTAATCTATTTGATGGATAAATAGTTTGAAAGGACTATTGGGAGGTGGGGAAGTAGGACACTGGGAGTGTACCCCAGGGAAATAGCTTGTTTCTGGCTTCTTCCTCTCTCCCTCTGAATTCCCAGCTGCCATGAATTGGCCTGCTTTCCCTCTCTGTGCCCTTTTCCCATGAGGTTATGCCTTGCCGTAGGTCCAAAGCAATGGAGCCAGCTGAGCATGTACTGAAATCTCTCAAACTATGAGCCAAGAAAAACATTTCCTCCTTTAAGTTGTTTGCTTCAGGTATTTTGGTCACAGTGATGAAAAGCTGACTAACACACTTGTGCAGTCTACAGGACATCACATGGCAAGAGACAGGGATGGTGCCATCTTCCATCATCTACCCTAATGACTCTTCAATCCTAATCATTTCTCAAAGTCTTCACCTCTAAAGATCATAAATTTATTTTCCATTCTCTAAATACCACTTACATGACTTTGGGAGATTCAACTTTGTTGCCGCCTACAGCAATGATACCGCGGGAAAGAAATCGGAGGCAGACTGGGAATGAGTGGTTCCTTTATTCTTGCTTCTTCTTCTCTGTTCTCTCCTCTGTATTCGCCATCCCCCTGTGTTTCCCCCACAGTCTCCTTAAATACTCCTTACCTTAACAAGTATACACATGTCACAAGCTCAACTTACAGGTGTGCCACACAGTGTTCACAGGCACAGAAAGATTCTTAGTTAATTACATTAAGGTCGGGTGTAAACAATTAAACGCTTCCTCTTTGGCTCTCAGCCAGCCACCATCTTAGCTACTTCCTCATACAAGGCTCTTACACAACTTTAGTTTGGGGAGTAAAAATATTTAGACAGAAGCATGGTACTGCTAGAGTGGGTTGTTATATTTCAGGGGAGATTTTCAGCTTAAAAGCAGGAGTTCAGTAAAGTGAGAATTTGTAGCTAAGGAGCATGGTTGAGAAGGGTCTATAGATGGAAAATCACCAAAAGCATCAAAGCAAAGCTAGGAGGATTCTTGATAGACATACTCCATAAACTCTTGCTAAAGGAAGGCCAGGTGATAAGATATTGAGGGTGGGAAATGAGGAATTTGATCAGATAGTAAGGGTAGGGGATTTTCGCTAAATTAACCCATCAAGAATCTTACTAAAACTGGACTAAATGAGCCAAGACAGGAGCTCAAAGTAGCACCTTGTCACAAAGCAAGTTCAGAGGAGTCCAACTCAATTCGGTCAAAGGACAGATTCTTTGTTAACAAAGTCTATGAAATATTTTTCTAGAAACTTGAAGAAGGAAGAATTATAGACATGGTGGAACCTGAAGGGCATGGCTTATATAGTTCTGATCTTCTATCTGAAGTGATAATCACAAATAAATTCCAAAATCAGTTTCCCTTCTTAATTAAAAGGGAAGGGGTAACAGCATTCCACAGGGTCTGTTTCAGACACTGCATACATGTATTTATACATATGCTCATCCATGGAGACCCCTCATATATGCATGTGTACACCTTGCCTAACACATGCCATCCTGAATGTAGCAAAGCATATAAAAAGGTAACCTGTAGTTACCAATCTGAATATAAACTAATGAGTTAAAACAGCAAGAATATATAAAAAGCCAGTGTGTTTTCTCTTCTCAATCCTCTGCTCTCCAAGCACTTGTGAAGGCTATCCATTTAATAAATATTAGCCACAAAACTTATGCTTACTTCATTTATTCTTCTTATTGCTTGCTTATTTTATTAATGGCTAGAACCCAGAGGAGTAACTGTATCACTTCCTTGAATAGACCAATAGGCCTTGAGGACCATCTTGAGTACTAGTCTATAAAATCTGTGACTGTCCCAGATGCAGACACTGTGGGAACTGGAGCTGTGGGTCAGAGATGACAGGTTGCATGAAGCTGCATCACAAAATACCCGTCTCTGGGGTTCATTCCTTGGATTCACCCTGGAGACTGACATCTGCTTGGCAATTCTACAAGCAAGAGCCATGGGAAGACGGACTGGAAATCTGCTCAGGCCACCAGATGATACGACCATTTTGTTTTGTAGAATTGTATAATATATTCATGTTGAATCAAAAAGAAGTGAATTAAATTAAACATTATAAATATCCTCTTGTAGGAGTGAAATTGGTCTTGTTATTTTAATTTCTGGCAAACCTATAGGGCAAGTTGCAAATTCCTATCATTTTAAGTAAATACCTAGAAGAATCTTGCTAAAACTGGACTAAATGAGCCAAGACAGGAGCTCAAAGTAGCACCTTGTCACAAAGCAAGTTCAGAGGAGTCCAACTCAAATTTGGTCAAAGGACAGAAAAGATTTTTCTACTTATCAATCATTTGTTAACTATATCAAATATTGTTACAGGGAAAATAGTGCTAATATGGGTGAGATAAGTCAAAGTTATAAAAATGTCTAAAAAAGAGGATATGAATTAATAAAAGACAATAATTTGGTCTTTTGTCTTTTTTGGTCCTGGATATGGAACCCAGGGGCACTTACCACTGAGCCACAACCTCAGCTTCCCCCCCCTTTTTTTTTTGTTGTTGTTGTTGTTGTTGCTTTTTAAAACATTTTTTTTAGAGACAGGGTCTCTCTGAGTTGCTTGGGACCTACCAAAGTTCCTGAGGCTCAGTTCCTGAGGCTGGCTTTGAATTTGCCATCCTCCTGCTTCAGCCTCCTGAACTGCTGGGATTACAGGCATGTGCCACCCTGCCCAGTTTAATTAGGTCATTTTAAAGAAAGATGCACTGCTTCTTAGAGATGATGAGTCTCAACAATATACAACATTCTATTTCACGCTTCAGAGACTATTATGTAACCTATGTATTCACAGCTAACAACAGGAACACTGTTAACCTCTAGAAGGCAATTTGTAATATTTAGGAAATTTCTTCTAAAGCCTATAAAAGTAGATACTTACAGATGTGATACATCTGCTAAAATTCTTGTTAGAACAAGATAAATCATAAATCAATAAATAGGCTGGACATCGCAAATGAATCAGTGTTCTATTTTCCTAAAAAATGAGTCAACATCTTCTAACCCGCCAAAATGCATTCAAAATACTAATTTTTCTTGTGCTTTTTGTGAAAAAAATTAACAGAGGTATGTCAGAAATTTAAACTAATTATTGATTGCCTGTTCTATCCTAGATACATCATAAGAATTTGGAGACTCTAAACAAAAGTTACTGTGTTTGCTCTAAAAGACTTTACAACAGAGTAAAGAGACTTTCACTCAGATAAAGCAAGACAATTAAACATGTCAGCTGTTGCTGTAATGGAATCTAAGACAGGAAGTAATGAGGGCAGAATGGATGGGGCACCCAGTTCTGGAAGGAGGGGAGTCAGAAAGGGCTTTTCAGAGCACCTAGGGGGCATCTGAGAAAAATAAATAGAAGTAGAAAATAGAAATAAATGGATATTCATAAGTGGCATCATTTAACAAGTAAATTTCTATCTACATTCTGAAAAGTATGTCTACTATGCAATGAATGATAGTTATCTAGATTAAGTGGAAAGTTGATTTTGAGGTAAAGTATAATATCCTCTTATTCAATTAAACTCCAATTTTGTTTAAAAATGAAATATCTGCTATATTTAGAAATGAGTGAATTAGAAAAAATTCAAGGAAACCTGCTTAAAGAGAGACAGATCTCTACAATGGAGAGGGAGAGAGGGAAGGAAGGAAGGATGGAGAGAGACAAACGGGGGGAGGGGAGATAGGGGAGAGAACAAGGGATAGGAACTATAGAGTTTTGATTATTTTAAAAATCATCAGCAAATGTGTTTTAGTCAGCTTTTTCCTGCTTTGACTAAAGGACCCAACCAGCAAAAATTGCACAGGAGAAAAGGTTTATTCAGGAGTACATGCGTTCAGAGATGTCCATCTATAGAGCAGGCTCCATTTCTTGGGGCTTGAGGTGAGGCTGAACATCATGCTAGATTATGTGGCAGAGGGAAGCAGTTTCATGTGTGGCAGAGGGAAGCAGCTCACATGGTGATCAGGAAACAGAGAGAGAGTTCTCCACTTGCCAGATACAAATATATGCTCCAAAGCCACGCCTCAATATCTGCCTGCCCCAGCCACACCCCACCACTTCAGTTACCACTCAGTTAATCCCTATCAGGGGATTAATTCACTGATTGGGTTAAGACTCTCACAACACAATCACTTCTCCTCTGAACCAGGCATTTTCTCACACGTGAGCTTTTAGGGGGCACCTCACATCCAAACCATAACAAAATGCAACTAATAATAATGCTGATAAATTTTAAAATTTGCATGCCATAGAAATTCTCTAAAAATAATTAAATAAGCATATCACTAAACTATGTGAGGAAGAAACAGAAACCCTGAATGGATCAATAGATATAAAATAAATTGAGCAGGCAGTAAAAAAAAATCCTCCTTTTTTTTCTGCTCTTTAATGATTGCTGCCAGGTCTAGATGCTTTTATAGGCAAATTTTAGTAAAATTCTCCAAAAAGCTTATCTATGAGCTTCACAATTTTTTCCATAGAATAGATATACAGAGAAACATTTTTATGAGATTTATACAACTAAAATGTCAAAAGTAGCTGAGGATAGAACAAAAGAAGAAAATTGAAGGTATTCCAATCATAAACAGAGTCAAAACTTCAGATACATTAAACTCTATTCATAAATTAACTTCAAGTATTTATAAAAATTAAGACATTAGGCATTAAAAGCAATTATCTGCACAATTATTTAAGAGAGTAGAGAATTCAGGTTCATCTTATAAGAATTCAGTTTCATCTTATAAGAGGCAGAAAAGTCTTCAAATAAATCATAGTCCCAATCATTAACAATTAAAAATAATTAAAAATGTTCAAAATTAGCAATAGAAAAAAAAATATTAAGTTTTTTTTTAGGGGGGCTGGGGATATAGCTCAGTTGGTAGAGTGCTTGCTAGCATGCACAAGGACCCAGGTTCAATCCCCAGCACCAGCAGATATATATATATATACATATCTGTAATGGTTAATTTGAATTGTCAATTTGGTTGGATTAAGAGATTCTAAAGATTAAGAGATTTCTGAGTGTGTCGTTGAGAGTGTGTCTAGGAATGATTGATATGTGGAATAGTGAATTCAAGTGGAGACCCTCCCTAAGTATGGGCAGCACTGTCAATAGATTAGAGGCTTGGATAGAATAAAAGTTGGAAGAACAAGGAAGCAGCCGCAGCAGATGCAAGCTTGATTCTTTTTTTTTTTTTGGCAATTTTTATTCTAATTTGTTATACATGTTTGCAGAGTACATTTCATTTCATATTACATATAAAGAGCACAATTTTTTAAGTTGCTGGTTTTATATAAAGGATTTTTACAACAATTGTGTCTTCATACATGTATTTAGCATAATCATGGATAACTCATTCTGCTATTATACCTATCCCCCTGCCCCCTCCTCCTCCCCCCTCTTTGTTCTATTTAAAGCTCTTTCATTCCTCACATCCCCACTCCCTTGCCTTTATAAGTTAGTATCTTCATATCAAAGAGATCATTCAACCTTTGGATTTTTTGGATTGGCTAACTTCACTTAGCATAATTTTCTCCAACTTCATCCATTTACTTGCAAATGCCATATTTTTATTATTTTTTAGTGCTGAGTAGTGTTCCATTGTGTATATATACCAAAGTTTCCCTATCCATTCATCTGATGATGGGCATCTAGGTTGGTACCACAATCTAGCTATTGTGAATTGTGCTGCTATAAACATTGATGTGGCTGTGTCCCTGTAGTAAGCTGTTTTTAAGTCCTTTGGGAATAGGCCAAGGAGTGGGATAGCTGGGTCAAATGGTGGTTCCATTCCAAGTTTTCCTAGGCATCTCCATACTGCTTTCCAGATTGGCTTCACCAATTTGCAGTTCCACCAACAAAGTAAGAGTGTGCCTTTTCCCCCACATCCTCACCAGCATTTATTGTTGTTTGTTTTTTTGATAGCTGCCATTCTGACTGGAGTAAGATTAAATCGTAGAGTAGTTTTTAATTTGCATTTCTCTAATTGCTAGAGATGTTGAACATTTTTTCATATATTTGTTGATTGTTTGCATATCAACTTCTGAGAAGTGTCTGTTTAGTTCCTTGGCCCATTTATTGATTGGGTTATTATTATTATTATTATTATTATTATTATTATTTGGTGTTAAAGCTTTTGAGAGCTTTATAAATCCTTGAGGTTAGTATTCTATCTGATATGCTTGTGGTAAAGATTTGCTCCCATTCTGTAGGTTCTCTATTCACCTCACTGATTGTTTCTTTTGATGAGAAGAAGCTTTTTAGTTTGAATCCATCCCATTTATGGATTCTTGGTTTTAGTTCTTGCGCTATAGGGGTCTTATTGAGGAAGTTGGGGCCTAAACCAACATGATGGAGATTTGGGCCTACTTTTTCTTCTATTAGGTGCAAGGTCTCTGGTTTAATTCCTAGGTCCTTGATCCACTTTGTGTTAAGTTTTGTGCATGGTGCGAAAAAGAGATTTAATTTCATTTTATTACATGAGGATTTCCAGTTTTCCCAACACCATTTGTTGAAGAGGCTGTGCTTTCTCCAGTGAATGTTTTTGGTCCCTTTGTCTAATATAAGATAACTGTAGGTGTGTGGGTTCGTCTCTGTGTCTTCTATTCTGTGCCATTGTTCAACTGATCTATTTTGGTGCCAATACCATGCTGTTTTTGTTATTATTGCTTTGTAGTACAATTTAAGGTCTGAAATAGTAATGCCACCAGCTTCATTCTTCCTTCTAAGAATTGCTTTGGTTATTCTGGGTCTCTTATTTTTCCAGATGAATTTCATGATTGCTTTTTCTATTTCTATGAGGAATGATATAGGGATTTTGATTGGTATTGCATTGAATCTGTATAGTGCTTTTGGGAGAATGGTCAATTTGACAATATTAGTTCTACCTATCCATGAACAAGGTAGATCTTTCCATCATCTAAGAAGCTTGATTCTTCTTGACCAAACTCTTGATTGCTGCTATGATTAATTGAGGACATCATCCTTCAACCTGTGAAAGCAGACTCTGCCAGTGATTCTCCAGGAAGCTTCCGGAAACCTTAAGTCTCAAACTGGGTTAGCATTGTTGATCCTTCTATTTCTGAAGCTTCAGCATCTTGGACTGTGCAGCTACTGCTTTCTCCAGCTCTCCAGCCTGCAGAAGGCCATTGTGCACTATCCAGTTTCTGGTTGGGTAAACCAATCTAATAAATCCCCTTTTATACTCATACGTCCTATTGGTTCTGCTCCTCTTGAGAACCCTAACAAATACAATTTTTTACCAAAACCCTATAGCAGATAATATACTTACTGATGAATATTTAGAAACTTTCCATACACAATGGTGTTTTAGTCAGTTTTGCCCCACTGGGCCAAATAACTGAGAAAGCAACTTAAAGGAGGAAAAATTTACTTCCACTCATGGTTTCAGTTTATGGTCAGCTGCCTCTGTTGATGTGGGCCTAAGGCAAGGCTGAATATTTTTGTGCAAGGGTACTGGTGAAGCAAAGCTGCCAACCTCATGGCCCTCTGGGAAGCAAAGAAAGAGAAGGAAAAGGGCCAAGGATAAAAAAAAAAAAAAAAAAAAAAAAAAAAAAAAAGTCCCCAATATCACACCCCCAGAACTGCTACCTCCAAAGACCCCACCTCCCACAGTTTATACCAACTTCCAACATTACATTCACATTATTAATCTATCAAGTAGATTAATCAATTGCTGTGATTAGACCCTTATCCTCCAACCATTTTCTAAAAGTCCAATGTCTGACCATTATTTCATTGAGGCATATTTTGTATCCAAACAATAACAAATAGGAATAAGGAAAATAACTCTGATTTTTTCATTTTTTTTTTTCAAAGACACAGACCAAGGTTTAATTAGGAAAGTAGATCCATATTCTGGAGAGAATGTGGGTCATCTCCAGGGGGAGAGACAGCAACCCACTGCTGTGGGAGATATCTGCTCTTAATTCTGTCCTTGTGCCTTTAAATTTTGCTTTCCCTAAGTTTATTTGTGTTTCCTAAATCCTGTCAGATACAACCAGTGCTTAGCAAACGTAGAACTATAGAATTTGCACACTACAACAAGGAAAATCTCAGATTTGCCATATCTAGAGGGAATTCATTCAGAAAAAGTATTGCAGGATTAATGAACTAAAGTCTCAAGAAATGTGCCCAGAGAATATATGTATATGAATATATAATTTAGACTCAAAAAGAAGAAGAAAAACTAAGTTTAAAAAGTCTGTAGGATTAGGAAGTAGAAATATATATAACATCCAAAATACTACAGAGAAACAGAAAATCAGGGAAGACACTCCTACTCAAATCCAATTTTAATTCAATCTTCTAGAGTCCAGAAAATCATCTTTATCATAGAACTCTATTTGGAGCCCTAAACAAATGATAAAATAACTTTAGATTTCCAGGGAGCAAATCAGGAAGAAGCGTATGGTGAGACACTAAAGACTGCAAATGTCAGATCCATCTGAACTATTCAGAAAGAGCTCAGAAAATGGAAGAATTTTTTGAAGTAAAGAGAGGAATTGTATTGTTTGAGGAAATTATCATCTTGGGGTGAGAAACTATTCTGACAAAACTCTAGGTAATCAATGAACCTGAGTGGATTTTTACAGGTATATAATAATCCCCATGACCTTGCTGGAGTCAACTGCAGTACATCAAGACAATCTTGCCTTATTCACATTTTAGGTGAAATTGCTAGATGGCTGTCAGGTACTAGATTCACTGTGCTAGATTTACACTCAAGACACAAAAGTATCAGGTATCATGGGGACATCTATTCAGGGCACAATCCTGAACACGGTGATATGATGAGGCCTATCATTAAGTTTTATTGCAGTCTGGAGTTAGGGGCTGTTACAATGCCCCATGGCTCCGTTTTAGGATTCATAATGGCATTTTGAATGTTAGGAGGGTTGTTTTGCTTTGATTTTTGTTTTTTGATTTTTCTCCCCCTCACTTCAAATATCATTGCCAGCAGAGTTACCAAGTTTATAAGAGAAATAAGCTGGGAGAAAAACTAATTTATTGCAGGTGAGAAGATCAATTTTCATTTTTTTTTTTTTTTTTTTTAGGTCAAAGCTAAGGAGAGGGGCTGGGGTTGTGGTTCAGTGGTAGAGTGCTCACCTAGCAGACATGAGGCACTGGGTTTGATCCTCAGCACCACATAAATATAAAATAAAGATATTGTGTCCATCTAGAACTAAAAAATAAATATTTTTTTTTAATAAAAGAAAGCTAAGGAGCTCAAGTTAGAAAAGATCATGTAAGACCTTCTCTTAATATCCAAGAAAATGCTTTTGTGGGACACCTGTTCTATGCAGCATTTGTCAGAATTACAGGTTCAGGGAAAGCCAACAAACTAATAGTGCTGCTGTCACAAACACCTGTATGTGAAAAAGGCACTAAGCACAGGGAATGGAGTCTCTTGTTGCAATGGGCAGATCATATCTGTAAAATGGGTTTAAACCTGGTGGTCCACATTAATAGGGGCACCAAAGAACTGGAAAATAGTCATCGATAGTGTAAATGGAGTTCGAGGACAGATATTCTTTTGTTTTGTTTTTGTCATATGTGGATTCCATTGACAATATTCAATAAGTTGTGTCAATTATTCAGACTCAAAAAGAAAAAGGCAGAAATAAGACTAATAGAGTTTGTAAACATTTTTACAAAAAAAGACAGGGAATCAAAGACTTCTGAGCTGAACACTCTCTCTGAAAAAATTTCTTTACTTCACAAACCATGACAACAGCAAGCTTGATGTGAAACTCTCTAGCAATGCTAGGATTGCATTCTTCTGCTCAGTGTTATTTTCTATACAATTTGCATGTTTTCTCCACTATAATTTTTATTGCATGTGTATTGGCATTACATGTTTTTGGATGTATTCCTCCGTAGAGTTCAGAGCAAAGAGCATATTTTGCTCTAACTTACAAGGAATCAAATTTCAGTTTAACCTAAGCCAGAACCTTCAAGCAATTAGAGCTCTTCATCATCAGAATAGAATGTGATATTTTGACAGGAAGTACTCAGTTGCAAATGTTTCTAAAATTAAAAAATTCATCTTTCCAATCGTTATTGAGTGGACTTTTTCATTGGATTGGAGAGGGAGAGGGATAGATATTGACAAAATGAACACAAAGTTTTTTTTCCACTCCAATATGTAGTGGTTTCCTTTCCCTATATTTTTTTCTTGCCCCTCTTTTCCTTCAGCATTTTTAAAGCCCTGTTCCTTTTCTACCACTCACACAATTATTTTTGTTCATTTGGGCGAAACCAAATACCATGAACTGGGTAGCATATGACTTATCTCTTTACAGTTCTGGAGACTGGGAAGTCTAAAAATCACAGCACCATCAGTCTTTGTGCCTGGTGACATCTGACTTTCTGGCTAATGGACAGTGCCTTCTTGCTTGGTCCTCACATGATCAGAGGGTTTAGGGGTTTCATTATGGCCTCTTTCCTAAAAGAACTAAGTCCATCCACGAGGGCTTTTTCCCAGGACCCAATCACTTCCTCAAATCCCTGCCTTCTAATGTGATGATCTTAGGTGTTAGGATCACAAAATAAGAATTCTAGGAGGAAACCATCATTCAAATGATACTGTGTTCTTATAGATGAGGTCCTTTATGGTAACCAAAAGATTACTTCATCTACTTTATCATGCCCCTATGATGTGGGCAGGCCTTCTAATTAGAGGCTCAAAGGTTTATAACAAGCAGAATAGACTTTTGGGAGGCTGAAACAGGAGCATCGGGAGTTCAAAGCCAGCCTCAGCAATGGCAAGGCACTTTGCAACTCAGGGAGACTCTGTCTCTAATAAAATACAGAAAAAAAAAGCACTGGGGATGTGGCCCAGTGGTTGAGTGTCCCTGAGTTCAGTCCCCGGTACAAAAAAAAAAAAAAAAAAAAAAAAAAAGAAAAAAAGTAGAATAGACCAGTAACAAGAGTACTGGGTTAGGATTTAAAAGACCCTTGTTTGAAGTTTGTCTCAACTTAATATATAAACTTGGACAACTCTCTCGGTTTCTCTAATCAGATAGCATTATAGTAAACATCAAACAAGATCATTATTGAGAGCATCTATGAATTATTTGCACATATTAGTAATATTATTGGCATTATATTCAGGACTATTCTAACTATTCTAACTTTAATGCCCTTAGTGTATGTGGATAAAGGTTTTTCAGTGGGCAGGAATGTGTTTGGGATATGTTGGCTACACCTAATATCAGTTTCTCTCCCTTCATCAGCCTGTAGGTCATTGCCCTTTCTCAGCAGAATATAAAACAAAAGTTTAGGATCATTTGCCAAGTGTGGTGACACATGCCTGTAATTCCAGCGGCTCAGGAGGCAGAAGCAGAAGGATCATTAGTTCAAAGCCAGCCTCAGCAACTTAGTGAGGCCCTATGTAACTCTGCAAGGCCTTGTCTCTAAATAAAATATAAAAAAGGCGGCTGGGGATGTGGCTCACTGGTTAAGTACCCCTGGGTCCAATCCCTGGTAACCTCCTGTCCCCGTTCAAAAAAAAAAAAAAAAAAAAAGTTTAGAGAAGTTTAGCATCATTTAGTATTTAGTGCACAAACTCTAAAGTTCCTTAATTTTCAGTATCATAGAAAAACATACACATTTCTATTAAAGATCACTGTATTAATTTGACTTTGTGGTCATTAAGAATCATGGCACTCTGCTCTGAGGAATGCTGTTTCTATGTGTTGTTCTTATTTGCCTTGTGAAAATGGGGACACATGATCAAGTGCTAGAGATTCTGTTATTGGTGTTTTGGGGGACCTTTGAGGTCATACTATACTTTATACCAAGTGTCCATACTGGCCACATCATTAGTAGGACCCAGTGAAAGATGAAAATAAAGACCCTTTGTTCAAAGTTTATCAATAATTTCAAGATGGTGACATCAGAATACTAAACTAAGCACTGAGCCCTCTTGAGCATGAGGCCCTGCCTAACTTCTCCCACCCATGAAGCCTCCCTGACAAGTGTCAGTGCAATAAGGAAGATAAAGCAATTATGAACACTCTAGAAGAAAAGTGAGCATCACTACCAATTATTTAAACATTTTAACTAATGCAAAAGAGAAATTCCTGAATAAACACAATCCTTTAAAGAACTGCAGACACGATTCAAAATACAACTAGAGAAGAGAAATTATTTTTTAATTCTTTCTCAAGGCAAAGTCAAGTACCTACAGTTTGTTTTGGTTATTGACCTAAATGTCAGAAAGGGTTGAGTTGCTATGAGAGCTCTTGCGTTTCCCCAGAAGTGGTTCCAACCCAGTGTCCAAAGTGATCTTGCAGCAGCTTATCAGTAAATATTTGAGAATGGTTTTGAGCTAAAAACATCCCTCTGTTAACACAAGTTATTATTCTTGTATAATGGACTCTTGATAATTTCTTATTTAAGTGGCAAAAAAGGAGGAAAAGAAGGTGAAGTAGAGGAAGAAAGAGAGGGAAAAGGAGGAGAAATCCCAAGGACTTCAGTTTGGGGGCAACATTCATTACTTTTTATCACTCATGCTAAAGGCTGGAACACGTGGACAAATTTTGGACTGTGTCATGACTGACTCTACTTAACTACAAGCTGGAGATTTGCAAGGAGCAAGGAAGGTTTCAGATCACGGTAATTTCATTTTCATTAACAAAACCCACTTCAGTATTTCAGAAAGTTCTCAAGAGGCCAGAATTCTCAAACAAGGCCTTTATAGTCTCATATTTTATGACAATAATATTCACTGATTCAATCAATCATTTGCTTCCTCTTTTCTATAATAATAAATATCCATGACTTAATTAAATGCAAGCTTAGGGAAGACAGGAAATAATGCCTCCTCTTAGCCCAATGCAGATTCTTAGGACATCTTTGAAACATTTGCTTGAATAGATGTTCAGATTTTAATTTAGTGGTACAGAGTATTGCTTAAAATTATTTTTTCTCAAGTTTTTTCTTATTATGTTTATTGTTGCAAATTATGTATTAGATATTAGAAAGTAGAATATCTGCACTATATATTTTTCCCTAGCAATATGAGGCTCAGTCACACTTCATTTCTAATTTAGCAAACATCACAGTCTATACTCATATGCATACACCTCACCTTCCAAGGAGGTTTCTTCATTAGAGTCTCAATTATTATAATATTATTACTTTATGAAAGAGATGCATCTTGGTTGTATTGCCTCTGACACTGATATATTTGAAAAAATGATTTCAAGTAACTTATATTATAAATTTTGAAATGACACAAATTTTAAAACAGGTACTCATAGAGCTTCCATATTTCATTTAAAAGCACAAAAACTATACTTTTAATCCATAAGTGCTACTAGGTGCTGAAAATATTTTAAATGTGGCACATGACCTAACTTCATTCATTCAACAAATATTTATTGAGAAAATACCACATGCTGAATACTGTTCTAAGAAATTTTAATATGAATATCACTGGGGTTTTCAGGTAAGTGTATGACCTTTTCTCTAACTTTAGAGAAAATAACATTTGCTGTGCCCTAATATAGTTTCTAACTCATTCAAATGGGCTGAAAGTCTAACAGAAGTATTATGACACATGTCAAAATTAATTGACACCTATCAAAATATTAACATGCATAGGATTATATTAGATGAATTTTAACAAAATAAACAGAACTTCATGGTAACAATTGTTTATATTTTAAGAAATGAAATTATTTTTCTTTATTATCATGAAAATTTATGTACTTATTTGTTTACAGATCAATTTTCCCCCTTAAAATTCATCCAAATATTCAAATACTAGGAAAGTATTAGTGACAGTTGCTGTAGATGACTGGGGACATTTGAGAACTTAGACAAATTTCTACTTTTCTTTCTAACACTTTGGATTCTAAAGTGGCAGCTGTTGTCTTTGAAGCTTCTCACTTTCATTTCTGAAATAAAACATGAGATTTTAAAAACTAAAATAATTTCTGTTAACCACTCTCATATTTTCTTTAAAGACAGTGTTCCAAAATATTTTGGAACCATACTGATTATTTGTAGGTATTCAAAAATTAATTAATGTGTGCATGTATTTATTTATTCATTTTTTTGCTACTACCCCTATAGACATTTGGAAATTCAGGATACAAATTCACAAGAGAGACAAGCTCAGCTCCGTTATCTACAGCCATGACATCTGGTATCGTACCCATGGTGTTTACTAGTAACATCAAGATTCTACATAGTACTTCAGGCATACCTATCTTTCCAAAGAAAGAGAAATACCTGTAGAAAAATCTAGCATCTACCTTGTAAAGAGACACAGTCAATCTTCTCTTTCCAATCACTGCCTCCCAGGCTCTTGGCATTCCTAGTGACCATCCAGTCCCTGGCACACAAGGCCCTGTGCAGTGACACTTTCCCTTAAAGCCTATGTAACAACAAAACACCAACAACAAACCCACATAGATTATCCTAAGCTTATACTCTAACCCTTCTGTGTGACATTTACATTGTAATTGAGGCTACTAAAAGGTGATGTGTTGTGGGTCTCCATGACAGGATCAGTGGAGGCATTAGAGAAAGAAGATTTCAAAAGTCAATAGTTGAGAAACTGGCTCAGTTAAGACAGGAAAAGGCTATTTTCTTCTAATTCTGTATCACCTTTTAAAAAAAATTACTGCTGTAAAAAATAAAATAAGAAAGGAAGAAGAGAGAGAGAAAGGATGAGGCAGAGAGAAAAGAAGAGAGAAAGAAAGAGAAAGGGAAAGATAGAGAGGGGGGAGAGAGAGAGAGAGAAGAGAGAGAGAGAGAGGAGAGAGGAAAAGAGCAGGGGAGAGAGGGAAGAAAGAAGAAAGAAGGACAGAGGAAAAGGAAGTGTTCCTCAGAGAGATGCATGTACTTGAAACACACATACACTCTACTTATGTGTGGTGAACATCCTAGCTTTCCCAGACCATCTTGACAATGTTTTTTTATTCAGTATTTTAATCTACCTGGATTAAATTTTGCTAGTAGCTAATGTTTCTTCTCTTGGACTTTCCCTTTTCCCAGAGACACAGTTTCTCTTTATATGTTGTGATGTGGTGCATTTATATATATGTGTGTGTGTGGGTGGGTGGGTGTGTGTATTTTTTTTTTTTTTTGAGAATTTTTTCCCCTTATTTCTGTCTCATGGGTAAAATAAAGATGTATATTTCTCCTCTTTGATAAAAACATACCTGGATTAACTTTGATTCTCATTATTTCAAGAACGTAGTTCTGTAATTTTCAAGGCACAGACAAGTTGTGACTGCCAGGGTGAGCTGTGCCCCAGGGTGACGGGCGGCTGTGGCCTGCAGTGACCCTGTAGCAGAGGAATTGAGTGTTTGGCTTGGCCTGTCTGTCCTCACCAGCAAATGGGTAAAAATGCTGAAGCATGATTTTTTTTCTCATTTAGTGTCTCATTCTCCCAACGACTGTTTCTTACTTGTCCCGTATCTTGTTGCAGATATTTTGGGCAAAATTTCTTATTTCCTGGCAGTACAAAAGAATCAATGCCATACCGCTGAGGCCCTTGTTCCTGGAGTTCCTTCCCCCTATCACGTACAGGAAAGGGCACCTCCACACAGGGAGGAGAGTTGCTGGTGCCCAGTCCCCAGCCCCCAGGCTCCAGGCCCAGGAGGAAGTGGCCTGCCCCAGGACCCATTGACGTGTACTTTATCTCTGCAGAGTCTAGCAGACTGTTTCTTGCCATGGAATATTATAATTCTTGTTTAAAATTAAATATTGATCGAGCAACTTCAATGTGCAAATTGTGAAGAAGATTCATACAAAGAACCATTATTGCTTCAAATAGCTCTTTGTCTCTTTTCTTCTGCAAAGACTCTACCTCACCTAGTTAAGATGATGAAGGGCTTATTGCCTTATTCACATCACCACTCTTTAATATCAGGTCCAAGGTATTATGCAGTAATAGCTGGTATGTATGAAAGCCTTCATCAAACATCATCAGTGCTCTTTCCAAGCAGACCTATCAGAAAAATTCCAAGGTGACAAATTTGACTTTTAATCAACTTTCACATATTGATTTTTATTTATTTTATATTTTATTTTAGTTTGTGTTACTGCAGATTGAAATCTGGGACTCAGGCATACTCTACAAGCACTCTGCTACACAGCCACATCCCCAGCTACCTTGTTATTTTATTTTACTTTTATTTTTTTGGAGACAAGGTCTCACCAAGTTGCTGTCAAACTTGGAATTCTCCTGCCTTGGCCTCCAGAATAGCTGGGATTATTAAGCACATACTAACTTTCAAACAAAAGAAGTCTGAATAACCTGTTAGATATGGAAAGTTGAGAAAATAGAGAAGAAAAAAATCCTTCTGGGTGATTGAGAAATGATTGTGAAACTTTTTAATATGGGTATATAGCTTGATCAATAAAAATGTTACACTGAAAGCACAAACTTGCAAGATATTATAAAAAAATTAGTGAAGAACAAAAATAAGCAGAGCAACTATTATCACTCTGTAGTTAATTTACAACTCCGTAATTAATAAAGATTAATTACGAAGACCGAGTATTTTTTAACTCAATGTTTTATTCCCTAAAGCATTTCTGTTGACAGTAACTGAAGTTAGTGAGATTATCCTCTGATTTCTTCTTTAATATTCCTGATAGTAAATGTGATGGCATGCAAATTGTTAAGCAATTTCTAAGCCTTTTTTTGCTATGTCAAATTCATCTTGTTTTAAAATCAGTATTAGCATTGGAGTAGTGTTCAATGTACTAGATACTCTTACAACAGAGTTGCCTGAACCTAGGTCTTGCTGATATGATTTATAAATCATCAAGAAAACATCGATCTAAAAATATTTCCTTTTTGGATGGCTGAAGTTGTTCAGTTAATAATTGCTTTAGTTCATCACACTTTCTCAATTCATTTTTTTAAACTGAAAAATCTAAACATGTTTTCAGATATGATCCTATTAGATAACAACCTGAATTCAATCACACAAGGTATGACATAACAACATTTTAAACTATTTTCTACTCTTTTGACCTCAGAGTAACAGGCCTGGGGGCCTAGAGCCCAGGAGTGCATCTGTCCTTTCCCTGATTTAACACCATTGCCATATTGATTCTAGTGAAGAGGGGACCTGCTTTGTCTTTAAATGAAAGTTTCCTGATAGTTCACAAGATGGGAATACTTCATGGAAGTCTTTATTTACTTTTTATTTATTTGTTCCATGTTCATTTGTCTTTGTTTATTTACCTGATACTGTCCTTGAGATGAATTAAACTATGTTCTTTTTCATGTCCCTCTTCTTTCTTTCTTTCTTCCTTCCTTCCTTCCTTCCTTCCTTCCTTCCTTCCTTTCTTTCTTTCTTTCTTTCTTTCTTTCTTTCTTTCTTTCTTTCTTTCTTTCTTTCGGTACCAGGGATTGAACTCAGGGGCACTTGACCACTGGGCCACGTCCCCAGCCCTTTTTTTGTATTTTATTAGAGACAGGGTCTCACTGAGCTGATAAGTGCCTAGCTATTGTTGAGGCTGGCTTTGAACTTGTGATCCTCCTGTCTCAGTCTCCCAAGTGCTGGGATTACAGGCGTGCATGCGCCACCGCGCCCGGCTCCTCTTCTTTATCTTTTTAACTCTTGTTTTCTCTTTCTGTATCTGTCTATATGTTGTGGAATAACATAAATAAGAAGTGTCTTTTATTCATTAAATAGAGACTTCCTTTTGTAAATATTGTATTTTGAACCATTCTGTGTCGCTTAATCCTAATTGCTTTTTAATCCATATCCCTCTCATTGATTCACACTTTGCTATTGTTGATAAGAAAAAGGCCTGTATTTCTCTTCATAGAATACTCACTCACAAGCCTGGTGACAAAAATTCATACACAGGATTCTTCTAACATTGAACAAAATTCAAAATTACACAGTTCCAAAGAAAGATTCTACCTTGCCTGCTTTATTTAATATTTGTTGATATTTCAAGTATTATGCATTTACAGATTAATTTATGGATGATTACTGTGTAGTTAAAGGCACAATATATATTTAAATGTACAAGTTGATAAGGTTTGACCTATGCCTACACCTATCAAAACATTATGATACTCAACATAATTACTGTATCCATTAGTCCTCATAGTTTCTGTGCTACTTGTTAACCTCTCCTTTTGTCCACCTATTTTCTGGCCTCAGTTGCCCCTGATCTGCCTTCTGTAGCTACACATGTGTTTGTTTTCTTTACAATATTATAACATGAAATCGCAGAGTATGTGCCCTTTTAGGTGGTATGAGAAATCTGGCTCCTTATCACAATTATTTTGAAATTTATCCATATTGTTGTATATACCTATAGTTCATTGATTTCATTGTGGAATAATATAACACTAGAGTATACTATTATAATTTACAGATTAATTCATCTGTCATTGGAGATTTGGGATATTTTTCCCTGTGATTTTGAAATTTGGGCAAATATGCATTAATCTGCCACCAAGTCATAATATCAAATACATAAAATGCTCCAAACTGTCTCAGGTAAAAGACTCCCTTTGTTATGTTGTCTAAATATAAGCCGTCTGAGTATAGTAGAGAAAAATATTACAATAAAATTAGAGATTTCCATTCTTTAAAAAATGTTCTCCATATCATTATTGTTTTAACCATCAGAAGGGTGAAAATTGGTGTATCCAGTGTTACTCTGAAAAGTAGTAGGTGTGTAATATAGCAAGGATTATATCATGAGAGTTTAACAGCAATGGTGTTCTTCCCTCTTAAGTCCTGTTAGGAAATGTTACTCTAAGGTCAATCTCTGTAGAAGTACTACCTTTATTTCAGGCACATTTAATGTGGAGGCACTTTTTCTGAAGGGCAAAGTCTTAGGTGATGGTGACTGGGCGTGGCATAAAGAACCCCATCCTGACCTCAACGTGATGCGCCCAGCTTCTGTACCTAGACATGCCAGGTCAAGCAAGGCAAAGGCCAGGAGAGAATCTAGGAATGGATTGGCAAATCTCTTTGACTCTGAGCCTGGAAAAACTATGACAGAAGAGCTTATTTATCAACAGTGTAACCTGTCCCTTCTACCTCCCACGGGCCAGTTATCACTTTGTTACTCTTTATGGGAATGGCAAAACCAACAAGTATGTGTAGAGTCATCTAGAAAATGCATTTCAATGTGCTGCACAGAAAGCCATACTTTTACTAAAATCCAGTCTGATAGCAGAGGAGAGCTATTTGTTCTAAAGCTGGAAGGACCTCTTGAAACACTCTCACTATCCTGTCAGATTTTTCTCTTAGCTACTTCCAGAAATGGTACCTTGGAGAAGAAAGGACTAATTACTTTTACTCATGTGAATGATACACCATTTTTGCAACATTATCTAGTGTACTTTAATAAGGATTCATATGCATTTCATATATAGAAGCTCACCTTTATTTTTCCATCCCTATTTTACTTTCAACCTTTTTTTCTGATCATTTGCTTTTAGTTTAATCTTCAACTCTGTAACTTACATGGCATAGCTACCTGCCTACAATTTAAGTAAAAAAGTAAGGGAATCTTGGCAGTTAGACATATAACAGCACACCAATAAATGTTCCCTCAAAGATCGACAGTTCAAATGCTAATTTCTGACAAGTTCTCCAACTTTAAAGAAAGGCACCACTTCTACTTCACTGAAAAAAAAATAAAATAAAAATACCTGTTGTTTCCCCAGCAATCTCTGGGTGCAGGAGAAGGGTACACCTGGGTAATTAGGTATTAATCCCAGTAATGGAACAGCCCTGCCTGCCCTTGACCCCGTCAGCATGCCTCAGGAAGACTTTGTTACTTTTTAGTGCGACGTGTTCTCTGTTTCTTTTCTTGCTCTGCATCTTGTCAGACTGAAGCTACACAGTTTTTTCCCTGATTGAGTCTGCACTGTGGGGGTGCTGTGATCCACATTCATGGGAATAGCTGAAGATACAAAGGAATCCAGACACAAAATACTTCTACTTTCACAGAAAATATCCTGCAGAGAAATGGCATTGATTATTCCTGGGGACATTTTAAGAAGGCTTAATTATGGCTCTTGGAACATCTTTCCTTTTCATTTTGTGTCGTACATGAACAGAAGTGAAAGATACTTTCACAGAGCAAACCCTATGCGAACAACAGAAAGGACTGAATTGAATAAATGTGCTTCAGAAAAGATCATTTACTGAATTTCTATACAGCAAAAAATAATAATAATAATTAGCATCTAGAGTGAACAAAATACATCTAAGATATGAATAATATATGATTTCACATAGCCTGGATTTTAAATTCAAGGGAAGAGACAGGTATATACTTACATGATGAAAGGGGAACTATGAAAGATACTATAATAAAATCAAAACCATTCTGTTGACTGTTGAGTGCTGAATCCCCCAAATACTACCAGAAAAACCTACATGCAACAGCCCATTGATAAGACAGAAGAGATCAAGGCAGGTGAGAGGAACACTGAATCCACGGAGCTCAGTAGTGTCTCAGTAGAGAAAACAAGATCAGAATTTACTGAAAATTGAAAGTTTGGCTTAAAGGGGTCCTTCGATGAGGGCAGAAATTGATAAGACAGCACTGGAGCTTAATTTGTGGTGGGTAAGGATTATCATAACAATTTAGGATTGGTGGAAAAAGCAAGGGAAAAACTTTGAGAAAAGAGATTCATAGAAACTAAAGGTAGAAACTATTGATGCCTTCCATTCAATCACTGGTATTTTTGGTAAAGTTCATGTGTGGAGCAATTAAGCTACTTCCCTGCACATGGATCATGGAAAGGAAGATGCTGGAGTAATAAAACTCTGTTGATATAGACCAGGAATCTGAAAACTATGTTACAGGCTAGTTTTGCCTGTGAGCAAAACTGAGAAAGTTCCTTATTTTTTTTAAAGAATTGTAGAAAAGCAATTATATGCAACAGGAATCTTACGTGACCTGCAAAATTTATAATATTTGCTATCTGGCCTTGATGTAGACTGTAAGCTGGGTGAATAGGAACACAGTTTCAGCACTCAGGCTATAAGCCCTGGTTCTCAATACTCAAGGAAGCAGGAGAAAAGTATAATGGAGAGTAAGGAATTCAGGTTTGGCCTAGGAACTCTGATTGGGAGATTGGGAGGTGAAGTTGGGAATAGTATATATTTTAAAAACAAGAACAAAAGAAGAAACATGTGCAAAACACAGGGGGGATATGGCAATTTTCTTTTTCCATGGTCACTATTTCAAGAAACCTTCATTTTGATCCTGACATTTGACAAATGGTATAATAATCAGGCCAATCAGCTTCATCCCTGCTCTGTGTGAACCAATTTTCTAAGACAACAGAATGACAGAAATGGAATAATTAAATATGTGAATTCCCACAGAAAACCACTAAAACACACATCACAGTGAGCAATGTCTGCCTACTTTTTTTTTTTTTTTTTTTTTCATTTTATTGTTTACACATTGCATGCCAAAATAGCCTTTTCCTTTAGGAAATCTTCCTATGGCACTTTCTTTCCATGAATGAGTATAAAACTAAATAGAATTGAATAGCCTAATGGCCCATCTGTAATCTATTAGAAGAGTTAGACCCACTTGATATGATGTAAATTGCTAATTAATGAAGTGATACAAATAAATCTTTAACAATCTACGTAAAAATTATATTTGGCTTGAGTAGTACAAAATACATGATTCTTCCCTATATTTTAGGGGGGAAAAGTTATTTTATAATCTTTTTCTTCATAACTATTCCAGAGTGACTCTAGCTGAATTGCAACATATCATTATGTATTATATGGATTGTAATCTGTGTAGAGAAACATATAACAATCTTCTTTGAGTCTGACTAGAGTGTACATGGTCTAGAACACCTTCCGTCCACACTTCACTTTTAGGCCACATCAATCTCACACTAATTCAATATCTTTGGATTGATCTGTCAGGATACCTACACAATAATTTAGTACTATAATAAATAGATAAGCTAATATCCAGATACATCTGGAAATGGATTTTAAGATTTATGATGGTTAATTCTATGTGTCAACTTGATTAGACTGGATGCCCAGATAGATGGCAAAAATGTTTATTTTTCACTGAGCCTGTAAGGATGTTTCTGGAAGAGATCAACATTTGAATCAGTAACTCAGTAAAGAAGATCTGCCCTCGCTGGTGTAGGCAGACACCACTCAATTCACTGAAGGCCTTAGTGCAACAAAGACTTAGAGAATACTTTTGCTAAAACTATGGTCTCTTCCCTTGGGCTTGCAAAAGTAAAAATGTTGACATCTCTGCTTTTATTTTGTATCTATTTCCTTAGCTCTGAGTCTGTCACTTTGGATTCTGGGAACAAAAGGCTTGACTGATAAGCATCTTGAGATGAGTCAAAACTAACCTCGCAGGGAGCACCAACTTTCCTATCACTACCAACAAGGCTTACCCTGAACCAATCTTGGATGATGATCAACCAGACCACCATCTTACCAAGAATGTGTGACTATGCATACATCTAGTCCCTTTGTCCTCATAATCTTGGAGTTTATGTCTGTAGTCCCAAAGACAAGGCTAAGGATGCAGGTCTCCTTGTCTTTCTGGTGCAGCTATACTGATTAAAGTCCCTTTCCTGGTTTTCACTGTTTGGTTTTGGGGGTAAGTGGCTGAACCTGATTTTTTGGGAAACCCCAGCTTGGTCCTCTGGCCTAGGACTCTGGTAACAGTACTTGAACAAATAGGCAGAGACATATAATGTAAGCTGGGACATATATTTTCTCTATTCTCCTGCTTTGCCGACAAGGAGTGGCATCATTGGCTTGCCTGTTCTCAGGCCTTTGGACTCTGAATTACACTACCTGCTGTCCTGATCCTCCAGAGTTCAAATGCATATCATGGGTTTCTTGGCTCCCATAAGTACATGACTCAGTTTCCATAATAAATCTCCTTTTGTATATCTATGCATATTCTATTGGTTGTTTCTCTGGAACATAATCTCCTCAGATTCTTGAAATAGCACTCAAATAGAAAAAAGGTGACCTTTTCCAAGAATGTTAAAATAAAAACAGTGAAAGAAAGAGAGAGAAACTTTAATCATGTATAATGAAGGAATTTAACCAAGTCATAAGAATTAGAGTATTTGGTATTTGGCATTAACAGAATTAAAATTCAAAGCTCAAAACTCTCATTTAAATAATTCCCTTGAACATTTAGAAAAATGGACAGTACACAAAGGATACCAATCAGTTTATTTCCATAAAGGATACGAGTATGCTTTTTCAGGAAAATATTAAAAAAAAGAAAAAAACAGAAATTCTCATGATGACTAAGCCCATCTGTTACAGAACATTAAAGACTTTGTTCTGCTTTCTGTTATTTGAAAAGTAACACTGTGCCAGAATTTTATCCTACTAATCAAATAGAGGGAAAGTAACAAAATAAATGTCTTGACGTACTTTAAACCTATTTATTATAGACATCTGATAAACAAGATCATTTTATAGATTGCCTAAGAATATTATGTCTTTGGTCTTAACTCCTTTTCTGTGGCAATTACAACAAAGAGAAGGATAATGAAAAATAACCTTAGTGAAAGTTGATAACCTGAATAGATATGAGGTAGAATTTCAAAATGACATGGGTGGTTTGTAAAGAGTGATTTTTTTTAAAAATTTTTGGTTTTTATTCAGTGTTGTTGTATATATAACAGTAGCATGCTTTACAATTCATAATACACATAAAGAGCACCTTTTTAGATATCACTGTTAGTATTCAAAGTATATTCATATCTTTCATGTCTTCAAACATGCATTTAGGGTAATGATAACCCCATTTCACCAAGTTTAGATGTATGTCCTTTACATGATAACTTCAGAACTAGATGATGTTACAGGTTAATTCAAATACTTCAAAGACAGAAGAAAACGAGTGTGAGAAAGATGAAGTGTTTTTTTCAGATCTCTACAGTCAGACTTCAAAGTCTCCATTTCTGTATTGTCCACCAAATTGTCCACCATGGTAAATAGTATTCCTACTTATGTCATATATGAATAATTGGTCCAATTATTCTAATAAAGTCCGTGGAATATCAGGGTGTTCACTTAAGTCAGGATGGATGGAAGACACATTATGTACAAAGAGGAAAGGAAAGGGTTGTGATTTGCTAGGAAACTTCCCACCTTTAATACTTTCTGTTTTGCCGGGCGCGGTGGCTCACGCCTGTAATTCCAGCACTTGGGAGGCTGAGGCAGGAGGATCACGAGTTCAAAGCCAGCCTGAGCAATGGCAAGGCACTTAGAAACTCAGTGAGACCCTGACTCTAAATAAAATACACAAAAAGGCTGGGGATGTGGCCCAGTGGTTGAGTGCCCCTGAGTTTAATCCCCGCTACAAACAAACAAACGAACACTGTTTTATTCCAACTATTGAGTCAATTAAATCTTTAAAAAAAAATATACAGTACTTTAATTCTCCCATTTTCTTAGTTTTGTGTATCATACTTCTCCATCTTCAATTTCTGCTTCCCTGGATACCATATGAATCACCTGATTTATTCCTTAACCAGCCTCCTCAATTCCAACTAAACCTGTGTTCTTCTACCACATGCACTGGGTCAACCAAAGGCACTTAGCATTCACTTGGAAACAGCAAAATATTTTGGTTCCTTAAAATTAATGCAAAGTACCTTTGAAGAAAATAGTATTGTTTTGTGCTTGAATGACAGTACAAAGCTAGAAAGGACTTCAAGTTACTAAACAATTATTTAATATACTTTTGTGACCTCTCTCATGACCTTCAGCGAGTGTCTAGATATTAACAGCTTCTCTCATGTTCTCACACAGTCCAGCTTCTGCTTACAATATCTCCAATAGTAAATCTCACCATCCAGAATGCCAAATAGTGGTACTGTAGTACTGTATTGCAACTCTTTTGCTAATTTGTTTTTTACGTTTGGTTGTGAATCATTTAGGAAGGGGTGATATACAGAAAATGGCTAGTATACAGAAAGATCTAACATAAATAAATAGATATTGTCTTATTTTTCTGTTTCTCTGTTCATACTCCTTACTGGAATTTCTTCTACCTATGCTCTCCTTATCTTTTCACCATCCTTCCAATTTGTTGCTGAATTACTTCTAAACCTACTTTGCATACTCATCTATCCCCTTTCAAAACACTTCCTTAAATATTCCTATTCTGGATTACCTACCATAACTCTCTGCCTGTGAATAATGTGAATAATGTCATTATAGTTATTATTGTATTGACTATTAATTAAGCTTTATGCATAGTAAAAAATAAAACAGCACAGAAAAAAATGGCAATGGATACAAAGTATTCTGTCTCTCTACTGCTTTGTAGCACAATGTCCAAGTCAATGGTTTACTTTTTCTCTAACTATATCAATTACTCAAAATGATAAATCATTTCAGTTTGCTTTAAACTAGAGTTAGGATTTTTAGGAACTTCTTTTGTCTTTTTGGAGATTTCAATTCCCTTTCTTGTTGCTTACGTTTTGAAGAGTCTATTGTCTTCAGCCTGACACTACGATCATCCAAGTTCTCAAGCATAGCATTTCTTATAATGAAACTTTGAATTCACATTTTATTTAAAACTAGTAATTCTCTACATATACAATAAATTACTAATTCTGTCTTTCCAAGTGAAGTTATTTTTAAATCCTGTACATTTCTCTTTCTTGATATTTTTCCATTTTATTTTAAAGTATAATTTATAAATCTAAAAGTCATTCTTAACACATTATGGATGCTTTGATGAGAATATAGAATTCTGTCTATAATATCCAGTTTTCTGATGCAAATCTGATTACAACTGATTCTTCTTTAAACTGGCATTTTTCTGCAATTAATTTTCAGACAGTCTATTCATTTTTAATATTCTGAACTTTCCTAGGTGATGAAATTTGAGGCTCTATATCCCTTAATTTTTTACTCACAATTTACTTTTGTTTCCCTATGTCTTTTGAGACAATTTGCTTTCTAAAATATTTAAATGTTTTTCTTTCAAGGAACATTTTCTTATTCTTTAATAATATCTTTATCTTGTTTTACTAAATGCAGAATCTTCTGGAATCTCTGAGAATATTAACTATAGATTTCCAAAAGGCATTTTTCTTATCTGTTTATTTTGACTTCCATTCTGATTTTTATGATGTTTCTCTAAATTTGTGCTTAGATTCCTGGAAGCTTATGGTGAGATTTCTTTTGATCCATATATATCAATAATACAATTCATGTTAAATAGTATTCATTGGCCCTGATTTCCTTTGGGTCTCTTATTACATGAAGGAGAGGTCAGCTGACAGCCTTTGGTTTAACTTGCATGGGTGAGACTCTACAGGCATCCTGGGGCCACCAAACCTGTTTTTTTTTCCAAAATGAGATGATTACTTTGAGTCTTTGCCCATCATAAATAGATCCTTCATTTGTTTTAGACAGATCTCCAGTGTTCATTTAGAAGCCAGCCTCTTTAAATGTTCACTGTGGAGGTATGTGGTCATACCTCAAAATATAAGCACAAATAAACAACTCTGATATTTAGCCTACTCCTGTTCTTTGAGCTTACAGATTCACTAGGACTCTGCTAGGAAGCACACTTTTTTCTTTGATGCTTCAATCTCCTCCTATTCATGTATCCAGATTGCCTCTAGATTTCTTCAGCATTTTCATACTACAATTAATGCATATTTCAAACTCTAATCAACTGATGGAATCCCTCTCATTACAATAGAAGTTATTAATTTGTTTCATTTTATACAACTTTAGTATGATTACGTGTTATTTGGTGCCAGTTGTGATACAAATGTATGTATTTAGTTGCCTTGAACTTTATCACAGCCAACATGCTGCCTTAGCAATGTCCACTTGCCAAGGTTGCAATAGGTAAGAGTTGGGCTTGCAGTGCTGCACAGATAACAAGGTTTCTAATTCACTGCCTGAAATCCATTCACCTTTTTGTCAATGGTAAACCGAGGTGGTGGCGATGGAGATGACTATATATGAATGTTCATTTCTATATTTCTCTTCATTAAAGGGTTGAATCCATTGGTATGTGGATCACATTTATTAATCTTTGATTTGAAAGCAGCTACTCCCCAGATATTTAACTAACCTATAGAGATATATGGATTTTTTTACATAGAAAAAGAAAGAAAGTAAACATTTCCAGGAAGCTATGGAGAAGAGGCTCAGGCTCAGTGGATGAAAGCCATGGAAGCAAATACAAGGGTAGAATATATAATGATGAATTGTCCAGCAATGAAATCATCTACCTCAGTGACAGTGAGTCCTTAGTCACCAGAATATTCAAGCAGGGATCTGATGATGATCACCTGTGAGGAAACATTTCTGCTTTGGGAGAGAGGTTTATTTAAATAGCCTGTATTTCCCTTTTAACTCTTAGACTTTAATGCACAGTCAACTGTTCCCTGAAAATGAGAGGGGGTGGGGAAGAAAAATCTATGCCAACAAATGAAAGAAACAACACACGAGTCAAGTATCTAGCCAAAGTACATGCCTCTCAGGCTAAGAGAGCCATCTGATGATCAAAACATGTTCTTGTGTGTCTCCAGAGAGATGTTAGCTCCTCTGTAGTGAACACACTCTGTAATCAGTACAATAGTACCTGTCTACTAGTAAAGTGTTTTGCTTGCTTTAACTGTGGTTTCATTTAATACTATTCTAATTTATTCAACACTGGTGCTAATTTGCCCAGCCAGAGGGAATATATTTAAGCATAACAATTATTAATAAAGTGATGTTAATTATAAGAAAAATAATTATTTCTTGAGCAGCAGCATTTCTACTCTCATTACAAAGGAGTTCAAAGCGTTTTTGAACCATTTTAAACCGTGTATCTGATCTTTGGTTTCACAGATCTTTTCATTAATTCATCCATTTTCACACTGGTCTTGTATAATCATGTGACAACTTTCTAAGCCCTGCGATGTAGGAAACTGTCTTGTATGTATGATAATAGTGAAGAAAATCTGCACAGTGTCTCCAATGTATTAATGTTGACACGTTTTTATAAACTCAAATACTTACAGGGGGGTACCAGGTCAAGTAAATACTTGTTTGGGCTTGCTATTAAATAAACTAACTTTAAAACACATTTTTTTTTTTATTCCCTTTTAGTACCATGTAAGGAAAAAAGCAACAGTCCGAGCTTGTTCATTCAAACTGAGCATCAGAGTAGAAAGAATGGGTCTTTGGTAAATGATAGAAGTTGGGTGTGTTAATGTCGTATTAAAATTCAGTGTGATGGCACATCACCATGATCAAAACTGTTTTAGGAGAAGGAAACACTGACTACCCTAATTTGATCATTACATTTTGTATACACATATCAAAATATCACAATGTACCCCATAAAAACATGTAATTAAAATAATAATTGATAAAACATTTAAAATTTGCTTTGAAATATTGCAGACATATTAAAAATTATAAATGTTACTAAAGTAAATAGCAGTGTACTCAGCACAAAGGATTAGGAAAAAAAATTGCAAATGTTCTTCGAGACTCAGGAGTACCCAGGCTTTCCCTCTTATCCACCTTACCCATTTGCTCTCAAATGTCATTAAAACATTTCACCCCTAATAGTTCCAGAAAATTCTGTATGGTTTTATGTCACATTTTTGTTTCACCTACCTACAATTCCATGTATGGACTACATAACTACGTATCCTTCAGAGTAAGCCTGGTGCCGGGCACACAGGCACAGGCCTGGAATCCCACTGGCGTGGGAGGCTGAGGCAGGATGGAGTTCAAAGACAGTTTCAGCAACTTACTAAGGCACTTAGCAACTCAGCAAGACCCTGTCTCTAGTAAAAACATATATATATATATATATAAAAAGGTCTGGGGATATGGCTCAGTGGTTGAACGCCCTGGGTTCAACCCCCAGATCTGGGGAAAAAAAAAAAAAAAAAACACCATAGAATAAATATGCCGCTGGGCACTGTGGGACACACCTGTAATCCCAGCAACTCGGGAGGGTCAGGCAGGAGAGTTCCAAATTCTAAATAAGCCTCAGCAACATAGAAATTCTCTGCAACAAAATAAGAAATAAAAAGGCTGAGGATATGTGTCAATAGTAAAGCACACCTGAGTTCAATCCCCAGTACAAAAAAAGAAAGAACAAATATTTTTTTTCATATTCTGAAATTTATGTACATGTGCAACATACTGTATATATTCTTTTGTCAGCAGTTTTCTACCCAAATTATATCTATAAAATTCATCCGTATTGCAAAATGTAACTCTGATCTATCCTTGTTCATTGCTGTATAATATTCATTTGTATAAGCATACTAATACTTACTTACCAATCTATTAATACCTTTATGGATTTTTTTTGCATATGTTGATGCATTTTGCATCCATACCTTAAATTTGCCTAGGTATTTCTGTATCAGTTCTTTAATGCATCAGAATTTATTGTTATATAGAGTTGAATATAGGAATCCAATTTCATTTCTTTTAGAGTGGTAACTCATGAACTCATGAACCAATGTCATTAGGTAAATCTTTAGCAATTTTCTATTGACATCTATTGACTTGCTGGTTCAGAGCCTTTATATACCGTGTGTGGTGGTCTACATGTCCATGCCTCTACCAATCACACTACTTTAACTACAATAAAAATGATTTAATCATTTAAAAACACATTCAAATATCTAAGTAATCAAGTAATTCTGTTTTACTAATAATTCTTTTGATCTGCTTACCCCTTTTCATTTACTATATGAATGCATTTCTTGCCCTTCTTTTCTTAAATGTGAACATTTTCCAATTTTGTATCTTTCTTCAAATGTTACTTTAACTATAGGATTCAAGTTGTGGGTTCAAACATTTACATTGTTCTTTAGTTCTACAAATGCTGTAACCTACAATGCTTTTTGTTGTTGTTTTTGTTGTTGTTATTGCTTAGCTATTTGAATGTGTTCTTAAATTATTAAGTAAAAGAAGTTGTAATTTTTATTCTAACATTGGTTTTTCAGTCAATCACACCAGGGTCTTTGGTGTGATGACATCTATTGTTTGAAATTTGTTCAGACTTTATAGTCTAGTACATAATTTTCTCAAAAGTCCATGTACATAATACATTTTCACTCTTTAATTGGTTGATATAAGTTCTATGTATGTTAAGTAAATCAGATTTATTAATTAATCTGTCCAAACGTTCCTTCTTTTCCCTTTGTTTGATTTATCACTTATAAAATCAAGTATGGCAAAGTCTACCTCTCTGATAAGTGATTTGTGAACACGTGATTTTTGCCAAACTTGCTTTATGTATATTGGAGTGATTTATGTACAATAATTTAGGATTTTAATATAACATGATAACTGAACAACTAAAACATTAATTTTTATACAGTTACGATCAAATCTATTCTAGTACAGGTACAACGGATTTTATTCAGTGAATATTTGCTAGAATGATTTCTCTATCAGTTAACTTTTTATTTTCATGTTCTTTTCTTAAGCACATCTTTACATTCTTATGTTTTAGATGTGTCTTTTTAATGACTTATATCTGTATTTTATATACATTTCAAGAATAGCCATTTATATACATTGAAGTAGCCAATAAGCAAGAATGGCTATTTTAATGTATATAAAATAGAGTTATTAGTCATTAAAAAGACGCATCTCATATTCTTTTACCTACATCCACACATTTTTATTTATGTTGTATTTTTATTAATTTTGACTGACTTTGATTCCAGAGCTGCAATTTTTGATTATTTATTAATCATATATTGTTCTTCATTTTATTCTACCAGTCAACATTACTTTTTCTTTTCTGTCTTCTGTAGAATTGATTGCTTTTCTTTCCATATATAAATATGACTATGTATATGTACATATACATATATATATATATATATATACATACATACACACACGTAATATACTCACATATATTTCTGTGTATTTGGTATGTATTTACTCTCTTCTTTCCTCCATATGTCTTCTCCTTTATTTCTTGCCCCATTCCTCTCTTCCTTCATTGTTTCCTTCCTTTTTTTCTTAATTTTTCCCTTTCTTCCTTTCTTTCCTTTTAAAGGGATGCCTACTATATAATCTCTAATAATACTGCCATAAGGGAATTCTGTTGTTAGTGTTTCTTGTCTTCTACATTATTTTTAACTTTTTATTGAGAAACAACATGATAATCGATCAATTAAAACATTATTTTTAATCAGTTATTATAAAATCTATATTAAAACAGGCCCAACAGCTTTTATTTAATGAATATTTGCTTGAATAATTTCTCTATCAGTTAATTTTTAATATTTTTATGTAGTTTTGTACAATGTCTTCCAGGAATTTTCAAAAACTACATCCAGGAAGGTCTTGTGCATTCATTACTCAGTCTCTCCAATAGTAACATCTTGTATTACTGTGGTACATGCTTAATTAAACTGACAAAAATAAACATTGTACAATCCACAGAGCTTATCCAGCCTTCACCAGTTTTATAGTCACTCATTGAAGTGTGTGTATGCATAGCTTCATGCAATTTTTTGTGGGGGAGTACCAGGGATTGAACCCAGAGATGTTTAACTACTGAGCCACATCCCCAGCCCTTTTTGTCTTTTATTTTGAGACAGGGTCTCACTAGGTTGCTTATAGTCTTGCTAAGTTACTGAGGGTGGGTTCAAACCTATGGTCCTCTGGCCTCAGCCTCCAGAGCTGCAATTCTATCACGTGATCAGTTTTGTATGTCTGCCAATCCATTTAGGACCAACTCTTCTGTTACTTCAGGGCTCTTTCCTGTGTGCCTGTATTTGTCATACTTTTTTTTTTTTTTTTCAATAAGCCATGGATATGAATATCTGGACAAAATATTCTATTTCTCAAATGTTCAAAAATGATTGAAACCATTTAAGCTACTATCCCATCCAACACTGTGCAGACTAGAAAAACATGCCTATTTCTGAAATCAGCTCAGAGCTGCCTGTCTGCCATCTGGTATATATTACTACTCAGCTGAATAAAACTGTGTATCTGGTGATCTATGTCTTCACCTGGTATTGGCTATCTGTTATCTGAAGATGTAGGAATTTGCATTCGATATTCACTCTTTACTATTTAGTTGTTTTAAAGAAAAGGTTGCGAATGTTTGTAAGACTACAAATCAATTCCTACATAGAATATTTAGAGTAGAACACAATAAGTTAGTGGTCATTTTTGTTTTCCTTCTAGCAATCAGCATATGCCACCCATAAATCTTTTTCAGGCTCTAGACTCTAGTCAATATTCAGTGTTGATGAATTTAAGTTGTGATTTCCCCACTAAAAAGATCCAATGTCTATTATTTCCACTATAGTCAGTATACCACAAGCCGGAGTATCTACACCAGGTCCGTATAGCTAGTGCAAAAATCTGTGTGATTGTTAGCTTATAACTTGATCTTAAACATGCTTCCTAAGGGAAGTAATGCTGTATTTGTTTAGTTTTCTAACTATAGATCTCTGAAGAAATGTCTTAATCTTTTGTGGAGGAATTGTCTTCCACATTTCTAAGTTAATAATAACAGAAAGTGACAGAGAACCTGTTCTGAGCCCTTACTGTATGTGTGAAACTCTGAAATACACTTAACAAGTTGTTCCATTTCATTCTCACCACAAGCCTGTGGAGTAGTCCTATTATTATCCCTGTTTCACCAATGAGAAAATTGAGACTTTGGGAGGTTCACTTGTCTGGTAAAGGTTTTTGCAGAAAACAAAGAGCTGAACCTTAAATGAAATGTGAATGTAAATCATCTCCTACCCTATTATATTCTGAAGAACTCATTTTTAGACTTCATATATTCAAAACCAGAAAAGTGATTCAACATATATGATAAAAAAAATAGCCAGATCCAAGAGGCATGAGTCTAGGAGATAACACATTTTTGTTTCCTGATCAAGTTCAGACAGAGTTATTTTTTAACTGAAAAGATAACAAAAATCTACAGACCAAATGGTATTTGAAGTGTGAAGATTTGTAAAAATGAGCTACATAAAAATAAGTGTAGAGAATGGTCAACATGTTCCACTGTGGCTAAACATAAGAACATAAAACACTTCAGGATTGTGACAGCACCATGTCATTGGACTGGACAAAAGTTGACAGTGATAAAGACCAATGTTCTTTAAAAGAATAAGCCAAAGCAATACATTGATTTACTTGCAAAACTGAATTAAAGAAAACAAATTTCATATTCTATCTGGTGAAGGTACGAAGAAGGAACAGTTAAGGAACAACCTGCTGGCTGGCTAATGGATTCTCTCATGAGATCAGAGATGAGGTCAGGCTCATTATGCCGAGTGGGCTTGGAGTCCATTTCTAAAGGTGTGGGATGTGACAGGCAGTTTTCTTGCTAGAAGCATGCATTGTTACTCCTGGTCACGTAGCAAGAATGGAGTGCCTGACAATGATGGACAGTGCAGTAGCAGCCTTGCTGCATGGAAATTAATTTGAAGTCCTCTTCTGGAGAACTGCTGTCTTCTGTTACGACACAGAAACTTGATTGTGCTAATAATGTGTGCCCAACTCCATAAGAGGCATGCTGCAGGGCAGAAGCCTAGGATTTCCAGAGACAAATAAAAACCTTGCAGAAAATGATCAAAGAGGAAGTTTATAGGTAAATGGCGATGTTAGTCCACCCCAGCTACTATAATAAATTACCACAGACTGGGTGCCTTAAACAACAGACATTTATTTCTCACAGTTCTGAAGGCTGGACGCCCATGACCAAGGGACCAGTGAGCTCAGTGATCTCATGAGGGTCAGCATCCTGGTTTACAGATGGCGAACTTTTCACTGTGTCCTCACATGGTGGAAGGTAGAGAGATGAGAAGTACACTTTCTGGGATTTTCTGACATGGACACTAATCTCATTCATGGAGCTTCACCCTCATGAGCCAGCTACCTCCCCATGGTCCCAGCTCCTAACACCATCAACTTCAGGATTACGGATTCAACATATGAACCTTAGGCCTACACATATGTTTAGTTCATAGTGATGCCTGAATTCTCATGTTCAGAGTATAAATAAATATTCTATGGCCATACTGCAGAGTCACCGCGAAGAGTGAGCTTTATGCTACGTATAATACGTGCAATATAGGAACACATACTCGATATTAAGAAGGTTCACATATGTGCTTAGTACTAGAATTAAGAGTAATGCTAATAATAGCAAAACAGACAATTACTAAAATTATCCCCAAAATAATAAATCAATGGTAATCAGATAAGCCTGATAGTCAGCTCTTAGTAGATGCTAGGATGACAGGAATTTCATATTACTACTATTGGTAGTAGTAATTCTGTTAATAGCTATACTCTGAGTTTTACAAGTGAAGTAACAAAGTCTTTTAAAAGGTTAAATGAATAACCCAAGGCAATACAACTTCAGAGGCTATATATTAAACTACTCTACTGTATGCTCCCCAGCTCTCCCTATCTGTAACATGAGCCCATTGGTAGCCAAGAATAGACAACAAATGATAAGAGCAGACATATAACCCATCTATGTGTATATGTAAGGTAAATGCATGTGTGTGTATCTTAAGGTATCTAGACATACATAAACATCTGCATATATTTAACTCTATGAATATATGTGATGAATATACATAGTATTAAGATTAATGTATAATCTGTATGTATATTTTAGATAGACAGACACTATACACACACACACATACACACACTTAATACAAACTATTTATCTTGTGAAAATTTATGTTTTTTATTAACTGTATGTTACAGATGAGAAAACTGAGACACAGAGAGATTGATCACGTTGCCTGTTGACCAAAACTTCTCCTAGGCCTGGGCTGTTGGGTCTCAGGCCTTATCCACAGAGCTCTACTATCCAAGCTAGGGGCAAGGAGGCAAAATCAGAATGAGAAAGAGCTCAGGAAAGCAAGGTTTTTTTAATATTTATTTTTTAATTGTAGTTGAACACAAGATCTCTATTTTATTTATTTATTTTTATGTGGTTCTGAGGATCAAACCCAGGGCCTTGCACATGCTAAGCAAGCACTTCACCCCTGAGCCACAACCCCAGCCTGTCAGAAAGCAAGTTTTGTAGAAGATATTTAAATCAGGACCATTTTTCAATCACATTATGACATCCATTCTCATTCCGTCTTCAATATTTTCATGAAGAAATCTTTTATTGAGCCAACAGGCAAATATAGTTCATGTTACTGACTTGCAATCAAGGCTGATCCAAGATCAATGAAACATGGTAAGGCAACACAGGGATAAGACCGGCAATAGTGTCACAACTTTAGATCCCTGGCTTGCTTTTGTATAGGCTACCTGTGCCTTTTAGAAGGATAATACAAAATGATTTTTAAAAATAAGAGTGTACATAGGTTCAGTGGTATATGTGTGTGTGTGTACAGTCTACACACTTTAGTCTGTGTGTGTACACTGTGCATGTGTATATTCATTCTTATGACACACACTTTTGATTTTTAGGAACAAAAAATTAAAATATTCCAACTTTTCTAGGAGAATACAAGATATGATATTCTTTATAAAATCAAATGAGACATCCTTGGGATCGCTGATAATAAATTTCTCCCTAATTAAATTTTTATTTCTAGTGAAAGTATGATAGATTAAAGAGCTCAGGAATTGTACCACTGTTTGAGATATTTGGAGTGTTATCTAAGAATAATACCAGTTTTGGATTAACAATAGCACCCAACTTCTATTTGCCACAAAACAATGAAGCCAAAATAGTGTCCAGGATCCAAAAACATTGTTCATATGGAAGTATTGTATTTTACCAAAGTGGCACATGAACGTTGCCTTTGGCTGCAAATAGATTTTTTTAAAAGGTGGGGTGGAAATTGGCCAAGAATCAGTTTATTAGGTAGTAATTCCTGAAGAAGTTTAATAATTTAGTACAATGAAGCTGTTCTGATTCTACCACTTGTCTTCGTTGTAAACTTTTGTATTCTTAATTTTTCTGTGTCTAAGCTCCTTTGTCTGAGAGATGAAAATATTTTCTACTCATAGAGTTGTTATGAGAATTAAATCAGTTAATACTTGTAAACCTCTTAAAACATTCATGGCACACAATATTTCACACACATGTGTGTTTGTGTGTGTGTGTGTTGAACACAATCACTGGAAACTCCAGTCCTTCCTTTGTATTTTAAAGCAGAACAACAATAAAAACATATTCCAAAGATCAGGTGTTCAATCAGTGTATTTCTTCATATAGAGTTAGTGAGGGATCATTGCAGGGGTCACTAGAATTCCATATGCACAGTTATAGGGTGAAGCAGCCCCAATCAGGGAGATGGCTATTGCGGCTAGCTGGAAGCCATAAGTTCCACCTGGTGCACGTGACGCACCTGTAAATGCACGTGACGCACCCGCAAAGCTAAAGGTATATAACCGGTGAAAGCGGTCAGAAGCGGTATTTCATTTAGTCAGTCTCAGTCACTCAGTCGGTCGGAAGAAGAGTTCGGGTCAGAGAAGACGAAAAGAGTCAGAGCGGCTAGAATGTAGTCAGAAGAAGAAAACCAAAGAGATATATAGAGAGAAGAAAATGTTGCTGGTCAGAGTCAGGCCGAGGCTGCCGAAGAAGAAAGAAGAAAGAAGAACTCTCTCTCTCTCTCTCTCTCTCTCTCTCTCTCTCTCTTTCTCTTTCTCTCTCTCTCTAATCTCTCTCTAAGAAAGTAAAAGAAAGTGAAGAAGAAAGAAGAAAGAAGCTCTCTCTATCTCTCTCTTTCTCTCTCTCTAAGCTCTCTCTAAGAAAAAGTAAAAAGTAAAGAGTCAGTAGTCAGAAGAAGTAAAGAGTCAGAGAGGTTGCTGAAAGAGCCAGTGTTAGAGTTTTGAGAGATTGCTAAAGCCGAAGAATAAAAAAACCTTCCTTCATCTTCATTCTGCCTCCGAGTTTTTCTCCCGCAGCGGCGTTGTTGGTCCAAGTCAGGAAGCAACAATAGGGAGCTTTGTCTGGCCTTTTTCCAAAGAATGGGGAAACTTGGAATGATGTGCCATACACACACCTACAACAATCCAGTTATTGTGAACTCACATCTAACAAACAAATCACTGGCAAAACATCCTTCAAAAAAATGACAAGCTGGGTAATTTTGCTTTCAGGATGCATGAATCACTGCAATCTCTATTCGTCCCCTCCCTTCAGGACTACTCCTGTTCCCTGGGCCATGATGCTCACTTAGCCATGTAGGTTGCACAACATCACAACATTATGCTCCAAACTCCTTACTGATGCTTTTCTGAGGCCATGACAAACACGCTCTTCACCCTAAACTTCATCAAGGCATGTTTTTTTCCTAAGTCCTATTTTATTTGGCTGACTTAGGAAAAATATACTCTATTTGTAGATAAATGCTACCAGCAACTTAGGACACAAATATTTGTATTTTCCAAAAATAATTCTAGAGCCTTTACTGCTTTTTCCCAGAGAATGAGTGCAGTGCTTAACCCAGGAACAAAAGAATGGATTTCATTGGTGGGTAGAGTTGTAGTGGGAGGTGCGTAGGTGGTTTTCACCAAATCACACCATCCCCCTTTGATTTGATATATATTATAGGGCATATATCTACTAATCCTGTTTCTTAATAAGTATTAAAATATAATACATAAATTAATAATTAATATTTATTATATTCCAGGCACCATATTTTTATATGCACGCATTTATTTCATTTTCACAGTAATAGCCCTATCAGGTATGAAGTAGGAGTTATTATTATTTGTATAAACAAAGACATGGGTTTACAATGATTTAAGAATTTTGTCAAAGGCAAACAGCTAATAAACTGGGGAGTCAGAAATTTAATCCAGACTGACTCCAAAGATCTTATGTGTAAGACTAGCATTATTCTGTTATTACCTTAGTTGAGAGAAAGTGTGTTCAAGACACATAATTCTATTGTTCAAAACATGTCCTTTACATGTGGAGTACCTACACAACAGGTGAAATGGATTGCATTGATAAGGATCACAATTACTTTAGACCTTTCTGGGAAAAGAGGCAATTTTCTATCATTATGGTTATTTTAATGCCAAAAAGTCATATCTACACATAATCACTTGCTTTTTTACACACTTAACTTCTCAAAGTGAAGAAATATTTTTATATCTGGGGACCCTCTTAGCTCCACTGCTGTGTCCCTGGGCCTCCAATTCTCCAACTAGGGTTGCAGACTCTTCTTATGTTCAAATGTGACCTTTTGTTCAATACTCAACTATTCTATAAAGCATCCTTCTACAGAGACTTCTCTGATTTCTTCATTGAGAAACAAATTAACATAAAACCTCTCTCCCTTAACTCCCAAAGTCAGCTAACTTTGGGGCTAGCTGATATCATGAATGTTATCATCATGATATCTGATATTTCTCCATTGAGAAACAAATTAACATAAAACCCCCTCCCTTAACTCCCAAAGTCAGCTAACTTTGGGGCTAGCTGATATCATGAATGTTATCATCATGATATCTGATATTTCTCTGTGTGAAACTACTCATGGTGTTTCTTCCTCTTCATATAATGACATCAGTCCTATAGGATTAAGGTCTGTATCAGTCAACTTTCTTTTACTATACCTGAGATAATTTGCTTATAAAGAGAAAAGTTTATGTTGATTCATGATTTCAGAGGTTGCAGTCCATGATTGGTTGGCTTCAGTGATTTTAGGCCTGTGGTGAGGCAACCCATCATGGAAGGGGCCCATGGTGGACAAGAATTCCTCATCTCATGACTGGCGACCAAAAGAGAAAGAGACTAGAATTACATGGTACCCTTCAAGGAAATACCTCAATGACCCAAGAGTCTCCCATTGGCCACGCATCTGGAAGATTCCACCACTTCCCAATAACACACACCTAGGGACCAAGCCTTTAACATATGAGTCTGTGAGAGAGATTTTAGGTCCAAACTAGAGTGTGGCCACACTCTTTGTAACCTTATTACCTCATGTAACCTTATTACCTCCTCAAAGTCCCTGTCTCCATATATAGTCATATTGAAGGTTGCAGCTTCAACACGAATTTTGGAGAATGAAAAAATCACAATTTTATTACATAATATTAGGTTTTACTTAATATTCAGAATCATAGTTGCTGTAGCCCCAGTTAACTCATCACTAGCCTGTAAGCATCTTGAGAAAAGTGGATAGTATGTCTATCCAATCCTTCTCTGTATCTCCTATTTTATACAATACAAATAATACTCATAGCTATCATTAACTAAATTGAGTGCATTAAGCACTTCATACACATTTTTTCCAATCCTAGCAATAACATTTTGGGGTAAAGAATATTAAACTGAAGCTCATATAGATTAGGCATCTTAGCAAAATTCTCATGATTAAGAGTGGACAGAACCCAAACGAACCTTGGCCTATACCTCTGTGAAGTGATATATATATATATATCATTTCACAGAGGTGTATATATATATATATATATATATATATATATATATATATACATATACATATATATCAAGCTATATATATATATATAGCTTGACTATACACACACAGAGACACACACACACACACACACACACACACATATATATACATAGGCACAGTCTTTTTCCTCCAAACATGCCTCTCATGACATTTGTTGAAACAAATAAAAGTCATAAGGAATGTCATTGATGCTGCCATTTTAGTTTTCATATTCTCTGTAAGCAGGAGAATTGAGGGTATCTTCTTTGGCTACTTTTGCTTGAAGGAACAGGGGTATAAAATATAGACATTTAAGTAGATCAGAAGCCAAAGAAACACCTTCTTTGCCAGACTTTTACAGGAAGCAATATTGAAGTGATTAATAAAGGTGGGCAAGGTGAAGGAGATATAAAGAAGCTGGCGACATAATAATGACAATGTATTTCAATATCATAATGAAAGAGTAAAACATAAAACATTGCCTGGATTTATCGGGCATCCAGATTTATTCATAGAATCTTAGGAGGTGAGTTTTATGGGCAATAAGGGGCCCACCTGCTCCACAATCATCCCTCACTATCTGTCCTCAGTGCCTGAAATTACCACATTGTTGTAACCAGTGGTTTAAGAGTTTAGAAGACACCAGTCCCAGTTGCACCCTAATCTGCATTAAAATGTAAAACTCTAACCTGTCAAAGGAGTTAACCCATTAATGTTCTAACATATCACATTTAATCCAAGCTAGAAGATAAGCATCTTTTTTTTTTTTTTTTAATGGCAGCACTGACTGCATCATGATAGATTAGTGTGTAACACATTTCACACAAATAAATGTTCAGGCAAAGCATGAAGTCTTTGAGAGGGCAGAGAGGGATGGGGAGAAAAGGAAAGGAACTTGGAGGAAAGAACATGACAGAAGACAATTACAGTGAGGATGTGGTGTTACTGAAAGCCACACACCAATTATTCCCTGGTTGCCTCAAGAATAAATCACTAAAATGTTGGATTCAGGGATGAGTACAAGTTTTGTTGACCTAGGCTTTCTCATAAAGGCAAAGCAGAAAGTGAAGCAAAAGTTTAAGACTGGAAGGTCTGAATCAAGTAAGATAAATGAGTGGCATTTAGTCATTTCTTATCTCTTTGCCATTTACACTCAGGGAAATCATTTGTACAGCCTTCTGCAGAGCAAGAGATGAATTGTGATGTGAATTGGTGCTTTCAATTTTTCATGTGTTAATTTTCTATTTGGCTGATGTGTCCAGAAACCTTTACCTGTCTTTTCCTAAATTGTCTGGATAATTACTTCAATTCTCTGCTTTACTTTAGCTGTGAAAACCTGGTCCATTTAAGGCATTTTTTTTCTTTCAAATCACACTCACTTGGTTAACGTGTTTTCACTGAAGCAATGAGGTCAAGATGGGTAGTTAGACCTGACAATTCAGATTGTCTAAGTTCCTGACTCAGTTACTTGAGGTTTGAAAGAGGGAACAATAAAAAAAATGGCAGAGTCTTGTTCTTCTTAGGTACTTTAAACTGTAAATAATTATCCATATGGCAAAGTTAGCTGAAATGGAACCCTCTTTCTGCTGCACCTTCCTTTCCAATAGTTGTCTCAGGTACAGCTGAGTATGAGAGTGGGAAGATATTTTGTAGATGGCATATTTTCTCATTCTCTAATTGCTAAAATTTAAAAATGAATTGAGATACAAATTATGCTTCAAATTTGGGGTGTGTCTCTGTGTGAGTATATAAAGTTGAGAATCAAATATCCTGCTTGGTATTTGGATCAAAGCACAAAGGAAGCAGTTCTGTTTTTATTTGTTTGTGTTCAGATAGCAGTTTAAGTTGTTTTACCAGTATAAATTTGTCTTCATATAAATGTACTAGGGAAGGTATTTTAAAATGTGTATATGTGTGTCTTTTTTGGTTAACCTTAAGAGTTGGAGTGCTTTTAGGTCTTTTGTTTTTATTTTATTTAATTTTTTTGGAGGGGGTGGCTATGGGAGTTTCAACCCAGAGACACTTTACCACTGAGCCACTTACCCAGTCCTTTTTATTTGTTTGTATTTTAAATATTGAGACAATGTATTGCTAACTTGCTGAGACTGACCTCAAATTTCTTGTCCTCCTGACTTAGCCTCCTCTGTCCCTAGGATTAGAGGTAAGGACCACCATGCCCAGCCGGAATGTTTTTAGAAATAGTAAAGAATGTAGGTGACTTTTTTTTTCAATTGTTGGGGGGATAGACATTGGCTTTAAAGCTCTGAAAAGACAGAGGATGTCTCATTCTGTGCGAACTCAGAATCAAAGATTATTGGATCAGAAGTTGCTTAAAACTATGCTTATTCAACCCATTATTATAAATCAGAAAATGATGGTCTATAGAGGTTGGGTGGATTAATTATGGTCACACAGATAACTGCAAATACCTGGAGGGTCATGACCTATACATTCTGACTTGAAGTACTAGGATCTTTTAAGTACACCACACTATATATTACCTTTCACCTTGCTTTACTTTGTATTGTCCTTGGAATTTCCAGCATAAGTTCAAAATAGGATTATTACAAGACGATAACTATTTGCCCTTGATGTGAGAATGTTTATTTGGACAAGGGCATTATATGAAGTAATACACGTATCTCTGTGCATGACATTTATAAACATTTAAAGCACATTTTATTTTTATGATCCTGCATGCCTAGCTCATCAGATTGAAAGCTTTCTCTCCATCAGGAGTCAGTGAATGTAGCCATCTGAATCTGTCTGCTTTGATTGAGGAGATGATTTGTGTAACCAGGTAGTAAGACTCTGGTTTTCTGCAGCATGAAATAAGCCTCATCAGACAGCAAAATTTCTTCAGTGACAAGGATAAATTTGCAGGGAGGCAGGTATGGGTTCCTGGTACTTGGTGACAAGCTATGCTGGCACCAGTGATGCAAAATGTCACTTAATGTAATGGAAACCTCCAGTAACATGGTTAAAATGCTTGCCACAGCTTAGACTTGCCAAGCTAGAGGAAAGCTTTTTACAATATTGTTATTGTCATAGGAAAATGAATCCATAACTCACTGCTGCCTCCCACAAAGGTTGGCTGCTATAATTGCGGGAAGTGAGAAAAGTCTTTAGTTGCAAAGCACCTGGCCTTGCTTTTAGAGGAGAGGCTGAATAGCATAGTGACAAGAAAGCACTGAGAGCAGCATGTGGCTTCTCTATGATAAATCACACCTCTATTGGAACTTCAAGATCACCTTGCTACACCCCACAGATATCTGGATCCTCAATTTCAAAAGGAAAGAGAGGATCAGAAAATTAAAGGACTAGTACAGCCCTGTACCCAAACCCAAAACTTTGGCCCTCTAATTCTCAGAAGCAATGCTCTCTCCTCCATACTATGACTCCGACAATTAATGTGAAATAAGAAATCCCACAGATATGAGAATAACCTGGATGCCTACCAGCAGTATATACTATGGAGCTTGTAAAGCATGTATACTAAAGTCTATTTCCTCCAACTCCCTGGTCCTGTAATTTGGAGAAATGTAATTTGGTTATTAGTGACACCTGAGAACAATCTTTATAAGCTAATTGTTTATTCTCATATGGAAGTGGTTATTGGAATAGTGCGCTCTTAGAATGATCTTTAGATAGGTGAAATATAACTTTCAATTAAAATAGTATTTTAACAACACTTGTGAAAATTTATAATCAGTGAATTTATTAAATATGGACAATTGGATAAGTGATCTAGAAAGTCTAGAAAATTTTATTGAATTTTTAAAATTTACTCGGTTTTTAATGTCTATATTACCTTGATTTGCTCTAGGGTCATTCACTCCCTGATACTGTACATGGTGCTGAAATTTCTAGCAATATAATAGAGGATGATGGCAGTGTTATGGCAGAATCCCTTTGAAGTGATTGCAATGTTATTTGTTTTAATTTTCTTTCAAGCAAGTAAGAAAGTTACATAAAATCACTTGGAGTTTTCTTAATGCTATTTTTGTTACTCATTGTTCTTTCATTGACTCTAGACTTACAAATCATTTAAAAAATAAAAAGTAAAAAAATGATAGGTGTTCCAAAAGACACTCAAAAGACAGAACTCAGATGAATGTTTTTCTGGAGGGGAAATGTGACCTAAGCTGAAAGTACCTTTAGATGTCACTGAATGCAAAAGAGGTGTAGGAGGGGGAATTTGGAAGCACACAGAGATTTAGACCAGCCTGATGAGTGCTAGGATATTATAACTGGAAGTTTCCAGCAGAAGAATCCCTGAGGAACACAAGAAGGTGTCTGACCAGAGAGAATCTATCACAGTACCAAGGTTCAATTCTCCACTAAATTTTACAAGATAAATTAGACCATCTTCAAACCTGGTTTCCCCTTTCCTTACCCCTACTAGCCTGGCCCCGAAGTCCCCCCCAGTACCAGTCATTCTAGAAAATTTAAATGTGTGCTTTTTGTTGTTAATTTTCACATTGCATGAGACTTAACTTTTTATTATCTATGATAAAATATTACATATTTATTAATATTAAGTGAATAAAAGTCTTTTGAATCTCTATAGAAATTACAACCAGTGTCAGGTATAAAATCAAGAAGGTGGTTTTGAAAGAAAAGTTTGAGAAAATATTTTAATGCCTTTATAATATGATTACAGCTGATTACCTGTCCTTTTTCATATTTATCATTATTTTTTTTCCTTTCCTCCTTGAGTCAGAGTCAGAGAAGATACACTATACGACTTTCCCATAGAATTGTCCTTGGCATGTAATAGTTCTGCATAAAGTAGTTCTCAGAAGTAGTTCTGAATATACACTCTTGTCCCTCACTATTAAATTTGTTATTTTCAAGTTCTCTATGTTGAAATGCAATTACATACCATTCCTAAGTATGTGTGCTTCTTCATATATACTTTCAAGGTGGTAAAACCTACTCAACAAAATTTATCACACTTCTCATTTGAAAGTGTGGTTCTGTGCCATTAGATACATTCACATTATTAAGCAGCCATCACATTTTATTTATCCATTCATCTGCCTATGTGTGATTAAGTTACTTCTTCTTTTACATTATTGTGGATAATGTTGTCAGGAACATGGGTATATGAATACCTGAGTCCTTGCTTTTGCTTCATTCGTGTATATCCCAGAGGTGAACTTGTGAGATCCAAAGGGAATTCTGTTTAGTTTTTGGAGTAATTGCCATTTTACACAACAACCACAGATAATACACAAGGGTTCTACTTTCTCTATTTCCTGTGTGTTGATTATAGTCATTCTAGTGGATGTTCAGGGTATCTCGTGGAATTGACTGACATTTATCTAAGGATTTGCAATGTTGAGCATACATTCATGATTTTATTGTCCCTTTGAATAGCTTTAGAAAAATGTCTATGAAAGTCCTTTGCCCATTTTTTAAATCAGATTTTAGCTGTTTTTGAGTTGTAGGAGTTCTCATATATTTTGAATATTAATCTCTTATCAGATACATGGTTTGTAAATTTTTCTCCTATTCTGTATGTTGCTTTTTCACTCTGCTGATAGTGTTCTTTCATACACAAGTTTTTAAATTGGAATGGAGTTGAATTTTTCCATGTTTATCTTTTGTTGCTTGTGATTTTGATATTATTTTCAAAAAAGTTGTTGCTAAATATAGTGTCTAATATAGTGTCTTGCTTTATTCTAAGTCATATTTTTTAGCTCTTGCATTTCAGTACTTTATCCATATTGGACTAAATTTTGGATATGATGGAAGGAAGTGCTCAATTTCTTTTTCCTTTCTTTTTGTATGTGTATGTCTAGATTTCTCAACACTGTTTGTTGAAACAGTCATTTTCCCACTGAATGGTCTTAGTACCCCATTCAAAAATCATTCAGCTTTATATATAAAGGCTTATTTCAGATTTTCTACTTTTTTTCCACTAAAACATGTGTTTTTAAGTTAGAGAACATGCTCCAGTTTGAAAGTGTAACTTATAAAATTCATGTTAAAACTTAATCCCCATTCATTTATTTCATTATAAATTTCCTAGGCTCAGGTATTTTGCTATAGCAACAACAAAAAGACTAATACAAGGTATATCTCCCCATAAGAAGTAAAATAGTTATCAACATGGACACTAAGATGTTTATCTTACTTTTTTTTTTTTTTTTTTTTCTGGAACTGAAGGAATGAGGAGAGCTTCACTGGGATCTTGTACATGAGGACTGAAGAAGAAAATTTGTTGAAAAATGGGAAAAAGGCACAGCAAGAACAGAAATACCACAGGCATGGGTAACCCAATTTGCAATCTGACTTAGAAAAGCAAAACTTTGTTTATATTCTTATATTCTCTCCACTTTAAATTCTTCCTCTCCTTTCCCTTCTATCATTGCTGAAGTAAGTACCGGAGATAGCTCCAGAACAGCAATGTGGACCAATTTCTTTTTTAAGCTCTCTGGCTTTCTATTTTGTATAGAATTCTTCAATACTCTTTTTTCCTCCCAAAGTTACATACAAACATGCCAAGGTGAGTAAGCTTAACAACAATCTGGTAGCCATTCTCTGAAGGAAAAGTAAACATTTGAGAGATAATATGTTGGGCTTTACAAGATTCATTCAGAGATATGTGTATAGACTTACATGCCTGAAATTACTTGGAAATCTGCTGAAAGCTTGGTAGCTGCAGTTTTTGTGAGATTATATTTCCTCTTCAGTGTGCTTGAACTAGTCAGAGTGTCACTTATGTCCATGATTACAACAGTGAGAATCTGTAATGAATGAAAAGAAACATGGTTGTCAGCTAAGGTGCCTTAGGTTAGAATAGTGCCCCTCAAGGTGACAGTGATGGAGTTCTAGCTGTCAGCAGGGAATCACCATCTCCAGCAGGAGTATGAATGTAGGAATCTAATGCAGATGAATGGGAGAGCAGCAGGAAAACAGAGGAGAAAGATAAGAAAGATAAGTTTAAAAAAAAAAACAGCCTGAATAATTTGTATAAATGTTTTATATTAACTAAGATTACATTTTTCTCTAGCAATACAAATGGCCATTAATAAATGTAATTTTAAAGCATTTGAGAAATTTGAGATAGTAGTTTTGAAATAAAAAGAATGACTGAATCCTGAATGAAATATGCAAGGATATAATTAAGGAAAATAATCACACCTTGTTAATGAGCAACAGTTAGAGCTTAAATAGTTGAAAGTTGAAGATATTTTATTTAAATGCAGAAATAAATCTCATCTCTTATGATTTCTTTCAGCAAGAACATAAATAAATCTATTGACTTTAAGAAAGAACACAGTGACAAGTTTAAATAGTTATGCAGTAGACTTTTTAAAAGATATAGGGTATACACATGCATTTATCTCTTCTCTCTATAATAGTATAATTGCAATGCTATTAAAGGAATATAAATGCTATAAATCCTTATTTTTAGGAAATAACATATTTTGTTGAATTTTGTATACTGGGAGGAAATAGAAAACTAAAAGAAGGTGAATGCCATCAAGCATCAAGCACATGAACAAAGCCAGGAGGCAAAAGAATCTAACAGAGTTCCTGAATTGTTTCAGCCCTTAGAGTGCAAAAAGATAGAAGCAGCAAGGCAATGTCAAACAGAACTGAAGGTAAGTGATTCATTGCAGTCCACTTTGTTTTTTTTCAGTTACTGTAAGAAAGAAAGGAAAAGAATCGGCAAACCCAGCAAAAATCTATCAAAGGAATTATGTTTCAAAAGTGAGTCATATTTAAACAAAATAGGATTTAGAAAAAAATGTTAGGAGTGAGAAAAATTGTAAATAGAGCTTCTTTTCTTTTATAATAATGATTATGTGAAGAAAATTCCACAAATTTGAGAGAACCAAAAGAAATAAAGCCATGAATGTAATTGTAATAGGAGAAATAGAGAATATGTTCAGGGCTTTGAATAAAGAAAGACAGAAGTCATAAATTGATAAACTGTATTAAGTTTGAGAGAACAAATTTGAAGTGGTGAAAGAACATGGAAATTTAAATGATAAAAAATTCAGCTGAAAATATTTGCAAGATTTATGAAGCCAAAAATTATTTAAAAATTGACTCAGAGATCCTACAATAAATAAAATAAGGCAAATAATCAAATAAAATAAGAAGAAAGAATATCAATTGGTGACTTGTAGAATATGAGCGTAAAAGCTGATCCCATTTTCCCCACTGCAATATTGCTACGGTAAATACCTTTACATGCATGTTCATGTGCTCATGTGCAAGTGCTCCTTTTTAGGATACAATGCAATGGGACACTGAGTAGTAGGATGTGCACATGTTTTATTATTGGTTTGTTTTAGTAGATGCTACCAAATTACCCTCCAAAGTGGATCTGCTAATTTACACTCCTTACAGCATTGCATGTGAGTGTTCATTTCCCTAAATCTAGTCTAATGGTTGCAAATGGAACTTCACTAATAGATTTTGCATCTCCTTGATTAATAGTTGTTGTTAGGATAGTTTCTTATGTTGATTAGACAAGTATATTTCATCTTTGAGGATTTTTTTTTTCCTTACTGGGTTACATGCTACGTGAACTTAACTTATTCTTCTTTTACAGCCTTCTGAATTTATTCTTAGATTTTTTTTACCCTGTGTGGAAGAAGAATGGCTACTGATGACTTATGAGAGGAATGCCTATCCATCAAGAGAGAGTAGCATATGCATATTATCTAGAGAAATGGAACTAACTACAAGAATATATCCAAAGAGAAATGATTAAGAATGGCTGCCTCAGAGGTAGTAAAGGCTAGGGCAGAGGAGGACTCATATTCATTATACAACCCATTGAATTATTGGATTTCAAAAACTCATGTGTATGCATTATTTTGGATTTATAAACTTGTCAATTAGCAGAAAGAACAACCTTTAATATTTGACAAATCCTGGGTTTAAATTTTATTACCTGTAAGAAATTAATGCCGCATAATCCTCAATTTCCTCATGTATAAAAATAAGTATATAAAAGCCCACCTCATAGCTGTGTTCTGGGGATTTACTCTTTAAAACGTCTAGCCATTATTAGCCTTAGTTCCCTCTTTTCTCCTTTCCATGACTTGTCCTCCAAATAATGTTAGATTGCTATGGAAACTTATTAAATCAAGGTTGAATCAAGACTGTTTATTTATTATTTGCTATGTACAAGTTCATAATTTTAAATTTTATGTGTAATTTCGCATCAAAATCATTATAATGAAGTTAGAATCAAATGATACAGTTGCATTACAGATAAGATACAGCACTTTGGACCAACAGTAAGAAAAGTGCCACAAGAAAAATGATCATGTCTATATTTATTAATCACTGCAACTGACAGGAACTTGTGATCCACATTAGAGGGGATGCTGAGATGAATAAGTCATTGACACACGCCATCGAAGTCCCCATATTTTAGTTGAAAAGATGCAAGTCAGACTTTGAAAGTCAAAGCTGACTTTGAAAAGAAGGAAATGCTGAGAAAGAAAAAGGAAGAAGAAAAAAAATACAGAAAAGAAAGACAGGGAGAAATTACTTTTCTATAGAAAAATTGAAATGATATCAACAAAGTATTGTTTTGGAAGGAAATACACTTTGGAAAATTTTGTTAGATAAAAGCATAGAATAATCAAAAATTTCACAAGGAGCAGTGGCCTCAAAGGCTTAATTACGGCATTATGGGAAATGCAGAGAATTGCTGGGGTGAATGGTGGGAAGCGACAGTTGTCAATACTATCAAGGGCTGAAGCTGAGTTGAAGCACTTGCATGGGGACCCCTCTGTATTTTCTGCCTACAGATGCTTCTGCTTCCTGCTACAGGTAATGCTTGGGTATTTCTCTTTAGAGGCACTCCACTCCTCTGACCATGTGGTCCAGTTAGGATTATCAATGATACTGTTCTTTCTCCCTCTCATCTTCCACCGCTGCCCCCTGCCCCCCAAAATGGATATGTAATCCAAACCAGGCCACCCACTCTGTCACCCAGGAATTCAAGTCTTTATTGATGAGGCACTTGGACCATGTGGCTATTGGAACTAAGTAGGATGATTGTAACATGTTTGTGCAAAGGTTCATGAGTTGCTCCACCAGGAGTTGTCTACTGTCTCCTCCTGCCCAAGGTCCTACTTTTCTCTACTATAGTGAATTATTCACTATCCTGCCAGTAAACTCCCCATGAGTGTTCATATGTGTTTATGCAGTTTTCCTTCTCTTTTTTACTTTGTTTTGCTTAACATCTCAAAAGCAGTTTCTGTTTACTGTAGCAAACTCTTTGGTCTCTGACTGATGAACCTGTCTAAGCTATTTATATTTAATTAAAAAAACAGAAAGCAGGAAAAAAATTATTGAAGAGTCATAGGATGGAGATATAATTTAAGAAAATTTGTAGCTACAAGGAGTCAGAGTACTCAGAGTAGAAGGTACACTATTGTGTGGATCTAAGAGGCTTAAAAAGAGTAGAGGGATGTGCAACATGCTAATAAAAATTATAAAGTTCGGTAGAATAAGTATCAGGCTGTGAGGTAAAAAAGAAAAAATGGGTTTGAATCCTAGCTTCTGACTTGGCTTAGGCTAGTTACTTATACATACTAAGTTCTTATTCCAAATTTTTCATAACATGGTCATTAATAAACCACTCACTGCTATGTTTTGCATATACAAATAGTAATATATTCAAAGTGTTCAAAAGAATCTCTGGCATATATAATAGGAGTAGGACTTGAAAAGCGATTGAATCTCACACATAGGCTAAAAGGAAGCAATGATGAACTCAAGCTTTTGACTGTGAGAGAACCAATAGATTATTATAGTTGGACAAGGAAGAAAAGGTGGTCTGCAAGAGGGTGGGTTCTACGGCCTGTTTGGTTGCCTCCAACATTCATATGCTGAAATCTAATCGCCCATATCTCAGTACAAAGAGTTGGGAACTTTGGGAGATGACTAGGTCATGAAGATGGAATCCTTGTGAATGGGCCTAGCAGGCTTATAAAACAGACCTGATAACTTGTTTGTCTCTTCTGTTATCTGAGAAGATGAAGAAGACACCACCACCTTTGAGGAACAGGCCCTCCCCAGACACCAAAGCTACCGGGGCTTTGATGGACTTCTCAGCCTCCAGAACTGTGAGCAACAAGTTTCAGTTGTTTATGAATTACTCAGTCAAAAGTATTTATTACAGTAGCCTGAATAGTCTGAGACAGTGAGGAAGAAACTGGACTTGTTTAAATAAAAAAAAAAAAAAATAGCATGCACATTTTGAAATAACTTTCTTACAATTTAAAAGAATGATTAGGCTTAACGAAGTTATCTTCATACCATAGAAAAATTGAAAACATGTTATAAAGTTCATAACTACAGAACAAGAATATATTGATGGTGAACTTTAGTATTTGCTTGTATAAAGAGGATGAGAAAGAAGAATCTGCCAAGGAGACAGATAGAAGTCAATACTGATAAAGACACAGCCTCACGCCATAGAAGCAAAAGAAGAGACTTTGGAGAGAGGGTTTTCTCACCCCACTGCCTCACATGCTGTGTATGCTGCAGAAAACACTAGCAGTATGGGGATTAAAAGGAATCCACTAAATTGTTTCATCAGTGAATCTTCTCGGAGATTTGTTTCAGCAAAGTCAGGAAAGTAGCACTAGATGTAAGGAACTGTGAGAATGATGCCTCATTTATGTTTCATATCGCTTCTGATTTATGCACAAGAAGTTGTTTGGAGAATGGTGGAGGGTACAGACAAAAGGAAAACAAAGGAGAAGAATTTCCCACAAATGAAATAATTAGTGCTGGAATAATTAGAACTGACTGGAGAGTATAGCAGCAATTATACAGTTTAATGTACTCATGTAAATTAATGTGTGAACAAATCCTACAAAAAGAATGTGCATTTGGAAACTATGTAGTCCAAATACCTACACCATAATTCCATTATATCTCTATTACTGGTTGAAAGCCATGTGTGTAATATGTTAATTATGTATTTCAAATAAACCATAGGAAGATAGTTTTTGATATTGGTATTTGATAAACACTGGAATTTAAAGATACATTTTGACAAAATTTCCAAGACAGGTGATTTCTTTTCCAAGTCATTTTTCTCTAAACATGTACTTTCAGTCTCTTTAAAAAAAAAAATTAGTGTATTTCTTTTCATCATGATAGCTCATTTTCCCCATTTTCAGCTTCCTGCATGCAATCATGATATATTTAATGATGAGGGTAATATCCTCAAACTATTATTTAATAATGTACTTTATATTTAGCTCATTATGAACTCTCAAATAAGCTGGAGAGCAAGGAGAGGCATATTATCAATAATTGTTTTCTGAGCTCTGGGGATACAGATATGAGCGCTTGCATAGGACTTCTTTGTTTCCTTGGTAGGAGAGTTTAAGTCAAAAACTCTGGCACTAGATGGGCATGGTGGGGTACACCTCTAATAACAGGGGCTCAGGAGGCTGAGGCAGGAGGATCTCAAGTTCAGAGCCAGCCTCGGCAACAACTTAGCAAGACCCTAAGTAACTCAGCGAGACCCTGTCTCTAAACAAAAAGGAAAAAAAAATGGAGGGGGGCCTAGGGATGTGGCTAAATGGTTAAGTGCCCCTGGATTCAATCCCCAGTATAAAACAATAACAACAACAAAAAAAAACAAACAAACAAAAACAAAAAAAAAAAAACCAAGGACACAAAAAAACACTGGCACTGTGGAAGATGCTCCCAGATTCACATCTGTGTCCCTGCATGGGTAAGTATGGATTCAACCCAGAGTTCATATGGTATTACCAAACGTGTCTACTATTTTCTCTGAAAGATGTTTAAAAGAGAAAAGCCAGCTAAACAAAACAACAAAATCCAAGTCCTAACAATACATAGAAAAAATTCAGTCTCCACCTAATGCTACAATCATGTGGAGCAATTTTCAGTATCTTCTGGGAGAAAAATGAGTACTGGATCTTTGGATATGTTGTGATGAACACTGAATTTCCTAGAGAAAAAGAATAATTATTTTAAGAAAGGCTCCATGTTATAAGTTTTCTTTTTCTATCCCAATACTTTGGTGAAACTTAAGTTATTTATAAAAATTGATACTAAACCTTAGTTTAGAACTAACATAAAGTTTACACTAACAAAAAAATGAACATATAGGCAAATGTTGGCACTGGGCAGACAAAATAGCCATCACCATTCCCCCCCCCCCTTTTCTGTTTTCGCAGTGCTGAGGATTGAACTCCTAATGTGAGATAGGTGTTCTACTGCTAGCTACACCCCGCCCCTGCTGCCAGCATTTGAACTATGAACTGCGACCCTAAACCATCTTCCTGTCAGCTTCTGCAGTCTGTGAGGGGCACTGCTCACCAGGCTCTGCTCTTTATGCAGGTGATGGCAAAGGTTGGGTTCAGATGTTCAAAATCCGAACTCCTGGCTCTTTTTGGATGGGCAGTGAGACCACTTCCTTCTAACTTTTATAAAGACACCTAACTTCTGTTCTCATCCAAGAGTAGCAAATATTGTGCTGGTGCGGAGACATAACTGAAGAAATCCTGGTAAATTTAGCCTTCGATCCTTTCGATAGATAAATACAGATTCATATTGGGGATTTCTATCATCTTCCATTCTAGGCAATTACTTTTTGTTGAATTTCTTTAGGTTTGTCTCAAATTTATATAACTATTTTTGCCTAATCCCAAACCATCTATATCTATCTATCTATCTATATTTTTTTTTCTGATTCAAATGTTTTAAATTTAGGAGATTACAGGTCAGATCCATTCCCTTAGCATGCAGGCTAATGAGCTATTGTCCACATATACAGAGTACAGAAGTGGGCAGTATGCATGCGACTTCCCTTTCTATTATTTTTCTATGGCTGTTTCAGGTTTCTTTTTAGAGCTAGAAGTAAATCCAAAGGTAGAAAAGGCATTAAAAATATATAACTCCATGAAATGGAATTACTTATTTCAAGCACATGAAGTACTTTTTGAAAGCAAACCCTATTTCATCTTTAGATGCATGTGAAGGGCAAAGAAGAAGATTTATTTTCTATGATATTGGAGAAAGAAAATAAATAAAACAAACTGTTATATCAGAAAATGTATTGTGTGTTTAGATAGTAAAATAATAATACCCACAATTTCACAAAATATGGAAAAATATGCTTATCACTTATGAAAAAATTAAAAATTAATTTCTGGTAATCTTTGAACATTCCCAGAAAAGTGGGAAATGGTAGCATGGTCCCACTTAGTCATCAAACAGTTGCCATTAAGGGTTAAGCAATAGGGTCATAATTATTATTTTTCTATTATTTTATCTGATGCATTGGTTCTTAATTCTACAGAGTGTATGTGGAACGACTGAATAATTTCATATAATACAAGGTGAGATGGTTTCATGCATCATGCAAATTAGAATCACAGAGTCTTGTCTTCATAATCCCTTAATGTTTTCAAACTGTACTTTACAACTCACTGGTATATCTAGAAATTAATTTGATCTGATAGAACCAAAAAATTTTTCATGAAGCAGACAAAGTAGAAGACAAAGCAATAGAGTACATTACATGTTGAAAGGTAAATATAGGTTTTCTAAGCTTTTGATTCAGGGGGAGTGTGTGTGTGTGTGTGTGTGTGTGTGTGTGTGTGTGTGTACGCTGGATCTCAAGGTGAAATATACATCTCACTGTGGATCATATAGAAAAATGTTTGAAAGCTACTTTATATTTGCCCTTCAGTCAAGTAGTTAATTGCGGTCTCTATTTTATTTACATAAAGAAAATTAACCTTGGAAAGAAGTGAGTTGTTTAAGATCTGTGAGGTATGTGGAAGAAGGGGAGCATACTGAAGAACTGTCCACATATTTAATTCTGAAATTTTATAGCTGGTACCAAATAAAAAGAATATTTCTCCAGTTTTCCCAAATGAGTTCTATTATCATGTCACTTAAAATTCGGGCTTTTGCTCAAACTGAATTGGAATGCATAAAGAAATAAGATTTCTGAGAAGTGTTCATTTTACATATTGTGATTCTATTGTTTAATAAGATATGCATGAAGGGCTGGGGCAGGGGCTGGGGGATAGTGGTGGAGCACTTGCCTAGCATGTGTGAGGACCTAGGTTCGATCCTCAACACCACATAAAGATGAATAAATAGAACAAAAATATTGTGAAAAGAAATTTTTTAAAAATACTTTAAAAAAAGATATGCATGTAATTATATATAGTTTTTTATTAATACCCACACATATGATCTATAATATACTACATACTGTACAGCATATATAGAGGTAGAGATATACACATACATATATGTGAATACACATACAAAATAATACTTAAGTAGAAAGAAGAGAGCATTGTGAAATAAATCAAGAACTTGGTCCTAGTTAGGATTAGTTATGATCCTACATCAATGTATTTTACCTGGAGTTAGTTTTTTTTTTGGAGGTTTTGATAGCAAATTACACAGGAATTTTTATGTTCTGTAACATTATTCAATCATTATATAGAATATTTCCTTTACCTGGGCATCTTGTGCTTGGCATAATGCCTGATGTACCATATCTCAATACATATAAGGATAATAGTTGGTGAACTATCAAAATAACAAAAATGAACAGATTCTTTAAAAATTCACCCCTTCTTCATATTATTAATTTATATTATATACCATGAAAACATGATAAAGATGTAGACCTTATCAGTCATGTATCAGTCATATATGTAGGTGTTCTCTGTTTGTGGGTATCTCTAACTATAAGGAAAACCAGAAACAGACTGTATGCATTCCTATGATTATTTAGCTAGCTCCTATTTAATATTATTCTATGCATGAAATTGATTCAAACCCATTTGCCTATTGTTATGTATCCAAACAAAGTTCTTAGCATCAGTTATTTTAGAATTATAGAGTGTGAAGATCAAGTCTGACCTTTAAGAGTTTAGCTTTGGACATTGTAGAAATTTGGCAAACCAATGTGATTCTTGCACCTAAGGTTTATGGTTACATTTATAAAATTAATGCTGCTTAAAATTTCATTCATGTCGATTTTTGTTAAATGACCTTAACTGATTTTATATTTTTGTTTACACATTTTTTAAACTACTGTCCTCTGCAGCCTTCCATTCATTCACTTCAGCTTCCAGAAACTTCTGAAAATTATTGTTCTCTGGAAGAAATTGCACCAATTATTGGATTGATACAAATAATTAAGTCTACTTTTTAGAAACTTTTGTCTAATTGATCAAATATTAGAGTTCTTGACAATAAGAAAGATGAATATCTGGGAGGATCCAACATGGGAGGCTGCATTCTGTGTCATTCCATGACCTGGGATTCAAGTACTGGGAATACTGTTTCTCTTTAAGTTTTTAGAGGACCCCTGACAGTTACTCCCACACAGGTATCCTGGCTGCTGTGGCCGTGAAGGTCTCCAGACCTCAGTGTCAGCACAGAACTCCTGGCTGCTTGCCCATGCAGGACCTCCAGCCACCTTGCCAGAGCAGGACCACTGGCATTAGCATCCATGTGGGATGCCTGGCTCTCCACCTGTGCAAGAATCCTGGCCACCATTCCCACGCAGGATATCTGGCCACTGCCCACACACAGAACCTCTGGCCATCACTCCTTTGTGGACCCCTATCTACCAATGTGGGGCTCCCCCTGTCGCCTCCATCTTGGGACACTATAACCATTGCCATAGTCCCCTGTAGGCAGTAGCCAGCATAGGGTCCAGAGACAGGCACCTGCGATAACACTGCATGCCACAGAGCTGCATCTCTGAACATGCCACCCAATGCCACCACATAGCCCAACCCAACCCAACACCCCATCTCTAAAAGCAGCCACCTCCAACTTGGCACACCTTTGTCACCTTCTTTAGTTGGGGCAACTCCCAGCTTGGGACACCTGCTGGGGCCTAGAAGCAATATCAAAGTACCTACAGTCCCCAACTTCCCCCTCTCACCTACAGCCACTAAGCCAGCACAGTGTTTGCAACTACATGGTGGGTCAGTACCTTGCAAATCCTAACTCTGAGCTGCCCAATACAAAACAGCTCTCCATGGCAGGTGCACAGTCCCCACAGCGCAGCCCACAAGACCTATGGAGAGAGAGGTTCCTGATTGGGAAGGAGAAAGGGAGAAGGTGAGTGAGATGCAGTTTTGAAACTAAATTAGAGACCAGGAATTGTGATATCTACAGGTGATATAAGGAGAAAAGACCAGGTGCCCACATCACACAAGTGGGCAACAAAGGAGATCCTTGGGGTGCAGTCTCCCATCAGGGACTGGCAAGTACTATACCCCATATCCAGGCTCCGGCCCCAAGACCATCCCTCCCACCCTAATAACCTTGACCATTCTGAGGGTGGAGATACCAGCAAACAACAGATAACCTCACCTATTGGATGAGAAGGGAAGCAGGAAAGATAGTGAATTCCAACAAAACCAATCATTATATTTTCCTTTGAGTTTTTTTTCTTTTCTCTCTTTTTTCTTCTTCTTTTCTCTCTCTCTCTTCTCCTGCCCTCACATCCCCAACATTTCTGAAACCAAGTACTTTTCATGAATTAGGCTACTAAGACTGAGATGTCTGAATAGTATGCTACAATTATGTTGTATAAACTTTTATCTCCTATTTTTATATTTTTAATTTTTTCTTAATTTTTTATGTTTGTTTGGTTTTGTACTATCCATATCGTCTTCCCATATATTTGTCTCCCCAAAATCATTTTCTTTTTTCTCCTGCAACTAGCCAACATCTTTAGATTCCCCTTTCAAGCTTCCTAAGATCTAATAACTCAATATCTTCACCTCCTACCTCCTTAACATCTCATCCTACACCTCGCGCCTGGTCCATCATCACTTTCTCTCTGTCCATCATCAGAAATTGTAGACCATTTTGCAAACCTACTATTTATATTGTAGATAATAATTGAATGTAACATTTCTGTATATTGTGACAAATCTGTAAATGTCTTAATAGCAGCTATTTGGTTTAAGGCTGTATATTGTTTGTGTTGGGATCTGTTAATATTATTCTCCCTTTTAAAAGAGAGGTATTGGAACCTTGCAGGGACACCATAAGCATATAGGGTAAAACTGTAACACCTTTTATCTGTAGTGCTAGAAGAGAAGACACACAAACAACATGAAAAAATAAGGCAAGAAAGTGCCCCATGCAAACCAAGATACTATATTTTTAGCAGTATTATTATTTCACTCACCCTCTCCCTTTCTACTCCTCAATCAGGAACTTCTCTCCATAGGTCTTGTGGGCTGCACTGTGGGAGCTGTGCACCTGCCATGGAGAGCTGTTTTGTATTGGCCAGCACAGCAGTGGAAATGACAGAGAAGGAGTTCAGGATGTACATAATTATAATGATCTGTGAATTAAAGGATGATATAAAAGAGTATATACAGATAGCAAAAGATCATTTTGATAAAGAGACACATAAGCAAATACAGAAAACAAAAGATTACTTCAATAAGGAAATAGAGGGTCTGAAAAATAACCCAACCGAAATCCTTGAAATGAAGAAAACAATAAACCAAATTAAAAACTCAATAGAAAGCATCACCAAAAGATTAGAGTACTTGGAAGACACAACTTCAGACAATGAACACAAAATATATAATCTTGAAAATAAAATTGATCACATAGTGAAGATGGTAAAAAACCATGAGAAGAATACTAAGGAATTATGGGATAACATAAAAAGGCAAAATTTAAGAATTATTGGAATAGTGGAAGGCATAGAGTTAGAAACCAAACGAATGAACAATCTATTAATTTAATATCAGAAAATTTTCCAAACATGAAGAATGAATTGGAAAATCAAATACAAGAGGCTTACAGGACACCAAATGTACAAAATCATAACGAATCTACACTAAGGCACATTATAATGAAAATGCCTAGCATACGGAATAAGGATAGAATTTTAAAGGCCACAAGAGAAAGAAAACAGATTACATATAGGGGGAAACCAATTAGGATCTCTGCATATTTTTCAACTCAGACCCTGAAAGCTAGAAGATCCAGGAACAACATATACCAACCTCTGAAAGAAAATGGATGCCAGCCAAGAATCTTATACCCAGAAAAATTAAGCTTTAGATTTTATGACAAAATAAAAACCTTCCATGATAAACAAAAGTTAAAAGAATTTATAACTAGAAAGCCTGCACCACATAACATCCTCAGCAAAATATTCCATGAAGAGGAAATGAAAAACAACAATGAAGATCAGCCAAGGGAGGTATTACACTAAAGGAAAAACCAAACAAAGGAGAAGCCAAGTCAAGTTAAATTACCAAAAATAAACAAGAATGACTGAGAATACAAATCATGTCTCAACAATAACCCTGAATGTTAAAGGCTTAAACTTACCAATCAAAAGACATAGACAGGCAGATTGTATTAAACAAAAAGACCCAACAATATGCTACCTTCAAGAGCCTCATCTCACAGGAGAAGACATCCACAGACTGAAGGTGAAAGGTTTGAAAAAACATACCACTCACATGGACTGTGGAAACAAGCAGAGATTTCCACCCTCCATATCAAATAAAGTAGACTTCAAGCCAAAGTTAATCAAAAGGGATAAAGAAGGGTATTACATACTGCTTAAGGGAACCATATATCAACAAGACATAACAATTATAAGTATATATGCCCCAAACAATGGAGCATCTACATTCATCAATCTCTTCTCAAGTTCAAGAGTCAAATAGACCACAACACAATAATTCTGGGTGACTTTAACACACCTTTTCCACCACTGGATAGATCTTCCAAACAAAAGCTAAACAAATAAACTATAAAAATCAATAATGAAATCAATAACTTAACAGACTTATAGAATATTTATATAGAAATCTATATAGACTTATATACAATACTATAGAATATTTCATCCATCAACAAGTGAATATACTTTCTTCTCAGCAGCACATGGGTCCTTCTCTAAAATAGACCATATATTATGCCACAAAACAACTCTTAGAAAATACAAAAAAGTAGAGATACTACCCTGCATTCTATCAGATCATATGAAATGAAATTAGATATCAATGAGAAAATAAAAAATAGAAGATATTCCAACATCTGGAGACTAAATAATATGCTACTGAATGAACAAGGGATTACAGGAGACATTAAAGAGGAGATTAAAAATTCTTAGAGATAAATTAGAACACTGATACAAAATATCAAAATCTCTGGGACACTATGAAGGCAGTACTAAGAGATGAAAGTTCATTTCACGGTGTTCGTTCTTTAAAGGAAGAAAAAGTCAACAAATAAATAACCTAACATTACACCTCAAAGCCCTAGAAAAAGAAGAATAAATCAACACCAAAAGCAGTAGAAGACAGGAAATAATTAAAATCAGAGCTGAAATAAATGAAATTGAAACAATAGAAAAAAATTGTCAAAAATGTTTTTTTTTTTTTTTTAAATGCTAAACCTTTAGCCAGGTTAATAAAAAGAATGAGAGAGAAAACTCAAATTAGTAACATCCACGATGAAAAGGAAATATCACAACAGACACTACAGAAATACAGAATATAATTAGAAATTATTTTGAAAATTTGTACTCCAACAAAATAGAAAATATCAAAGGTATCAACAAATTTCTAGAGTCATATGATTTGCCCAACTGAATCAGGATGATAAGCACAAGTTAAACAGATCAATTTCAAGCAATGAAATAAGAGACACCATCAGAAGCCTACCAACCAAGAAAAGCCCAGGACCAGATCGATACACAGCTGAGTTCTACAAGACCTTTAAAGAAGAACTAATACCAATACTCCTCAAATTATTCCATAAAATAGAAAAAAAAAAAGAGAGAGAGAGAGAGAGAGAGAGAGAGAGAGAGAGAGAGAACATGTCCAAACTCATTCTATGAGGCCAATATTCACCCTGATTCCAAAACCAGAAAAAGACCCATTAAAGAAAGGAATCTTCAGACCAATATCACTAATGAACATAGATGCAAAAATTCTGGCAAATTAAATACAAAAACATATAAAAAAGTTACTGCACCACGAACAAGTGAGGTTCATCCCAGGGATGTGAGTTTGGTTGAACATATGGAAATCAATAAATGTAATTCATCACATCAATTGACTTACAGATAAGAATCATATGATCATCTCAATAGATGCAGAAAAAGCTTTTGAAAAAATACAGCACCCCTTTATGTTCAAAACACTAGAAAAACTAGGGATAGTAGGAACATACCTCAACATCATAAAAGCTATATATGCTAACCCCAAGGCCAACATCATTCTAAATGGAGAAAAATTGAAAGCAATTCCCCCTAAAAACTGGAAGAAGACAGGGATGCCCTCTTTCACGACTTCCAATCAACATAGTCCTTGAAACTCTAGCCAGAGCAATTATAGAGATGAAAGAAATTGAAGGGATATGAACAGGAAAAAAAGAACTCAAACTATCCCTATTTGCTGAGGACATGATTCTATAACTTGAGGATCCAAAAATATTCCACCAGAAATCTTTAGAAATAATAAATGAATTCATAAAAATAGCAGGATATAAAAACAACACCATAAATCAAAGGCATTTCTGTACATCAATGACAAATCCTCTGAAAAAGAAATGAGGAAATCTACCCCCATTTCCAATAGCACCCAAACAAACCAAAAAAAAACAACAACAAAAAAAAAAAAAAAAAAAAACTTGGAAGTCAATGAAAGAGGTGAAAGACCTCTATAATGAAAACTACAGAACACTAAAGAAAGAAATTAAAGAGGACCTAAGAAGATGGAAAGATCTCCCTTGTTCTTGGATAGGCAGAATTAATATTGTCCAAATGACCATACTACCAAAAGCACTATACGGATTTAATGCAATTCCAACCAAAATCCCATTTTTCTATTTTATAGAAATAGGAAAAGCAATCATAAAATTCATCTGGAAAAATAAATAAGAGACCCAGAAATTCATCTGGAAAAATAAATAAGAGACCCAGAATAGCCAAAACAATCCTTAGCAAGAAGAGTGAAGCAGGTGGCATCACTCTAACAGAAATTAAACTATACTACAGAGAACTAATAACAAAAACGGCTTGGCATTGGCACCAAAATAGACTTGTAGACTATTGGTATAGAATAGAGGACATAGAGACAAACCCACATAAAAACAGTAATCTCATATTAGACAAAGGTGCCAAAAACATATATTGGAGAAAAGATAGCCCTTCAACAAATGGTGCTGGGAGAACTAGAAATCCATATGCAGCAAAATGAAATTAAGTCCCTTTCTCTAACCATGCACAAAACTCAACTCAAAGTTGATCAAGGACCTAGGAATTAGACCAGAGACCTTGAGCCTAATAGAAGAAAAAGTAGGCCCAAATCCTCATCATGTCAAACTAGGTCCTGACTTCCTTAACAAGACTCCTATAGCGCAAAAAATAAAATCAAGAATCAATAAATGGCATGGATTCAAACTGAAAAGCTTCTTCTCAGCAAAAGAACCAATCAGTGAAGAGAACAGAAAGCCTAGAGAATGGGAGCATAAATCTCTAGGATATATAAAGAACTAAAAAAACTTAACACCTTAAAAACAAATAACCCAATCAATCAATGGGCCAAGGAACTGAAGAGACACTTCCCAGAAGAAGATATACAATCAATCAACAAATATAAGAAAAAATGTTCAACATCTTCAGCAATTAGAGAAATGCAAACCAAAACTACTGTAAGATTTCATCTCGCTTTAGTCAGAATGGTAGCCATTAAGAATACAAACAATATATGCTGTCCAGAATGTGGGGGAAAAGGCATATTCATACATTGCTGGTGGCACTGAAAATTGGCACAAGCAATCTGGAAAGCAGTATGGAGATTCCTTAGAAAACTTGGAATGGAGCCACCATTTGACCCAGATATTCCACTCCTTGGACTATACCCAAAGGACTTAAAATCAGCATACTATAGTAATGCAGTCACATGAATGTTTATAGCAGCACAACTCACAATAACTAAATTGTGGAACCAACCTCGATGCCCTTCAATAGATGAATGGATAAAGAAACTGTGGTATATATACACAATGGAATATTACTCAGCTTAAAAAGAGAATAAAATTTTGGCATTTGCAGGCAAATGGATGGAGTTGGAGAATATCATTCTAAGTGAAGTAAGCCAATTCCAAAAACCAAAGCCTAAATGGTTTCTCTGATAAGTTGATGCTGATCCATAAGTGGGGTGGGGGTAGCATGGGAGGAATGAGGGACTTTAGATAGGGCAAAAGGGAGGGAGGGAAAGGGAGGAAGCATGGGGGTAGGAAAGTTGGCAAAATGAGATTGACATCATTACCCTAGGTACAGGTAGGAAGACAGGAATGATGTGACTCTACTTTTTGTACAATCAGAGAAATGAAAAATTGTGCTCTATATGTATGCTATGAATTGAAATGCATTCTGCTGTCATGTATAACAAATTAGAATAAATAAATAAATAAAAATAAATGAATAAAAACAATATTTCTAAAAGGAGCTGGAGATGTTAGCTCAGTGGCAGAATGCTTACAGACATGTGCAGGGCCCTTGGTTCATTTCCCCCCAGTACTGCCAAAAAATTAAAAATAAAATAAATAAATTTCTACTGTTAAAAAAAAGATGAAGATCTGAAAATATAGAGCTGTTACAATTCTCTTTTCTATGTCAGAAATCTGACAGTGACATTTATACCTACCTAGAATGCTAGGATAACAAGAATGTACCCTTCATCATTCATTCTTTTTTTTTTTTTTAATGTCAGAACAATCTTAAAAAGGTAATTTATAAACTCGATTTATTGAATTTTTAATTAGAGCTTGCTAAGGAAAATGTAACTTGTATTTTATTGTATTGAGTAGATTCAAGAATGTTCTTTTAAGAATTGTGTGTGTGTGTGTGTGTGT